>CM029274.1:34631665-35282103 GCA_016920895.1 Vaccinium myrtillus
TTATGGTACCACTTATGTGGAATTATTTTTCTCCTTCCCATGGCTGCTGCCATTGCCAAGAAGTGTCTCATGGGATTGGGATTATTTGCCCCACTTCCCACTGAAATGTCATTTCCCCTTAAACTAATGAAAGGGTCAAATGTGAGAAGTGACTAGCGAATGGAGTAATTAAAAGAGACAAACATTACCCAAAATCTACCCCGAAAGCAAGGTGGGACCCACCTACCCAACCATCTCATATTCTCATATTAGTTCCCCTCTTTCTTTCGGCGAGCACAAGTCTCTCTCTCTTTTCTTGGAGGCAAACTTTTACAGGGGAAAGGAAACCAGAAGAAGAAAAGCACAAAAAGTAAACATATTTTTGCATCCTCAAGTGAAGCAATATGAACCTCAATTGACAAAACATGTACCAAGGAGTATTTCGTCTTATATGAGTGGAAGAATCTGTGTATTTTGATTTTGATTTTCTTTTTGTTTTTGGAGGAACACACTTGCACTTTGCCCTGTCGCAAACAAATTCCACCATCTACTTCAGACAATAGCACACAACAATTTATTTGACTACATACTTTCCAACAAGAAGCAAACCTTTATCGAAAAATCCCAAATAAAATCCCCAAAACTAAAAAACCCTAATTCTAGAATTCCCAAAATTTCTCTGCAATCTCTATGTAGCTTACGAATTGGCCATCAAAGTTCACTCCGGAGACTATCTTCTGGGTTTGGAGATGATGAAAGGAGAGATTCGTTGAATGAGAGAAGATGACAGGGGGATAGATTTTAGTTGGCATTGCAATACTCCATTGTTCGACTTTGGCGGAACAGAAAACCTCGGCATCCTCAGGGTCTTCTACTACTGAACTTTTGGCCGGCGGCAAGAAGAAAAGACGGCTCGGCGCTGGCACGAGGATCGGACGTGATTTCTTCTACTGGGTTTGGTTTCTCCTCTGTGCTTTGAGATAGAGAAAGAGGGAGGGAGTGAGAGAGAAAGGGGGAACTGTACTAAGAACATCCTTATCAGACTCACAAAAAAAAAACACCAAATTTAACCACAAAAACACCTTTTACAATTTAGCAAGTCACTTTATCAAAAACTCAAAAAATCAGAATAGAGAGCCTGATTTTTGGGAGTTTTAGAGGTTTTGGCTCTTCAAATTAGCTGAAAAGTTATTTTAGGGTGCTTGATGAGGATGCCCTAATGAGATGGTTGGGTAGGTGGGTCCCACCTTGCTTTCGGGGTAAATTTTGGGTAATGGTTCGGGGCACGTAGCATTATTGATTTATCATTGTTCCGCATAGATTGCAAACTGTTTTGACAACGGAAAATATACAGAATAGTACAGTGAGATTGATTTTGGTATTTTTCTACATTTTGCTTATTCTAAGCCGGAAATTGACAAAAATTTTCTATTTTTGATGTAGAATGGGTCGATGCATCTACGTTTTTTTTACCATTCGGACAATTCATGGCCCAAACGGCATAAATAAGTCGCTTTGGCGAAAAGGCCTCTTTTGGACAATACTCTTTGACGAAGATCAAAGATGTTTTTTTGGCCGTTTGATATCGTCCAGACCTTCAAAAGGGATATTCTGTCGTTTTACAAAATAATTGGTTTTATTTATTACTTTTAGTAGGAAATTCCATTTAGTTGTCGTCTGTTTTGGCAACCTTATATTTCTTTCTAGTTTTGTATTCTGTTATTTTATTTCCAAATTTCCATTTTTGCTTATTTTTCGTAATTTCTTTAATTTTTGCTTGATTAGCAAGTCAAATCTTTTTGTCATTTATTTCAAAGTTGGTCTAGGAAATATTTCTGTAAACACAACACGTCCAATTTTGAATTTTTTTTTTTTTTTGGAAAATATTTTCGAGGCAGTTAATTAGTCATCCTAAACAAATAAAAAGGTTATGATCCCATCCTAGTGATTTCGAATTGTTATGATTCCATCCCTGACTTCTAATTAATACTCAAAAAGCCCTTGCTTTTTGTTTTTGCCTTTTTTAATTCCATAGATTTTATTGACAGATTTTGGAAATATTAGTAGTCCTAAAACCATCCCAAAAAACTGTAGAAATTTTAATTCTTTTAAATCCCACTAATTTAGGTCAGTTTTGAAACCTCTTCATATTTTTAGTCGGTTATGGAATCTTTACCAATCTTTATCATCCCAACTTCCCTCCCATCCCCGATACCTAACATTTCGGTGAGAAAATACCCATAACCAAAACCGTCCCAACCATTTCAAATCCCTAGCTTTTTGGTGAACTCCCACCCATCCCCCAAATCGTCCCACCCCATCCTTTTCGGTGTAAACCAAACCCCTATCCGAACCATCCCAAATCCCTGATTTTTCGGGGAAACCCCACCCAAACCCCAAATCGTCCCATCCTTTTCGGATTTGCAGCATCCCACAATCCCATTTTGCCGTTGTTTGCGGAAAGCCCACGTTGCGAAGAACGAAAACCACGAAAAGTGGTTGAGGCGGCGACTCCGGCCAAAAAAAAACTGTGACGAAGCCTAACCGGTCGACGAGAAGAAGGCCCAGTCATGGCTCATAAGTTTTCTACTCGGTATTACAGTACACCATGTTTTGTTGGGTTTAATGAATCGAGTGTATTTTTTGTGCAATACTTGTATTTTATAGCATTTTTCAAGGATTTTGGAGAGTATATATGTGGTTAACCATGGCTCGCAATACTATTTTAGATTCGAATTTGTTTATGGTGTTTGAGTTTTGCATGACTGTAGTATTTTTTACAAACCCATATAGTGGGTTTTGAGGATGTGAGAGAATAGAATATAGATTTGGTGTTACTGGTTTTTACGTGGTAAAAAACAAGCACGACGATCCATGGGAAAATGGTAGACCAATGTTCCACCATTTTTTTTTATGGGGGTTTCGATAATAGTGGCTTGAATTCTTATGATTTACCATGTAACCATGGTTTTTATACATGTTAACTTCAATCAGTAGTCTCATCCCCGGCAAACTACTGTTTTTTAAACCATCTATTTTTCCAATTATTCTGCATTTTAAAGAGTAATTCTGTGGGTTATTATTACCAAAAAAAAGCATGTTTTTAAGTTTCTAGTTTAACATGGTTTACAAAAATCTAACGTTCGAAACATGTTTTTTTGGTCTACCACAATTTAGGTCCTAGTTTGTTCTTCCTGGTTTATTGAGTTGCCATGGTTTTTTAGTCTGAATTTACATGGTTTACTAATATCTACTGATTAGCACATGAAATTTTGGTGTACCACATTGCTAGGTGTAGATAGTTCTTCATGGTTGGTTGAATTGCCATGGTTTTATAGTCCGAATTAATGGTTTACTTATTTCCTACAAATCCTACATGGCTTCCTTGCATGTCGACCTGTTATGGTTTCCTAACTTGTGACACCTCCTGCATCTAATCTGAGACACCTTCTCTCCCCTAGACGGTATCCGACGAGTCTTTGGCCTTCCCGGTGGTTTCTTGCTCAAAGGAGGGAGAATAACATCTTCATTATTTGGATGCCGCAGCATCCACAACGTAAAGATTTTGAATTTCAAAATCACCTTAGGTTTAGGAAATGAAACAGCTAGAATTTGAAAATCAAACAAGAAAGGAAATAAACCTTGATGTGATTCAAACAAGGAAAGGAGATAATTGACGCGAATATAGTCCTGTTTATAGGATGAGACAAGAAAGGAAAATCGATCCTATAATATTCCTAGCCGGATTTTTAGCCCTATAATTAACTAATGTAAATTATCATTAGAATATAATATATACACCTAAAACAAATAATAAGGGCAGTATGGTCCGAAAATCTATTTACAGGATGAGATCATAACAATTCAAAATGCATAGGATCGCATGATGAGCTTATGTGATCAAATATTCAAATCATACAACTGTAACTACCCAATAATTGGTGATGATTTCTTTGGTTGCTTATCTTCATTCTCTCTCGAGTGTTTTTCTATAATGTACAATTGTTCTCTAAAATATATATCAGTTTTTTTTTTTATAAAAAAAAAAAGCAAACAGAACATATTCTATTAATAAACCGCATAAAACGACTTGCTGCATATTTCTTTGCACCAGCCTCCTTTGTGTCATATTTGCTCTGCAAAGCTTTCCAAATGTTCTTTGCAGTGGAGTAAGTAGTAACATAATAATCATAAAATTGATCTGCAAGGCAATTTAAGAGATAATAACGACAATTATACTCATCTGCGTTGTATTGCTCAACTAGTTCAAGATGAGCAGCTTTTTCTTCATCACTCATGCCATCGGTCGAGACTTTGTTGGGATACTTTTCAGTGAGGACATAGGCCACCTTGAGGAGAGTGAGATAGAAGAGCACTTTGCCCTGCCATCGTTTGAAGTGAACTCCTCTGAACTTGAAGGGCTTGTTGAGATCTCCGACATTCTCGTTGGACCTCTCAGCATTATAGTCCATTGTTTGAATCTCCTTAAAATTGTTGGTGATATTACAATAATAAACACCAAAAATTAAAAGTTACAATGGACAAATTAACAGGCTGAGGCACGGAAATCTCGCTCTCTTTAAGGAGATTCAAGCCCTCTACGGTAATAGACCGGTGTAGTAGAAAATCTCTGGCTTGTCCCCTCCAGGATACAACAACCCGATAATTTATCGTGTGGTTCACACCTACTCTGCACAAGTAGGAGAACCCAAAGCTCCACCAATTAAATACCCTTACACTTTGCCCAAAACACTCTCTTACAGACTATGTTTTTAGAAGAACAAAAGAAAGAGAAACTTAAGAGCTTAAGTTGTTAGCTCACACCCAATAAGCTAGGAAATCTTCCTATTTATAGTGAGGAAGGTGCATGCATATGTACGGCTGATCAAGGCATAGGTGTCCACCTATAATTAAGGCATTTTAATGCTATACTTAATACATTCATGTATCATATCTCAAACTATTAATTGTATGCATGTATCATATCTTAGCTTTAATAATGTAATCTCATCTTGATAAGATCCAATCTTATCCTATCTAGTTTTGATTAAATGTCTGTCACCTTGCACACAAGCATATAATGGAGAAATGTGTAATAGGCATCCATATAATAAAAAATCAACAATAATGTTATTAATATTAAAATACTACAAAAAACCAACAAAAACTCCAACCGTAATCGTACCACAAAGCTGGAAATCCTCTGGGCACAAGACGAACCACGGCGTGTTATTGAGACGGAAAGTGCGAACGGGAATCGCACAATCTACTTTGTCCGTAATCAAGACTTCAGTTCTTCAGAAACAGATCCCTCTGAACCCACAACGGAATCTGATGAAAATTCTATTTCCCTCAACGAACCAATTACCCCGCAAGGATCAGAGGACGGATTTTCAACGCAGGAGCTCTCTGGAACTGAACTCCTGAGCCCAGAACCGCAGCACAGTGGGGCTAGATCCTTCGGGCTGGATGCATCTTTTGAACGGGCCATTAACGCTTTGGGCCTCACTTCAAGCCCAGATAACGTGGTCTCTTACTACAAGCGTGGGGGTGACCCACTGGAATCAGCCCATCCCAAACGAGCCAACACGGGAATTTCTTTCTTTTCAGGTGAACCATCAAACTTTCCTGGAGGCTTGACTAATAATGGGTTGAATGATGGGAATTGGTCATATTTGAATCAATCTTTCATTTTATTCCATTATTTTGGGTGTTTCATCAAAATACATCAATAAACAAGGATTATTGTCTTGTTATTGGGGATTTTATCACCATATTTAACAATTTTAAAGTAATGGCAACATCTTGTTGCTTGTTATCTTGTTCTTGATACTTTTGCTGATGGTGATGATGCAATAAAACTCACAATTTAGAATCCACAATTTTAAAATAAAGTGGCTCCCAAACGATAATGCTAAATCCACACTAAACGCATCAAAGTTGTTCAAGTGCAAATGGCCAGGATCCATGTCTAGGAGAAACTTGGTGGCTTTTGCCTGATATTCACTTTCAAAATTGCTCCACTATCAAAGGAAAAACAAAGCAAAGCCAAACAAACTTTATTAAAGTAAAATGAGAGATGTGAGGTAAAGTGAAAATTATTGGAGTTTTATGATCGTCTCCACGGGGGACAAAACTTTCCACCAGTACACACAAGATGGTGGAAATCTGTAATAATGATAGAGTTTGAATGTAGGCTTAATTAGACTGGGAATATAATTTGAGAGTGAGAATTTCAATGTATGTCCCAATCGGTGTCCAGCTAGCCCAGCCTACCCAGCAATTATTGCTGATAGAACCACAAGTACAAGTTCTCAGCTCAAAAGAAAGTGCATAAATGAATTAATAATCGCCATTGTCTTCTCCTTCGCCAATAATAAATTAATAATCGCCAGTCTTCGATAAACTAGTTCGACCTAGGGTTTCGTCACAACAAAGTCAAAAACAACGAGAGAGAGAGAGACGTTACCCTAGTTGATCCGATCTCGTTGTGTTCTTCCCTTCTTCGCCATCGCCATTTTGTCTCTCACTTTCTCTCTCTTCTGTGGATCGACGAAATGAATGAAAAGGGAAAGGGGCAAAGGGGTTCATAACCCGCGACCTGATCCGTATATCATTTAACCCGGTTGGACCCCCCCTTTTAACCCGCGAGTTTGCTTTCTAATCTAAGCCGTTGGATGAAAATCCAACGGCTTTAAACGGAAGTCCGCATAACACCAAGGTATCCCTCAAGAGATCACTATTGTATAAATTATAGTTAATTTGAAAACATAATTACTTATCAACAGTTCCTTGACAGCATCACAAGCAACATGTCGATAATGTATGAACTCTTTTTTTTTTTTTTTTTAATCCGAGTATGAACTCTACAAAGGCAGATTGGACAGTTGTGGTCCACAGCTCCATTATATAATATCAAGGGTAAATGAGCAAAACATGGCACTAGGGACAACAAATTACCAAAACATATGCATGGTCATGGTTTGCCAAATGACCAAAACATGGCAAGGAAAATAATTATTACACATACATGGTAATTTTTCAATGCACTACCTAAAATACCCCAAGTGTATTTTTTTTTCCACAAATCAAGCCTAACCTTTCTTCTCTCTCCAAATGGATCGAGTACCCTTCTTCTTCAACAATTGTGATCCGTACACTTCTGGAACTGGCCCATACACTCCTCCATACGTATTTTTTCTCTAGAGAGAGAAGAAGAAGATGGGGTCGGAGTTGATCTACAGGGGTCACGAGACCCAATCCCAATCCGACGCCTACTCGCCCAAACCACCCAAGCCACCGCGACCTCCTCCGCCGTCACCACCACCACCACCTCCACCGTTAAACTACCACCACCTCCTCCTCCCCACCTCCACCACCGCCACCATATACTCTTCTACTACGGTCATTTACGTACATGTCTATGTAGAGATGCATTCCAAATAGATAAATCTGAGGATGCATTCCCAATCATGTATTGTGAAAAAGCCTTGTTTTTTTTGGTAGATTGTGAAAAAGCCTTGTGATTTTTTGTCTAAGCAGTTTGGATCTAAGATTTCTTCTTGATTTTTTGGAAATGCAAACAGAGCGGTGGGATAAGAATTTCTGGTTATGAGATTCTTCTTGATTTTTTGAAATCAAACAACACAAAATGTGAATAAGCGATTGTTTGTTTTCTTCTACTTTTTGAATAAAAATGCACTAGAAAAGAACAGACGGGTCCACCATTGCTAAACCCCGTACCACCTTCGGCCACCTCCACTTTGCTAAAGCAGCCACCACCTCCGCCGCCGCCGCCGCATCGCCGTGGATGGGGCACCGTCGAGCGGTGGCGTTGAAAGCCTTGTGCGGCGGCCGTGGTCCCGCTCGACGACGAACTCACGGCTTCACACTCGCCTGAGAGAAAAGCCTTGATTGGTTCGAGGACCGGTGGACGACGATCGATCGTCGTCGCGGCCGCCCTCGTTTGGGGTTATGAAACCGAAACCCTTCTGCTCGTTGAACCACTTCAAGGTGCCTTCTTTGCCATTTTGGATCGAAAACCTAGAACGAAAAGGAAAAAAAAAGAATTAGGAGGAGGAGGAGGAGGGTGGTGGTGGTGGTTAGGAGGTGGGGATTTGATGGCCCGACCCATTTCCCCCCACTCCTGCTCGTGGATCTCAGTTTTTGGGGAAGGTGTGTGTGTTAGGGTTTCAAAAAAGAGAAGGGTATTTTGGACCTGTAATTTGTTAGTGTCATTTATGTGAAATTATTTTTTTCCTTGTCATGTTATTGGTAATTTCCGAAAATCTTACCATGAAATTGGGATATTTAGTTTTGAAAACCATTTTTTGGTCATTCTCCCTAATACTTATGTGAATATGCTTTGAAGGTATTCCAAGTTGAAAATTGACCAGTCATTTGACCGGGTGGTGGAGCAGTAGTTTTTTAATACTACTAAACAACGTACTCCAAGTAGAGGGGACCACCAATTTTTAATGAGACTTCAGACTTGACCAGCCAACAGTTTTGTAAAACCATTTACCACCACCGACAACTTGGAACAGAGCAATGGGGATCCACGCATTTCTTTTTTTTTTTTTTTTTTTTTGCATTTCCTATTTTCACTTTTCAGGATTAAAGTGGCTCCCAAACGATAATGCTAAATCCACACTAAACGCATCAAAGTTGTTCAAGTGCAAATGGCCAGGATCCATGTCTAGGAGAAACTTGGTGGCTTTTGCCTGATATTCACTTTCAAAATTGCTCCACTATCAAAGGAAAAACAAAGCAAAGCCAAACAAACTTTATTAAAGTAAAATGAGAGATGTGAGGTAAAGTGAAAATTATTGGAGTTTTATGATCGTCTCCACGGGGGACAAAACTTTCCACCAGTACACACAAGATGGTGGAAATCTGTAATAATGATAGAGTTTGAATGTAGGCTTAATTAGACTGGGAATATAATTTGAGAGTGAGAATTTCAATGTATGTCCCAATCGGTGTCCAGCTAGCCCAGCCTACCCAGCAATTATTGCTGATAGAACCACAAGTACAAGTTCTCAGCTCAAAAGAAAGTGCATAAAGTAAAGGTAGCAGATCCGCTGTCCCGAGTTCGGTGTCCCAACTCGCTGTCCCAAGCATCCGAGGCGTCCATCCGAGAAATCAACGACTCAGATTCTCAAATGAATATGGATGGTTCGGATTTGTTTGGGGTGAGATGGAATCCGAGCCGTTGATTGCTTGGATGGACGGCTCGGATGTTGGGACAGTGAGTTGGGACACCGAACTCGGGACAGCGGATCTGCTCCCTAAAGTAAAGCATATAATAAGAGAAGATATATGTGTGAAATTAGTTCTTAGAGAACTATTGAGATCGTCTTTCAAACCGGTCGTACTTTTGTTACTTTTAAAATTTTCTATATTTTTCATTACACAGTATTTTCTCTCTGAATTTGTGAATGAATAAAACTAATACCTGAAGACCCTATTTATAGATGAAGTCTCAAGGACCTATTCTTGCAAATAAGTTAAGATGGCAGACTGGTGTGTAATTTACCAGCCTCCTCAAATAAACAATCAATTCTCAAGTCTCAATAGTATTATGTTTTATGAGAAGACGGACTCTAGAGATTTCGTTCACCGAAATAATACAAAAGTAAAAATGTCTGATTTTTCAAAATTATCTTTAAAAAAGTTTTGTTTTGATGTAGAAATTGGAGGACAATAAAGGAAATCCTTCATGATCAGTGACACATGCAACTTTTAGGGCCGGCTGGGATCTCATTTCTGTCCATTTCACGGTTAGGATTAATTAAGAAGACCTAACAGCCTTTATTTGCTCTCTTGCTAGCCATAGAGAAGATCGGCCAATGGGTCTCAAACTCTCAATGAGAAACGGTGGTTTACTGGTTTGTGTAATGAATTGTAAAGCAAACGTGAAAGGGAGATGTAAATAAAATTTTTTTTCCAAATCGATTGAATTGCGTCATGTATTCAAATAAAGATTGTTTTCTCAGCGTAAAATATATACTAATTCGACGAGTGAACACAAAGTTAGAATATTCAAATGGCGTAGCCGGCTGTGTTACTCGGACTCGCCATTTTTGGCGGAGTACCCGTGTCGACGCGACACGACACAGGTTCGGGTGCGGGATTCGTACGGGATCCGGCCAAAAAAATCTGGATACGGCTGTTTTTGTAGGTGTTCAACGAAGAAGAAGGAGGAAGAAGAAGAAGAAGGAGAAAGAGAAAAGAAAAAGAATAGAATAAAGTGGGAGACAAAAAAGGGAATCATTTTCCACAAGCACATGTGGTTGGGTCCCACTGCAACTACAAATGCATCTATAATAAATGCAAAATGCATCAGTAGAAATGTTCCATTCGAGGCGGCCAGACACAACTTCTGTAGTACAACGCAAAACTACAGCCGTAAAAAATGTTTCATTCTTTTAATGTAAAAAATATTTATTATTTGACATATTAAATGTAAAATATAAAAAAAATATTACAAAAAAATATTATATGCCGTATCCCCGCACCCGTGTCCAAATTAGGATTCGTATCTGCGTATCCTCTATTTTTCGACTTCACGTGTCCGACACCTAGATTCGTACCCGCACCCGATACCCGCACCCGAGTCCGAGTAACACAGGTACAGGTAGCCGGTAGCCCAGACTTGGTGGCTGGTGCAATCAGTGGAAAGTCTTTCTTTTAGATTTAGCCTACTGGATCACGACTACAAAAAGGAGAGACCACAATTTTAGATTAATCTGCTGCTGTTGAGAGAGGGGAGAGAGATGGGTGACACTGCTGTTGATTTTTTCCAGAAGACCTTGAAGGAGCTTATAACAAGCTCCAACCTTAGTTTAATCATTGAGGAGAAACATCAACTTCAATCTCTTGAAGATGAGATGAAGTACCTGAGAGGGTTCCTCAAGGTTACGGAAAGGAAACGCAACGATCATCCAGAAGTGATGAAACTAGTGATGTGCATCAGAGACCTGGTATTCGAGGCAGAGAACATCGTAGAATTGTTTGTAGTTCATGCTTTCAGGGCTGATCATGCCTCTCATTCTCTTCGTGAACATCAAGATCATCTCTCCCTTGACCTTGAAAGTGTCAGAAAGGGGATGAAGACTCTTACGGCTGAGGTGAAGAAAATTTACGACGAGAATATGTACAATATTAATGGAGTAGTAGTCAAACAACTCAAGCACTCTTCCACCGGCAGTGGAGGTATTGGTACATTTTTTCGATATTTTTGGATTCGAAATTACTTAGTTTTGATATGACTTCAGTGTTTTATGCCTTCAGTTTTAGCTATATCGGACTCTCATGAGAATAATTTCATATATTAATATGGGATTTGAGCAAAGCAAATTTTTTTAGTTACAAGCTCTGAAAAATTTGTTGTTCCTTCATAAACTTAAGAAATCACTCTTCATCCTGATTGCCTTATTCATTGCGTGTATGTGTATATGTTTCAAACATGCAAACGTATTAGTTACACACCCTTAATTTATCTCGGTGTTTTACGCAACAAAATTACTTTTTGTTACCCAATGTCATGGCCCATTTTACCATTGAAAAATACGGATGTGATAGGAATACACATTTGAAATATAGATCCAGACACAACTGTGTCCCAAATTGCCCGAGGTATGCATTTACTCATGCATTGATGGTTCTGAACCCAATTGTGTCTGGATATGTGTTCTGAGACTCTTGGGAAAATTATTGGTTTGGTTAAGAATCAAAATTTTGTGTTGTTCACTGTTAACTTATCATTTGTAACATGAATCATAACACAACATAACATGGACCATAATACTGATCATACGAACCATAAAAATATGCAGGCGAATGCTACAATGCACCTTAATTTTTAGCATTAATTCAACTGATTTGATGATAACAACCACAATTGTTTTTCTTTTTCCCTAGGCAATAAATATCGATTTGAGAATCCAGTGAAATAGGAGTATACAATAAGATTGTATTTATACAGCTCAAATATTCTACAAAAAGACTATTTATTGATAAATGGGATAAAAGAACGGTTGCATTCCAAAATGCTGAATTAAATTTTGGTTACACTTACTATGACCCCTTCAATAACTTTTGGCTTCATCCTTGGTCGATTGCAAGTTCATAACCTTCGTTTTATTTTACAAGAGGAGGTTTGGGTTCACCAAGAGGGAGTCACGCATCCAAAGAAGTAAAAGAGGAGGTGGTGTTGGGTTTTGAGGAGGAGGTAAAGAGATTAATAGAGAAGCTTGACGACGGAGGAGAGGGCAGACCGCTAGAGATTATATCAATCATTGGTGCTGGTGGAGGCGGCAAAACCACTTTGGCCAGAAAAGTGTTTGATCATCCTTTCACGTTGTATACCTTCGAAATTCGTGCATGGATCGATGTTTCTCAAGATTATGATAAGACTAGGAAGAGCGATTTGTTGATTCGTATTTTGAAATCAGTTATCCCAGAAAATTACCAGAAGAGTAGCGATGATATGTTGGGAAAAGACATACTTGGAAATTATGAGAAGAACATTGATAAGTTGGGAGAATATGTACTTAAATGCTTGAAGGGTAAGAAATATCTCATTGTCATGGATGACGTCTGGGGCATTGAAGCCTGGAATGACATCCAAAGATCATTCCCTAAGGAATGCAAGGGGAGTAAAGTGTTGTTCACTAGTCGGCTACTTGTTCAACTTGATAGCGTCCACTACTTCCCTTATTATTTGGCTCCTTTACCCAAAAATTGGTGTTGGGAGTTGTTAAAAGAAAAGGTACTCCCTCTGTCTGAAATTATTTCTTCTCCTTTTTTTGGCATGCGTGTAACTTGTAAATTTCTTATATTTTTCCAGTTATAATGTTTTTAATGATTTTGAAACTTTATTCAATAGAAGTAATTAATTTCTACCTAATAAGGTTCATATTGCTCATCAAAATTATTATACATTTGAAAACATAAATAATTTTTGAGATGACCATAGTAGTGATAGTGGGACAAGGAATTTGGGACGGGGCAATAACTTGTTTCTAAAAAAGAGAATTATTGCACACATGCTTCTTTATACTTTTGTCATATGTTTCCTATTTCTAACTTTTTTTTTAAGAATTTGTATTTTCAAACATTTCTTATTCTTATTCTTGTCATATGAACTGGATGTTAAAATCTTATTACAGGTATTTGGAAAGAAATGTTGCCCACGAGAGTTGGTGAAAATTGGTGAGCAAATAGCAGAAAAATGTAAAGGACTACCCCTCGCGGTTGTCACAATAGCTGGCATTCTGGCAACTGGAGACAAGACACTCAACGAGTGGAAGAATGTTGCCGAGCATCTAAGTTCAATCATTGCAAAAAACCACGAGGGCTGCATGGAGATACTTGAACTTAGTTACAATCACCTGCCTCTTCATTTGAAAGCGTGTTTTCTTTACATTGGAGGATACCCAGAAGATACGGAAATCCCTGTACGCGAGTTGATATGGTTATGGATCGCAGAGGGATTTATTCAGCAAAGTGAAGGGGGGGAAAGCTTGGAGACCATAGCAAAACATTACTTAATCAGTCTTATAGATAGAAGTCTCGTACAGGTAGCTATGAAAGGTCCCCTTGGAGGAATCAAAGCATGCCGTATCCATGATCTTCTACGTGAATTATGCTTGAAAAAAGTTGAGGATGATAATTTCCTTGTGAAAGTTGACGAGGATGATTCTTTTTCACCTTTAGCCACAAATAAGCATCGACGTCACTTCTTCATTGCCAATAAGTTCTGTACAAAGTTTTCCTTAGGGCCTCGAAACCTTCGTTCTTTTCTGTGTGTCAGATCACAAAACATATTGCTATCAGAGGATGGAACAAATTTGTCATTTTTTGAGGAAAACTTCGAACTTCTCCGGGTGTTAAGTTCTATATTTGTTCCATGCATCGGACATATAGGTTTAGGACATCTAGTTCATTTGAGATACTTGTCATTTGCCTCATTAAACGTTCTTCTAACACCATTTTCCTACCTCTTGAACCTAGAAACTCTTAACCTTGATGTTCCGTATGCCCAGGATACCATTCCCTTGCCTCGTGATATATTTAAGATGGTTAAGTTGAGGCATATTTATACTAAAAGGGGGAAATTCACATTTCACCATTCTTCTGAAGAAGCAGAGAGAATTAGTTTTGATCATTCCTCCAAGTTGGATAGCCTACAGACTTTGCACCAAGTATGTACTTGTGAGGCTTGCCCAAGTTTACTGGTAATGACTCCCAATCTTAGGAAGCTAGGACTCTATGGAGGGCTGATACCAAAGGAAAATGTTGTGAGGTTCCCCAACCTAGAGTGCTTTGAATGCCTTGAGAAACTTACTTTCTCTGCCGACTTCGCATTTGATTGGGCAGTGGAAAGCACTCTTCCGCCAGGGCTGAAACTTCCTCAGACTATTACACGAATAACTTTGAAATATACGAGCTTGAAGTGGGAGGAGCTATTAGTCCTGCAAACCCTGCCGAACCTAGAGGTTCTCAGATTAATTGTGGACGCGTGTCGTGGACCAGTTTGGAACACAAGTGAACTTGATGGGTTCCCTCAACTCAAGTACTTGAAATTTGACGATCTGTATATCGAGGAGTGGATTGCTTCTGAAGATCAATTTCCGAAACTTGAGGTCTTAGTGCTTCAACATTGCAGAGAACTGGAGCAGATCCCGATTGCTTTTGGTAATCTAAACGAACTTCGGGAAATTAAGTTAACGAGTTGTAGACGCTCGGCAGAGGAATCGGCCAGGGAGATTCAGGAAGAGCAAAAAAATAGAAATGGAGATGATTATTGCCTAAATCTCCTTGCCAAAGATAATAAGTATTGATTGAGAGCAGTGAGATGAGATTGAGGTAGTCAATTAAGGTTTTTAGGGGTTAATCATTGGGGTCGGGGGAGATGAGTCGGGTCAGAAAGTAGGGCATCGAGGTGGAGGGGATTCTCATTTGGTGTTGTGGAAATGAAGCCACGCCTAGTGGAGAAATGGTATTTCATTTACTGGGTTATTAATGGAGGTTCTAGATTTGTGGTCTATGAATCCCTTTTTTGTTTTTTGGTTAATCTGAAGTTGGGTATTGTATCAAGTCTTGAAGGACACGAACACAAGTATATATCAAGTAAACATTTAAATTGAGTACTCAGTGTCATTTTCATGCATGCCACACAGTGTCGTTTTTCATGCCCCAACATTTTAATTATGCATATGGACTTTGATTGGAAACATCATTATCAATCTCAGTTGTATGAACTTCGATTTTTTTATGGGGCAAGCTCGTATGTTTTTTTGGCGAACTGGTACCGGAGTGACAACTATAAGTACTAAGGAGTATTACTTTTTTGAACACATATACCCTTGTTTTCATACCGATTTCTGTTGTTTCTAGAATGGCTATTGGTGTTTGTTGTAGTGATAATACTAATCCCCTAAATGGTCTCAAATTCTTTTCTAAGCTAGCTAGATTGGTTGAACTATCTCAACAACATAGATATAAAGGTTTTAAATCCAACGAGAAGAGAAAAGACAGCTGCTGCTGCAAGCTCTGCAATAAATGTTTCTACCATAATTTGAATGTTGTAAATTTATCTACTGTTCTTATTAGTAATAGAACGACTTTTTTTCTTGTACTATGGACCTTGTGTTTTGTTGAAGCTTTGATTGTCGAACGAATTTGTAGTTGGGTTACCTCCATGATGAGCTTATGTGTTCAAATAGTATGAAATCATATAACGATAGCTACCCAATAATTGGTGATGATTTCTTTGGTGGTTTAACTTCACTCTCTCAAGAGTTTTTCTCTAGAATCTACAGTTTATGATATTTTTTCAGACAATTGGCCAAAAGGCCAAGTTTGGGACTTTAAAGGGTGTTTAGTCTAACCTAACTTATTTTAAGGCCTCCAATACATGGATAGAGAATTTTTGAGGGTTCAAGGACAATACTCGACAAAAATACCCTTAATGAAACCCACCACTCACGCGCACGGAGGAATTTTTTGCGGACAAAAAGTTGAAAGCGAAAGCTACCTCTTGGTGGGAAAATGGGAATTGCCGAATTCGCTTTGGACTCGGGGGCGCTTGGGGATGGGACGCGGGGGCTCTGCTGGGAGCCAAGTCCAGCAGCCCCTGCTGGACCATAAAACGACGTCGTTTTATGGTAAAACGACAATAACATCTCGCTCTTCTTCCACCTCCCAAAACATGTCTTCTCTAAAAGGCATCACTGCCCGTATCTTCTCTCCACCCGCCAAACCCACCACAGAACCAAAGAAACCCAGTTCATTTTCCACCGCTCTTTGTCTCTCCTCTTCCCAAATCTTCACCAAGAATTCAACTCTTGGCTCCCAGCAGAGCCCCCGCGTCCCTTGCCAATAATCATGATCAATTGTGAGAAAATTGGTGATGGCATAAGTACCAAAACCGAGAACAATAGTAGCATTAATCGCCCTACCCACAAACTTTTCATAATCTTCAGACCCAAACCTAGGCATACGAGTCTCTCCCTCCAATTCTTGACCAATCCCACCATTGGGTTCTTCATTTTGTTCCTCTAAAGCCCTATCCTCCACAGTAACCACTTCCCTGTCCTCTGTGACCGAGTAAAACACAAAATTGGGTCTCTTTCTGGTGGAAAGAGTTGAATTCTTGGTGAAGATTTGGGAAGAGGAGAGACAAAGAGCGGTGGAAAATGAACTGGGTTTCTTTGGTTCTGTGGTGGGTTTGGCGGGTGGAGAGAAGATACGGGCAGTGATGCCTTTTAGAGAAGACATGTTTTGGGAGGTGGAAGAAGAGCGAGATGTTATTGTCGTTTTACCATAAAACGACGTCGTTTTATGGTCCAGCAGGGGCTGCTGGACTTGGCTCCCAGCAGAGCCCCCGCACAGTGAATGGGTATTACTAATTGATGGGACAAGACTTCTCTCTCTCCTCTCTCATGAATGGGTATATTACTGATTGATGGCCCGTCACAAAATTTTAGGGTGGGTTCAATTTTATAGGTTTTAGGCTTTTTGGGGTAGAGTATAGTGGGTTTATGCATTTTAGGTTTAGGCACTTAGGGTGCACTTTCTAATTATAGGATTTTAGTGGTTTAGACACTTTCATAGGGTACCCTAGGGTTTTAGACACTTTCATAGGGTACTCTAAGGTTTAGATTTAGGCACTTTCACTAGGTTTGAGGGTTTAGGCACTTTTATTAGGTTTGGGGGTTTAGGCAGTTTCATATGGTAGCGGGGGCATTTTTGGAATGTGTGAGTGATTTGTCCTATTGACATTAAAGAATTAGTTTGTGTCCTATTTCTATGATTGATCCTTATACCATGTCCTTGTCGAAGAAATTTTTTTTTTTTTAAACAACAAACGGAACATATTGTATTAATAAACCGCAAAAAGGTCACATGATTGGAAGGGTGAGGGACGAAAATGGCATTACGATGAGAGGATTACATCTCATTGAAATATGTCAATGGGTACTCTTAAAAAATGCTTGGTGAAATTATGCAAAGCACTAACGAGTCCTAGAGGCGGGTGAATAGGACAACAATTTAAAAATTAAGTCTAATTATGAGAATCACAATCACCCAAGCTTCATGCTAATTGCCACAATTTAATTTGCAAGATATAAAACAATTAAAGTAAAGAGACAAGACACAAGATATACGTGGAAACTACTTAGGGTCTAAACACCCTAAGCATAAAACCACGACCTAGTCCTACTTATGCATTCTATAAATCAAAAGGTTTACAAGAATTAACAAGACTAGGAATTACCCAACAAGCCCCTTGTGGCACCTAGCTCCAATTCTTGATGTAGTACCCCGTACCCCTCTTTGATTCCACGGCCTTCACAAGCACACCCGTCTTGATCTCCGAGTCAACTCGGCACCGGTCCAACCGGCTCACGTAGAAACAAGGCAACACAACATGATGTATGAAAAAGATTTGATTTTTATGAAAGTTTTTGAAAACTAAAATCAACCTAGAGTGGATCCATGGAGAGGAAGACTCTAGATTGAAGAAAGATGAGAAGAGCAAGCTCAAATCATCAAGAACATCAAGTTCACAAAAGAGAGAAGGGATGCGACTTTCTCTCTCTAAAAAGGGTTGATTTTCTCTCAAGTGGGTGTATGAAACTGAAAGAAAAATGGCTTTTATAGTGCCCATTTTCGTGCTCTCCAAGACAATCATTCAAAACATGACATGTGGCCACTTAAAGAGTCTGGCAGACGCTTGAAAACACTGTTATAATGATCTCAATGGTCAAGATTAAAACACGAGTCAAAGGATGTCACTAGATGGACAAGCGTCTGCAGATTCATGCAAACGCAACCAATGAAAAGCCATAAACTCACACTAAAATCATGGGATTTTAAAGGAAAATCAATGTCCAAGTTAATCCAAAACCATACACAATAAAATGAGACATTTGAATGATCTAAATGCGTGAATGATTATGCATGGTTATACCTCAACGGATTGTGCTTCGATACACTTGACATGGCTTTGGCTTGATCATGAAGCTTGTGATCTTTCGAATGGAGCATCTAGACTCAACCCTAAGAACTCTAACTCCCAAAACCCGAATAACCAAATTACATACTCCGAAAGGCTTGACATAACTTGGAAAACGCCAACAAAACTAACACTTCGTTCAATATTCCCTTGCCTCGTGCATCATCTTCTATTCCCAAATCAGGTGAATTTTATAGACTTTGTGTATAGTAAGTTACTACACTATAAAATCACGACAGAGTTCATTTTATTGCATTTTCTTCACAGCTCAGAGCATATACTAGAGCCTAAGCAAATCTTACATTTAGCCATTTGAGCTACCCAAAACTACAAAACAAGCTCCACCAGTCTCAACAAAAGCCTTGACAATCTAATTTGAGCTACAGTGCCTCCCCACATTGAGAGTCACTGTGGACTCGATTGTGTTTAGTCTAGGTTTGGCACGGGAGGAATAGAAAAAATAAAAGTTTATGATCGAAACTCATTTTTTTTTAAATAAAGACAAAAATAAGTTAAAAGACAGATTTGTCACGATAAATGATGATCAATTTCATGTATGTGTAAATTGTTTCTCTTTCCATGATGTGGTAATTAATTTCTAAAAAAATATCTCATGTATATTTATTAATTGCCCCTAATTAATTTGACTGAAATGTAGTTCCCCCAATCGATATCGTCCGTGGTCCTTTAATTTAATTTTTTTTGCTCCTAATCTTTGCAAGTTCTGTGTTCCAACAATTCCCCTAACAGATAGGAAGCAATGACATGTAATCGTTAATCATACGATTTTGACAACAGAGTTCCCCATAAGTAACCTGTTTTAGTGGTTCCTAGCTAAAGTTTTTTTCCTGCACTGAAACTGTTAGAGCATCTCCTACCCATCTCTCACTCTTTCTCTATTTTGGAGACTTAGAGAAATATATTTTATTCAAAAAGCAAATATGGAGAATCAACAACTCCAACCCCAATTCTCCATTTTTCATCTCCCAAATTTCCCTCCAAAATTTTACTTGTATTCCCATTTCAAATTTCAATCAAAGTACTCCTTTTGTGTTTAAATTAATTATTGGTAGTAGTAAAAATAGTACTCCCTCCGTCCGGATTTGTTGGTCCGTTTTGGGGATTCCAACTTTTTTTCCATTACTTTTTGTGTTGGTTGTTTTCACATCATCAAAAGTAATTTTCCCCTACTTTACCCTTTAACTTTTGAAAATGGACAAACATTTTCGGACTTGAAAAAGTATGTTTGTGGATCAACAAATCCGGACGGAGGGAGTATTAGTAATCTGAAAGACCACCATTTTGGTATTGGCTGAAATAGCTATAATCACCATGACTGAAGGCAGAGGAGTTGGATGCGTGAGCTCTTTTCTGAATCTGGGGGAGGTGTTGTGCGGTAGGTGATGTGCGCCATGTTGTGCGGCAAAACGACTTAGTTTTGCTTATTTTCTTGGTACACTTTCAAAGCCTTGTTTGGAGAGTTAATTTTGGGTTCAATTTTGGGGTTCAATTTTAGGAGATTTAGGCTCTTTGGGGTAGGGTATAGTGGTTTTAGACACTTCGAGTTTTAGGGTTTAGGCACTTTGGGTTTGGCACTTTGTAGTGATTTTTTTCTTCCTCCAAACAAGGCCCTTGGAAACTTCGAAGGTGTGCCCAAAACTACGTCGTTTTGCTGCACAACACGGCGCATATGGTTGGTATTCTAATTTGTTATCAATTGATACAAAGGATAAAATAGTGATTTTAAGAGAAAGGGGAGAAATAGATGGGTCTCCATTTGGTGGGAGATTCTCCAAATATGGAGGATGAAAGTTAAGTCTCCATTTTGGAGACCCTAAATAGAGATGGGTTGGAGGGCATAGGTTCTCCAAAATGGAGATTTGGAGATGGGTAGGAGATGCTCTTATAGAGAGAGAGAGAGAGAGAGAGAGAGGCTGAGGAAAAGGGAGAAGAAGGCCTGCGTGTGGCAGACCATCGTGTCTGTTAATGTAATTGGCAATTTCCGGATTACGACAAACCATTGGAGTATGTATTTTGTTTGGGTTTGGGGGTAGAAGTCTAGGATTGTGTCTAGATGCTCCCTTCCATGTGTTGAAGCGTTGAGGAAAAGATGGTGCTCATGCCGGTACTTACTTTGATTATTGAAAGGTATAATTCATGCATTTATAGCATTGTCATTTAATCTTAATGTTTAGCTAAATGCATGTTTTTAATAGGCTAAGCCATTTCTTTAATCCTTGCATTTTTCTAGAAATATCTTTTTATTGTAAGGCATGTAGGAGAGAAGCGCTTTGGTTGCACCAGAGCGCATCTTTGAAGCTTGGCTTAGTTTGGCTTGGGTAGCGCCGACACGCGCC
Organism: Vaccinium myrtillus; assembly: GCA_016920895.1. Taxonomy (NCBI): domain Eukaryota; kingdom Viridiplantae; phylum Streptophyta; class Magnoliopsida; order Ericales; family Ericaceae; genus Vaccinium; species Vaccinium myrtillus. Next base: position 34,652,531 of record CM029274.1, read on the forward strand.
GTGGATGCGCCGTAGCGCTCCTTAGGCTTAGGCTTAGGAAGCGCTGACACGCGCCCCAGATGCGCCGTAGCGCTCATTACTTGGGAAGCGCTGGCACGCGCCCCAGTTGCGCTGCAGCGCTCTAAACCTTGTTTGCACCTATATAAATATCTTTTTCTCCTCAATTAGGGTACAAAGATAATCAGAATTTTTACACTCTAGAGAGAGAAAAAATGCATCTAGTCTTTTGCTCTTGAGTGTTCTTTCTTGTGAAAATGATTTAAACCTTGTGTTTGATCATTTTCTTTTGCAATCTAGTTTAATCTTCTAATACTCCATGGATTATATCTAGATTGATTATTTTCTTCAAAAACCTTTACTAAAAATCAAGTCTTTTATCTTTCATGGGTTCTTGATGCATTATATGATTTAAACCTTGTGTTTGATCATTTGTTTTGTCAACCTAGATTAATCTTCTAATACTCTATGGATTACATCTAGAATGATTGTTTTTCACAAAAATCTTCATTCCTTATCATTTCATTCATATGATGGATATTGCCTTGGTTCCTACGTGAGCCGGTTGGACCGGTGCCGAGTTGACTCGGAGATCAAGACGGGTGTGCTTGTGGAGTCCATGGAATCAAAGAGGGGTACGGGGTACTACATCAAGAATTGAAGCTAGGTGTCACAAGGGGCTTGTTGGGTAATTCCTAGTCTTGTTAATTCTTGTAAACCTTTTGATTTATGGAAATACATAAGTAGGATTAGGTCGTGGTTTTATGCTTAGGGTGTTTAGACCCTAAGTAGTTTCCACGTAAATCTCCTTGTCTTGTCTCTTTACGTTAATTGCTTAATCATTGCATATCTTTTAGTGATTGTTAAAATGGAAATTGGGTAATTGCATGTGCTAAATAGTGGTTAAATTTTTAGTTATAGTCCTATTCACCCCCTCTAGGACTTAATCGGGCTCTAGATTATTTCAGTGTCAACGAGAAAGGCAGAAGATAGAAAGAAAAGAAGAGTCAGCATAAATTCCAATTGAACTATTGAAGAACCAGGCTACTCTCGCGTAGGGAATTGGTCACATTTTCAACTTCGACCATGAGGTAAGAGATACCACACGTGAGTGGGTCTCAGTATAACTTTAACCAACACTATAACAACACATTGGAATGCCAAAATGTATCGTTATTCCATTCTCGATGCTCCAAGGAGGCTTTTCTGCCTTGCTCTTTTATATGTTGAAAATGCAAAGACAAACCAATTGTATCATCATAGAGATGCAATCCTCTTCTTTCTATTTACTTGAATTCTGAAATGGAAATCTTTACTATATAGTCACCAAACAACAACAAACTACCCAAATAAATCAGCAATTCTCTTTCCTCCTCCCTTCATATCTCCCCCATGAAAAAACAAACATAAATAAAAACCCTTAACACCACAATTCCTCCCTTAAACTGTCCCTCTCATCTGACCATTTTAACCTCAACTTGTACAACTGAGGAGTATCTTCTAGCATGGTACCCCTGGTTTGCAGCCGATGACACCGGCGTAGCGGGTGAGACTCTTCACAGCTTTGCCAGGCCTAGGTGCAGTCCTGTCGAGGCCTCCGAATCTGCTAACCCCGTTAGGGTCTCCAGAAACAACGAAGAAGAAGGCTCCGCGCTTGAATAGATCTCCATGTGATCTCCATGTCTATTTCTTCCACTCTGACGCTGAGGCATCATTCCTATGAGTCACCTGTAAAAACAACACAAATTGGAATATGATTAAATTTACATATATCTGTTCAAAAAAAAAAAATTTACATATTGAACAAGTTGGAAAAGGCATGGGAGATGTACACACAGTCGTTTTACAAACACTTCGGTCATATTTCTATGGCCCACAAACTTAATTAAGCTTATTCTCACAACACACTTGAAAACAATTCAGAAATGACCAAAAAAAAAAAAAAAAAAGTCTAAAATTTCGTCAAACAAATAAGTTGGACCAAAATTAAGAAATTTTTTCAAAATAGATGAGCCAAAAAATGCAATTGTGCCTCCTTAAATTCATGCTTAGCAGGGGCAACGTAGCGGTTGCCCTCGCTGATGATGGAGGCTTGGTGGCTGCCGCCGATGGTGTACATCTCCCAGTGAGTGTAGTCGTTGTTGACGACGTGAACGATCCCTGATCGGACCCTTGGCATTCTTTGAACCAACCTCTTTCCGAAATGGTTATGCATCACTTGCTCCAAATAGTAGCATCTGCAATAGAAACAAATTGCTTCAAAATCTTAGATCAAGCGATTCCACAGAAAACTCTACCAAAATAATTGGCAATGAGTTTTCGCAAGTTAACGTCTATTTTGATGGTTGTTTTCAGAAATTTTAGTGCGGAGGGAGGATTTTAACGCAAATTCTCAGTTCTCAAAAGAGGAAATCCTTGGTCACGTCCTACTAATGTGTGATTCACATAACTCAGTGCGATTTAGGATTTCAATCTCATTTGTGTCTGAGATTGCAATGGGCCAAGGAAATAAGAGTTTTGGAGGATCAGTTCCCTTGTTTCTCAATCCACTTTAACCACACGATCCTGCATACTGAAATTCTCATAACATTTAACCCCGAGAGTGCAATTGAATGAGACTTCTCAAGGCCGGGTTACTATCTTAGGAGACATGAGGTACTCAGTGGCGGACAAATTATTTGTACTTAGAAAGGGGCCCGAACCACATGTATAATTACAATGGTAATAGAAGTATACTCCAAAAGTATATATTATTACTTGTTGTGTAAGGGGAAGAGACTTGATTGTATATACATACGTACCTGCCACGTAATTTCATACATGAGACCAAAAAATGGTTGATTATTTCAAATTATAAGATTTTTTTTCCACGCGTATAAGTTTTAAGTATTCTTTTTCGCCCACGAGAATTGCATAGGCCAATTCCAAAGAATTTTTCCAAATTACAGTAAAAAATTAATCCCATATATATGTGAGAATATTTGTAGTGGTGCAGGGGCATGACACCCCGTGTCTGTCCCGTGTCCGACCCTGGAGATACTAATCTCAAAAGTCTGTAAAATTTGCCGAACGATTGTATATACTGAATTCCCAGCATATGGTTTGATCGGATCAAGAGGGCAATAGGACAGAAAGACAGAGGTCGAAGAGTCGTCTTATTGTATTACTTGATCGTGATCGATCCAATGGCAATTCGAAATGGTGATACTGCGTGGATTGTCTGGTGATGCCAGTATCCCAGTATCCACTTGAAGTTGGTTATGCAGTGAAATCTTCATTTGCTGAAGATGGTGTCCTGTATCCACTTGAAAAGGTCTTCTTTTTACCCAAGCCTCCAACCCTTATTTTTCACGAGGAGGTAGCTTTTTTACAGTCTCTATGCTTTACCCTTTTAACTCTGCCCTTCTGTCATTGCAGCAGGAAAGGTCTGAAAATCATGAACTTGGGAGATATATGCGAGTACACTCTACATACTTTTTCGTTTGGATCTATACTAGTCATGGGGGCCTAAATTTATCTTCTAGAAATGGCATTTCAACCAACCGCATGCAATTAGATGACATCCCAAAATTGTGGTTGATGTAGATATAAGGTTTCGTTATTTTCTGTTTTTTAACCTTATTTCCCTAGGGCTATGACGTGATAGATTTCCCCCCTCTTTTAAACGTTTCTTGGTACTTTCTTGTCCTTTTGTCCACGAATTCTTCAATCGACATTGGTTTGGTTGCTCAAAACAATTTTTTGGTTGCAGAATATTAAGAAAACGAATCCTGGAATAGCATTCACCGACATTGCGAAAGTTCTTGGAGAGAAATGGAAGAAGATGTCAGGTTTGTCCAGTTAACATGATTGCTCATTTTAAGTACACCATGACGATTTTATTCTAATGTGGCTGGAAATGATATTTTGCAGCTGAGGAGAAAGAGCCATATGAAGTAAAGGCTCGCGCAGATAAGAAACATTACAGTGATCAAATCTCCAGTTACAAGAACCCCCAGCCGATGAACATAGATTCTGGAAATGAATCTGACAGTGCATAGTTTTACGCCTTATTTCTGTTCTACCGGTTAAGCTTATATGCAGTATTTATAGGTAGTTTTTTCCTGTTGTAATAATTACAGTAGCTCATCAAACACCAACTTTCTGGTGGTAGAATCTTGTGTTAGAATGATCGCGTAATAGAATTTTTGGAGCTGGGTATCCTACCCGAGCATGCATGTGATGAGTACCTGTCAGCCCTGTAGTAACTCGCAATTCCACGAAAATAGAAAGAAAAAAAGAAATGGGGAAAAGATTGTTAGCTGACCCCCCTTGAGCCCAATTGTGCACGGCTAATGTTTGATGTTTTTGTTTGAGATACATGTTTAATATTCATAACCATCCTCCTATCCAGAACTGCCATAGGTTCCAACTGAAAAGTACCCTGAAGATTCTATGGTCCTTGCGGGGTGTTTGAGTAATGCAAAGTGAGAAACAAGGACCATAGAATCTGCTGGGAGCTGGGAGCTTATAGGCAACTGTAGGGGGTGCAATTCCACGTTAGCCTGTATCACGTGCAGGCTTGGCTCGACCCTAAATCTGCAAGACAAAGAAAGGGTTAGAGCACCTTTGCCTCTTGTTGGCAAAGGCCCTCCGATGCTTAAGTTAGTACTGGATTACCAAATAAGCCAAGAACACAATGCGTATAACTGGGTGTTACAGCGTACCTTTCTTCATGGGCATAGTGCTGTATTTATAGGTGAAGACAGCTTGTTGACTTAGGCATCTCGTGCCTTGGTTTCCTACTTGTCTTAGGAATCCTTCTCTTAATAGGACTTTCCTATTAAGAGAAAACTTTCATATCCTGCTAGATCTCGTCTAGCAGAGGTCTTTCTTTCCGTATTGGATTCTTTCCTATATGGGGTATACTCCTAATCTCGTTAGGACTTCCCACCTTAATCCCCTGTTTTACGGGATTGCTCCTTACCTCATAAGGAACCGACTTAGATGATTCTGGAATGTCTCACCGCCTTACTTATGGCGGTGTCGTGTTTCCACATAGCTCGGATTAACTCGTACATAGCCCAACTCATTACACCGAGCTGAGGCACGTATTCCAGAATGCTATTCAGGCTTTGCTCGTAGCCATCCTAGCTCGGCCGTAGCAGGGGCACCCCCTGTGACTTATACCGAGCTGGCCCATCCTGGTACACTAATTTACTTTCATTGTTCTGGCCTTATTCATGGCCAAATAGCTCGGCATAGGGCTGAAGGACTCCCTATGTTCTGCCGAGCTATTCACCCCCTCGTGGTGTCCGTCATAGGCACGTGCTATGCCTAGTAGTAGGGTAATCAGACTTTTACCCTCTCCAATTGCTCCCCAGCTCTGCTGCTACTGTCATTCATCAGTAGTGCGCAGAGCTCCAACGGCTCCTGATGCGTTTCCTGCACGCCTCCCCTCCACGTGGGGCGTAGGGCTATCTTCGCATTAAATGCGAAGTGACCCGTTGGTCATCAGATAAGCTGGTCATCAGATAAGCCCAAAGGACGATTTGGGGTGACGTTTCTCGTACGTCACACCCTACTTTATGGGGTTTTGGGCGGGATAATGATTATTCTCCCCCTAAAACCCTTCCCCTTCTCCCATTTCTCATTTTATCAGAAGAAAGAACGAGCAAGAGAGAGAAAAGAGAACTTCGTTCGCCATCAACGACGCTCAAGCTTTCTGCAACAGAAGTCCCTTTTTCTCCAGCCTTCGTCGGAGAACATCCGCCATTACCGTCGGAGTGAGTCATCCTTAGGTCCATCTTCTCACGTAAGTGACCTTTCCGTTTCCGCCCTTCTTGATTTTTCCCCTTTTACTGTTCATCTTTCTCCTCTTCCCCCTGGGTTTCAACAGTGAAACCCTAGTTCTTAGAAGCAATGGGTAGGCACAGAGCCCTATTAAGTACCCCTGAGAAAAGAGCAGAATTTATTCGAAACTATAGTATCCCCGCCGATATTCAATTCTGTCTAGACAATAGAAATGATATGAGAGAACAAGGACAAACTGAAAACAAGATTCACATCCCCTTGATTTTCATAGTTGAGGGAGGCCTTAGGCTCCCCTTACACCCCTTTTTCAGGGAGGTTTGCAATAGATGACAGTTAAACCCTATGCAACTCTGCCCCAACTTTGTCAAGGTGGTTATGGGCACAGTTGCCCTTAATAGGTTGCTCGGTCTTCACCTTGACTGGTGGGATTTGCACTATCTCTATAGTGTAGTCCCAACAGAGCACAAAAATTATTATTTCAAAGCCAGGGACCCTAAACAGAAGCTCATCACTGATCTACCAAATTTCTCAAAGGGAGAGGCAGATGACTATCTCGTAGTCACTGGCAACTGGCAGCCTAGAGACGCCGAGGGGAGGATCATTGGCCTTGCCTGCCCCACTACTACAGGCGGACTACGTTAGTATTTTCATTCCCGAGCTGGTTCATTCTTTATCTTTCCTCAAACTGTAGTTGACCACCCTTATGTTGTGTTGTTTTGCAGCGGATAATCTTAACCACGGTGGCCGCCTGATCCACGGCAAGCTCCACCGTGAGGACATTGCCAAGGCCCTTTGGTTCGACGGTTTCGAACCGACTCCTGTAGGGCTCGGCCGTGCAGCTCACCGGTTGCTGGGTTATACCCCGTTCTACTGGGGCAATATTAGAAGAGAAGGAGAGCCCAGAACCAGACACGCCTGGCCGCCACCTTTTTTCGTGATCGCCACAGGCCGACCAACCGACCGAGAAAGGACCCGTGCCCGCAGAGGTCGAGCTAGAAGTAGATCATCTCGGTCCCAAGCCCCTGAGGTCCTTTAACGGCAAGTCACCTTTGCCCATATTCCCGAGATCCCAACTGCCATCCCCATCCAGGAAGCCAGCACATCCGGGAGGGTGATAGTAGAAGAAGAAGAGGAGGAAGAAGAAGAAGCACTTGATCCTCGTGCAATCGTTCAATCTGTGACCGAGCAGGGCACCTTTCTAGACGATTCGGACGACTCTCCAGGCTACTCTCCTTCCCTAGAGCGAGAAGACATGCCTCGCCAGCCGATCAACCTGCTTGACGAGCTGAATCTCGGCGGAGCTTCTCGTGCTCGTCCTGCTGTCCGTGTCATTGTTCCCTCCCATACAATCTCCTCCTCCTCCTGAGAGCTCAAGGGATAAGAGGCCGATAGGGAGCCCCCAGCACGACCAGCCTCCCCCGCTAAGGAGGAGGGTCGGGGACGCAAGTTTGAGCCAGCTCTCCCCCTACTCGCCACCCCTGCTGCAACCCTGGGCCCCAGTGCTTGCACGCCCTGATGGCACCCCTCTGTGTATGATTGACAGAATCTCCTCCACCGAGGTGGCATTTGGCGTCTCCAGGGCCGCTCTCCTCCCTAACGATATTGAGAGAGAAAGGAGTCACTCTTACGAGACGCTCACGAAAATGATCTTCCAGTCAAGTGCCAAGGTAAAGAAGATCCCTTTAGTCTCTTTTTTTTTTTTTGTGCTTAGAATTTCCACCCTTCTTCATGCCCCGTTCCTTATTCTGCAGATTATGCAAAAAGCATCCGTGGGTTTCGAGAGAGCCAAGGATGCTGAAGAAGAGCTGAAGAAAGAGCAGAAAAGGGCAGAGAGGGATGAGAAGGAGAATGCAGAATACTCTCAATCTCTGAGAGAAGCTCGGGAGGAGGTTGAGGCATTGAAGAGAGAGAACGCCCGAGCTGGAGACAAAGTCTGGGGAGGTCGAGCGTGATCTTCGTGCCCAGTTGACTGCTGCGGAGACCAAGGCGGAGGCCGAATATGACCGAGCGGTGGAGGTGATTACTGATAATTACCGAGCTCAGATGCCGGCCGTGAAGGATGCCGTTTGGGAGATGGCCTGGCGAAGGTGCCTCAGCAAACTCGGTGTAGACGAATCGTCCCCTCACTGGACTGACATGGAACTGCCGAGCGAGGTGGCAACCGCTCAATCTCCTCCAACCCTGAAGCTCAACCTGAATCTCTCTCGGAGCAGACCCCTGTGGAAGGAACCGTAACTGCTGATGCTGCTGGAGGTAACCCTGACCCTAATCTTGCCACTGATGCTGACCAGCATGGTGAGGAGGCTTGAAGCCTGTCATATCTGTTGACCCTGTGTGGTCGTGTTCGGCCGGGTGTGGCCTTTTAAAGACTTCTTTAAGTTTCTCGTACTTGTTCGTGCTTCTTTTTTCTTGTTTTGGTGGCTGGTCCTGCGTGACCTGATTTGGCCGTGTGTGGCTGTTGATACTGGATTTTCATTATGAGGTGCTATGGTGTTTTCATGCTTTGTCTTTCTAAGTCTTTTCAGATTTTGTAGTCTGTGATTGGCATTGTTCGTTGCAACCCCTGCTTATCTGTTTCTTGCATCATAAAATTACTGTCAAGCAATCACAAATTTCATGCTTGGAGTTCGTTATGACCTAAGTGTCTTCATACTTAGGCATCTAAGTTTCCTCGTACTTAGGACTCATTGCAATATTCGTTGCAAATCTAAGTTTATCCATACTTAGCGTTTTGGTGCAATGTTCGTTGCATATCTAAGTCTCTTCATACTTAGAAATACTTTACCAAGTGTTTTCATACTTAGTGTTTTGGTGCAATGTTCGTTGCACATCTAAGTTTCTTCATACTTAGAAATACTTTACCAAGTGTTTTCATACTTAGTCTTTTGGCAATATTTGTTGCTCGTCCAAGTCTTCTCGTACTTGGACCAATTTGGCAATATTCGTTGCTCGTCTAAGTGTTTTCATACTTAGAGATAAGTTTGCAATACTCATTGCACAGCTAAGTTTTCTCATACTTAGAGACTTGTTTGCAATACTTGTTGCACAGCTAAGTTTTTTTCATACTTAGAACTTTACCAACATGGTTGGAATACACATATTCTCTGTTCCCCAATAGGAATCCAAATTTAAAGTAAATATTGGTTCGTATTACTTAAGACAATGATAACAACAGATGAAATCTTATTAAAGCTTGGAATAAAGGAAAAAAGTCGCTGGTGATTTTATTCGTAATCCCAACAAGGCCCTAAAAAAGAACGTGAATTTATTCGTATTCACGGAAAACAGATGTGATTGTATTCGTAATCACAAAAATAAATTACTGGTAGAACTTCCTCAGATTCTGGACGTTCCATGGCCATGGTACTGGGTCTCCATCCAGGTCGGCCAAGCGATAGGCTCCGATTCCAGCAATCCCTATAATCTTGTATGGGCCTTCCCAGTTCGGCCCAAGCTTCCCATCAGTGGACACTTTGGTGTTGGCCAAAACTTTCCTCAGGACCAGATCCCCAACCTTGAATTCTCTTGGCTGTACCTTCTTATTGTAACTTCTCCGTAACTGCTCTTGGTATGCTGCTAGTGTAATGAGTGCGCGTTCTCTTTTCTCCTCGGCGAGATCAAGCTGCTCGGCCAGGGCATTGTTATTGCCGCCTGACTCCACAAGAGTGGTGCGGAGGGTCGGCAGGCCAACCTCCAGTGGTATCACTGCCTCTGTCCCATAAGCGAGGGAGTACGGCGTCTCTCCCGTAGATCGCCGTGGGGTGGTCCTGTATGCCCAGAGCACGGCTGGTAGTTCGTCCGGCCATTTTCCTTTCTTCTTCTCCAACCTCTTTTTGAGGCTCTTCAGGATAGTCTTGTTCGAGGCTTCTGCTTGCCCATTGCTTTGTGGGTAAGCCGGAGTTGAGTAGTAGTTCCTGATGCCGTACTGGGCACAGAAAGCTTTGAACTTTTTGCCGAACTGGGACCCATTGTCTGAGATGATGGAGTATGGCACTCCAAATCGTGTGATGATTTTGTTCCAAACAAACCGCTCCACCATGGCTTCTGTGATTTTGGCTAGAGCTTCCCCCTCTATCCATTTAGTGAAGTAGTCAGTGCCAACGAGTAGGAATTTTCGTTTCCCTGTTGCCATAGGGAGAGGACCCACGATATCCAGTCCCCATTGGGCAAATGGCCACGGGCTCGTCAGTGGCAACAGATCTTCTGCTGGAGCTCGGATGAGAGGGGAATATCTTTGACACTTTTCACACTTTTTCACAAAAGCTTTTGCATCCTCTTGCATGTAAGGCCACCAATATCCCTGGGATATTGCTCGGTGGGCTATGGATCTTCCTCCGGTGTGTCCTCCACAAGTCCCGGCATGGATCTCATGGAGGAATTTCTGAACAAGAGCTGGGTGTACACACAATAAACATGGGCCAAGAAAAGACTTTCTATAAAGCTTACCTTCTGGAGAGAGCCAGAAACGTACTGACTTGGTTCTGATCTTGTGGGCTTCCCTTTTGTCCTCTGGCAAGGTCCCATCTCGCAGGTATGCCACTATTGGGTCCATCCAGCTTGGCCCAAACTCTGTCTCCATTACCATCTCTACTGCTCGGCCAATGCTTGGTTCGTTCAGGTATTCCACAGCTACTGTTCGTCGGTATTCTGTGTTTACTGCTGATCCTAAGCATGCCAATGAATCTGCATGTGCATTCGGTCCCGAGTTGATTTGCTGGATGTGGATGTTGTCAAATTTGTCAAGCAGGTCCTTGGCTACTTCTGAGTATGTAGCCATCTTCTCGCTTCTTGCGGCGTATTCCCCTGAAAGCTGATTAACAACTAATTGTGAGTCACAGAATACCCTTAACTTTCTGACCTTGAGCTCCATGGCACTCATGAGTCCTGCAAGCAAGGCTTCATATTCTGCCATATTGTTGGTGGCACTGAATCCCAGCCGCAGTGCTTGCTCTAGCACCAATCCTTCTGGAGAAAATAAAACCACTCCTGCTCCTGACCCTTTGTTGCAGGCTGATCCGTCGACATAGAGCCTCCATTCCTCTGGATCCAGGTCGGACACTCTTTTTTGCTGCTCGGTAGGACTGATTTGCTCCTTCTCGTGGAGAGCTGGTGGTGGTGGAGCCACTATTGGGGTGAACTCAGCTATAAAATCAGCTAAGACTTGCCCTTTAATTGCCGTTCTGGGTTGATAATCGAGGTCGAACTGGCTGAGCTCGATGGACCACTTGGATATTCGTCCAGAGAAGTCTGCCTTCCTAAGTAAGGCCCTTAGTGGATATTCGGTGAACACAGTGATGGGATGCTGCAAAAAGTAGTGTGGGAGTTTTCTTGCGGCTATGATGAGAGCGTACACCAGCTTTTCCAGTGGTAGATAACGTGTCTCGGCATCTAGCAGCGTTTTGCTTACAAAGTAGACCGGAGACTGCTTTGTCCCCTTTATTCGTAGGAGAACCGAGCCAACAGCGTGATCAGATACTGCTAGATATAATATCAACCGCTCCCCAGCTTCTGGAGTAGAGAGTAAGGGTGGTGTTGACAGGTAAATTTTTAACTCCTGGAATGCCTGTTCCTGCTCGGCTCCCCACTCATATCCTTCTCTCTTCTTCAGAAGTTGAAAGAATGGTCTACAACGGTCTGATGACTTACTGATGAAACGGTTCAGAGCTACTGCCATCCCTGTTAGCCTTTGGACCTCCTTCGTGGTCTTCGGGCTTTGAAGGCCTTGCAGAGCCGTGATCTGATCCGGATTGGCCTCAATCCTCCTCTTAGTCACCAAGTGCCCTAGGAACTTACCTGAGCTGACTCCAAAGGCACACTTGGAGGCGTTTAACTTTAACTTGTATTCTTTGAGAATATTGAAAGTTACCTTTAGGTCGGCAAGGTGATCGGGTTTCAACTTGCTTTTCACCACCATGTCATCGATGTAGACCTCCATGGTTTTGCCGAGCTGCTCTTTGAACATCTTTGTGACCAACCTCTGGTAGGTTGCTCCAGCATTCCTTAACCCGAAGGGCATAACCTTGTAACAGTAGAGCCCTCTTGGTGAGATGAAAGAAGTTTTCTCTTGATCTGGCTCATGCATAGCTATTTGATGATATCCTCGATATGCGTCAAGGAAACTCATCCTCTCATAGCCTGATGTGGCGTCCACTAGCTGATCAATCCGGGGAAGTGGAAAGCTATCCTTGGGGCATGCTTTATTGAGGCTAGTGAAATCTACACAGACCATCCACTTCCCGTTTTTCTTCTTGACAACGACAGTGTTGGCCAGCCAATCTAGATAGCTCACCTCTCGTATGGCATCCGCTTCGAGCAGCAGGTCTACTTCCTCAATTACAGCGTCTGCGTGCTGTGGTGCCGACCTTCTTGCTTTCTGCACAACTGGTTTGTGCTGAGGATCCACATTCAGATGGTGGCAGATTATCTTGGGGTCTATCCCAGGCATCTCTTGAGGAGTCCATGCGAAAACAACGAAGTGTTCCTTCAGAAAGGCTACCAAATCTTCTTCCTCCTGTTCGGCAAGTGCCTCGCCGATCAAAAAGTATCTTTCCTCGTCATCTCCCTGGAGCTGTATCTTTTTTAGCCCTTCCACCATTTTCTTGGTGGGGTCACCTCCGACGTCCTCCAACGTTGGTTGATCCGGAACTTCGACTGTCTGCACCAGCTCGGCCTTAGGTGACTTCTTCATTACCATGTTGAAACATAGGTCGGCTACCTTCTGGCTTCCTCTAATGCACTCTATGCCATCTGCTCCAGGGTACTTGATCTTTTGGTGGTAAGTTGAGGAGACAGCCCTTATTTTGTGCATCCAGGTTCTTCCTATAATCACGTTATAGGAGGAAGGGATGTCTACCACAAGGAAATCGATTTTTAGGACCACTGATCCAGCTCGGACGGGCAATGTGACCTTTCCCATAGGCCACACTGTCTGCGCACTGAAGCCGACCAGTGGAACTAAACACTTTTGTAATGAGCTCGGCGGGAGTTCCATCTTCTTGAAAGGTGGTAGTACATGATTTCTGTGCTAGCTCCCTGATCAACAAGAATCTTCTCAACGTCATACTCCCCTATTCGTAGGGTGATTACCAAAGCATCGTTATGGGGCACCACTACTCCGTCTAAATCGTCGTCAGTGAAGGTGATTGGGATCTCCATGACTCCCTCAGCCCTCGGCTTCTTCATGCCGAGCTTCATGACTTGTTTTGCTTGTCCGTTGACCCTTTGGATGTGTCTGATTTCGTTGTTGGTGTATGGGGCCACCAGTCCATGTATCATATGGATTGTTCCTTTTGGACCTTTCTCGTAGTCCATCTCTTCCACCAGCTCGGCTTCATTCTTTTCACCTGCCAGAAACTCCTTTAGATGGCCTTCCGCCACTTTTTCATCTAAGAACTTCTTGTACTCCACGCAATCTTCAGTCATGTGTCCCCAATCTCTGTGATAGCTACAGTGCTGATTGGTAGCCCTCCTCTTTTCTAGATTCCCCGTCATCTTTGGGGGTCTCCTGAACCAGGATTCGTTCTTGATCCTGTATAGCATTTTGTAGGTTGGAATGTTGAATGTTGCCATGACGCTGAAGTACGATTTGGGGTCCGGATCAGTTTTATCCTTTCGTTGCTGCGTAAAGTCCTTCCGTCCTGTTGTGTACTCCTTCCTGTACACCTTTGACTCCAACGCTTTCTTTTCCGGAAGCTGGGGTTGTCCTGCCACAATCTTCCTTCCAGCTTGCAGGATGTCATCTTCCACTCGTGCATGCTCCTGGATCCTTTCCATAAGCTTGGCTACGGTTTTTACTGGATGCATGGTAAGCGATTCTCGTAGCTTAGTGTGTATGGGCAAACTTGTCTTGAACGTTGCCAGAGCATACTTTTCACTGCAGTTTTCAATCTCGTTGAAAGTTTCCCAGTAACGTTTGGAATACTGCCGCAGGGTCTCCTCGTCCCTCTGTCTCATAGAGGTCAGTGTATCAAAGGTCTTTGGAGCCGCTCGGCTAGTGAGGAACCGAGCAGTAAATTCCTCAGCTAGTTGAGCCCAACACATGATAGACCCTTCTGGGAGCTTGTGGTACCAACTCAAGGCCACCTTCCCCAAGCTGGATGGGAACATCTTGCATAGCAGGGCATCATCCTGCTCATGCATGAACATGGCCTGTTGATAGTGCTGAATGTGGGCCACCGGATCCGTACTGGTTTCATAAGAGATAAATGCTGAGTGCTTAACCCTGCTCGGTGTCTTTTCTGCTCGGATCCAATGGGCCAGTGGTGACTTTGAGATCTGGCCTAGGGCTTCCTTGGCTGCTTCTCGTGCAGTTCTAGGGCCTTCATCAGCTCGCCCAGCTTCCCTTCTTCTCGCATGCTGCTCGGGAATGTGTTCATTGGAACCAGATCTCTCGTACCTGTCCTTGGCATGCTCCCTCCTTTCTTTCTTTTCAACGGAAACACTTCTTTCTCTCCGTTTTCGTGGAGAGACCGCCCGGTCTGTAGAGACATCCTCATGGTGATGGCTCATTTTTCCTTTCTTATATTGCACAGATCTCGTCCGTGAGCGTAGATCTTTTTCCTTGTCTTGGAGTTGCTTCTTTAGGTCATGGATCTCTCGTTCTCGCCGAGTGACTTCACGGGCCAAATCTTCTGCCTCCTGCTCTTTTCTATCGAGGCTATCCTCTCTTTCTCGGTCCGTCGTGTGTCTATGTCCCTCCTTCCTTGGGGGGCTCCTCCTCCGTTCACGTCGGTTGGAGGCTTCCCCGTCTTTGGGTGGAGTCTTTAAGTGCTTTCGCCCTCCCCTGGTTCTTGGGGACTCATAGTTTTCTAGGCGTGTATCCCTGAATTTTGGAATCTCAGGGATATGTCCTATGTTGAACCTCCTTTCAGCGGGTTTCTTCGGTGGAGCTCTAAGAATTGCAGGAGCCTTGTCCACCCTTGTACTCTTTCTCGTAGTGTACACAAGGGTGGTTCCGCCATTGTCTTCCACGTCTTCCCTCCTTGGGGTGCACAGAAGAGGTTCTGAAATCACCATTGTTGAGTTTCTCTTTAAAGGAACAAAGCTTTTCGTAAGCGTTTCCCACAGACGGCGCCAATTGTAGGGGGTGCAATTCCACGTTAGCCTGTATCACGTGCAGGCTTGGCTCGACCCTAAATCTGCAAGACAAAGAAAGGGTTAGAGCACCCTTGCCTCTTGTTGGCAAAGGCCCTCCGATGCTTAAGTTAGTAGTGGATTACCAAATAAGCCAAGAACACAATGCGTATAACTGGGTGTTACAGCGTACCTTTCTTCATGGGCATAGCGCTGTATTTATAGGTGAAGACAGCTTGTTGACTTAGGCATCTCGTGCCTTGGTTTCCTACTTGTCTTAGGAATCCTTCTCTTAATAGGACTTTCCTATTAAGAGATAACTTTCATATCCTGCTAGATCTCGTCTAGCAGAGGTCTTTCTTTCCGTATTGGATTCTTTCCTATATGGGGTATACTCCTAATCTCGTTAGGACTTCCCACCTTAATCCCCTGTTTTACGGGATTGCTCCTTACCTCATAAGGAACCGCCTTAGATGATTCTGGAATGTCTCACCGCCTTACTTATGGCGGTGCCGTGCTTCCACGTAGCTCGGATTAACTCGTACATAGCCCAACTCATTACACCGAGCTGAGGCACGTATTCCAGAATGCTATTCAGGCCTTGCTCGTAGCCATTCTAGCTCGGCCGTAGCAGGGGCACCCCCTTGTGACTTATACCGAGCTGGCCCATCCTGGTACACTAATTTACTTTCATTGTTCTGGCCTTATTCATGGCCAAATAGCTCGGCATAGGGCTGAAGGACTCCCTATGTTCTGCCGAGCTATTCACCCCCTCGTGGTGTCCGTCATAGGCACGTGCTATGCCTAGTAATAGGGTAATCAGACTTTTACCCTCTCCAGCAACTGTTCCAATCTTCTCTAACACCCCGCAAGGACCATAGAATCTTGGAGCAAGCTTCATGTTCCTATGCAAGGCCATTGAAGTTTGCTTATAGGGTTGGAGCCTTAGGTAAACCCAATCATTAACTACAAATTCTTTTTCAGACTTGCCCTTATCTGCATAATGTGTCACAACCTATGCTGAGCCTGGAATAGATGTTCTTTAAGTTTTCTATGGCAGCTCTCTCACCTACCCAATTATTCAGCTCTGCTACTGATGAGGGATTGGAAATAAAAAAAAGTATGGTGAGGGGGTTCTTACCCATAGACTGTAAAATAGGGAGTAGCCTTAGTGGCAGAGTGGTAAGAAGTGTTGTACCACCATTTAGCTAAGGAAAGCCACTAAACCCACTGCCTAACAGTCTCCAGTCACGCATCTAAGGTATTTCTCGAGGCAATTATTCAAGATTTCAGTTTGGCCATCAGATTGTGGATGGGCAGTACTACTGAGACCCAACTTACAGCGTTGGAGAGTGAATAAAGCTTGCCAAAATTGACTAGTAAACATTGCATCCCTATTGGATATAATAGTAGAAGGTAGGCCATGCAATTTGAACACTTGATCAAAAAATACCATGAAATGGCCATATTTTGTCAATCTGTCCACAACCTCAAAAATAACAATTTTTCCTTGGGAATCAGGAAGTCCATCAATGAAATCCATTAAAATATCTGACCATATCCTATCAGGAATGGGAAGAAGTTGCAATAAACCTGGGTACTTGACATTTTCACTCTTGAACCTTTGACATGCATCACATTTAGAAATGATAAGAGCCACATCCTTGTGTAATCCCTTCCAAAAGAATCTTCACCGGATTCAATTTTATAAAGGCATCATAGCTATCATCAAATCTCTCCCCACAATTTCCCTTAAAGAAATTAAATTTGGGCGTAGTTTATTGTGCTTTCTTACTTCGGGCCCGTTTGAGCCTAATTATCGATTGCATTTTGCATTTTGATTGTATATTGTAGTTTTTTTGGATCATGACAGGAATAGATTTTGAATCTATTGAGTATTTGAAAGATGTGTGCAAAATAGAATTTGCAACAGAGTAGTGTTTGACAGTATAATGATAAAAATAAATATGGAACAAAATACTAAATTCAGGTTCAATGATAGATTATGAATTGGTTTTTACCATGTTGCCCTATTTATTATGGTATTACAGTATGTTTATGAATAATTCATTTACATTCATAATTATTTTTAGATATTGTTAATTAAAATATAATTTCATAATTTAACTCCACAAAATTGGGTCCGTCTCTGAAATTGTATTTTTTTTCTACCTCTTAAACATTTACTTTAAAAAATTTACAAGTAATATAATGTTGTGATGGGCATAGAAATATATATTGGTGACAGAAATAAAATTCATTCATAATCCCGAAACAAAAGAAATATAATTTTGACAAATTGTAAGAACCCATCAACAAACAAATCAGGGGCACCCAAGAATAAGCTAATAAAGGCAGGGGTAAAATCAACCTTTTAACTGTAGGAAAAACCCAGAATGCAAAAGTACCTGTAGGGCTGATTATCAAATTGTGACTCTAATGTGTAATTGTGAGAATGCATTTTCCGTAAAATTATACGTGCGTGAATACATATACTATTATAGAATAAGTTATATTTTCTTTGCGTTCTTCACCAGATTCGATTTCAAGAAGACATCATAACTATATTCAACTCTCTAGACATCATTAAATATTGTTGGTTGTGTTCTATCAGATTCAGTTCCATAAACATATAACAGCTATGGTCATCTCTCTCTCTCTCTCACTTAAATATTGTTGGTTGTGCTTTTCACTGGATTCAATTTTGAAAAGGCGTCATAGATTTATCTTTCTCCCTCTCACTATTAAGACTATAATATTGATTGCGCTCGTCACAAGATTCAATTTCAAAAAGAAATCACAACTCTAGTCAACTCTCCTTTTCTCTCAATTAAGTATTGTTGGTTGTGGTCTTCACCAGATTTGACTTGAAAAAGGCCTCACAGCTGCGATCATATGTCTCTGTATTTGTGTGTTCCTCTTAAAGAAAATAAACTTGGGCATACTTCATTTTGCTTTCATACTTCATAATTTTAATTATATTGGATCAAGCTACCTGCCACTTACTTCCACATGGGAATTGGCCATTTAACATAATATATATTTGTAAAGAGATATTGACATAATTTATCAACTTTCCCAGTTCTTAAGGAGTATTTCGATGCATTGTATGTATATACAAGTATTGATACTTATATGTATTACACGAAAATTTTATACGTGTGTGTGAATACAAAATGAGCTATTTTGTTATGTTCTTCACCAAACTGAATTTTAGAAAGATATCACAGCTCTGGTCAACCTTCTCTCTCTATCTCTCAATCAATTACTTATTGTTAATTGTGTTCTTCACTAGATTCAATTTGAAAATACATCACTCCTCTAGGTAACTACTCCTATCTCTCAATTCTAGGTTTGGCTTCATAAGCCTCTTTGGGTTAATTTTCTTCTTCATTAAAAAAAATCCATTTGTTAGTTTCTCGTAAATTTTTTGTAGATAATATATTGCTTCGGCTCTATGAGAAGAACCGAAAAACTAGAAATTATTTGATTGAAACTCAATTTTTTGATAAAGAAAAAAATAATCCTTTTTTTTTTGTGTCTTTTACTGAAATCTAATGTATAAAACTGAAAAAAGAGCAAAAAAGTATGCACTTATCAAAAAAAGGGGTGTGGAAATCACTATCCTTTAAAAAATTACTTTAGTGTTGTGTAGTGGTGTGGCCGTCTGGGGTTCACGGCGGCCTTTCTTTGTTTTTTTGTTGTGCTTCTATAATACATATTTTAATTACCAAAGGAATAAAAAAAATAAAAACGCTTCGACAGCCTTGAACAGAAATTAAAAATGGAATTTCATCTTCATTTAATCGGTTCAATTTAATTCCTATTAGTCCGATTTCCAATTGGGGTTGATTTTGTTAGGGTTATTGCTGGGGTTCCATAGAGGATCTTCTCTTGAAGCTCTTGTGTGGAATTTTTTTCCACACTAAACCAACCACCGTTTCTGATTGAGACCCATCGACCCATGCATCTTCCCTATGCCTAGCCACTACTTGCGTCCGGTCCGGCTAAATTGAATTGAACTAGTTGAGATCTTAAATTTGGTACATTAAAGCAAAAATTATGCATCAAGAGTATTTTATTTTTTGTTTTGAAAATTGCACGTTTTTTTCGAGTGGACTATCTTTGCAGACGAAGGGAGTTGTTAGTACTTAAGATGAGCGGGATTGTAACTTGCACATGATACCAATCAACAGTAAACTTCCAATCAGGTATACCTGATGAGATTTTCATTAGGGGCTCCTACAATTCTCCAATTTTCCGATAAAATTTTCATCATCCGAACTGTCTAATTTGTTTAAAAGGTATTTTTGAGGACAACCACGAGAAATCAGTGAAAAAATATACCGAGAAGGACTTGATCCGATCAGTTTTCGATAAAAATGTATTTATAGTTTTGATAGAAAACTGATCAGATCAAGCCATTCCCGATATTTTTTTCACTGATTTCTCTGAGAGACCCTTAAAAACACCTTTTAAACACATTGGACAGTTCGGATCATGAAAATTGGAGTCCCTAATGGGAAGCCCATTAGATATACATGATTAAAAATGTATTTTTTTATGAAGAAAACTAATCAGATCAAGCTAAGAAATACTGGGCTCTTATCTATTTGCATTTTCGCAAACAGCTCGTAATTGGTAGCGCTTGAGGTAATTAATCTACATATGGATAATCCTACGGGTACAGAGGGTTGGTATTTATTTGTTTGAAACAGTGGGACTTTGATTCAAGCACTTTTAACTGTCCGATCGAGCTGAAATTTTTTGGGGCCCCTCGCAAAAATGTTCTAAGAACAATAAACGGTTCGAATCACTCGTGTGGGACCCAAAAGTGGATCCCCGAGAGGGCTCGGTACATTTTCTGTATCAACCCCTCTGTACCCCCAGCAGGGTCCATCTACATATATAGTTTGAAATTCTTAAATAACAGTTTGTTGACTTTGGAGGAAAGTGACAGATTAATCATAATTCGATGAGTGTGAAGACAAAGCTTAGAATATCTAACATTCAAACTTGGTGCAATCACTGGAAAGTGTTCCTTTTAGATTTAGCCTACTGGATCACGAGCTACAAAATGGAGAGATCACAATTCTAGATCTGTTCCATCAATCCCCTCGTCCCTCTGTCTCCAACTCCATTTATTTGATCAATCTGCTGCTACTGAGAGAAAGAGAGATGGGTGACACTGCTGTTGATTTTTTCCTGGAGACCTTGAAGCAGCTTATAACGAGCTCCAAGTTCCGTTTAATCATTCAGGAGAAACATCAACTTCAATCTCTTGAAGATGAGATAAAGTACCTGAGAGTTTTCCTCAAGGATACGGTGAAGAAACGCAGCGATCATTCAGAAGTGATGAAATTGGTGATGCAGATCAGAGACCTGGTAGCCGAGGCAGAGAACGTCGTAGAACTATTTGTAGTTCATGCTTTCAAGGCGGATCATGCCCCTTATTCTCCTCGTGAACGTCGGGATCACAGGGATCATCTTTCTCTTGACCTTGAAAGCGTCAAAAAGGGGATGAACACTCTTACGGATGCGGTGAAGAAGATTTACGACGAGAATATGTACAACATTAATGGAGTAGAAGTCAAACAACTCAAGCACTCTTCCAGTGGAGGCATTGGTACATATTTTCGATATTTTTGGATTCAAAATTACTTGGTTTTGATGTGACTTTAGTGTTTTAGGCCTTCAATTTTAGTTATGTCGGGCTTTCATGAAAATAACTTCATTTATTAATAAGATATAAGCAAAGCAAAATTCTTTAGTTACAAGCTCTGAAAATTTTGTTGTTGCTTCATAAAGTTAAGAAATACTCTTCATCTTTATATGTTTCAAACATGCAGACATATTCATCATACACCATTGATTTATTTCGATCGGTGTTTTACCCAACAAAATTACCTTTTGTGACTCAATGTCATGTACCATTGAAAAATATGGAAATTGTAGGAACAGAGATTTCCAGACACAAATGTATCCTGAATCACCCGAGGTATTCATTCACACATGCATTGACAGTTCTAAATACAATTATATCCGCATATGTGTGCCTAGACTTTTGAGAGAATTATTGTCTTGGTTAAGAATCAAAATTTTGTAGTGTTCACGGTAAACTTATCATTAATTTGTAACATGAATTATAACAAAACATAACATGGACCATAATAGTGATCAATAATACGAACCATAAAAATATGCGGACGAATGCAACAATACACCTTAATTTTAGCATTAATTCAACTGATTTGATGACAACAACCACATTTGTATTCCTTTACCCTTGGGCAATTATATCAAAATGGGAGTCCAGTGAAATGTACAATAATATTTTAAATACACAGGTCAAAGATTCCTCAAAAGACTATTTATTGATGAATGGGAGAAGAGAATGGTTGCATTCCAAAATGCAGAATTAATTTTTGGTTACACCTACTATTACCCCTTCAATAACTTTTGCCTTCGTCCTTTTTTTTTTTTTTTTCATTCGTCATTCCTAATCTATTATATGGGGAGGAAGGAATGAGACTCGATCCCGAGATGCAGTGTGGGACATCCAAGAGCTCTACCGCATGAGCTAGCCGCCACTTGCACTTTTGCCTTCGTCCTCGATCGATCATAACTGCCGTTTTATTTTACAATAGGAGGTTCAGGTTCGTCAAGAGGGAGCCACACATCCAAAGTGGTAAAAGAGGAGGTGGTGTTGGGTTTCGAGGAGGATTTAATTAGAGAGATTAATAGAGAAGCTTGGCGATGGAGGAAAGGGCAAACCGCTAGAGATCATATCAATCATCGGCGCTGGTGGAAGTGGCAAAACCACTTTGGCCAGAAAAGTGTACGATCATCCTTTCACGTCGTATACCTTCAACATTCATGCTTGGATCACTGTTTCTCAAGATTATGATAAGACTAGGAAGAGGGATTTGTTGATTCGTATTCTGAAATCAGTTATCCCAGGGAATTACGATGAGAGTAGCGATGATAAATTGGGAGAAGACATACTTAAATGTTTGAAGGGTAGAAAATATCTCATTGTCATGGATGACATCTGGGACATTGAAGCTTGGAATGCCGTAGAAAGGTCATTCCCTAAGGAATGCAACGGGAGTAAAGTGTTGTTCACTAGTCGGCTACTTATTCCACTCGATAGCATCAGATACTTCCCTCATTATTTAGCTCCTTTACCAAAAAAATGGTGTTGGGAGTTGTTACAAAAACAGGTATTCCCTCCATCCAAAATTATTTCTTCTCTATTTTTTGGCATGCATGTAACTTGTACAAATTCTTATACTTTCCAAGTTATAATGTTTTTATTGATTTTGAAACTTCATTCAATAGAAATAATTAAGATCTACCAAATAAAATTTCATATTGCGCACCAAAATCATTATACTTTTACGAACATAAATACTTTTTAATTTTGAGATGATCAGAATAGTGATAGTGGACAAGGAATTTGGGACGGAGCAAGTATTTGTTTCTAATTAAAAAAGTTAATTATTGTACACATGCCTCCTTATATTGTTGTCACATGTTTCCTATTTCTAATTTTTATTTTAAGAATTTGTATTTCCAGACGTATCTTATTCTTAGTCTTTATATATGAACTGCAACTGAAAATCTTATTACAGGTATTCGAGAGGAAATGTTGCCCACCGGAGTTGGTGGACATTGGTGAGCAAATAGCAGAAAAATGTAAAGGACTACCACTTGCAGTTGTTACAATAGCTGGAATTCTGGCAACAGAAGACAAGATACTTGACGTGTGGGAGAAAGCTAGTTGCGAAACATTTAAGTTCGATCATAGCCAAAAACGAGGAGGGCTGCATGGACATACTAGAACTTAGCTACAATCACCTGCCTCTTCATTTGAAAGCGTGTTTTCTTTATATTGGAGGATACCCCGAAGATAAGGAAATCCCTGTACGCGAGTTGATATGGTTATGGATCGCCGAGGGATTTATTCAGCAAAGTGAGGAGGGGAAAAGCTTGGAGACCACAACAAAAGATTACTTGAATGGTCTTATAAATAGAAGCCTCATACAGGTAGCTTCGAAAAGTGCCCTTGGAGGAATCAAAGCATGCCGTATCCATGATATTCTACGTGAATTATGCTTGAAAAAAGCTGAGGAAGATAATTTCCTTGTGAAAGTTTACGAGGATGATTCTTTCTCACCTTTTTTGCTACAAATAAGCATCGTCGCCTCTTCATTGGCGATAATTTCTTTGACAAGTTTTCCTACAAGCCTCGAAACCTTAATTTCTTTGAAAAGTTTTCCTTAAGGCCTCGAAACCTTCGTTCTTTTCTGTGCATCACACCAGAAAACATATTGCTAACACAGTTTGAAACAGATTTCTCATTATTTGTGGAAAACTTCGAACTTCTCCGTGTGTTAAGTTTGAAAGTTGTACCATGCATCGGACATATAGGCGTAGGACATCTAATTCATTTGAGATACTTGTCATTCACGTCATTCAGCAGTCTACTAACACGATTTTCCTACCTCTTGAACCTAGAAACCCTAAACTTCAATGCTCGGTTCTGGAACGATACCATATGCTTGCCTTGTGATATATTCAAGATGGTTAAGTTGAGGCATCTTTATACTAAAACAGGGAAATTCACATTTCACCATTTTGAAGAAGCAGGGAGAATTCATTTTGATCATTCCTCCAAGTTGGATAGCCTACAGACCTTTCACCAAATATGTGCTTGTGAGACCTGCCTAAGTTTATTGGTAAAGACTCCCAATATCAGGAAGTTAGGACTTGATATGATACGAGAGGATGATAATGTTTTGAGGTTCCCCGACTTAGAGTGCTTTAAATGCCTTAAGAAACTCACTTTCTACGTCAGCGGCCGAAGATCAAAATTTGAAGGAACTCTTCCGCCAGGGCTAAAGCTTCCTTTGACTATTACGCACATAACTTTGAGATATACGGGCTTAAAGTGGGAGGAGCTGTCACTCCTGCAAACCCTTCCGAACCTAGAGGTTCTCAAATTAATAATGTATGCATGTTGGGGACCAGTTTGGAACACAAGTGAACTTGAGGGGTTCCCTAAACTCAAGTACTTGAAGCTTGACTGTCTGGATATTGAGGAGTGGAATGCTTATGAAGATCAATTTCCGGAACTTGAGGTCTTAGTGCTTGAACGCTGTGACAAACTAGAGCGAATCCCAAATGATTTTGGTAATCTAAACGAACTTCGGGAAATTAAGTTAATGCACTGTAGACGCTCTGTGGAGGAATCGGCCAAGGAGATTCAGCAAGAGCAGAAAAATAGAAAAGGAGATGATGATTGCCTAAATCTTCTTGCCGAATACAGATCGGGAATGTTCTAGATTTGCAGACTATGAAGTCTTTTTTTGTTAGATTTGCAGACTATGAAGTCTTTTTTTGTTATTCTGGACAAAGAGATATGCAGATTGTGACTCGGTTATTTTGGACTGTGTTCAACTTGCCTCTTTATTCTTATCTTGTTCGTTTTCTTACGTGAAACGTGACTGTAACATGGTAGTTCACTTGGTGACTAGGCATTCCCTGTCTGATGTTAAGGTGGTATATTATGTAGAAATTCATAGATCTAAGATGATACGAATCTGTCTTAGAGAAATGTTTAGGGTTTCAAAACAAGAAAGAAAGATAAAGTATGCTCTGAGAGAGAGAGAGAGAAAGAGAGGGAAAACCAACTAACAACAGAAATTCATTTCATTTTCACGATCGCCTTACAACTGAAGCCCTCTGGGCCTTTTATACTAATTTCTTAACCGCCATACCTTAACAGAAACTAACAGTGTGATTATACAGCTCATTAACAGAAACTAACAGCGTTTATACAGCTCATTAAGATATGAAAAATACAACTGAAGACCTCTAATACATTTCCCAAATCTAATGCATTTCTAATGCCCTTTGTTTACATATTAGAGGGGTGATTATTCCCAATGGCTGTCATCTCTTGCTTTACAAGATATTAGGGCTCTTCGCCCATCTTCCTACTAATAAAATTCTTATTCCTGAGTTAGGAAAAAAAAAAAGGTAGTCTTTTTTTTTTTTTTGGTTAATTTGAAGTAGGGTGTATCAAGCCTAGGACACAATCACAAGTATCAACTAAACATTTAAATTATGCTCAGTGTCATTTTCATGCCACACTGTGTTGTTTTTCATGCTCCAGCATTTAAATTACGATAAAAAAAAAAAAGAAAACATTTAAATTAAGCATACAGACTTCGATTGGAAACATGATTTTCAATCTCTGTTGTATGAACTTCGATTATGTGGTCGAAGCACTTAATTTCGGTATGGAATTTCGGTAAACCTCTTCTCTTTTTTTTGTACCGTGGTGACCCCTAGAAGTTTTTTTTTTTTTTTTGGAACTGGCGACCCCTATAAGTATTATTATTATTATTTTTCTGGGAACTGGGGACCCCTATAAGTACATACCCTTGTTCTTACAAAAATGATAAGTAATCTCTGCGAGCCACTCCCAGCCACTCCCTCTCTCACATGGGGTGTGTTCCCCAGATCTGGGCCCCACACCCCATGTGAGAGAGGGTGTGGCTCCCAGGGAGTGTATGCCGTTCTTGTTCTTATAACGATTTCTATTGTTTCTGAGAATGGCTATTTGTGTTCGTTGTAGTGCTATAGTGATCCCCCAAATCGATCGATCGACTCAAATTCTTTTGCAAGCTAGATGGGTTACACTATCTCAACAACATAGAAATCATCGGTTTTAAATCCAACCGGAAGAGAAAACGCAGTTGCAGCTTCAACGAACATAAATAAAAACCCTTCACACCACAATTTCTCCCTCAAACTTTCCCTCTCATCTGACCATTTTAACCTCCAACTTGTTCAACTTATTACGAGTGTCTTCTAGCATGGTACCCCCGGTCTGCAGCCGATGACACCGGCGTAGCGGGTGAGACTCTTCACAGCTTTGCCAGGCCTAGGTGCAGTCCCGTCGAGGCCTCCGAATCTGCTAACCCCGTTAAGGTCTCCAGACTCAACGAAGAAGGCTCCGCGCTTGAATAGATCTCCCTGTGATCTCCATGTCCATTTCTTCCACTCTGACTCTGAGGCATCATTCCTATGAGTCACCTGTAAAAACACCACAAATTGGAATATGATTAAATTTACATACGAACGCTGCTATGGGGACCGACCACCATGCACCGACGGCGTACCGACGACGTCGGTTCCGCCGTTGTGGGCCCCAAACGATCGATCCGAGCCGTTCATCGTTCTCAGAATCAAATTCCGAGTGGGCTTCCGCGGGAATCGAGGCAATCGGACGGCTTTATGAGCTCGATCCAAAATCACCCCCATTTCATTCAAAATTTGGAATGAAATGGGGGTGATTTTGGATCGAGCTCATACAGTCGTCTGATTGCCTCGATTCCCGCGCCGTCCCACTCGGAATTTGATTCTGAGAACGATGAATGGCTCGGATCGATCGTTTGGGGCCCACAACGGCGGCACCGACGCCGTCGGTACGCCGTCGGTGCATGGTGCTCGGTCCTCATATCTTTTCCGTTTACATATAGAACAAGTCGGAAAAGGAATGGGAAGTGATATTGGCACGGGGAATTCCTTTTATACATAGAAAAATTGAACCAAAAGCTTGGAAAGTGATCAGTAACTATCATTCATTCATAGTAACGTGTGAGTCCCATCATAAAGTAATGTAATGTTTACCAAAAAGTGTATTGCAGAGGTAAGCATGACCAAAATTGAGAAGATTTTTCAAAATAGATAAGCCAAACAAAATGCAATTGTACCTCCTTAAATTCAGGCTTAGCAGGGGCAACGTAGCGGTTGCCCTCGCTGATGATGGTGGCTTGGTGGCTGCCGCCGATCGCGTACATCTCCCAGTGAGTGTAGTCGTTGTTGACGACGTGAACGATCCCCGCTCGGACCCTCGGCATTCTTTGAACCAACCTCTTTCCGAAATGGTTATATATCACTGTGATTCTCATAGAGTCATCCACTTCGGTTGCATCACTTGCTCCAAATAGTAGCACCTGCAACAGAAACAAATTGCTTCAAAATCTTAGATCAAGCGATTACGAGAGCTCTTCCCAGAATAATGTGTCAATGAGTTTTCGGAATTTTACGTCTATTTTGATGGTGTTTTTGAAAATTTTGGGACGGAGGGACGATTTTAACAAAAGCATATTCCGTAAGCATATATTATTACTTGCTATGTCAGGAGAAGAGACTAAATTGCATATATATACATAGTTGACATGTGATTTTACACGCGCGATAACTTCAAATTTTAAGCCCACGCGTATATAGGAGTTTTAAGAAATGATTTTTCACCCACGAGAACTGCATGGGCCAATCCCAAAAAAAAATTCAAAAAAATTCCCGTAAAAAAGTACAATATATTCGTGACAATATTTGTAATGGTGCAGAGGCCGGGCACCCCCTGTGTCCACCCCTGAAGATACTAATCTCGAAAGTCTGTCAATTTTCCGAACGATCTTCCATATTGGATTCCCCATATTGTTTGATCGGATCAAGAATGCAATAGAACAGAAATACAGAGGTCGAAGAGTAGTCTTATCGTATTACGTGATCGTGATCGGTCCAATGGCAATTCGAAATGGTGATCGCAGTAGAGCCCGCAACAGCATCAATGATCCCATCAGAACACTTCTTCATGGACAGGTGATCAAGCCATATGTTCTCGGCCCCAAAGATGGAAATCCCATCTCCGTCGGCCCGTGTTCGGAGCCCGACATGGTTCACGGAGTCTCTGATCATTCCACCATTTGTAACCACGATGTCGTGGATGAAAATGTTGTGGATGATAATGTTCTTCACGAATTGAATCGTGATCCCGGCCCCATTGGCAATGTGGACCATGGCCCCACGCCCGTCGATGGTCTTGTCACTTGTCATTATTAGCTCCTGCTTTAGCCTGATTCAGTGGCGGTTCCAAAAATATTTGTCAGAACAAATTTTTGAAAATATTTCAGAATTTTAAATTACACAACAAGAGGAGCCACCTCTCACCTGATCGTCATGCTGTCTTGAAATATGATCCACAGTGGTTCTATCTGGATCACCGCGTGGCGGAGGGTCCCGGGTTTCGGGTTCACCACGTCATCATCGGATGGATCAGTGACGACATAGATTCTTCCCCCTTTGCCCCCGGTGGCCATGTGGCCGAACCCGATAGCGCAGTCTGCTAGCTTTTGGCGGTTGAGATGCCAATTGGACCGGCACCGCCAGCACTTGTCGATTGGATTGGTGGGCTTGCATGGCCCACCAAACTTTTTGGATCCTAGGCTCCTCCTTGTGAAGTTGAGTGCCAAATGGGTGACCCGTGGGCGGGTGGAGGCGGCCGTCAATGACGTGCCGTTTGAAGGCCTGCACCATGAAACATGCATACGTGAACAAATAATAGAAATTGTTCAAAGAAATGAAATGCGTCAATTACATGCATTTTGATGTGACCCGCACCACAAGTAGATTTAACCATGGGCCACCAATAAAGGACACAAAGCGCGGTCACACACACATGATATATTTACATTAATTATAATTTTCAACTGATCTCTTGCATATAAACACGAATGTGTAAGCAATATTCTGTTTCTAGTAATTCTATAAAGAACCTACTATAGAATAATGTTATGGTGATATTATAATTCTAATTCATGTCCATAAAATTTTTTCTGGATTAATTAGTTAATTCGTCGATAGATTATTTGCTTTAAAATTATCGACTCTGTCAAATCAATATGTATGCGTGCATTTTGTATTTGTATGAAAATATCTCGGATGATGAAATCGACAACCCAAAAATGGAACTCAAAGGAGGAACATACGCAAGATGTTCAAGAGCATCGCTGCTTGGTTCTTCCGCCTGGCCAATGGTGGCAGTGAGAGAAGCGAAAGCGAAGAACACAACGAGGATACAATAGAGCTGCGATGGACCCATTTTCGACGATTCAAGGTCGAGGTCCAAACCCTAGCTCGTTCTTAAAATGGGTAGGATTCGAAGGAAATCTGCCTTGAATTTCAGGCAGGGTTAGCTCCTGTGTATGGGGGGGCCTCTTGGAGTTTTAAGCAGAAAAATTGAAGGTAATTTTGGGAGGTTGAGCGGTAAATAGGGAGGACCCCACGTCTTGTAACGGTCAACTGTCGCTCTGTTTTGTATCCAACCGTCAACAAATTTTGGAAGCGCATAGGTTCCGTCTAATTATTTAATGCTCTCGGAGCACGGTCACCTATTGTACTTGAACAATTCAACACCACAGATTCTCGTGGGTTAACAAATAAGTGCATGACCCACATATAAATATATGGTACTGAAATGATTCGAAGTAGCACGTGACCGTACTCTAAGACCACTGAATAATTACACATAAATTCCACTCTGACTAACTCTTCCACAAAAGTTTGTACAAATAGCTATTTCTGGGGAACAATTTTGGACCCATTATTTCGGGATCGGTTGGTCTAAAAATGTCTAATCATTACCTCAACAAGATTAAACATTTAAAATGTTAAAGCATATTTTATTACAGGAGAACATAATTTTTTATTTTTTTTTGATAATCGGATGTCCGGGTCAGCTTGCGCTCACGACTAATTCTGGGGCCTTGGAAGTAATGACCGGGCATTAACACCCAGTGGGCAATGGCCCCAAAAGTTTGTTGACGTTATTGGTCATAAACCCTAGTAATAATTAAAAGACTTCATCTTAGTTGGTTTGAATGTCTAAGTTTTGATTGTCACATTTAGAAAAACCCAATAATAATCATTTTTTCTTATTTTGTTTGGGAACAAACGTGGAAATCTCTTTTGTGACAAAGCTTCAAAAAGGGAGACAGTATCGAGACAATAAACTGATGCTCTCCCTTTCTTATATAGTAGAATAGGTTATGATCCAAACAAAAGACGTAATCTTATCTATCAATTTCCCTTCCTTTTTTCTTTTACTTCAGAACAATGATCCAAACACAGCCCAGCGTTCAGATCATGGTTTTGTGGAATTTGAGGGAAAGGGAAAGGAAAAGGAAAAGAGAAAGATAAAGTAAAGAATAAGAAAATCATTAAGTTTAGTAGACAAATATCTTTCTCTAGTTTCCTAATTGTCTCCTTTCCCTCTATAAACTGCTCCAAAAATTCATGATCCAAACACAACCTCAAAGCTGAGGAGAAAAAGAGCACTAGAAGCCATCATTTTCCCCGAAACGGAAACGAACGTGCAAGCTCAAGCTCACTTCTTTGAGTTCTTAACTGTGTAAACCAAGAAAAAGATCAATTTTGGTAGAAAAAGATGGCAGTTTGGATGAAAGAAGATGGATTGCACACCCTAGTTTATTTTGAACTATAAAAGTATGCAAACATGGTATAAAGTGTGTTCAAAGACAGAAAGACATGATCCATTCTTTCCTTCTATTAACATAACAGTGCTGGATTAATAAGAGTCAAAATGCTGTCGCAAGCACTGCATTTTTATCAGTTGGGATGCTTTTTCTTTAGGAAAACAGTCTCTTAAACAAAGCAGAAAATTTGAGTTCCGATGAAATATGTGGAAAAGCATGCTGTGGTTCCGAGTATTAAAGTGCAGGCAAGTTTCGAATTGTGCAGGTATGGAAAGAGGTTATAAACAATAAAAAGAGGAGACAGAAATGCAAGCAGAGATGCACATGCGTTTGATGGGATAGAATATATTGGACATAGATTGCGCCATATGCTAGAACTGTATGGTACAGGCGTACTGCTTTAATTGTACCGGAGTATTCCTAGAGCAGACAATTCTTGAATGAGACACTTGCAGTGTTGGCCATTCTGCAAGACTCCAATTCATCAATAAGATTATGCTTTAGGCGAACGACACCTGAAAAAAGAGTCCCCCCTGCATCCACAGATTCCTAACACCATTCAAAAGGTTAAAAGAGTTTTCCACTAGGCCAAACACAAGGAAAGAGATTCACCTCCTTTTTTAAAAGGTTTACCAATTACCGCGGTTTAAATCAATGTCATGGTGGTCGTGGAAAACATACACCCGACAAAAATGTCGATATCAACTTCAAAAAAGTGGCACTAGACCTTTTTGTGGCAAAATTTCACCATACATAAAGCAAATTCCCACCAACACTTATTCCCGCACTTTTGCCATATTTAGCTAAAATTCTTCCTTCGCCTGTATAATTTACCCTTATTGCTCCCATTGCTTCCCCAGCAATTCACTTCTTATTCCACCTTCAAACTCTTTCAGGATACACCCTAAGAGGAAAATGGAAGTAAAATGTCGTCATAAACTAATAATCTCCGAATTGACTTGACAAACTGTCCTAATTTTCCTTTCTTTTTCTTTTTTGATACCTCGTCTATTAAATTTGTAACTTAGGCCAACTTTCTAAATCGCGAAAAATTAAATATAACAGTCACGCTGTTGACAAGATGAATAGAAACTGCAGATGATATTCACTGTGACTGCAAATCACCATACCAATTTTTCCTCAAAGAAAAACTAGCAAAAGGAACAAAGAAGTGAACCACTTTTTCTTGCTTTGGAATTGGATTGTGCAATTAAAGGCTACTGAGCTATGTCTATTTTTATAAATCAGTCTACTGCTGTGTGCCGAAAGAACCAATAAGACCAAGGACATATAACCACAGGAATACAGGAATCAACCTTTTGACTTGTGACTGCATACCCAGATCACGTAATTAAGAACCAATACGCCCAAGATAGAAAACAAACTTATATACATAAAACTTAAAAGAGCAACCTTTTAACCATTAAGAACATTTAACCACAGGTAGATTACTGGAAATCAACTTTTTGACTTGTGATGGTATCTCCTAAATAATCAAAATACACATGCAAGAATCAATGTACATAGCCTAATCTTACACACAGCATATCAATCAAATCTCTTGACAGAGCATGCCTACGAAAGCATAATTAATTCCCTTAGCATCCTGACACACATAACGTACTCCAGGTACAGGAAAACAACCTAGCAAGCTTCTAATAGAAGAAAATTACCCACCTTTTCTTTTGTATCCCAAGAAAAAATAGACATGGTATAAGAGCCTTATGAAAGAGACTCGATACAAGAAGTGAAAAGGCAATAGCTACCTTTAACCAATAGCCATCATGATTTCACTTACAGATGCTTACCATGTTGTGGCAGCAACTGTCCCATTGTACGTCGCCATGATCTTAGCGTACATCTCCGTGAAATGGTGGAAGCTGTTTACAACGGATCAATGCTCAGGCATCAACAAGTTTGTTGCGAAATTCTCAATCCCGCTACTGTCCTTCCAAGTGATCTCTACAAACAACCCATACAAAATGAACATGAGACTCGTATTTGCTGATTTCTTGCAGAAGCTTTTTGCCATTTGCGTATTGGCGGTAATCATGAAAATCAGATCTAGAGGAAACCTCAGTTGGATCATAACTGGGCTCTCTCTGTCAACACTACCGAACTCTTTGATCCTGGGGATTCCAATCCTGAGAGCTATGTATGGGGATGAAGCAGTTCTACTCCTTACCCAGATAGTTGTATTACAAAGCATAATTTGGTACAACTTATTGTTGTTTCTGTTTGAGCTCAACGTGATTAAGCAAGACTATTTGACAGCGCCCACAGAAGCCACTGGTATGTTTGCATTATTCACAAGCAATGATTTATGTCCCGGACCTAATAGTCATCAGGTAAATCCGTAAATAGGCCACTTTCACAAATGAAACTCTGTTTCAAACATCTTACTTCATTTACAATGGTACTCTCACATGAACCAGAAAATAATACCAATATGGACTGATAATGGAGGCGGTTCCCCTTGTTTGACTATTTTTTATGCATGTCTAGTGGTTGTCACCCCACAAACTCTAAGAAATAGCTTATGATATAAGTTTTAACTAGAACTTGAGTGGTAGCCCATTGGTTTGCTATCCTTTGCTCGGATCATCAGGAGGTGGTTTCAAATCTTACCAGCCCCATTTTCTCCCCCCTAGGTTCTAAAAGTTAAGAACTCCTTAAGCTACAAGCTACCTCCTTTAACATTGACATGATGATCAGTCCAATTACAGTGTCTATTGCACATCATGTATCTATCATTTCTCACCTCATTTGGAACGTGTGGCTTTAATTTCAGGAGAGATGGAGGCCCAACAAGAAGAGCAACAGAAAGAGGGAGGGCGAGAAGCAAATATTACAACTCCCAGAAAAATAAAATTCATGCCTCTTCTTTTGACAGTTGGAAAGAAGCTTATTCTTAACCCCAATACTCATGCAACTGTGTTGGGTCTTATTTGGGCAACAATACACTTCAGGTAAGCTAGGAAACCATCAAGAAGTCACAAGTTTCTATAAGTGTCTCGTCAGATTTCTCCTTAGAATAGAAACCAGGAATTTACATAGCCTTGTGATGACTCGGCAATATGGGTGACCTTGTTGCAGGTGGGGAGTACATATGCCCAAGATTATTGCCCAGTCAATATCAATATTGTCAGATGGAGGTCTTGGGATGGCAATGTTCAGCATAGGTATGATTGGAATCATTATCTTCCTTGATATGCATCAAGGCTGGAGAAAAGGAAAATATAGAATAGTGTTGCAATATCAGACTTTAAATGGACTTACGGGGTAGGTGTTACGCAAAACATCAAACATTGAAAATTTAAAGGATCCAAGACATGCATGTCCCTTAACCTTTTCGTATACAGTGGAGATGGGTACAGTCAGGCAGATTGAAGGAGTCCATGTAACACTGCATCTAAATGACTTGTAATTTGCCACTTGACAGGTCTTTTCATGGCATCACGTACCAGAATAATAGCATGTGGAACTCGAATGGCAGTATTAGCCATGGTGATGAAGTTTATAGCTGGCCCTGCCCTAACGGCAGTGCCCTCCATAGCTGTTGGATTAAGAGGGAAATTGTTTAGAGTTGCAGTAATGCAGGTGCAAAAATATTGGTTCTGTACTCTAAACTAAGAATATAAGACTAAAGAATGTCCTTCATCATGCAGGCAGCCCTTCCTCAAGGAATCGTTCCGTTCGTGTTTGCAAATGAGTACAACATACATCCAGACATTGTGAGCACCGGGTAAATAATATCCTCCTGCTGCTCAATACATTAACCACGTGCAGAGCTAAACTACAGTTTTGTAATCTGCTTTTGTTGTGACTGTAGGGTAATCATTGGCATGCTCATCTCCCTGCCTATAGCATTGGCCTACTATTTCTTGCTTGCTTTTTAAGTCAAGGCAGTTATACCATTGTTAAAAGTTGTTGTCCATAATCAAAGCTCATATGATAGCACCAGGAGCCATCGTCGATCAAAAAAGAGATAATTGTATTGTTGTAATGTAAGTATTGAACACGTGCAAACAGAATCAGGGAAGTTTACTGCTTCAAAATGGGATTATTATTTCTACAATTCTAGAAAGGTGGAAGTTCAACCGAAGGACACAATACCAGGCTATTCTTCACGTAATCATGGTGTTCAACCCTTCACCTAATATATACTATTCAACCACGTGCCAATTTTCGGCAAAAATCATAAACTATTAAAACATGAATCGTGTAAAAGTATCGTAACTAACAAATGATGCCTCAGATTTAGCGCTCAATTGAAACAACAATATACGATCACTCTGCATTGGAGGAAGCTAACAAAGTTTGAAATAGTAAATGGTCGATTTTCTATTCTTAAAAGAACGTCTGTTATCCAATGTAACATCATTCATAACAACCACCTGAGATTGGAATATCATCAATGATCTCAACATCATTCATAAATAGGAGTTTCACATTTACACTCATTCCCTCCCAACCAACCTCACCCTTCCTAAGAACACAGAACAGAAAAAGAAGAAAATCATAACCGTAACATACTTTCAATAGCAATACGTGCAGCAGAAGTCACTATGAAGCATTCTCCAACATCAAATGCTATCTCATTACCATATACCTGGCTTATAGCCCATTCTCAGAGGTTTCTTCACAGTATTAGCCTAGTAACAAAGAAAGAGCATTAATAAGCCAGAAATGTAGTAGAAGTCGATATTAGAGTTCATTTTGAAAGTAGCAGCTATTAGGATAACATGGTCAGACCAAAATATCGAAACCTAAAGTAATGGGTACATTTTGGTTTTTCATTTACTTTAACATATTGAACAATTGAATATGTACTAAAAGCATGTCTAAAGACATCTCATTTCCAGCTATCAGTGTGAGAGGTATATGGTGATGACATAGCACTGGCACAGTAGCCCATTTTGTTCACATGGGGTTCCTAGAACCATACCCCCCTCTCAACACAGTTTCCATTAAGTTCTCTCTCCACTTATTACTTCCGTCTCTCTATCTATCTCTCTCCACTTACTACCCAAAAAACCTCCCTGAAAACCTTTACTAAACACTTTTTATGATCTCCTCACGTATCTTATTGTCACCAATAGCCTTCAAACAGGAGAAAGGTATTAAAAACTAAAGGTATTGGTGGCGAAAATATATCTAGGGATTGGAAGTATTCACTAGAAAACTCCTATGGATTGACTTGACAAACCATCCTAATTTTCCTTCCTTTTTCTTTTTTGATAGCTCGTCCATTTAAATTGGTAATGTAGGCCAACTTTCTAAATCATGAAAACTAAATAAAACAGTCACGTTGTTGACAAGATGAATAGAAACTGCTGATGATTTTCACTGTGACTGCAAATCACCATACCAATTGATCCTCAAAGAAAAATTAGCAAAAGGAACAAAGAATTGCCCCACTTTTTCTTGCTTTGGAATTGGATTGTGCAATAAAGGCTACTGAGCTATGTCTATTTTTATAAACTAGCGGTCTTGCCACGTGGGTACCTTTTTTTTTCCGCTCTACTGGTGAAGCATCTGTTGTACGCATCTGGGAGTAATAGTTTCACAGTTGTTTGGTGTATTGGTTGGCTTAGAACTCAATTTCTACACATTATTATCCATTTCAACATTTCAAAAGTAGTTGGTGGAATTTTAAAATCAGTTTCAGCTGTTGGAAAATGCAGTTTCAGAAAATTTTAAAATAGTTCTAGCAAACTGTTAACGGACTAAAAAGGATCAAGGGGAAAAAATACAGGAAGATGGTTGGAATTAAAGGCCGGTACAGAACACAAAAGGACTCTTAACTTATGACATTATCCAACAAAGGGGCATAATCATTTTTGTACACACTCTTTGACAATTAGAAATAAATGTACAACGTAAGTTTACAGTCTCCATTCAACAATGAAACAACTAAAGAGTAGCCAGGAAACAATGCTCAACTTTCATCCTCTTTCTTATTGGGTTCTCCAAGTGTGTAGCACTTTTATTTTCCATTCCTTCTGCATGTTCATCAATTTGTACCTCTTCTGCTATGATTTTCCCTCCTCCCACTTGTTTTGTCCAGCTTGGTTGTAAATATTTATGATTTTCCACAAGTTTTTCCTAATCCCTTGTGAAATTCACTTTTCATGCCTGCCTGCATTGCCGATAATATGTTGAGTTTGGGCACCCCAAACTATACACTTGTATTGAATATTCTCACTTTTATTCAATACAAAATTATACAGTACACTTACTTGTACACGAGACACCACTCAAAGACACTTCACTTTGACACTTACTCACACTTGAGTATCACTCACATGCACACACTTTGTGCTTCTCACAACACTTTGTGTATCTGTCAAACACACACTTACAAATGACACACACTCCTATTTATAGACTACATTAGAACACTCTAGACTAGGACTCCTAGAGATAATACAAGAAGATTCTAGACAAATGTGGAGAGTGAGGAATGATGGTGAAGAATCTAGAAACTTCAAATACCGGGACTTTCCGGTAGAATCCGGATGTATCCGGCCGAATCCAAAGGCTTCCATTGTAATCCGGAAGGTTCCAGAGGGACCCGGGACTTTCTAGTGGAGTCCGGAACATTCCAGCGAGATCCGAAACATTCCGGGGTAACCCGGAGATTTCCGGAATCATCCCGGAGATTTCCGGAATCATCCGGAGAGGCGGTGATGACTTCAACATAATATGGGTACCAATAAGAAAAATTGTTTTTGTGTTTGCATTGAATCTGTTTCTAATTTGCACTTGCCTTCTCTTTGGAGGGTACGAATTATGTGGCTAGGCATCCATTTTTTTCAGCCGCTTCAAATAATGTCACAAATAGTTGTCTCTCTGTCATCAACAGTCATCTTCATCAAGTATCTAGTTTTTAATACAGAAAATTGTCCAAAAGGACAAATTTGAAGCTTTAAAGGGTTTTTAGTCCACCTAAACTTATTTTAAATCTTCCAATACATTGATAGGAAATTTTTGATGGCTCAAGGACAACACTAGAGAAAAATAGCTTTAATGATAAAACAATTTTACAAACTCAGTTTGGCACAAAAGGGAGAAGGCAACAATGACCCATCACCCCGACAATGATTGCTGACCTTTATTGCTGTAGGACCCGACAGTCCCAGCCTCTCTCTCTCTCTCTCTCTCTCTCTCTCTCTCTCTCTCTCTCTCTCTCTCTCTCTCTCTCTTTCTCTCTCTCTCACACACACACGTCTCGCTATCAGACCCTCTCTCTCATGCGTGGGACAAGATGGTGGGACAAAATTAATCTCTCTTCAATTTTGGGGATGGGTTCAATTTTAGAGGGTTTAGGCTCTTTGGGGCAGGGTATAGTGGGTTTAGGCATTTTTGGTTTAGGCACTTAGGGTGCACTTTCCAATTATAGGGTTTTAGTGGTTTAGGCACTTTCATAGGGTACCCTAGGATCTTAGGCACTTTTATAAAGTACCCTAGGATTTAGGTTTAGGCACTTTCATAGGGTACCCTAGGGTTTTAGGCACTTTTATTGGATATTCTAGGGTTTAGGTTTAGGCACTTTCATATGCTAGCGGGGGTATTTTTGGAATGTGTAGGTGATTTTTTCTCTTGGCATTAAAAAAATAGTTTGTGTCCTATTTCCATAATTGACTCCTATACCATGTCCTTGTCGAAAGAAGACCCTTTTTAATAAAGCAATTGTACTTATAAGAATACAGAGTTATACCAATAACATTCAGAAAACCCTGTTATATATGTTGTTGCATACCTTGTGTGATGCTCTAGATTTAACTTGGCACATTTACTGTATTCTGCTTCTTGTTCAGTCTAGAAAACTTTCTTATCGCATACTTTGCATGCATCATACCAAGGTTGGTCGATATTATCAATACGGATGATTGTCGCTTTGAAGCTACAAAAAGTGTTTTGCATAATTCAGTTGATCATGTTAAACTAACTTGTTCAAGTACTTTCATTATCATCATCCCAACTTTCAACGTTTGAAGTGACAGATATTAGATCTCAAAGGAAGTAGCCGCTCGATCAAATCTTCAATTTTGACTCGTTCACCACTTTGATTGTCTTTTTCTCAAACCATTGTACTTTGGGTGCTTTCAATTCCGTTGTGGTTGAACCTGCACAATCTCATTTAGTTTTTTGATCTTTTTCTTGATATGGCAACTGCTTGTTCATTTGCGTCTTTATACTTACCATTGTCTAATGGATTCAGCTTCAGGTATCTTTGGGTTCACTTGAAGTGTGGTTATAGAGTTTGTGGATATGGACAATAAACCTGTTGTAAACCAATATCGTTACGATAAATCGTATATGCTATTGTGTTTTCAAGTGTTGTTCTATAATTAAAATAGAGTTTAAATTCACCTCCATATGCTGATGTCTTCACTTTTGATAGTGCAACAATAGGTCTCTCGTTTGCCATGTCTTCAAGAATTTGGCGTCATAAGTATATGGAAAGAGAACCCATTGATTAAAATGTGAATATGTAAAGCATCACAAAGTTCACAAAGAGCCCCCATTTCGATCATCAGAACACCATTTTATCTCCAAAAATCTTATCGGGGGGACTCAGGGAGCGAGGATGCGTAGTGTGCACATCTTTTCTATCGGGTTGTGACTGGAATAAAATTGGCTTAGTGCTTTTCCTTTTCAGAAAGAATTCGGGAAATGTATTGCAATCTGGGAAACTCAAATTTCTAAAGACACATTTTGTCAAACAGTTAGCGGGCATTGTGCTTCAAAGTGGGAAGTCAAAAGTGATGAAGTGGAACTGAAGCAAAATAAAATTTTGGGCAATGTATTACCTGCACTGAGTTCGGGTTTAGTAGGGAGGGGTGATAGCAAGCAGAGTAACAACAATTTTGATAAGTGGATTGACTTCTCTGCGAAATAGCTCTTTGCCACCAATAGGAGTAGGGGTCGCGATTCGCATCGCCAGTAGATTTCCATGGGCAACAGAAATTGTGGAAAGTGCAGTAGATGAGAATGATTCGTTGGAGTCGTTGGAGGAGAAGATGATTCGTTGAAGCCGTCGTTGTGGTGTTTCAGTTTTGCAGTTTTCTTTTTTTTTTTTTTTTTAGGCCTTGTTCTCCAATAGATTTTAGGTACATAAAATCTCACATTTTATAACACTATAATCTCAACACATTAAATGTAAAAGTCATTTTATGAGATTTTCATAAGATCCTCCTAAAATCTATAGGAAAACTACTACATTTTATCAGTTGGGAAAACAACTACATTTTATCACCTCTCCATAAAATGCTCATTTTATGAGATTTTTATAAAATCTACTTAAAATCTATTGGAGAACAAGGCCTTAGACCTGGTTCCGCTAAAAAAAAACAGATTCGTTTTAACTAAAAAACTATCTCATTCCACTAACAAAAAATCAATTAGTTTTTTTGCAAAACTAAAAACCAAAAAAACCTAGTTAGTGGAACAAGTTAATTTTTTTGCAAAACTAAACACACAAAAAACTAGTTTAGTAGAACAAGTTAGTTTTTTTTGCAAAACAAAAAACCAAAAAAATAGTTAGTGGAACAATTTATCCGGGTGTCCTTTGTGAGCACCTAGAATTTCTGTGACTGTGTTCGTTTCTCAGTTTAGTTTAGTTTTAGTTTTGATGACATCATCATTTCCCTCATTTCTCTATTTATCTCTCTCCACTCATTACATCTTTTTTCCAAAACTAAACTAAACTAAAACTATTAAACGAACACAGCCTATATAATTAAGAACCAATATGCCCAAGATATTATAAAACAATCTACCCCAACCGTCCCAAAATGTTACGGCCACTTTAAAATTCCAACTTTTTTTTAACATTTTTTTTTTTTTGATAACTAGGTATTTGGGTTAGCTTTTGCGCACTTGGACTACTCTTAGGAGACTAATCCCATCATCCACTTGCGGGGGCTATATCAGCTCTGTATGGACTGACTCTAAAAGAGTTGGTAGCACCTACGAGGTTTCAAATCTGATATCTTAGGAGGGAGCAAACCCCCAAGGTCATCCACAATGGGCTGTGTAGCTTATAAGGTATGGATTGACCCCAAATGAGTTGATGGCACCTACAAGATTTCAAACTTGATATCTTAGGAGGGAGCAACCCAAGCCCTAACCGCAAGCCAACACATAGGGGTTCTTTAATTTTTCTTTTTTTTCTTTTCAAGACATATAATTATTACACTTTTTCATTTTTGTCTTTCCCATTTTGTCCATGATCATTACAACTTTGCATTTAAATGATTCTTGTCACATCAAAAAAGGAAGGTAAAATTGGAAATTTATCAAACAAAGTGTATTGATTTTTGTAAAGGGACTAACATTTTGGGACAGCCCAAAATGAAATACTGAAACAACTTTTTGGGAGGGAGGGATTACATAAATAAAAGAACAACTTTTTAACCATTAAGAACATTTAACCACAGGAAGATTACTGGAAATCAACTTTCTGGTATTGTTGTTTTAATTTCATATATTTTACATTTGTTGTTATCAATATTTTACTATTTATATATTTTTGAGTAATCCCGGAGTAAAATAAATAATTATCGTTGGAGAGATACGTGGGAGTTGGTTTTTACCTTTTGACTTAGTCTCCTAATTATACCCCAACAGATGGAACCACTATCCAACTTCTCCGATAACTCTTGCAAAATAATAGGATGTTAAGGTGGTTTGCCTTCTTCCTGAGAGATATCAAACAGAATACTGTTATTCCCACTTTTCTCACTTGGTTGAATGTACAAAAATGATACGTTTACAACAAAGGACTCCAAATGGTCTCCAACTGCTGACGTGGCATGTGGGACCCACCCACCCACTTAACCCAGCCAAAACAAAAAAAAAAACTGAATTTTTTTGAAAACCAGATCGGCTACCCCTGCCCCCATTTCGTTCAACCAGAGAGAGAGAGAGAGAGGGCGAGCACCCTTCACGATTGAGCACCTCCTCCGGCGTCGCTCTCCACTTCCGGCGACCGCCGCCGCTGCCAACAACCCTCGGACACAGGCGACGGGTACCGGCTTCAAACGCTCAAAAAAACTCCACCACGCAGGAGAAGAGATGGTGGTGGTGGTGCTCGCCCATTCTTTCTCTGTAACTCCCGAACGAAATGGAGAAGAGATGCACGATCTGGGTTTCCAAAAAAAATTGAGTTTTTTTTTTTTTTTTTCCCTGGGTTAAATGGGCGGGACCCAAGGGTGGGTCCCACTGCCACGTCAGCTGTTGGAGCCGGTTTGGAACCCATTGTTGTAAACGTATCATTTTTTATGAATGTATTCTATACTTGGACTTTACCCAGACTCCGATTCTATCATAATTCCCTTGCATATTTGTTGCTGATTTTCGTTCGGTTTTGGGTGTCCGGAAACTAGTATTTGTCTCAAAACCATCTTTATAATCATAGCAGCCTCAAGATGGGAAATAATCAATGTACGTAGCCGAATCTTGTACACAACATCTCAACCAAATCTGTTGACAGAGCATCCCTACGAAAGCATAATTCCTTCTTCATCCTGATACAGATAACGTGCTCTTGTTACGGGAAAACAACCTAGCAAGCTTCTAATAGAAGAAGATTACCCACCTTTCCTTTCGTATCTGAAGAAAAATAGACGGGGTATAAGAGCCTTATGAACGAGGGTCGATACAAGAAGTAGCCATCATGATTTCACTTACGGATGCTTACCATGTTGTGGCAGCAACTGTCCCATTGTATGTTGCCATGATCTTAGCTTACATCTCAGTGAAATGGTGGAAGATGTTTACACCGGAACAATGCTCAGGCATCAACAAGTTTGTTGCAAAATTCTCAATCCCGCTTCTGACCTTCCAAGTGATCTCTACAAACAACCCTTACAAAATGAACATGAGACTCGTATGTGCTGATTTCTTGCAGAAGCTTTTTGCCATTTGTGTGTTGGCAGTAATCGCGAAAATCAGATCTAAAGGAAACCTCAGTTGGATCATAACTGGGCTCTCTCTGTCGACACTACCAAACACTTTGATCGTGGGGATTCCAATCCTGAGAGCTATGTATGGGGATGAAGCAGTTCTACTCCTTACCCAGATCGTTGTATTACAAAGCATAATTTGGTTCAACTTATTGTTGTTTCTGTCCGAGATCAACATGGTAATGCAAGATTGTTTGACAGAGCCCACAGAAGCCACTGGTATGTTCGCCTTTATCACAACCAATGATTTATGTCCCACACCTAACAATCATCAGGTAATCATTCCACTTCCACAAATGAAATTGTGTTTCAAACATCTTACTCCATTTACAAGGGTACGCTCACATTTGTTGGAAATATTCGTTAGAATTTCTGTAAACTTATATATTTGGAGATAACGACATAACAAACAAATAATATAACTATACTTCAAATATAAAATAAGAGAGAATAGGAAAACTTATATTGATCGAGGCACGCGTAAAGCGCTCTCCTAAGAGAAGATATGTCCCCGCTTGCACCGAGTTGTGTGACATTCCACTCCCAAGATACAATGATCATCCACGGAAGCTTTGTGTGCAGCTAAAGCATTCCACACGAATCAAGAACCGCCCGTATGCTCAAAACAATAAAATCTATATCTCGTCGAATCTCGATATATGTGTGTTGCATATAGTTCATAGGTTTGATAAATATTTTCTTTCTACAACAACTCTTTCATCTTGTGGACTAGCCACCTTTATATAGAAAAAACAAACCTCCAATGCAATTAACCATTGCATATAATAGGTATTTTAATACACAATATAATGTTAGGGAGTTACGAATATTAATACCAAATAACCACTAATTTAATTAGCTAATATTAGTAGACACAATAAATTGAATTAAAGATATTTTTAAAAGCTTTTTCTAACAATCC
The DNA here is from genome assembly GCA_016920895.1 of Vaccinium myrtillus. Classification (NCBI taxonomy): domain Eukaryota; kingdom Viridiplantae; phylum Streptophyta; class Magnoliopsida; order Ericales; family Ericaceae; genus Vaccinium; species Vaccinium myrtillus. The sequence goes on from CM029274.1 coordinate 34,695,643, forward strand.
CCCACAAGATTTTAAAAATCTTTCCGAAATATAAAAGCAATATTTATATAATACATGAGCATTTTTACTGCGCAATGGGTGTAGGTACCTTCCGGGTTTGAACCTACACTTAGTGAAAGTAAGTTTCGTTTGAAGGCGCCACAATGAACTAAATGTCTTGAACTGGGTCCTTGAGCCAAACTTCTACTTACCCCACACACAGTACGGGCAATTCATTTTGATTCTAGTCGGGGTTGCGCGTTACGGTCATGCGCACATATCCTATATCATGAGTGTCTTTAGGGAGTAGCCTAATCTCCCACAGTAGCGACCCCACTACCACACTCACTTAGGTGAGACCTTCAGGGTTATTTGTGACCAATACCCCGCAGAATACCTGCCTCGGACTCATTCAGAGTTAAACTCTTCCTCAAGCGTCACAAAAAAGATCACTATTACCATAGGAATGGGACTAGGGATACCCCTCATAAAAATGTCGTGATCTTTCTTGTCAACCTACAGTTTCGTTGTTACCCATTGAACCTTCTTCATGGGATCTCCAATCACAAAGGTTGGGTGTCCACTGTGATGACTAATTTATAGGCTTCAGTCCCAAACCCCTCGATGTTTTATCCGATTAGCCTGCGCACTAACCTTTATGCATATAGCATATTACACTTCCTTTCTAGCATGCCATTTTCCCGAGGGACTCATCAAAAAATTTGATGTTCAGGACCCCACCAAGTCCTTTTGTTTTCGACTGAAGCAACACATAATTTTTGGATTCATAAAATGATCTAATTATTTCACCGCAAGCAACATCGATTCGAGGTCAATCAATCAAATTCTCTCACCGAAAGCCACATTGATTCGAGGCAATATATATGCTTTGGATCTAGTACATGTACTTTGATCAATATAAATCGAGGCAACATTGAACCCACATATTCCAAAATCAATCGAGGCAACAATTTTTTCCCCTTATATAGGACTCATAAAATGAGTTTTGTCCTTTCTTTTGGATCGAAGCAACATATATTTTAGACCCATCAAATAAACTTGGTCTACAAGGAATTTCCGTCCTCGGTAGCCAGTAGCCCTCTACTAGGAATCACTAATTTTAGTGACCAGTAGCCTTCTACTAGGAGCCAGATATTGTGGTCAGTAGTCCCAATAAGCTACTAGGAACCACTGTATTTGTTTACCAACATCGCACTTCCCGCTTTCATTTAGAGCCTTACAAATTGTTTTCTCGCCTTATGTTGGCCAGTGATCTTGATCCCCACATTCACACTTTCAGAGTTCTTATATCTCTTTTCCTTCACATGACTAGTAGTCTATGCATCTACTAACCGTCATGTGTTTTCCTCGTGTGGTTAGTAGTCATATGACTCATACCACTCCTTTTGTTTCCTTCTCGAGGTTTTTTTTTTTTTTTTTTCCAATCACAAGGCCAGTAGTCTTTTTACTACTAGGAGCCTCTTCAAATAACTCGCATAAGCCTTCAAAATAAGAGCTTTCTCTATCTTCTTTGAACCCCCACATTTAAAATATTTTCTTAACTTTCAAAATAAAGGAAAATATTCTTTTGATCACATGAATGAAGTTTGTAACTTCTCAATTAAATTTGTATTTATTTGGAGAAAGTATTAACAATTACTTTGTAACCCCCTTTATAACTACAAATAGAAATGAACTAATAAATGTTCATTTTTGGGCTAGCAAAAGAAACTGTTTTTATTCCTTAAATAAAACGAGTTTCCGGGAAATTAACCTTTTAGAATCAACAAACAACTAATTCCTTTAACATTTTTCTTTTTCCCACACATCTCTCTCACTCTAAAATCAATTCACCATTAGAAAATTAACTGTTTAAATATTTTCTTTTAAATAAGATCAACGCCTGTAATCTAAATGCACAAAATTTGTAACACCACTGGGCACCACCAGTTTTAAAATGTGTATGGTGTACCAAAATGGTTTGAATCCTTTCTTCAGCAACATAAACTATTTTTTTAAGAAAATTGCTCCAATAGGCAGTAGCACCTTTAATTGACCACCTTTGGAGTAATTCTTTGTGAAAAACAAATTTTTGCTTTCCTAGTAGGCAGTAGCTATGACATGCAACACAACTAGTAACTTTATGAGTTGCACCTTTAATTGACCACCATTACCCAACAACCGTTACACAAATTTGGGACCTTGCACTTAAAACCATGAAAACAAAAACAAATTGTTGTGAATTTTCCCCTCTGTCTATGTCAGGCAGTGAATTTTTAGCATTAGATGTATTTATGACTCTCGGTCTAACATTTCTCTGTACACTAAAAGGTCTTTTATGGGCTTAAATGATTTTGAATGCTTGGGATTGTGAAAGGTTGTGCTTTAACCCATGTGTTAGCACAACAACACATGACATAGACAGAGATCATTTGGAACTGGCTATACGCGGATTTATCTCATGTTTCCACTTTACTTAGCTCTTATAAAACATGTTATTGGAGTTTCGGATCAGTTAAGTTATATTTCAGAAAGATTTTTAAAATCTTGTGGGGGATTGTTAGGAAAAGCTTTTAAAAATCTAATTAAAATAATTTATTGTGTCTAATTATATTTGCTAAATAAATTGGTGGTTATTGGTATTAAATTTAGTAACTCCCAAATATTATATTGTGTATTAAGAGCATATTATATGCAATGGTTAATTGCATAAGAGGTTTGTTTTCCTATATTAAGGTGGCTAGTCTACAAGGTGAAAGAGACGATTCTTGACGAAAATATCTTATCAAACCTATGAGTTATATGTAATTCATATATATCGAGATTTGTTGAGCTATAGATTTTATTGTTTTGGGCATACGGGCGGTTCTTGATTCGTGTGGAAAGCTTTAGCTGCACACAAAGCTTCCGTGGATGATTGTTGTATCTTGGGAGTGGAATGTCACACAACTCGGTGCAAGCGGGGACATATCTTCTCTTAGGAGAGCGCTTTACGCGTGCCTCGATCAATATAAGTTTTCCTAATCTCTCTTATTTTATATTTGTAGTATCGTCATATTATTTGTTTGTTGTATCATTATCTCCAATTATATAAATTTACAGAAATTCTGAAGAATATTTCCAACAACATTAACCACAAAATAATACAAATATGGACCGATCATGGATGTCTACTGGTTGTCACCCAACAAACTCTCTGAAATAGCTCACAATATCGTTGTTAACTAGAACTTGAGTGGTAGCCCATTGGTTTGCTACCCTTTGCTCAGTTCATCAAGAGATGGTTTCAAATCTCACCAGCCCCATTTTCTCGCACCTAGGTTTCAAAAGTTAAGAACTCGTCAAGATACAAGCTACCTCCTATAACTGCAACCACATCCCACATTGACTTGATCAATCCAATTATACTGTGTATTCCACATCATGTATCTATCATTTCTCACCTCATTTCGAATGCGTGGCTTTAATTTAAGGAGAGACGGAGGGCCCAAAAGAAGAGCAACAGAAAGAGGGAGGGCGAGAAGGAAATATTACGACTCCCAGAAAAATAAAACTCATGCCTGTTCTTTTGACAGTTGGGGAGAAGCTTATTCTCAACCCCAATACTCATGCAACTGTGTTGGGTCTTATTTGGGCACTGATACACTTCAGGTAAGCGAGGAAACTATCAAGAAGTCACAAGTTTCTGTAAGTGTCTCGTCAGATTTCTCCTTAAAAGAGAAACCAGGAATTTGGGTAGCCTTGTGATGACTTGGCAATATGGGTGAACTTGTTGCAGGTGGGGAGTACCAATGCCCAATTTTATTGCCAAGTCAATATCATTAATGTCAGATGGAGGTCTTGGGATGGCAATGTTCATCATAGGTATGATTGGAATCATTATCTTCCTTGATATGCATCATGGCTGGAGAAAAAGCAAATATAGAATGGTATTGCAATATCAGAACTTATGTTACATGGACTTATCGAGTAGGTGTAACACCCCGACTTTTATTAACAAATAAAACGATAAAAAGAATTATAAAATGGGGTTAACATTTGGTGACCCGTTTACTGTTAGGATTAGTAAATATCTTTTGTGTGACTTAAAGTCTAATATTAAATAGTGTACTTCTTTTGGTATTTGTCAATTTTTAGGACATTTTAAGATGTTATTTTAAGCCTTGCTAATGCCATCGGGACACAAGAATGCAGTACAAGTTGCCGCGAGGTGACTAGCCTTGGGCCCCAAATAAGGTCTTTCCGGAAACTATATGAGGTGTCATCAATTAATGGGTAACAATAATTAGGATTAGATTTTCTTGGATTTTAGAGATATTGCTGGATTATGGATTAATGAGGGGATGGTTCTTGATATAGGGAGATGTAGTATAAATAGGGGATGCCTGCCATTTACTAAACACACACCATACACACACAGTGCACGGTAGTTAGGGGGGAAAAAGGGAAAGAAAACCAAGGGAGGAAAAAAAAAATAGAGAAGAAGAAGGAAAAAGGAGAGAAAAGAGAGGAGTTCATACTCCACCCTTCACTGCTATGTATACACGTTTCACACTTGCACCAATTAACTTAAAGATCACTTTTTAATTTCCCTTACAAGTTCACAGTAAATAAAAAATAAAAAGGAAAGAAAAGAAAAACAGGAAAAGTGGCCTTTGATAATGATTTCCTAGAATCAATCAATTCGGGATTTTTTTTTTTTTGGGATAGGATTTCGTCAAAATGAAACTTTTTCTACTTAATGATAACCTACAATCTCTATTATACGGATTCGACCTTGTTCTCGTTTCTTTAAGTAGGTATTAGTTGGAAAGTAAGGTTAGTGATTAAAACAATTAATATATTCGGGATCAATTCAATTCATAATTTATAAAATTGATTATAGTGTAATTTTGTTAGAGTTAATTATAAACCGATCTATTCGCACTCGCTTTGTAGTCGGATCAAAGTCGAACTCAAATTATAGGCTTGTTTAATAATACCCCATTAAGCACCTTAACAATTTTGACACGTATAACATTGTTTTAGTTTAGGTAAAATTGTACGCTAAAAAAAGAGAACTCATCCTGAAAGTTAGTTTGTTGGTAATTAGGAATTATACCAAACCAATGGTTAACTGTGATAACAAAAGTTCACTTGAAACATAATTTTGATAATTATCAATTGTATTCCTTAGCCCGCATGCCTATTTAATTAGAAATACCTGTGTTCAATGAGGATATTAGATTGATTAAATAAGTTAACCACAATTTTAGTAATTATAACAATTAATGTGTTATTCTAGGGCTTGGTGAGTTATGAATTATCCCTGTCTATACACTCCAATTTTGACCCGGGAATAATATTAAGCATTCCCGATGATGAGGAGATACTAATGACACCGCGATAAGGCTTGAACAAGGCCCCGAAAGGCTCACAATCCCTCGAATCCTTCCAAAACCCACCCAAAAGACCAAAATAACCCCCAAAACCTTCAACGAGATCAAAAACCCTTAAGCACTCAAGTAGCAACCTAAGCACTCAAGTAGCAACCTGAGTACTCAAGTGCACTCGAGTAACTACTTGAGCACTCAAGTAACCTGGGCGGGAAATTTCCAGCAAACTTTCAAATCTTGTATAATCGTATCTCGTCTTGATTCTCTGGTATTTTGCCTCTCATACACTCAACCTCACATGCCTAATTTGTTTATTACACCTAAATTGCACCTAAGAGTACCCCTAACCCAAGTTTAAACCCACTTTCCTCCCCAAAATCCCTCTATAAAAATACCCTTCCTTCTCCATTCTTCCTCTGCACAGACTATCACTCTCTGTCTCTCTACAATCTCCACACTCTCTACAATCAGACCTCCCTCCTGTTGTTTTAACCTAGAAATTAATTCATAGTCATCTTCATCAAAACACCTCAAAAAACCCATTTTCTTCATAAAAATCTACCAAATACCACCAAAGCTTCCATTTCCAGCCATGATTTAGCCTATTCACTCTATATCCAGTACCTTTCCATCACCAATACTCAAATTCAAAGCCATTACTTCCATTGATCACCTCAAATCTACCTTAAACTCTAGGTTTCTCTCTCTAGAACCCACAAAACGAGCTCAAACTTCACAAACCAGTCAAGCCCTCACTCATCCAACCCAAAGACATCCACCAATCAACCCACAAATCCTATTTTGAGCCTAATCTTTCAAAAATCAAGTCAAGGAACTTTGTTTCTCCCCATAAAGCCCAACAAAAGTGTCAAAAACCCACTTTCCAGTCAAGAACCCACTCACACAGTCCAAAATCAGTCCCTAAATCCCAACTCAAGTCTAATCCTCCAAACACCAAGCTTAAAGCCCTTGTTTCAAGCTTTAAAGGTAGAAATACCTTGAAATCATGTCATTTTTGCACTCTTGAGGGAGTCAATAGACTCATACTGGTCCCTTATACCAGTAGTGGGTCTATTTTGGTGTTAAATAATAAAGAAACAAGTTTTGAGCATCAAGCTTGGTTAGTGACTTGAGTGCTCAAGTAGGTTACTTGAGTGCTCAAGTCAGTAACTTGAGTGCTCATGTGCTTTTAGCACATCTCTTCATTTATCTTATTTCCATGTTCTGGTCGTGTTTGTTCTCTCTCAATGGCTACATTCATCATAGTGCACATGTCCATGGTCTGATCAGTCCAAATAAAGGGGTTTATGGTGCTTTTAAAGCATAAAAACACTAAAAAGATGCATCTAAACCTCTTTATTGGTCTTGATATTTGTTGATCTTGCTCAATACATGATAAAAGGATGTCATCGGACCTATTTTCAACAAAACAAGGCAAAAGGAAAGTCATTGAGGGAAAAATTAAGCATGCTCTGGAAAACAACTTGAGTGCTCAAGTACCCAACTTGAGTGCTCAAGTACCCAACTTGAGTGCTCAGGTCCTTTCACCAATAATCTACCTTTTTAGTGTTTAATTAGTGTGGCCTTATTTCTAGTCACTTATAGCAATTGTTTACATCAAAGGTGATCTATTCACATTCTGATCAACTCATGTCTTGGGCTAAAATGCATTTTGTGACTTGTTTACCATTCAAATAGAGATTTTGGCATTCATTGACCTTCTTAAAAGGGTTTCTTAGATTTGAAAGTATGATGAAAAGGAAGGAAAAGAAGTGTTTTTAGGAAGAGGAGGCAAGAACAAAAGCAAAAAGGGGTGATGGCATAAGGGCTTAAGTCTGTGGCTTGAGCACTCAAATACCTGACTTGAGCACTCATGTAGTTACTTGAGTATTCAAGCTCGTTACTTGAGTGTTCAAGTCCAGAAAAGTGAATAGATCTCTTTGATGTAAATAGCTTTCATTTAACTATTCTTATCCAATACAACTTTTGTCCATTGTCATTTCATCGTATTTTAGTTTGTTTTTTTTTTTTTTGTAGAAGATCATCGCATGAATTTGTCCATTGGTTATGCATCTCACGTAATAGTTTATGTTCATTGTTGGTTTAAGTCTAATAATTTTACGTATTTTATGCATCCCATACCATCTATCTCTTGCATTATAAACTTATCACATAGTACATGTCGCACAAGTATCCACCTTTTCACCTGCATTTTTCATTTGTGATCTCATCTATTTGTTACCCATTCTCGGTTCCCCCCTTTTTACGTGAATAAAGTTGGATAATAAACATTTTCTAAATCCCACAAATGCTAAGTAGAGACCGACTCTCAGGTCGGGCGAGAGGGGTGCCATAAAACTCTTCCCATCTAGTAACCAAGCTCCCGAACCTAGGATATTATGGTAAAGACGGACTGGTTTTAAACCTTATCCAAAAACAAGGCACGAGTCATTCGAGTTCGGTTCCTCGGGGACAATCCGTTAAAACCCGGGTGGCGACTCCGAATCGAATTCCACGGAGGGGTGTCCACACCCTGTTACATGATGCTTTCGCAAAAATTTATGTTTTTTATTAAAGTATGATTATTTATATATGAACTTCTTTTGCAGCAAATATACCATGGAATTCTAATGTTTTGCTCAATTTTTGAAAAATAGTACTATCGATACATCCGGACGATGTCCCTGAATTTGGGGGACGTTAAAGATACCAGTTAGAACAGTGTTATAAGGATGGAATGGATAGGGGCACATCCAGGTGTCTAACTGAATTGATCTATTCACTTTATGTGCATTGGGGCTCGCTCCCTCACAGCTGGCAAAAATCCATTCGGTAAATCGTATATGTTTATGGCATGTTATGTTATATACAAGCTTGTTTACGAAATTTTGGTTACAGTTGAAGCCGTGAAAAATTGATCATGCCATGATTTTGGTTATAGCTTCATTGACAAAAGTTTTTTTAAAAAAAATTCCATGATTGATCATGTACTCTGATAATTCATAAGCTCACACAAGCAGTGGCTTACAATTTTGAAATCTTTCCTTTTCAGGTAATCAGAATTAGAAGGATGGGCCGAGTTACCGATATTATTAAGTTTGTGGTCGTGTAATGAATAAGGAAGAAATAAAAAAAATGTAACCTTGCCGTTAGCATAATGAATAAAGGACTCTACTAATTTATATTTGCTTCCGCATACGTTAGATCTTAAATATATTTTAGTTTGATTTTAAAAAAATGGAGAAATTATTGATAGAGGCCTCTGGTGGGACAGACTCACTGGCCGGTCACGATGTTCAAATCTATTGGATTTGGGTTGTGAGAGTAGGTGTTATGCAAAACATCAAACATTGAAAATTTAAAGGACCCAATACATGCCCTACCCTTGCCCCTTTTTTGTACAGTGGAGATGGGTACAATCAGGTAGATTGAAGAGACCTTGAAGCACTGCATCTAAACATCGTGTATTTGCCACTTGACAGGTCTTTTCATGGCATCACGCACCAGCATAATAGCATGTGGAACTCGACTGGCAGTATTAGCCATGGCGATGAAGTTTATTGTTGGCCCTGCCCTAATGGCAGTGCCCTCCATAGCTGTAGGATTAAGAGGGAAATTGCTAAGAGTTGCGGTAATCCAGGTGCAAAAATATAGTTTCTGTACTCTTAACTATGAGTATAAAACTAAAGAATGTCCTTCATCATGCAGGCAGCCCTTCCTCAGGGAGCTGTTCCATTTGTGTTTGCACAAGAGTACAACATATATCCAGACATTGTGAGCACCGGGTAAATGATATCTTCTTACTGCTCAATATTTTAACCACGCGTAGAGCTAAACTACATTTTTGTAATCTGCTTTTGTTGTGGCTGTAGGATAATCGTTGGCATGCTCATATCCCTGCCTATTGCATTGGCCTACTATTTCTTGCTTACTTTTTAAGCCAAGGTAGTTATACCATTGTTAAAGGTTGTCTTTTCATAATCAAAGCTCTTTTGCTATTGCCAGGAGCTATCATTGATCAAAGAAGAGATAATTGTATTGTCATAATGTAAGTATCGAAAACATGCAAACAGAATCATGGAAGTTTACTGCTTCAAAACGTGAGGTTTGGACAATTTTTGTTTTTGTTTTTATTGGTCTTATTCAGCATTTCCTAAACTCCGCATGTGACGTTCTTAAAGCCTTATCTTTAGATCTCAGCCGGTCCCAAGCCCGGATAAAGGAGGAGGGTTATGCGTTAGGTAGCTGATAGCCAACACATAAAAAGACCCGTCAGAACCTTATGACATGAACCTTAATCATACAACGATAAGTGTAGTGGAAATGAGAATGTTGAGGTGGATGTGGGGTAAGACTAGACGAGATAGGATAAGAAATGAAATAGTTCGCGAGATGGTAGGTGTAACACCAGGAGAAGTTAAGGAAAAATAGGCTAAGGTGGTTTGGGCATGTCTACCGTAGACCAACGGATGTAGTAGTTAAGAGAGTGGATAGGATAGCTTTGGGTAGAAACGCACAAGGGAGGGGAAGACCCAAATTGACATTAGATGCGGTAATACGCAAAGATTTGAGTATACTAGGTTTGAGCGATGAAACAACACTTGACAGAGCTCAATGGAGAAAAAAGATTCATGTAGCCGACCACAATTGATTGAGACATAAGGCTCGGTTTGGTTTGATATTCAGCATTTCTTAAACTTTTGTAATTGTTCTTCAAAATCAGCTGATGTGTCATGAAAGTCCCACCACCACTACCAACTTTTACAGTTGATCCCTTACAGCAACCTTCACTCCCAAAGACAAGCACACTAAAATTAAACTAAAAATCAGAAGAAAACATTAACACAAGGAATAATAGGATTTTGGTTACCTAGACTATAGCAGAAGAAAACCACCTTTGGCTGGGGGCTGATCTTCGAAATCAGTTTTTTCAGCCTGAAATCAATCAAGCGCTTCAGAAATAGACAAACCAAAAATTGTAGACAAACAAAGAAAGATTTTGGGAGAAAGATTTTGGGAGAATGACCAATAAATGTCTTTTAAAAGTAATAATGCCCAAAACATGGAAAGGTTTTTTGAAATACCCAAATTCATGACAAGGAATAAATTAATCCATATAAGTGGTAAGCCTTACCTGAATGTTCCAAAATACCCTCAGCCTTTCCATTCCTTTTTTACTCTCTCACAACAACAAACGACGAACAGAAGAGGAAGAAGGTAAAGAGAACGACAACTGTGCCGCCTGTTTCTCTCTCTAGCTTCGCTCCCTTCCCCCTCCCTTGCCGCCACCGCCGTTTCGGATCGGTCTGACGACGCTTACAATTCCACCGTCGATGGATCGACTGCTTATAGTAATGCCTCTAAGTCTGGCCCTAAAGAATGCACCTTTGCTGATATGATCGATCGACCAATCTCATAACCCAATCAGCTTCTTCAATTCCTAAGCATGTTCAAACAAGTCATCGTTTTGTTGGCTATTAACTTTGATGCCACTTCTTCTTGGATGGACACACCACTTCAACTCATTTGACCACTGACTTCGTTTCTGTAGAAAAACTGGAAAATTATTTTACGCTCTCTAAGTCCAACGGCCCAAATGTAAGTTGTTATCATTTTTTCCCTGCAAATTAATAATTTAAGTAAATTACAAAAAAGATAATAATAATGTCTAATTAAGCACAATAAAGGACTAATAATATGAGATATAGGGATTGCTATATGTCAATATTTTGGGCTTATCAGGAGTAAATACCGCTCATTGGCTATGAGTAGGTATTTTGGCTATGAGTAGGTATTTTTCTCCATATATTAGGGACGATCCAAATATGGTGATGCTTGACAACCTCATTGCTTCTTGCTTCACCCCTTAATTCTTTAAAGTTGAAGAATTAGAGAGATCAGGCTTTGTTGGTTATGGTGAGCTCAAACAGAGGGCTATGAAGCAATACATATACTGGTTAAATGAGGTTCGAAGGCCTCATTTTGGGGATTTCATTGATTATACTTCTCCTCCCCTTCGAGCCCTTCCAAACAATCCAAGCTGGTTCGAATAGTTGAAGAATATCAAATTCTATCCCACTATTGCTCATGCTAATTACTCTTACACTCTTTTCCCCCAATCTGATTCTATTAAAGCCAAAGAACTATTGGCTGCTTTTGCTTTCTTGGATATGGGGATTCTAGTGGAAGATGTCCCTTACAAGAATTTCTTATGGGCTTGTGAGACCCTTCAATGTACTGTCTCTGAGCAAATTGGTTCTTTCATCCACTCTTTTCTGTGTCAACTTCCTCTTCTTTGATTGTGGATGAAAAACAGCAGTGCTGCTTTTGGGTTCAACCAATACCTTCATGATTATGACACTGTTCATGATCAGGTCACCAAGCTTCATAATAAGATAGAAAACTTGAAGGGAAGTTCTTTTGAAGTGCCAACTGGAGCTTCAAAAAGTCTTCAAAAGAAGTTTAAACGACGCATGAAGAGGAATGCTTTCAAATTGGCCAAATTTGAAATCAAAGCCAAAAGTTTGGTTTTGAAAATCAGGCCATTGATTAAGAAGAAACTGAGACTGGATGAAGAAAATAGAGTCAGGGTAATGGAGAGAACTTTTTGCCTTTACTTGGGCAAGGTTCCATGCCTTGGTAACTTGGAGCTTCCCTCACTATTTTCAAGTTATTCCAACTACAGTTGTTGCTCCAGTGCTAGTAGACATTTAGTTTCTTCTTCGATGTAATAGGACTCCTCATGTAGCATGTAATTTCTCTTTATGCTAATGTAATTTTAGTTTCTTTTACAGTTTGTCTTGTCTTGTATTTATAATGTCATTCGAAGCATATTCAATTACTTCAAACCAATTCTAAAACTACGATTTTACACAAAGAGAATAAATTAATTAAAGAAAACCAATAAAAAATGGTTTTTAAAGAAATAAAATTAAACCCAACAAATAAGTAAGAGTTCAATTTCATATTTCCAAGTAATATTATGTTTGGGATTAAGACATATTTCAAGCCCAATAAATTTTACCCGTCGTTTGACCCGAATCGATATGGCATTTCATCGCAATGTATATATCTAGGGCTTGAAACATCTCCATAGTTACTTCTCACTCACAAACGTTCAAAACACTTGTATTCCCTCCTTCATTCTCAAACTCTCATAACCATGGCCTCTGAAACTTCAAACCCAACTGGTACTCCCTCATTTGCCCTCAGAAAATTGGTAAGAGAAGAAATATCGAAGTCCAAAGGTGGTTCTTTACATAACCAAATCTTCATTACCAATCCTAACAAAACCGACACCCAAATTCTAGGGCCTGCATTCTTTAATCTCCCTCTCAAGTTTACACTATGTTACCCTGTTTTAGAGGAGAGTAAACTTATAAAGGATCAGGCTCTAAACTTCGTAAATTGGACAAAGAAGAATTTCGTTTGCTGGCCAGTCAAAGATAAGGAATGGGATGAATGGACCATAAGCATTTTGAAGCATAAAAAGGAGGAACTGGAGCAAACTGGGCTTTTGTATGTTATTTCTATGCTTCGAGATGGTATACAACAAAACCCTGCTCTTATTCATGCTGCTTTAGCTTTCTGGGATCCATTGTTCAATTATTTTCGATTTAACTGTGGAATGATTGCTCCCACGGTTTTAGATGTGGTCTTTCTGACTGGACTTCCCCCATTTGGCCCCCAATTTGACATTTCAAAATTCATTGATGTGCCACCTTTGAAAGACATGAAAACTACTGGTAGGCATTCTTCATATGGAAACTTTTTGGAAGCTGAAAGGAAATATGAAGATGAGATATCTGAAAGAGAGTTCTTTGCATATCTTCTGTACACTTTATGCAAAATGATTTTTTTGTCATGGTGGCAAGAAAATTATGCTTGAATTTGCACCTTTAGCACATTCCATCTCCAAAGGTGAAAAGTTTGACTTGGCCTCATACTTTTTGGGCTATGTTTATAAAATAGGATCTGACAGCCAAACAAAACCACTCACGATCAATGTAGGGGGTCCTCTTTGGTTTTTGGTTTTTGCAACTCTGGCTCTTAGCATACTTCCCTATCTTTAAAGTTGTTGTTAAAGAACCAATAAACATTTATGGGGATAAATTCATAGTTTTAGCTTCGAATCCCCTTGCATTAGTTGGATACTTGCAATATTTCCAAAATATGAGGGAAGATAAGGAGGAGACAGAATTTCGTCCTTTCACCAACTGGAACATTGGGCCATCCTAGATTAGGGAGATGATGGAAAATAGGGGTAGTAATGCTTTTGCTGATGCTTGGGGAAGTGTTCTTCTTTTGAGGAAAATCTTCATAGGAGGCTTTATTGGTGGTTGCAGACAGGCTCATGCTAAGACCTATTGTCTTGCTCAATTTGCTAGGTAATTTGGCATGGTTCAGGCTATTCCATGTCCCCATCCTGGGGAAGTTAATGTCCCCCTATATGAAAGGAAGAAGGTTGATAAGAATCAACTCTCACGACTTCATGTGGAGTTCAGAAGCTCTAGAGCTGCTTTCAAGCCACTTAAGTTTGTAATTGAAAGCCCAATTCTTACCAAATTTACAGGCTGGTGGCATAATGTTGTAGAATTGAATAATCAAACTCAATCTATCCAAAGCTTTGTAAGACACATAGGAATTCCTGCCCCAATTGAAGGTGAAACTCGATCTAGTTCCCTCTCCATATCAGATGATGGGTTTGGAGATAAGAGGAAAAGCAAATTTCAAAGGAATCAGAGGGAAGAGACACCAGAAGTACAATCTTCTGCCTTAGTATCTATTGCTTTGAATGTTCCTCCTCTTCGATCAGTTCCAACTGCGGTCACTAGATCTCAGAAGGACAAAGCTACTCCACCTTCTCCATCAGGTAACTTTAATCAGGGCCGGCCCCGGGGTAAGCCCCGCAAGCCCGTGGGCTTGGGCAACCCCCCGGGCTAGGGCAACCAAAAAAAGAAAAAAATTTGTTGAGTAGTATGTTATAGTATTTAATTTTAATGAGGGGCATATTATTTGCGGAAGTGTTGTAGCGCAATTGGTCGTAGCAATGCTCTTATACACAAATGGGGCAGGTTCGAATCTTCCCAACACCATTTGTATTTTTGATCTTTTTGTTTTGGGTAAATTACACTGACCTCCCCTGAGTTTTCTAACTAGAACAAGAACTTCCCTTCAAATGTTTTAAATGACAATGTCCTCCATCTCACTTTAACTAGTAGATCATATTGCCCCTCACACACAAATGCCTAGGTAACTCCCATTTCATCTTTGAGTACGAAAAAGATTTCTTTTGGTACACCCTTATACGTAACTTCAACGTATTTTTTGATAATTAATACCCTAAAAATCTGTATTCTCAAAAAAAAAAAAAAAAACATAAAAAACATAAAAAATATGTGTATCATCCTTCATAACTATTTGTACGATATACTTTCAACGTACATCTCTTCGTAGATAACATAAAGTAAGCGTAACACACCCCAAAGTACGCACAATATACAACAAAAAATACTTCACATTTCCATCGTAGCCTTCCTGTTTATATATCGTAGCAACCCCATTAGAGCTTATACTACACTTGTATTTTGCACCAAACCAAGAAGAATTTGCTTAAAAATGTAAGAAAAAATTATTTTCTTTAAATCAGAAGCACTATAAGTGGAGTTTTATTTTGAATTTGATTTTTTTGATGTGATTCAAGCTATAAAAGAAATATGTGACATTGACTGTTTCTTTTTTTTTTTTTTTTACTGTTATGCCCTTTTTTTTATGACTTATAAAAGTAAGTGGGCAACCAAACATGAGGTCGGGCTTGGGCAACCCAAACCTCGGGGCCGGCACTGACTTTAATTCTTGTATAATCAATTTATCCTCAAAGTACTTCTGCTTCTTTTTTTTTTATTTAAAATGCAGAATTTACTCCAAAGAAGAGAACCGGGTCAAGGAAAGAAACCACTGAAATTCCTGGGTCATCTCCTTCGAAGTCAGGTGCTTTTACCTTCCAATAAGTATCTACCGGTATTCATACGTTTTACATAAAATTCTTACTCCTTGCTTTTTCATAATGACAGCCAAAAGAAAGAAAGCTTCTAAGGAGCAAGAGGAAGAAATTGATCCTAAAGAAGCAAAAATAACTGAAGCTTATGAAGCTTCAAAGAGGAGAAGAAAATTGCTTGCATCAGAATCAGGAGATGAAGAATCTGAGGATACACCAATAGGCCAATTTGTAAAGGGTAATCCCTTAACATTTACTTCAAATAAACTTTACTGTTTTGGCCTCTGAAATTAACTTTGATTGGTTAATCTCACTTCAGGAAAGAAAAACCAAGTTGAGGCCTTCTGAAGTTCCTCTTTCAACAGAAAGCCCTTCAAAGCCAATCAAGCATGCATCTGTTGAACCTCATGAAGTAGTTAAACTTGCTACTGAAGAAACCTCTTTTCCTGTAACAAAAGACCTTTCTCCTCTTGTCATTAGCACTATTGCAAGGGCTTTAGTTTCATAAAGTGTTCAAAGAGAACATATTGAACCAACAACATCAACTGTTGCATGTGCAATTAAATTGGTACCACACCAAAATTGGTACCATGTATGTGCAATTAAATTTTTTTTAGATAAGGGTATTTCGGTCCTCACCAAAATTGGTACCATGTATGTGCAATTAAATTTTTCCTTTTCATGTTGGGAGCAATTTCCAAAAACTGTTCCATGTATTAGCAATTATTTGCCCCTAGTGCCATTTTTAAGCAATTTTCCCTTACTTGTAATGCATAGTGCTTGTCAATTGGATTTCCAATTTCCTACCTTGATAGGTAATGTTAAAATATTAAAATTTGAAAAGTAGTAGTTTGTTCAAACTTTAAAATGTGATATGTACAAGTTAATTCATATTTCAAATGATGAATACACGGTTTTTTTCCCAAAAAATATAAAGTTGAAAACACCATTCATATGTTCAAAACCCATGTTTACTTTCCATTTATGATTACATTAAAATATATTGTTAATACCTCATCATCTTCGGGAGAGGGTTCCCGCGGCGTAGTTTCCTTCGCCTTTTTTTTAGGCGCCTATATTGCTTCTGTACAGGCTCGTCAACCGATGCACGGGTTATTTCCTATAATACATATAGATCATATTGATACATACTAAATAATAAAAATAAAAATAAAAAAAGAAAAGTTTTACCTCATCTTGTTCCGTACATACTTAAAAGAAAAAAAATCTACCTCATCATGTTCCGCACAAGGCTCCTCATTCGTGGGTTCGTTTTCCTTGCTCTTCATCCTCCTTTTCCTCTCTGAAGCGGTAACCCGTGTACGGATAATTAACTGGAAAACAAAAATAACATATTGCGAAATCAACCTATGAATAAGTATAAGTTCAGTTCAGAATCCAATTAATTTGTATTCCAGCTTAAACTATGCATAATATTTGTCAATTGGATTTCCCTTTTCCTACCTTGATAGGCATGTTCATTATCAATCAGGTATTAAAATTTGAAATGTATTAGTCTGTTCAGAACTTAATATGTGAAATGTACAAGTCAACCGGTTTACAGATCATTTCCTGGAATACATAAATAACATATTTGAAAGACAAATTTGGTAACATCGTACAAAAAACAGACTTGCTTTAAAACTTTAATGTCATATGTACAATTCAATTAATATGTGAAATGATGAATAAAAGTTTTTTTTTTAAATGTTAAGTTGAAAATCCCATTCATAAAGTTAATACCTCATCTTGTTCGGGAAAGCGTTTCGGTGGCGTAATCTCCTTGGCCTTGCTTTTCAGACTCAACTTCTTCTTTACAGCCGTAGGCGGTATACGGGTTATTTCCTACAAAACAATAATGAACAGATTATTAGGAAAACCATGTTAACTATGGATCAGACGTTAAAATTTGAAAAGTAGTATGGTCAAACTTTAAAATGTGAAATGTACAAATGAATTCAGTTTTTAAATGATGACTACGTCTTTTTCTAAAAAGTTAAGTTAAATACCCAACAATTCATATGCAAAAAATAAAAATTAGTTTACATTTTACCTCGTCTTGTTTACTAGGTTCCGAGTTTGTAGTTTCCTTTGCTTTGCTCACCGTCCTCTTTCTCCTCTCGGAAATAGTAACTAGTTTACAGGTCATTCCCTACAAAACGGAAAACACGTATTGCAAGACCA
This sequence comes from Vaccinium myrtillus, assembly GCA_016920895.1. Classification (NCBI taxonomy): domain Eukaryota; kingdom Viridiplantae; phylum Streptophyta; class Magnoliopsida; order Ericales; family Ericaceae; genus Vaccinium; species Vaccinium myrtillus. The sequence continues at coordinate 34,713,178 of CM029274.1, forward strand.
CAAATTAGTAACAAGGTTGAAGAAAACAAACTTGTTTCTCACATTCAATTGTTAATGCTTGAACAAGTTACATATATTCAATACTTTAAAACTTGAAATGTACAAGTAAGTTCAGATTTTAATTTATGATAGTTTCTAATTTTGGTAAGCTAAGTTGAAAATAAAAACAAAATCATGCTGAGGGATGACAAAAGTTGGGCCCCTTAATGGTAAATTGATAAACCTGTATCTTATGTGTGTTGGACTTCTTAACCAAGCCTTCCCCCTCACCAAATGGCTTCCTAAGCCCTCTCTGCTGAAGAAAGGCACATGACAATCATGTCAAATCTCGAGACCTTGGCTAAATTTTCTAAATATTTTCTAAAATCATCCAATAGTCAGGTGCTATATGGATGAAATATCAGAAACAACAGAAGTTATTCAAAGTTGCAAGGGAATTAGCAGCAACAATAATTCCCCAACTTTGCATGCCAAGCGTGAAATAATTAGGCTACCACAGAAATCAACATTAGAGTTTAAGGCTACTAGCACAAACAAGGCACCGTTCCAGTTTTGTAGTTTTAGTATAGACCGTCAGAGAGAGAGAGAGAGAGAGAGAGAGACAAATCAGCCTCATTCAATGACAGTCGATTGTTCTTGCAAGAAAAAACAAAAGTTCATCTAAGAGGGGTGTGGATGTTTAAATCAGGTACTTCACATCCTATATTAACAGAGAAGAACTATTTTTGCTCCAAGAGTGATACTAGCATAGCGCGATTAGCCCTTCCCTATCCCAACCCACCAACCTATCCCAGGTCTTTAGAATCACAACAAGAGAGAGCTTGCAAGCTAAGCTAGGAGGCACCTTTATTGGGCTTGTACTTTAATCGAGTACGAATAACAAAGAAAACAGCAATATAGACAAGATTGTAGAGTACGATCACCATTGCAGACCTTCAATAAACGAGCTTGTAAATTACGATCACCTGCAAGTCCTCGCCATGAAGCCTCAAACTGATAAGCTGAATTTGGAGGGGTGATGTTTTTTGCAGCTTCAACCTTTTCTAGAGAAGCTGCTCAATCAGCAAGCTCCTGCACTGATGGTTTGAGCTCTTGTGCTCTTTGATTTCTCTGATAAGGATTACAGAATGGAATCGCGTCAAATAAGGAACCACATAATTTTCCAAAGATCGAAAGAGAACGACCTCATCATGGACAACTAAAAATAATAATTTGCGTACAATACCATAAAGTGCCTTTCGAGGTATCTCACACTTTTATGGTGGAACATGGCAGTTGTATAGAAGCTAGTTTCAAATGGATAGCAGATGGATTTCCATAAGGAACTATCAGAAGCAAATATCCTCAAAAGCACAATGCATTCTTATCTGTGACCAAGACCAAATGGGGAGGGATGGCCACTTATATAGTTATATCAAGTCCTTGATGATGGATCTCATCAAATGTCAAATGTGGTTCTCTGCAAGTGACCAGAAATAGCAGGCAATTTACATCTAATTACACATTTGGTCAGCTAAGAAATGAACATAGAAATTGAAGTGAAACAGCAATTCCACAATGCAAGGGTAAAAAACATGAAGCAGGAACCAAAATTGTCCAGGAGTAACCAAAGAAAGTGCTAGTAGCCACCTCGGTAATAATATCAATCAATTTGTTTCACCAAGACTAAAACAAATGCCAACAATCAGGTACCATGTCGGTGCCTGAAAAAGGTCCTAATTAGTGTGCTAGTTAGATACGCAAGAGTCTAGGCCATTACAATCTACAAACTTATGGAAATGGTTGTAGTTATTGATCTTAAGCCTAAACTTACCATGAAAAGGGAGGATGTAACATCTTGATTTATTTAGGACAGTTAAAGGTAGTTAAACAATTACTGGGGTTCTTCATCACCCTTAGAGTAAACTTAGAACTGGAAGGAAGTAGACATGCACAACCAAATGGCTTCCTAAATGTTTAAATTCATAGAGTAGAAAAAATCCTGTAAAGTTCCCACTGTCATATAAGAAATTCACCAACATTCTTGCTCACCTAAACTTTAATAACCATATTGAAAACTTCAAGCAACACACTTTTAAGAAAATAAAAAAAAAAGTTCCATTCAGATTTATAAACCCATAACAAAAATGTGAATGGAAATGAAACCTAAGAAAAGCATAAAACATCATATAAACCAATCAGTTTCTACTCCTATAACTCATAACTTCTTTAAGCCCAATAAACTAAGGGTCATGCTACTATGCACGCCCTCTAAAAATTACTCAATATGAGATTTTGTGACTCAAAATATGAGATTTTGTGGCTCTAAATATGAGATTTTGTGGCTAGTGATACGAAAGGCATATGGTATGCACACTCATATGAATAGTCACAAAATCTCATATATTTCCGCAAAATCTCATATTTGGAGCCACACAATCTCATATTAGATCCATGCGGACTTGGTGCGGACCGTGCGGACTTGTGCGGACCTCATATTTGGAGCCACAAAATCTCACATTTGGTGCCACAAAATCTGATATTTTGAGTCACAAAATCTCATATTTGGTGCCACAAAATCTCATATTTTGAGTCACAAAATCTCATATTTGGTGCCACAAAATCTCATATTTGGAGCCACAAAATCTCATATAGTCAATGATCAAAGGTGGCACAAATTCCCACACGTCATACGTGACGCAATCTCGGTCGTCCATCCGTATGGGATGCATACCATATGCCATCTCATATTTGGAGCCACAAAATCTCATATTATCTCATATTTGGTGCCACAAAACTCATATTTAGAGCCACAAAATCTCATATGGGAGGGTGTGTACTGCTTGACCGAAATCCTATACCTAATTACTGGGTTGCCCCAAGCGTAGGGCGGAGACCGGTGTAGCACAATACCCGGTAATACCGGAATCGAATCCACAGAGAAGGTGGAAAGTGCTCACTAAAAACTCGGGTTGCTAGTTTAACAAGGCTCTTAGGTAGCCACCCTTTTCTGGTTTGATTGGTGAAATTACTAAATTAAGAGGAAAACTGAATTTGATGAAATTAATTAAAAAGAAGTACGGTCGTAGGGTTCATAACACGATGACCAGGTTTGGATATTTCATGCTCAATTCGTTGTTCCAAAAATATTTGACTTTAGAGAGAAAAAGATACCCCGAAAGATGCGAATCTTTATGGTTGCCGTTTACCCATATACAGCGAAGAACGAGTTTTGGACCCCCGTACCTCGCGTTACATGGGCTCCGACAATGCCCGGATTCGTCCAGCGGACGTTCTTTAATAACCTAAAATTGCTTTTCATTAATGATTTGAGAATATGAGCATAAATAAATCCAACCCTGGCCACGGCGTGCTAATCACCCCGCGGCCATACTTATGAAACTACTCACTCATATCGAACAGCACAGACAAGAAAATTCTGAAATTAAACATGCTATTGTATCGAATATGAATTAAAAACACAAGATCCGAAATCAGATCACGGACCAACACCCGGGAACTGAGATTAAAATAAAGAAATAGAAAGTTACCGAAGCAAAACGCGCGAATCAGCGATCAAATCCATCAAACTTTTAATCCCGAAAGTCTCCGGGAAGCATTAACTTTAGAGCTAAAACGGCTACGGAAGTAGGAGAACACTAAACAAAATTTCGAACCCTAGTTCGGAGTCAAAACGAGGTATAAATACCCTGTCAAAGTCAACACACGTGGCAGGTCAAGTCGGCCAAAATAAAGGCCTCGGTATCGATACAGGAGAAGTCCTGTATCGATACCGGTGGGTTCTATTTTCTGATTGGTGCCTGGGTATCGATACAGGACAACCCCTGTATCGATACCGAGCCTCAAAGTTGACTTTTTCAGCTTTTTGGTCGTCCTTGCTTGGGTCCCACCGGTCCCCCACATGCCCGATGCTCTGTGTCACTTTCCGTGCCCTTTTCGGCCCGTTTCCTACAAAACAAACAAAAACACTAAAAACAAGGGAAACACCGCAATCAAGTGGTAAATGAAATAAACCGCGCCTATAATGCGCTAATTTGCCCTACTTAGGCGCTTATATCTGTGATATTACGCGCCTATCACACCCCCCAACTTGAGCGTTGCTAGTCCCTAGGAACGAACGAAAATAAAACAATGAAAGGAACTAGAAACACCAACGGGGGTACGGGGGTTATGACACCTGTAAAAGTAATCAAACATAGCAAAAGATATTCCCCTCCTAATATGCCTGTAACTCAAATGCATGCATGCTTTGACAGAAAGTTGAACATGGTTAGCATAGCTCCACATGCGCGAATAAATATCCTTTAACGATAATCGCGTCACTCAACTCACTAGAACACTCAACATCCCATATAGCGCTTGGCGAGATGCGTGGAACCGAACAACTGGTTTCCACGTGCCAATCAAAATCAACGCTTAACAAGAAATAACGCACAATATGTCCAAATATGATTTCACAAAATAAGCAACGTCATTATGAATCATGCATAAGTGAGAGATAAACTACGTGCACACGATCGACTAAGGACTTTTTGGATTATATTGACCTTGGTTAGAACGAAATAGGAAACTGCAAAATCAGGTGACGGCCTATAGAAGCTCAAGGTTAACTACCCTGACTGGCCGCACCTGTCACGTCTAAAACCTGTCAATGCGCCCATTGGCACCCCCAAACCAAGTCCACAGCCCACAGGATAGAATAAAACATCATCCATGCAAGTTATATTACAAACCCCAAATGAAAACTAGACAAAAGTTCCACATAAAATAACAAAGTACCCAACATAAAATAACAGAAAATCCAACATAAAGTAACACCTCCAACTATCACTACCTCCCCAAAGCCAGCCCCATGCAACACACATGATCACTCAATCCGACTCAACCTCCTCCGGCTCTGGTTCACCATCAGCGAAATCATCGCTGACCTCCAACTCGGGTAGCTCAAGAGGAACATATGGATCTGAAGTCGTCCCCTCAAGTCGCCCCACCATCCACTCTTCCCGGTGATTCATCATCTGCTGCATCCTCGCATTTTGTCGCACCTCCCTCTTGAGCTTCTGATGGCTTCGAATGGTAGCGACCCCTTGGCAAAAGATCTTCCGCAGCCAAGTGGTGTTGGATGAGCTGGGGGTGGTTCGGTAGTCAAAAAGGTTCCTCCTCTAGCACCTTGAGACTGAGCTCTGCTCTTGGTAAGAATGGTGATGTCTATAGGCCCAGGGACTAGTGGATCGTTGTTGAACCACTTGGCCCCTTGCAATCCGGAGTCTCTAGCAATGGCCGTAATCAGGCAAGGGAATGGCATTCGGGTCTGTGTCGGGGCATCACGGAAGTCGATAATTTTCGAGTAAATGAATAATGCCCAGTCACACACAGTATCCGGATCCATAAAAGCTGTCAACATATTCCCAGTATTCTCGGAGGGCTTATTTTCAGTTGCCCTCGGGTCCAGATTGTAGCAAACTACTTGGTTCACAAACCGATATGCCGGCCTGAACTTGCCCGGCCGGTGAGGAATGCTAGCATCTTTACGTTTTTCATACAAAAGACCCGTCACTGTGTGCGGGACAAAATCCTCAGCCGGACAAGGGTAGTTAATATCCGTCGGCCTCATATATCGCAGACTCGCAGCGATAATATCGGGTGTGATAGTGATGGGGGTTTTAGCCACTCGAGAGGTTATCTGAGTCCCGGTACTGAATGCAGTCCCGGATGCTGGTACATGAATGTGTTTATAAAATTCCCTCACAAGTTCTAGATTATACCCGGGGTTTGGATTGAACCAGAATGACATACCTTGCCGCACAATGGCTCGTATGGTCTCGTCATTCTCGAGAAACCCATCCCGGATAACGTGGCGCTCGTTCTTGACGCCCCTCTGCTCAATGGAAGCCTCCCACTTGGCCCGCTCATCCCGGGCAATCTGATCTTTGCTTCTCCTTCCTCCGGCCGCTTGCTCTGGCGGAGCACTCGAGGAAGCCACCCCTTTAGCCTTAGCACTAGCGGGAATCCTCTTGGGTGCCATGTTTTGGAGATGGGTTTTGGAAAAATTGGATTTTTGGAAATTTAGGGTTTTTAGATCTGGAGAGATAAGGATTTTGGACGGGATTTGAGAGGTATATGTGGTAGAGGTGGAGAAGAGGAGTGTTTTGGTGAAATTTGGTGGAATTTGGGTGAGATTTGGTGGAGTTATGGAGGTTTGAAGGTGGTGGCTATGGAGGTTTTTCGTGGGTTAGGGTTAGAGAGAGAGAGAGAAGGTTGGGGAAGAAGATGAAAAGTGAAGAGAATGACCGGTTGAACCCTTAAAATTTCGCGTATACGGGCTTCGGTATCGATACTAGCTTTTAGCTGTATCAATACCCAGCCGTTCTGTTCCGGATTGGGACTAACGGTATCGATACAGTACTTTTACTGTATCGATACCGAGAGTTTTTTTTTTTTTTTTTTTTTTGAACAGGATGGGGTTTATGGGTTTTGGTTCCAAAACATGACACCTCGTCAAACCTCTTCAACTAGTAATCCCTCAACTGAACATTGTTTCCCAAATTTTTCCACCGCTTTAACGACACTTATGATGCATGGAGCTTGACTTCCCCCAGACTTCAATCCAACCAAAAACACCGGTTTCCTAGGTTAGACACGGGAACTGACTCGGACTGGTTTAAGATGGGTCAAAGGGACTCGTATGTGGTTTAATCATGCAAAATGGCCTTGTTTCATCCCCTATGCACGTTATTCACTCTCACAAATGCATGAAAAATAACTAGTCTCTTACTTGCAAAAGAAAAGCCTATTATTTTATGCGATTGCAGAATGGGATACAAAGAACATGGGAATGTTATTCAGGATACGCTATCATCAATGTGGGGACACTTATTCACATGCTTGACAGTGCATCATGCTCAACGTAAATAATCAAATATATGCATGCATTCAAATTAAACAGGCAAACATTCAAGTTAAATATTCGCTAAATGATACTTACAAGATGCATAACACCCGTATCCCCAAAAACTAACTAGCAACGCTGAAAAAATACAAAGTATACCCTCCCCCCAACTTGAATCATGCTATGTCCCCAAAGGATGGAGACAGAAAAATTGAAAAACAAGGGGAAGAACTGGACCTCCGGGTGGCAGCCAACCACCATGACCTCGGCCGATATACGAGGAATTTCAGGTACGCTCACCATGCAACCTGCAAAACACGTCAGTCCAGCCCGGCACGTGGTATCCGGGCGTACACAGAAAACCAAAACAAACAATAACAGAAAAAGAAAATACACCACCACTTTCGTCACGTGAAAGACACGGGTACTACTTTTCTCCCTAATTTCTCACTTAAATTTGTGTAGAGAAGGTCATCATAACAATCTCGGGTAAGTCATGACTCAACAGGTTAAATTACTCAAGGTTTTTCCTTAAAGCAATCAGAGCCAATCGTCTTTTATGACTATCCGAGACACGGCAATAAGATTGTTCGAAACCCAGATACACAAATTTAAGGCTAGAAATTAGGTGGCTATACCGGACCGAAATTATTATTATATTTTTTTTTTTCCGAAAACGCCCTTACTAACCGGAGCTGGGCACACGATCCTTATTTAAATAGCGGCGTGCGAAGCTATAAATACCCAAGTCAATGATGGGTACCCCTGTCACTAGGAGTCGGGTCCACACTCAATGAAGAGCATGGTACGCGTGAGCTACCCGTAAAAACATCGCCCAAAGGCTAAACCACGGGAGTATCCGAGTAAACCGGATCAACTAAGTCCTCCTCAGGTTCACCCACATCCATGATTTCTAAAAACGGTTTAAGACGCTGCCCATTAACTTTGAAAATATGACTATCCTTAGGATCGCAGACATCTACAGAACCGTATGGGTAAACCTGATGGACTATATATGGCCCATCCCAGCGAGACCTCAACTTCCCGGGAAATAAGTGAATGCGCGAATTATACAATAAAACTCTTTGCCCCACAATAAAGGTTTTGCGCTGGATATTCCTATCATGGTACGCCTTAACCTTAGCTTTGTAGATGCTGGTACTCTCATACGCATCATTCCTAATCTCCTCAAGCTCACACAGTTGGAGCTTCCTATGGGCACCTGCCTCTGGCAAACTTGCGTTAACCGTTTTAATGGCCCAATGGGCCTTATGCTCCATCTCGACGGGCAGGTGGCAGGCCTTACCGTAAACGAGCCGATAGGGTGAAGCACCCAACACGGTCTTGTAAGCAGTTCGGTAGGCCCACAACGCATCGATCAGTCGCAGGGACCAATCTTTCCTACTCGGGTTTACTGTTTTCTCTAAAATACCCTTAATCTCCCGATTGGCCAGCTCAGCCTGGCCGTTTGTCTGAGGGTGATAGGCTGTAGACACCTTGTGAGAGATGCCATATTTCCTCATTAATGCCTCAAAGGACCTATTACAAAAGTGGGTGCCCTGATCAAAGATAATGGCACGTGGCATGCCAAATCTCGACAAAACATGACTCTTTAAAAACTCAAGCACCACTTTAGAATCACTAGTCCTAGTAGGAATCGCCTCTACCCACTTAGACAGATAATCCACCGCCAGGAGGATGTACTCGAAACCATGCGACATCGGAAATGGGCCCATGAAATCAATGCCCCAACAATCAAAGACCTCCAACACGTAAATACTGTGGAGGGGCATCATATTTCTCGGGCCAACCTTACCTAATTTCTGACACCGGTCACAAGACTTACAAAAAGCATATGCATCCTTAAATAAGTTTGGCCAAAAGAAGCCACACTGTAAAACCTTGGCGGTGGTTTTCTTGGCGGAAAAATGACCGCCACACGCCTCTGAGTGACAAAACTCAAGAATTCCCCTCTGATCAACCTCGGGGACATAACGGCGCACTATTTGGTCCGCGCAGTACTTAAACACATAAGGATCATCGAAAATATACTGCCGGACCTCTCTCAAAAATCGTTGCTTCTCAGACGTAGACCAATGGGGTGGAATCTGCCCAGTCACCAAATAATTGGCGATATCTGCAAACCACGGGCACGTGTTAGCAGCGAACAACTGCTCGTCGGGAAAGGTATCCACAATAGGGAAATGAGAGGTGGTGTCCTCAAACTCCAAACGAGACAGGTGGTCAGCCACTACATTCTCTACCCCTTTCTTATCCTTAATGATGAGGTGGAATTCTTGCAGCAAAAGAATCCACCGGATAAGGCGAGCCTTCGCATCCTGCTCGGTCATCAAATACCTCAAGGCCGCATGATCGGTATACACCACAATCTGCGACCCCACCAAGTAGGACCGGAATTTATCTAAGGCAAACACAACTGCTAATAACTCCTTCTCAGTGGTGGTATAGTTTAGTTGTGCCTCATTCAACGTCTTGCTCGCATAATAAATTACACAGGGATCTTTCCCTCGCCTCTGTCCTAAAACCGCTCCGACTGCATAGTCGGACGCGTCACACATAAGCTCAAACGGCAAATCCCAATCTGGGGACTGAACAATTGGCGGAGTTGTGAGACTCCGCTTCAGTTTCTGGAATGCCCCCTCACAAGCGTCGGACCACACAAAGGGTGTGTCCTTCACTAACAAATGACACAAAGGCCGGGAGATAGCGCTGAAATCCTTAATGAATCGCCGGTAAAAACCGGCGTGACCTAGAAATGAACGGATATCCTTGACAGTCTTTGGAGTGGGAAGATTGGCAATTAAGTCTATCTTCGCCTTGTCCACCTCAATACCCTTGGATGAGACAATGTGTCCCAACACAATCCCTTGGGTCACCATGAAGTGGCACTTCTCCCAATTCAGCACAAGGCGCTTCTCCTCGCACCTGGTCAAAACTTTCCCTAAGTTCTCGAGGCATCCGTCAAACGAATCCCCAAAAACTGAAAAGTCATCCATAAACACCTCCACTATCTTTTCTACCATGTCGCTGAAAATTCCCATCATACACCTCGAGAAGGTGCCGGGAGCATTGCACAAGCCAAAAGGCATGCGACGGTAGGCAAAAGTACCATAGGGGCACGTAAAAGTGGTCTTTTCCTGGTCCTCCATGGCTACCTCAATTTGATTGTAGCCAGAGTATCCATCCAAGAAGCAATAAAACGCTCTGCCCGCGACTCTCTCTAAAATCTGGTCAATGAATGGGAGGGGAAAATGGTCCTTCCGGGTGCTCGCGTTGAGCTTCCGGTAGTCTATGCAAACTCGCCACCCGGTCTGAACGCGGGTTGGCACTAACTCTCCCTCCTCATTCCTCACTACTGTCACTCCTGCCTTCTTAGGCACAACCTGCACATGACTTACCCACTCACTATGGGCAATCGGGTAAATGATACCCGCATCTAACAGCTTAAGCACTTCCGTCCTAACCACCTCCTTCATATTGGGGTTCAAACGGCGCTGAGGTTGCCTAGAAGGCTTCACATCCTCATCAAGAAAAATGCGATGTGTACACACCGTAGGACTAATACCCTGTAAGTCTGCTATAGTCCAGCCAATCGCCCCTATATGCTCTCTCAGCAGGGCAAGTAATTTAGCCTCTTGACCCACCTCCAAGGAGGAGGAGATCACTACCGGAAACGTATCATCACCTTTAAGGAAGGCATATTTCAACGTATCCGGTAAAGGCTTCAAATCAGGTTTCGGTGGCTGAACCGGCGATGGGAGAGCTTTAGATAATGGGGCGCCCAGTGGTTCGAGAACTGGATCCCAAACGGCGCCGCATATATCCTCTACTGCTAGCATCTCCATCAAACTCCCGACCTGAGAATCTAAAATGACGCCTCGTTGGCGGTCAGGGCTATCTCCAAAGGATCCTTATACAACATACTTTCGACATGCTCATGCACCAGCGTGTCGATCAAACTAACCTCATAGACCTCCTCATCATCCTCTACCCGACTATCAACACTGTAGACATTCACCTCCATTTTCAAGTCCCCAAATGATAATTGGACTTGTCCAGTTTTGCAATTCATAACAGCACTGGAGGTGGCTAAAAACGGACGGCCAAGGATAATGGGAGTCTTCTCAAAGACTTCCGGGATTGGACACGTGTCCAAAACAATGAAATCCACGGGGAACAGAAACTCCCCTACCTGAATCAAAACATCCTCCACTACCCCCTTCGGAATTCTCACACTCCGGTCAGCCAGCTGTAGCGTGACCGGTGTGGCTTTAAGGTCACCTAGACCTAGTCTCAAGTACACCGAATATGGGAGCAAGTTGACACTTGCTCCCAAATCTAGTAAGGCCTTCTCAAAACTCTGGCCCGCAATAGCTATAGGGATAGTGGGACAACCTGGGTCTTTCCGCTTAATCGGAATATCAGCTTGGAGAATGGAGCTCACTTGCTCCGTCAGTAGCACGTTGCACTGACTCTTAGTTCTCCGTTTCGACGTGCACAGCTCTTTAAGCACTTTAGCGAACTGAGGAATAGCGTCAATGGCTTCCATCAAAGAGATAGGAAACTGCACCTTCTTGAACAGCTCAAGAATCTGGAAATGCGCATTGACGCTGGGCTTTGCCACCAAACGATGGGGATATGGTGCAACAAGTGGCAAAGGAGTCGTGGGGGCCGCAGGAGCAGGCACCACCACCTCAGGTGACTCTATTTCTCTCTCTTCCTCAGTACACTTCCTCACTGCAGGGACAACTACTGGTGCAGCGACCAGCTCCGGAGGTGGAACCGGTTTTTGCACCAAAGGAATAGTCTTATCGATCACCTTCCCACTTCTGAGAGTGGTGATCGCCTTTGCTTCCTCCTGACTAGATGGAGAGGGTAAAGTCTGATTACCCTACTACTAGGTATAGCACGTGCCTAGGACGGTCATCACGAGAGGGTGAATAGCTCGGCACCACATAGGGAGTCCTTAGACCCTGTGCCGATCAGGTTTGGCCATGAATAAGGCCGGACTAATAAACTACTAAATCAGGATGCACCAGTTCGGCGTAGGAGATAGGGAGTGTCCTTGGGATTGCCGAACTGGATAGGCTGCGTGTATAGCTTACAAGGCATTCTGGAATACATAATTCAGCTCGGCATGATAAGCTGAGCTATGTACGAGTTATTCCGAGCTACGAGGAAGCACGGCACCGCCACTAGTAAGGCGGTGAGACATTCCAGAGCATTCTACAGCGGTTCCTTATGAGATAAGGAGCCATCCCGTATAGCAAGGGATTGATATGAGAAATCCTAACGTGATTAGGAGTATATCCCATATAGGAAAGAGTCCTATATGGAAAGAAGGACACCTGCTAGACGAGATCTAGCAGGATATGGAAGTTATCTCTCAATAGGAAGAGTCCTGTTAGGAGAAGGTTTCCTAAAGAAGATAGGAAACAGGGGGCACGAGATGCCTAAGATGATGAAGGTCTACACCTATAAATACAAGGCGACAACCATGACAAAAGGTACGCTGTAACACCCAGTTATACGCATTGTGTTCTTGGCTTGATTAGTAATCCAGTACTAACTTAAGCATCGGAGGGCCTTTGCCAATAGAGGCAAGGGTGCTCTAACCTATTCTTTGTCTTGCAGATTTAGGGTCGAGCCCAGCCCGCACGTGATACAGGCTTACGTGGAATTACACCCCCTACAATTGGCGCCGTCTGTGGGAAACGCTTACGAAAAGCTTTATTCCTTGAAAAAGGAACTCAACAATGGTGATTTCAGAACCTCTTCTGTGCACCCCAAGAAGGGAAGACGCGGAAGACAATGACGGAACCACCCTTGTGTACACTACGAGAAAGAATACAAGGGTGGACAAGGCTCCTGCAATTCTTAGGGCTCCGCAGAAGAAACCCGCTACCAGGAGGTTCAACATAGGACATATCCCTGAGATTCCAAAATTCAGGGATACACGCCTGATAAATTATGAGTCCCCAAGAACCAAGGAAGGGCGAAAGCACTCAAAGACTCCACCCAGAGACGGGGAAACCTCCAACCGACGTGAGCGGAGGAGGAGCCCCCCAAGGAAGGAGGAACGTAGACACACGAAGGACCGTGAAAGAGAGGATAGCCTCGATAGAAAAGAGCAAGAGGCAGAAGAACTGGCCCGTGAAGTCACTCGACGAGAGCGAGAGATTCAGGACCTAAAAAAGCAGCTCCAAGAAAAAGAGAAGGACCTACGCTCACGGACAAGATCCGTGCAGTACGAAAAGGATAGGAGTTATCACCGTAACGATATCTCCCCTGACCGAGCAGTCTCTCCACGAAAAAGGAGAGAAAGAAGCGTTTCCGTTGAGAAGAAAGAAAGAAGAAAGCATGCCAGGGACAGATACGAGAGATCTGGTTCCAATGAGCATCACCCCGAACGGCACGAAAAAAGAAAGGAGTCCCACCGAGCTGATGGAGGCCCTAGAACTGCACGAGAAGCAGCTAAAGAAGCCCTAGGCCAAATCTCAAAGTCACCATTGGCCCACTGGATCCGAGCAGAAAAGACACCAAGCAGGGTGAAGCATTCAGCCTTTATCTCTTACGAAACCAGTACGGATCCGGTGGCCCACATTCAGCACTATCAGCAGGCCATGTTCATGCATGAGCAGGATGATGCCCTGCTATGTAAGATGTTCCCCTCCAGCTTAGGGAAGGTGGCCCTGAGTTGGTACCACAAGCTCCCAGAAGGGTCCATCATATGTTGGGCACAACTGGCTGAGGAATTTACTGCTCGGTTCCTCACTAGCCGAGCGGCTCCAAAGACCTTTGATACACTGACCTCTATGAGACAGAGGGGCGAGGAGACTCTGCGGCAGTATTCCAAACGTTACTGGGAAACTTTCAACGAGATTGAAAACTGCAGTGAAGAGTACGCTCTGGCAACGTTTAAGACAAGTTTGCCCATACACAGTAAGCTACGAGAATCGCTTACCATGCGTCCAGTAAAAACAGTGGCCGAGCTTATGGAAAAGATCCAGGAGCATGCACGAGTAGAAGATGACATCCTGCAAGCTGGAGGGAAGATTGTGGCGGGACAATCCCAGCTTCCAGAAAAGAAAGCGTTGGAGTCAAAGGTGTACAGGAAGGAGTACGCAACAGGACGAAAGGATTTCACACAGCAAAGAAAGGATAAAGCTGATCCGGATCCAAAGTCATACTTCAGTGTCATGGCAACCTTTAACATCCCGACCTACAAAATGCTTTACAGAATTAAGAATGAACCATGGTTCAAGAGGCCTTCAAAGATGACAGGCAACCCAGAAAAGAGGAGGGCTACCAATCAGCACTGCAGCTATCACAGAGACTGGGGACACATGACTGAAGATTGTGTAGAGTACAAGAAGTTCTTGGACGAGAAAGTGGCGGAGGGTCACCTCAAAGAATTTCTGGCTAACAGCAAACATGATGCCGAGCTGATCGAAGAAATGGACTACGAGAAAGGCCCAAAGGGGACCATCCATATGATACATGGACTGGTGGCCCCATACACAAACAACGAGATCAGACACATTCAAAGAGTCAACGGACAAGCAAGGCAGGTCATGAAGCTTGGCATGAAGAGACCAAGGACTGAGGGAGTAATGGAGATCCCAATCACCTTCACCGATGACGATCTTGACGGGGTAGTGGTGCCCCATAACGATGCTTTGGTAATCACCCTACGAATAGGGGATTATGACGTGGAGAAAATCCTCGTGGATCAAGGGGCTAGTACAGAGATTATGTATTACCACACTTTCAAAAAGATGGGACTCCCGACGAGCTCATTACAAAAATGTTTAGTTCCCCTGGTCGGTTTCAGTGCGCAGACAGTATGGCCTATGGGAAAGGTCACACTGCCCGTCCGAGCTGGATCAGTGGTCCTAAAAACTGACTTCCTTGTGGTAGACATCCCTTCCTCCTATAACGTGATTATAGGAAGAACCTGGATGCACAAAATGAAGGCTGTCTCCTCAACTTACCACCAAAGGATCAAGTATCCTGGAGCAGATGGCATTGAGTGCATTAAAGGAAGCCAGAAGGTAGCCGACCTGTGCTTCAACATGGTAATAAGAAAATCTCCTAAGGCCGAACTAGTGCAGACAATCGAAGTACCAGATCAACCAACACTGGAGGACGTCGGGGGTGACCCTACCAAGAAGATGGTAGAAGGGTTGAAAAAGGTACAGCTTCAAGGAGATGACGAGGAGAGATACTTTTTGATCGGCGAAGCACTTGCCGAACACGAAGAGGAAGATTTGGTGGCCTTTCTAAAGGACCACATCGATGTTTTTGCATGGACTCCTCAAGAGATGCCTGGGATAGACCCCAAGACAATCTGCCACCATCTGAATGTGGATCCACAAAGACAAAACCGGTTGTTGTGCAGTGTAGCACGAAGGTCGGCACCACAGCACGCAGACGCCGTGATCGAAGAAGTAGATCGGCTGCTCGAAGCGGATGCCATACGAGAAGTAAGCTATCCAGATTGGCTGGCTAACACTGTTGTTGTCAAGAAGAAGAACGGGAAGTGGAGGGTCTGTGTTGACTTCACTAGCCTTAATAAGGCATGCCCCAAAGACAGCTTTCCACTTCCTAGGATTGATCAACTAGTGGACGCCACCTCAGGCTATGAGAGGATGAGTTTTCTTGACGCATATCGAGGATACCATCAAATAGCTATGCATGAGCCAGATCAAGAGAAAACTTCTTTCATCTCACCAAGAGGGCTCTACTCACATAAAGGTTATGCCCTTTGGGCTAAGGAATGCTTGGAGCAACCTACCGTGAGGTTGGTCACAAAGATGTTCAAAGATCACGGCAAAACCATGGAGGTCTACATCGACGACATGGTGGTGAAAAGCAAATTAAAACCGGATCACCTTGCCGACTTGAAGGAAACCTTCAAAGCATTCTCGAGAGTACAAGTTAAAATTAAACGCCTCCAAGTGTGCCTTTGGAGTCACTCGGAAAGTTCCTAGGACATTTGGTTACTAAGAGGGGGATTGAGGCCAACCCCGATCGGATCACGGCTTTGCGAGGTCTTCAAAGCCCAAAGACCACGAAGGAGGTCCAAAGGCTAACGGGGATGGCAGCAGCTCTCAACCGTTTCATCAGTAAGTCCTCAGACCGTTGTAGGCCATTCTTTCAACTTCTGAAAAAGAGAGAAGGATACGAGTGGGGAGCCGATCAGGAACAAGCATTCCAGGAGCTGAAAGCCTACTTGTCATCACCACCCTTACTCTCTACTCCAGAAGCTGGGGAGCGGTTGATACTATATCTAGCAAAGTGTCCGATCATGCACGCCGGTCCTCCTACGAATAAAGGAGACAGAGCAATCTCCGGTCTACTTTGTGAGCAAAACGTCATTAGATGCCGAGACACGTTACCTACCTCCGAGAAGCTGGTGTACGCTCTCGTCATAGCTGCAAGAAAATTGCCACACTACTTTTTGCAGCATCCCATCACTGTGTTCACTGAATATCCACTAAGGGCCTTACTTAGGAAGGCAGACTTCTCTGGACGGATATCCAAGTGGTCCATCGAGCTCAGCCAATTCGAGCTTGATTATCAACCCAGAACAGCAATTAAAGGGCAAATCTTAGCTGATTTTATAGCTGAGTTCGCCTAACGGTGGCTCCACCACCACCAACTCTCCACGAGAAGGAGCAGATCCGTCCCACCGAGCAGCCAAATCTAGTGGCCGACCAGAAACCAGAAGAATGGAGGCTTTATGTGGACGGATCAGCCTGCAACAAAGGGTCAGGAGCAGGAGTGGTGTTATTCTCTCCGGAAGGACTGGTGCTGGAGCAAGCACTACGGCTGGGATTCAGTGCCACCAACAATGTGGCAGAATATGAAGCCTTGCTTGCAGGACTCAGGAGTGCCATGGAACTCAAGGTCAGAACGTTAAGAGTATTTTGTGACTCACAACTAGTTGTTAATCAGCTTTCAGGGGAGTACGCCGCAAGGAGCGAAAAGATGGCTGCATACTCAGAAGTAGCCAAAGACTTGCTCGACAAATTTGACAGAGTCTACATCCAGCAAATCAGCTCGGGACAGAATTCACATGCGGATTCACTGGCATGCTTGGGATCAGCAGTAAACACAGAATACCGACGAACAGTAGCTGTGGAATATCTGACCGAACCAAGCATTGGCCGAGCAGTTGAGATGGTAATGGAGACAGAGTTCGGACCAAGCTGGATGGACCCAATAATGGCATACCTACGAGATGGGACCTTGCCAGAGGACAAAAGGGAGGCTCACAAAATCAAAACCAAGTCAGCACGATTCTGGCTCTCCCCAGAAGGTAAGCTTTATAAAAAGTCTTTTCTTGGACCGTATTTATTATGTGTACATCCAGCTCTTGTTCAGAAATTCCTCCACGAGATCCATGCTGGAACTTGTGGAGGACACACTGGAGGAAGGTCCATAGCCCACCGAGCAATATCACAGGGATATTGGTGGCCTTATATGCAAGAAGATGCAAAAGCTTTCGTGAAAAAATGTGAGAAGTGTCAAAGGTATTCCCCTCTCATCCGAGCTCCGGCGGAGGATCTGCTACCTCTGACTAGCCCATGGCCATTTGCCCAGTGGGGGTTGGACATCGTGGGTCCTCTTCCCATGGCAACAGGGAAACGAAAATTCCTGCTCGTTGGCACTGACTACTTCACTAAGTGGATAGAGGGGGAAGCTTTGGCCAAGATCACAGAAGCCATGGTGGAGCGATTTGTCTGGAACAAAATCATCACACGATTTGGAGTACCATACTCCATCATCTCAGATAATGGGTCCCAGTTCGGCAAAAAGTTCAAAGCTTTCTGTGCCCAGTACGGCGTGAGGAACTACTACTCAACTCCGGCTTACCCACAAAGCAATGGGCAAGCAGAAGCCTCAAACAAAACTATCCTGAAAAGCCTCAAAAAAAGGTTGGAGAAGAAGAAAGGAAAATGGCCGGACGAACTACCAGCCGTGCTCTGGGCATACAGGACCACCCCACGGCGATCTACGGGAGAGACGCCGTACTCCCTCGCTTATGGGACAGAGGCAGTGATACCATTAGAGGTCGGCCTGCCGACACTCCGCACCACTCTTGTGGAGTCAGGCGGCAATGACAATGCCCTGGCCGAGCAGCTCGATCTCGCCGAAGAGAAAAGGGAACGTGCCCTTATTACACTGGCAGCATACCAGGAGCAGCTACGAAGAAGCTACAATAAGAAAGTGCAGCCAAGAGAATTCAAAATCGGGGATCTAGTCCTTAGGAAGGTTTTGGCCAACACCAAAGTATCCGCTGATGGGAAGCTCGGGCCGAACTGGGAGGGCCCATACAAGATCGTGGGGATCGGCCGGAATTGGGGCTTATCGCTTGGCCGACCTGGACGGAGACCCGGTACCCCGGCCATGGAACGTCCAGAATCTGAGGAAGTTCTACCAGTAGTTCATGTGACTACGAATACAGTCACATCTGTTTTCCAGTAAATTCACGTTCTTTTTTAGAACCTTTTTGGGATTACGAATGAAATCACCAGCATAAGTTATTTAGATCCTTTATCTTTATTCCACACATGTATGGAAGTTCATGTTTTTCCTCTTATTATGATATCGCTTAAATACGAACCGAAATTGTCTCAAATTTAAATTCCTATTGGGGAGCAGAGCATATGAGTACTTCAATAACTCTAAGTTATCGGGTAAAAAATCCTGAGTACGAAAAGACTCGGATGAGCAACGAACACTGCTCAAAATTCTAAGTATGAGGAAACTTGGATGTGCAACGAACAGTGCACCCAAAAACTAAGTACGAATAAACTTAGACTTGCAACAAATAAAGCAAGAAATCTCTAAGTATGAACACACTTAGGGATTTGCAACGAGTAATGCACCCAAAAACTAAGTACGAATAAACTTAGACTGGCAATGAATAATGCAAGAAATCTCTAAGTATGAACACACTTAGGGATTTGCAACGAGTAATGCAAACTTATCTCTAAGTATGAGGAAACTTAGATGTGCACCCAAAAACTAAGTACGAATAAACTTAGACTTGCAACGAATAATGCAAGAAATCTCTAAGTATGAACACACTTAGGGATTTGCAACGAGTAATGCAGACTTATCTCTAAGTATAAAGAGACTTGGATGTGCAACGGACGGTACACCCAAAATGTAAGTACGAATAAACTTAGACTTGCAACGAATAATGCAAGAAATCTCTAAGTATGTTCATGCTTAGGGATTTGCAACGAGTAATGCAAACTTATCTCTAAGTACGAAAGAACTTAGATAAGCAATGAATATTGCCAAATTGACTCTAAGTATGAAGAAACTGGAGCATCTACAATAAATACTGCAAAGATGCCATGGCATTTGAAGAGCATGAATAAGTACGAGAGATTTAAAAGAGTATAAAAGGCCACACTCGGCCAAATAAGGTCACACAGGACCAGCTAAAAGAGTATGATCATCAAAACAAATATCAAAGTATCAGGACAGGCCACATACGGCCGAGCAGTACCGCGCAGGGTCAATCAAAAAAGCTTATAAAGAAGCAAAGGCACTAGGCCTCTTCACTGAGCCTCTGAGCGTCAGTGGCAAGGGTGGGATCTGGATTACCTCCAGCAGCACCGTCAGCAGCTTCGGCAGTTGTGTTTTCTTCCATATGGGTTTGCTCCAAGGGGGTTCCAGGGTTCCGGGCATCGAGCTCCAGTGTACCGGAGGGGTTTCATCAGCAAGCTGATCCTGAACGGCTGCCATCTCACTCGGCAACTCCATATTAACCCAATGGGGGGAGGACTCATCAACGCCGAGCTTAGTGAGACAACGCCGCCAGGCCGTCTCCCAGATGGTGTCCTGGACAGTTGGCATCTGCGCCTTGTAATCCTCTGTGACCTCCAGGACGGCCCGATCATACTCCGCCTCCGCCTTGGCCTCCGCCGCAGTCAGTTGCTCACTCAAGCCGTGCTCTACCTCCTCCGACCTTTTCCGCAGATCGACATTCTCACCCCTCAACGCCTCCACCTCAGCTCGGGCCTCCCTTAAAGATTGGGCGAACTGAGCATTCTCCTCTTCCGCCTTATCTGCCCTCTCTTTCTCCTGCTCCAGCTCCTGTTGCACCACTTTGGCTCTCTCAAAGCCAGAAGAAGCTTTCTGCATGACCTGCAACTTACAAGGATATGGATCAGGGCGGCAGATACAGAATCGTGCTTTTTCAAACAAAGACAATAACCAGACTACGTACCTTGATGCTTGATTGAAAGATCGTTTTCATTAGGACATCGTAGGAGCTGTTCTTCTCCCGCTCCATATCGATTGGGAGAAGGGCAGCCCTAGAGACGCCGTATGCCACCTCTGTGGAAGATATCTTGTCAATAACAGTAAGAGGGGCGCCACTTGGGCGAGCTAGAACAGGAGCCCAGCGTTGGATAAGAGGAGGGGACTCGGGCAGCTGCTGCGTAGAGTCCGACCCGTCAGTCCTCCTTCTCTGCGGGGAGGGCTGAGCATCTGGAGAACTTTCAGTTGGCCTCTTCTCCCTTTGCCGATCGGTAAGAGAGACCGTTGCTGGCACAGGCGGAGGAGGGACGGTACGAGCAGCTGGTGGAGCACGGGGGGCTCCGCCCAAGGTCAGAGTGTCGAGGAGGTTGATAGGTCGGCGAGACATACCTTCTCGGTCCGGAGAAGGAGAGTAGCCTGGAGAATCGTCTGAGTCTGCGAGACGGGTGCCCTGCTCGGTCAGAGACTGAACGACTGCACGGTGATCAAACGCCTCTTCTTCAAACTCCTCTTCTTCTTCTACTCTCGCCCTCCCGGATGTGCTGGCTTCTTGGATGGGGATGGCAGTTGGTATCTCGGGGATATAGGCAAAGGTAACTTGCCGCTGCAGGACCTCAGGGGCTTGGGACCTGGATGATCTACCCCTAGCTCGGCCTCGGCGGGCACGGGTCCTTTCTCGGTCGGTTGGGCGACCTGTGGCGATCACAGAACGAGGTGGCGGCCAGGCGCGTCTAGTTCTGATGTTGCCCCAGTAAAACGGGGTATACCCCAGCAGCCGGTGAGCCGAACGGCCTAGCCCCACAGGAGTCGGCTCGAAACCGTCGAACCAAAGAGCCTTGGCGATATCCTCGCGGTGAAGTCTGCCGTGTATAAGGCGGCCGCCGTGGTTGAGATTATCCGCTGCAAAACAACAGATCATAAAGATGGTCAGCTACAGTTTAAGGAAAAAAAAAAAAAAAAAAAAACAAAACCACTCGGGAACGAAAGTACTAACGTAATCCGCCTGTGGTAGTGGGGCAGGGAAGGCCAATGATCCTCCCCTCGGCGTCCCTAGCCTGCCAGTTGCCAGTGACTACGAGATAGTCATCTGCCTCTCCCTTCGAGGAATTTGGTAGATCGGTGATGAGCCTCTGCTTAGGGTCCCTGGCTTTGAAATAATAATTTTTATGCTCCGTAGGAACTACACTATAGAGGTAGTGTAGATCCCACCAGTCCAAGTGAAGGTCGAGCAGCCTGTTTAGGGCGAGAGTGCCCATGACTACCCTAACGAAATTGGGGCACAGCTGCACGGGGGTCAGCTGGCATCTATTGCAGACCTCGCTGAAAAAGGGGTGCAAGGGGAGCCTAAGGCCTCCCTCAACTATGAAAATCAGCGGGATATGGATCTTATTTTCAGTTTGACTGTGTTCTCTCAGATCGTTTCTGTTGTCTAGACGGAATTGAATATCGGCGGGGATACTATAGGTTTGACGGAATTCCGCTCTTTTCTCAGGGGTGCTTAATAGGGCCCTATGCCTACCCATTTCTATTCAAAGATTTAGGGTTTCACGGTTGAAACCCAGGGGAAGCAAGAAGATGAACAGACAATGGAAACGGCAAAGAAGACACGAAATACAAATGGAAATCTGGAAAGGTCACTTACGTGAGAAGCTGGACCTAAGGATGACTCACTCCGACGGTAATGACAGATGTTCTCCGACGAAGGATGAAGATAAAAGGACTGCTGTTGCAGAAAGCTTGGGAAACGTTGATGGCGAACGAAGTTCTCCTTTCTCTCTCTTACTCGTTCTCTCTTCTGATAAAATGGGAAATGGGAGAAGGGGAAGGGTTTTGGGGGAAGAGGAATCATTATCCCGCCCAAAACCCCATAAAGTAGGGTGTGACGTACGAGAAACGTCACCCCAAATCGTCCTTTGGGCTTATCTGATGACCAACGGGTCACTTCGCATTTAATGCGAAGATAGCCCTACGCCCCACGTGGAGGGGAGACGTGCAAGAGATGCATCAGAAACCGTTGAAGCTCTGCGCACTACTGATGATTGACAGTAGCAGCAGAGCTGGGGAGCAATTGGAGAGGGTAAAGTCTGATTACCCTACTACTAGGTATAGCACGTGCCTAGGACGGTCATCACGAGAGGGTGAATAGCTCGGCACCACATAGGGGAGTCCTTAGACCCTGTGCCGATCAGGTTTGGCCATGAATAAGGCCGGACTAATAAACTACTAAATCAGGATGCACCAGTTCGGCGTAGGAGATAGGGAGTGTCCTTGGGATTGCCGAACTGGATAGGCTGCGTGTATAGCTTACAAGGCATTCTGGAATACATAATTCAGCTCGGCATGATAAGCTGAGCTATGTACGAGTTATTCCGAGCTACGAGGAAGCACGGCACCGCCACTAGTAAGGCGGTGAGACATTCCAGAGCATTCTACAGCGGTTCCTTATGAGATAAGGAGCCATCCCGTATAGCAAGGGATTGATATGAGAAATCCTAACGTGATTAGGAGTATATCCCATATAGGAAAGAGTCCTATATGGAAAGAAGGACACCTGCTAGACGAGATCTAGCAGGATATGGAAGTTATCTCTCAATAGGAAGAGTCCTGTTAGGAGAAGGTTTCCTAAAGAAGATAGGAAACAGGGGGCACGAGATGCCTAAGATGATGAAGGTCTACACCTATAAATACAAGGCGACAACCATGACAAAAGGTACGCTGTAACACCCAGTTATACGCATTGTGTTCTTGGCTTGATTAGTAATCCAGTACTAACTTAAGCATCGGAGGGCCTTTGCCAATAGAGGCAAGGGTGCTCTAACCTATTCTTTGTCTTGCAGATTTAGGGTCGAGCCCAGCCTGCACGTGATACAGGCTTACGTGGAATTACACCCCCTACACTAGAGTTCAAATTACTCGTGCCTGACCCATCCCCCAGATAATTAGAACCGACAGCATTGGCTTGAGGTTGAGAGGGAAATTTTCCCCTCTCCTGTTGGTTTTGCCCAACTACTGCCGTTAACTGGGTTAATTGAGACCTAATGTCTCCAATGGCTTGCTTGGTTTGCTCGGTGAAACTCAACTGAGACTGCATGAGAGCTTTTAACATGTCATCAGTCTGCTTATCCCTCGGTGGGTAATTTATGTCAGGGGGTGGTCCAAAAGATGAAGGACTGAACCCCTGCTGATTCTGTGAGGGATAGCGGTATTGGGACATTTGGCTTTACTGAGGCCGGAATGGTTGCACCTGTTGCTGAGGTGATGCCTGGGGTTGCCCTGGTGCTTTAGGATCTTTCCATCCCAGGGCTGGGTGATGAGCCCAGCCTGGATTATAAGTGTTGGAGAACGGATCTCAACGTTGGTTCACCGCAGCAACCTCAGCCTGGTTGCTCTGGTACACCTCTTTAACCATAGGAAAAGCGGGGCAAACAGTCACAGAATGCCCCGGACACTCACATAATGCACACACCTCCTCTACCCTCACATCATTTACCTGGTGGACTTGCTTCATTCGCAAGTCCTCCATCTGTTTGGTCAATTTGTCCAACTGGGACTGGACGGTGTGTTCTCTCACGCTCAAAGGAAAAATACCGGACCCACTGGGTCCCTGTGCAGCTATGGCCCTGTCAGATAAGTCGGAAGGTTCCCAACTTCTATGCTTTTCGGCCAATTCCTCTAGAAAATCCCATGCCTCTTCTGGGGCCTTGTCTAGGAAATCTCCCTCCCTACAAAGATACTCAATCTGCTGGGCCGTCGCAATGTTTAGGCCCAGCTGGAAGAACGTCACCAACTGATGTTTCTCGAACCCGTGGTGGGGTAAAGACAACAACAAGTCTTTGAACCTCTCCCAACACCTCAAAAATGACTCACTCTCTTTTTGTCTGAACGACTGGAGTTGGCGAGTCAGGTGCTGTGACTTACTCTCGGAGAAATACTTCCTATAAAACAGCTCCCTAACAGCGGTCCAAGTTGTGAGAGACCGCTCTTTCTGCATTCTGAGCCACTTGTCCGCCCCGTCTTTAAGAGAAGCAGGGAAAAACTTAAGGCAAGCGTTTTCCCATTGGGTATTGGTGGCTAGGGTGCTCACCAACCCCTCAAAGTGGCGGACATGCTCATATGGGTCCTCATTTTCCCTCCCATAGAAGAGAGGGAGAGCATTATGGGTTCCTGGTTTCACGGTGAAGGCATTGCGTGCCTCCACGGTCTCAGTCGGCAGAACTATCGGGCCGAGAGGAGTAATCCTCTCGGGATGCCTGTAATCCCGCATAGTCTTCTGTTCTGCCATTGATGGCTCACTCTCTAAGTCAAAAAGTGGATCTGGGAATTCCAAGAACAGAGTGGAATCCGATTGACTCTCGGAAAACTCGGATTGAGTGGACGGCCACTCAAGCTGGAGTGGCACGGGCTCAAAACGACTCGAATTACCTGCTAGTGGAACTTCCACCAACGACTCTTTATCTATCCTACAGAGACGTTTAGAGGGGTCTCGGAAAAAGAGTGGGTCCCCTTTTGGTGAACCCTTCTTTCCCTTACCTATCTTGACTCAATCCTAGAAAATACAAATTCACAATTTACCTAATTTTTTTTTTTTTTTTTTTATTTTCAAGAAAGCTAAAATTAAAGCTAAAATTAACTAGACACTAATTACCCGAATTCTTAACACCTTTTGCCTTCCCCGGCAACGGCGCCAAAAATGCTTGACCGAAATCCTATACCTAATTACTGGGTTGCCCCAAGCGTAGGGCGGAGACCGGTGTAGCACAATACCCGGTAAGACCGGAATCGAATCCACAGAGAAGGTGGAAAGTGCTCACTAAAAACTCGGGTTGCTAGTTTAACAAGGCTCTTAGGTAGCCACCCTTTTCTGGTTTGATTGGTGAAATTACTAAATTAAGAGGAAAACTGAATTTGATGAAATTAATTAAAAAGAAGTACGGTCGTAGGGTTCATAACACGGTGACCAGGTTTGGATATTTCATGCTCAATTCGTTGTTCCAAAAATATTTGACTTTAGAGAGAAAAAGATACCCCGAAAGATGCGAATCTTTATGGTTGCCGTTTACCCATATACAGCGAAGAACGAGTTTTGGACCCCCGTACCTCGCGTTACATGGGCTCCGACAATGCCTAGATTCGTCCAGCGGACGTTCTTTAATAACCTAAAATTGCTTTTCATTAATGATTTGAGAATATGAGTATAAATAAATCCAACCCTGGCCACGGCGTGCTAATCACCCCGCGGCCATACTTATGAAACTACTCACTCATATCGAACAGCACAGACAAGAAAATTCTGAAATTAAACATGCTATTGTATCGAATATGAATTAAAAACACAAGATCCGAAATCAGATCACGGACAAACACCCGGGAACTGAGATTAAAATAAAGAAATAGAAAGTTACCGAAGCAAAACGCGCGAATCAGCTATCAAATCCATCAAACTTTTAATCCCGAAAGTCTCCGGGAAGCATTAACTTTAGAGCTAAAACGGCTACGGAAGTAGGAGAACACTAAACAAAATTTCGAACCCTAATTCGGAGTCAAAACGAGGTATAAATACCCTGTCAAAGTCAACACACGTGGCAGGTCAAGTCGGCCAAAATAAAGGCCTCGGTATCGATACAGGAAAAGTCCTGTATCGATACCGGTGGGTTCTGTTTTCTGATTGGTGCCTGGGTATCGATACAGGACAACCCCTGTATCGATACTGAGCCTCAAAGTTGACTTTTTCAGCTTTTTGGTCGTCCTTGCTTGGGTCCCACCGGTCCCCCACATGCCCGATGCTCTGTGTCACTTTCCGTGCCCTTTTCGGCCCGTTTCCTACAAAACAAACAAAAACACCAAAAACAAGGGAAACACCGCAATCAAGTGGTAAATGAAATAAACCGCGCCTATAATGCGCTAATTTTCCCTACTTAGGCGCTTATATCTGTGATATTACGCGCCTATCATGTACCGTAGCATGCCTCAATAAACTAAGCAAAGGAATGAGCTTGCAATCGATTTCAAATGTGGATTTCCACTATAATTCTAACCCATGTAACAGTGTAAGGATTAAGACAACACATCTTCAACAACCCAGATTGAAAACTTTAAAAAAAAAAAAAACCAAGAAATTTAAATTAAACCCATAATAAAAATTCTAGAAAATAAAAAAAAGGAAATGCAATGAACTTACTTAAGAGTAAGCTTCTTATAAGCAGTTCTCGTCTAAAAAACAACCCATCAATGAAACAACCCAGATTGTAAACTTCAAGTAACAAATTTGTGACCTTTTCCTAAGAAGTCCAACTACATTCCAACATGAATTTGCCGTAAACATCTTTCTTCCCCGAAAGTGCCAAACGCATGAATAGGGGGAGAGAGTGATGCAGATTGGAAATTTAATAGTATTACTTACAAATCGTGTTTTAAGTTTTCCTTATTTTTATTTTATTAATTTTGTTAGGAAGTCTCCAATTTTAGAAATAAGTGTTCTAGAGTATTTTGATTCCTAGTTGGATTAGGGTTTGTTATTTGATTCCTAGTTGGATTAGGGTTACTTTGGCCCTATAAGTATCATTGTAAGCCTAATGGCAGAATTTGGTTGTTTATGAATTAAAAAAAAATGAGTTTATACTCAAAATTGGCTGTTCAAGGAGAGAGTATCTCCTGCTCAATCGTTGTTTGTGATTGTCCTCGTTTCACGTCGTTCACTTCACTGCATCAGTTGGTATCAGAGCGCAAGTTCCTTTTCTGCCTATGGCCCAAGGAGGTGCTGGAGGTCGAGGTGGACGAGGAGTTCGGATAGCCACTGTTGAGGAAAACTATGGATGGGATGATGTTGTTCGAGAAGCACGAACAGAGGAAGGAATACAACAACTAGAGTTGCTAATTGGGGCCATTATGCAACGCCTCGATGCTCTAGAACTTGCATACCAACCTCGCCGGCATCCGTTTCACCCTAACGCTCTGGAGGAGTTTGAGGGTACGGATGACGAATGCTCCAAACCTTTTGCTGGTAATCGCCTGCCGAGGGGGCGGGGCCGAGAGGTCGTGGCTCACAACCGCGACTCTCATTATTGTGAGTCTAGTATGAAGATTGAGATTCCAAAAAAAATTGGGCTTCCACAATTCCATGGAGGAAGAAAAGATGTCATAGAAGAAATTTTGGTTGAGGGAGATGTGGGAGATTTTATCGATGATATATTGGAGGAAGAATCCGATAAAATATTTTTGGACACAAATCCATCGTTGTTGCAGTCTGAAATTGATTGGGATTCATCTCCAAAATTTGGTGAGTACTCAGATGAGGAGGAAACTGTCATTCATAAAGTGAAAAAGAATGTGAAGGATGAATTTGTGGAAGTGGGCATCAAATTGGGCATTGAGAAGAAGGTTGTTGTTATCCATGACAAAGTTGATGGGTTGAACTCATTCGATGGCGTTTTGAACCTGGGGAAAAAGGCAATCAATGTATGCCCGTCACTAGGATTTGAAGTATCAGAGTATATGGATCCTTTTTGGAGATTTATTGGGGAGTACTGTACAAGCAAGAGCCCGTGGATTTCCATTTTTGAGCAAGATAGATTGACTTTGTTGACAAAAATTATTTAATTTTTGAAGATTCTTTTTTACAATTTAGCTTCGAAAAAATCAATTTGAAGTACAAGATTGATGCTGACCAGATTAGACGAATTCAACTATACAAACTCGAGGACGAGTTTCTTCAAGCTGGGGAGAATGATGCAGATTGAAAATTTAATAGTATTACTTACAAATAGTGTTTTAAGTTTTCCTTATTTTTATTTTATTAATTTTGTTAGGAAGTCACCAATTTTAGAAATAAGTGTTCTAGAGTATTTTGATTCCTAGTTGGATTAGGGTTTGTTATTTGATTCCTAGTTGGATTAGGATTACTTTGGCCCTAAAAGTATCGTTGTAAGCCTAATGGCAGAATTTGGTTGTTTATGAATTAAAGAAAAACGAGTTTATACTCAAAATTGGTTGTTCAAGGAGAGAGTATCTCCTGCTCAATCGTTGTTTTTTATTGTCCTCGTTTCACGTCGTTCGCTTCGCTGCATCAGAGAGAGAGGAGTGCAAACTTCTCTGTGTATATTTGAGTTTTGGTAGAATCTAATGTTGAGTTTGTAAAACCTAATTCGGATTTTGATTTACTCAATACATCAAATAGTATTCAAAATGAAGGGTTCAAATACATACCTTAGATGAGTGGCACATCCAACGAGGTGGTGAGAGTCGCCGAGTTCTGCGATTTTGTGGTGGTGATGGCGATTTCTGTGGTGCCAATTACAGTGACGATGAACAAACGAAGGAGAGAGAGAGAGAGAGAGAGAGAGAGAGAGAGAGAGAGACGAAGAGACGAAGGGGAAGAATATGAAGGGAAGGAGACGATTTCGTGGTGGTGTGGGTAGGGGAGACTCAGAGCTGCTGATTTCACGGTGGTCATGGCAGGAGACGATGGAGAGAGAGACAGACGACGAGAAGAAAGAGAGAGATGGGTTTTGGGTTTTGATTTTTTTAATTTTTAGGGTTTAGATTAAAGATTAATAGCAGGGGTAGTTTGGGTAGTAATTAAATGTTAGGAAGGAGATGGGTAGAGGGGTAGGTTGGGAAAGTTTTGGAAATTTGTTGTTTTTATTTAGGCTGATTCTATTCGCAACCGAGGATTGGCTAAATTCAGCCCAACAACTTTTAATCAATATTAGACAAAAATACCCTTGCGTTAAAAGACTTTTTTGTCCTTAAATGAGTGGATGCAAATAGCAAAAAGCTTTTGAAAACAACCACAAAAATTGTACAACCCTTCTCCATCTTAGATCCAACCCATTACTGCCGAAAACAAAAAAAAAAAAAAAACTCCTGTAAAGAACACGATCGTGTTCTTCTTCCTTCTTCAGTACATGCCCTAAAAATCCTAATCTTCTCTTCTCCCACATCTCCCACCTCCATCTCCCACCCTAAAGAACTTTCACTCCACTCCTCATCCCTCAATGGAGAATCCAATGGAGATTTCCATGGAAGGTTCTTCACCTACATTTGACCCACAATCCTTTTTTGAAATGGGAGAAACGGAAATGGGTGTTAATTTTTCGATTACAAGCTGGGAGGAGGTCGAAAAGGAAGTTGATGGGAAGAAAATGGTGGTTTGGGAGGCAAAAACGAGCAAAGAGGTAAGACCCAGATTTAAGTTTCGCGTTTTCGTCATTTGAAATTCGGATTCCCAGTGTTGAAGTTAGACGTGATTTTCATTTTATAAAGTTTGAACTACGTAGCTTATTTCAATTGTTAAAACATGATGAAAAGTTCAAAACAAGTAGGTTTAAATTCCCGCCAATTGATTCATTTGTTTAAAACCGAATTTTATACATCTATTCAAATTTTAGAATATGAATTAATATGTTTCTTCAAGTTATAAAATATGAAACGGAACTGTAGGAAAGATTTAAATTAAATGTTTGTCCGAATAGTAGTTAATATTTAATATTTAAAATTATGACATGTTTTGAATTGTTAAATCTTGATGTATTGATCATTGAACCTATAATACTTCCATCTGTTCATGATTCAATTTTAAATATCCGAATTATAGGTCACAATTCATTTTTTAATAAAGGAATATTTGTCACGTTTTCAATTGTTAACACTTGATGTTTGTTGATCAATATGTACTTTTGTGGATCATGTAATTTTTTTAATTGTTTTTTCAGTGTGATGCTTCAACGCGTGATAGCCACATAGGCCCATCTCCTACTCTATATGATTTTGCGGAGTATTTTACAACGGAGGAGGTGAGTGTTAAAATTTATATCCTTTGAAATGTGTATGTCCATAATTTTATTGTGGAGTTGATTGTTATTTTTATAATGGTCCTAGGTGTTTGCCACGGATGATGCATTAAAAGATTGGATAAAAAGTACTAGTGAAGCTCACGGTCATGTGACTGTGACCAAGGCCTCTGAGAAAGCCGGAAAGGGTCGTAGACCAAGGATGAGATTTGCATGTGAACGAAGTGGGAAGTACAGGAAGTGTGTGAAGAAGCCTGATGATGTTGATCGGGTTGTGAAGAAGAGAGTGCGCACCACGGGGTCAAAGAAATGTGATTGCCCCTTTGAATTGAAATGTGTGCAAACTTATCAAGGGTGGACTGTTACTGTATTGAACAGCAAGCACAACCATCCACCGAATAGCCACTTGGAGGGGCACGCGTATGCTGGGAGGTTGTCATCAAAGGAGGAGGAGGTGTTGGTGGATATGCCATCTTGTCTTGCTAGACCTCGAGATATACTAACCTCAATTAAACTAGCGGATCCTAGCAATTGCACAACAATTAAAACCATCTACAACGTACGGTCGAAGCATCGGGTGAAGGAACTAGCTGGGAGATCTCAGATGCAACAACTAATGTCTCGGTTAGCAACTACCAACTACTTTGAGTGGCACCAGAGCAATGAGAGCGACCACGTGACGCAGTTGTTGTGGTCACACCCTGCCTCCGTTGAGTTGTTGCGTTCATTTCCGCTCGTGTTGTTGATGGATTCCACATACAAAACCAACAAGTATAACTTTCCTTTGCTTGAGATTGTTGGCGTGACATCGACGGACTCTACTTTTTCTGTGGCATTTGGCTTCATGGAGTCTGAGAAGGAGGAAAACTACGGTTGGATGTTGGAAAGGTTGAAAAGTATCATGGATCCCAATAACTTGCCGTTGGTTATTGTCACCGACCGGGAGTTGGCCCTTATGAATGCCATTGCAAACGTCTTTCCTGGGGCCACCAATCTTCTATGTAGGTGGCATATCTCAAAGAATGTGTTTGCAAAGTGCAGGAGGATGTTCTCTGAGCAGATGTGGAAGGCATTTAACCTTAGTTGGGGCCTACTTGTGATGTCAGAGAATCCAAAACAGTACAACGCCCACCTTAAATTGATGAAGCGGGATTTTCAGACCGTTCCTAAAGCCATTGAATATGTGGAGCAAAGTTGGTTGGGACCATACAAGGAAAGGTTTGTCGCGGCTTGGACAGACAAAGTAATGCACTTGGGTAACTATACAAGTAATAGGTAAATCCACTCCATCTTCAATTTATTTATTTCCTGGTCACTCTTTTAGGTAAGCGTAGTGTATAAAGAGTTGCCATTTTTTCTATCATAGGGCGGAGTGTGCACATGCAAAACTAAAAAACCATCTTGGAAGCTCCCAATGCAACTTTGCTCGTCTATGAGAGCAGATTGACAAGTTCATCAACTTGCAAATTACTGAACTGAAAGGCACATTTGAGAGGGATTTATCATGTTGGCAGCACGAATTCAGGATTCATCTACTTGCCGATTTAAGGGGAGTTGTTTCGAAGGAGGCGATGAGAATGATTATTAAGAAAGCAAATGAAGTTGAAATTTTGGTCGCATCGAACCGTGCTTGCGAATGTTCTATTAGGCGCACCCACGGTTTACCCTGCTCCCATGAGATTGCTCCATTCAAGATAGATAATAAGCCTCTGCCATTGTCCATCGTACATGATCATTGGGAAAAGCTTTTTCTTGTTGCACCCGCGAAAGATCCTTCCATTACGGAGACAGTCAAGGCTGATTGGGATATATTTTTTCAAAGGTTACAAGGAACAACCGAGGAGCAGCAGCGACATATGATGAAGAAGTTCAAAGAGTTTGTTCATCCTGAGTGCACTTCCCTTGTAGAACCCGAACATAAGGCGCGGGGACGAGGTCGCCCTAAAAAGGACCAAATTAGTAATTCGACGCGTAGGCTTCCCTCAGAGTTTGAACATGTTGAGGCCTCCGTGTCAACCCCGAAGCCGGTGAAGGAGAAACCGCGCCGCAAACCCAAAAAATCAGGAGTCAAATCTGTATAGCAGCCGTCCTTGCAAAGTGTGAATCCGGTAATTTATAAACCGCGTGCACCAAAAGTTTGCGCAGTTGAAAGTTCGAAACCCAAAGTTGCTGCAAATCTTATTCGGAACATGTACTTGAGTGAGTTTCCGGAAGCAAGTGTAAGACCACTGAATAAAGAAAAGGCTGCTTATCAGACACACAGCTAGCCTGACGAATTGCAAGTGTAAGACCACTGAATAAAGAAAAGCAGTTCTACCTCAGTCACTACAGTCACAATGGTTGCAGTAACACTAACTAAGAACACACCAATGAAGGTGAATAAGTAACAGCTCTGCCCAATTTATGGCAGTCCACAATCCACAATGTATATGAATATCACAGGTATTGACAACAAATTCAAGAAATGAATAACAAGAAACCTAGATTTTGTGTCTCACCCTTCATCTCCCTTGAGTCCTCACAACTTCTATCCTCTCTAAGGGTCCAATCTCCCTCAAATTTAGCTATTAAACTTGTAGATGACGAGAAAGATGGAGATGGTCCCATGCTAGAAAGCCCTGTTGCAATGTATACTATAGGATTTTTCCTTTGGAATACTCAGAACAAGATGACAAGGTTGGGAAAGATGTAATCTGATAAACAAATGGAAAGGCATGCTTGTTTAGCATAACCTTATTTGCATTGCCTTTGATATAGGATTAATTAAAGGGTGGATGTGGAGCTATTGCTTTGTGTGGTGGATTCTTAGTTGACTAGGTAGTGGTAGTGCTTATCGCCCATGATTCTTAGTTGATTAGGGCTTATAGAAATTAGGAACTACTCACAACTAACAACTACTCTTCATGTTGGGAAACTCTAATTATATATTCTTCATTTTTATATTGATAGGAAACTAACGACTCTATTAGAACTAACTTCTGCCCGAAGCATTTCTAGATTGCTTCAAGCTTCTGGGAATTCTCTCTCCTGCAATACCGGCTAGCTTCCCAACTGGTATTCTGGTTTTCTTGTTTTTTGATCTTCTTTTTCTGATCCTACGTTGGCTCTCCATAATAACTAACAAGATTCAGTGGGAACTCTAACTGTCCTTCGGAAGATCACTCGCGCTAGCCTATTATAAAAAACACAGCTCTTTGGTTTTGATTAAAACCCAATACTGTAAACGATCAATTTCTCCAAACTGAAACATGTTGGTCCGTCCATTCATACATGAACAATTGAATTTATCACCAAATTTCAGTTTTTCAAATTTGAATAGAAGCAAAATTTTCAATACTGGATATTTGAATTACAATTTTGCATCACCATCTTTCTAGGGTTTCGAATGCAATGACACACGTACGAAGAGGGTTCGAATATTTACCTTAGAGATGTCAGTTGAACAGTTTCGTGGTCGAAGTATCCTGATCGTGGTGGAGATCTTGATCGATGGTGGTGATGGCACCGGTGGTACTGCGGACGGTGGAGATGGCAGTGTGTGGAGGTGCGGGATTAGTGATGGAGAAAGAGTGGGGTAATGGCTGATGGTGGTGATGGCGGTCTGTGGGCGGTGATGGCGGTGGAGGAGAGAGGACGACGATAGAAGGCGGCGGTGATGGCGGTCTGTGGGCGGTGATGGCGGTGGAGGAGAGAGGACGACGGTAGAAGGCGGCGGTGACGGCGGTGCGTGGAGCAGACAACGAAGAGAGGGGAGAGGCGATGGAGAAAGAGTGGGGTAATGGCTGATGGTGGTGTGTGGCGTTGGAGGCGGTAGAAGGCGGCGGTGATGGCGGTAGAAGGCGGCGGTGATGGCAGTCTGGAGCAGACAACGAAGAGAGGGGAGTGGCGGGTGGAGCAGATGAAGAGGTGGGCTTTGATTTTTTTGTTTTGATTTTAGGGTTTAGATTAATAGAAGGGGTAATTTGGGTAGTAGATTAATGTTAGGAAGGGAGAGGGGTGTAGAGGGGTAGATTGGGAATTTTTTGGAAATTTGTTGTTTGTATTTAGCCAAAAATGGGTTACAGGGTAGCAATTTTCAAAATGAGTTTTTAGTGGGCTGAATTTAGCCAATCCTCGGTTGCGAATAGAATCAGCCTTTTATTTAATAAAAAATGGGTTAAAAGGTAGAAATTTTGTTTTGAGTTTTTAGTGGGTTCCATCTAGCCAAAACTCGGTTGCTAATAGAATTTTCCTTTCGCTTGATATCGTAACTCCTACTCCTTTCTGCCTTTCTTTTTTATGGCCTTTTTGCCCTTTGTTTGTATTGTTATTTTCATGAATGTATTAGTATTACATCCTTTTCGTACCGGTGGGTCATTATTGCCGTCGACAAAGGGGAGCGTTCCTTGAATCCATTTGGTTGCGCATTTTCCTTAGGTGGGCCAGCTTGAATTCATTTGGTTTTGCGTTTTCTTCCTTTTATTTTTCTTCTTTTGACTCTGATACCTATTACCCCAACCCAAAGAGTGCAATTTTGTTCACCTCCCTTTAAAGTTGAACAAAATTCTCTCTCCTATTGGTTGAAACATATGAATTCTACTGCAAAGTGATGTCGTATAATACACTTTTTAGTAAGCATCACATTACTTTGTGATGAGACCCACGCCAATTGCACTCATAGGAGAGATGGTTTTGTTAATCCTAAAAAAAGAGGGTGAACAAAATTGCACCCGAGCCCAACAGTATCCGTGTCCACAAACGTCTCCCTCAAGCACCTCCCGCGTCCGTCTTCCTCTCCCTCAAACTTGTTCTACGCGTCTCCCTCAAGCTACTGGTACCCTCAACCGCCGACAGTCATCGAGACGAACCCGGTATCCATATTGAGCCATCTTCATGTCTAGCCCTTCAACCAGCTCTCATTGATACAAGAAACGTCCCTGGACTGCCAAAGTTTTTGCTGCCAACAATATTTGCCTAGTAAGTCCAATTTTTCTCATCCTCTGTCCCCCATCTTCATCTATTGCAAACATCTACATAGTAGAAACTTCGGCAACATATATCTATCTCTGCTTTCTTATCCTTCTAATGGATGTCACATCTACAACCGATATCCCTTTATAAAAAAACTGAATTGTTGATGTTTTTTTTTTTTTTTTTTTTTTTGGTAAATTAGCTTGAAATAGAAGGAAAAAAAAACTAACCGAATAAACAGGCTACATACAAGGGGCATACTCAGGAGGAAAAGAAAAGGAAAGAGAAAATAAAAAAAAACCTAACCGTAACAAAGAAGATATCCAACAAAGCTCAAAGCACACTACAAAGAAGAACACGAAAAAAAAACACCAAAACAAAGAATAATTGTTGATGTTATGCACACCAATTGTTTGATAGAATTACTCAACATTTCTGGGCATTGGATTAAAGGCTTTATTTTCCCTTGGAAGTGAGGGCAAATTAGACCGTCTTAGCAACAAGTTGTTTTTGGGTTTTTTGGTTTCGGGTTCATATCAAGCATGCCTGACTCCATTGCCCCAAAGTGATAATGCATGATTGGCTTTCTTCGAATCGTTTCATTTACTGTGTGCATTGGCACTAGACCAAAAGTTATACCTGGCCATTGTCTTCGTAATCTTATGTAACTCTTTGACCTGCACTAGAAAAGTTACTTCAATGCATCACTTTACATGAGGTGAGTAAACATAGATCGACTATAGGGATTTGAACCCGAGTATCTAGGAAAAGGTAGAATGTTCGATGGGAGAATGGGGGATCCTTTGAACAACATATTATAATAGGAAAGTCAACGTTTAAGACAAATGGAGGATTGGGCTCTAAAGGGATTTGGCGTTGCCAAAATTTCGCAAGTGATGCTTTCTTTGAAATCCAATCATAGTAGAGCAAGCGAGGAAATACTTGGGGCTAAAATCATAGGGTAATATGCTTAATCTTTAGCGGAGGGGTAAAGGATAGCACATATACATCTAATTGAACCAGTGTAGACATTTTCAACATCGGTATGTGTTAGTTGTAGCCTACACAGACCATTCTGCAAATAGTGATCCTACACAGACTTTCTGCTTTGGGTACAAATCACCTGAAAGAACAAAACTCTTTATTTATGAAATAGTTACGCTATCGTGGAGTACTAAGGTTGTGCATAGGTCACTGCTTTCTTTTTTACCACAAGTATAGATATCTTTGAAATTGGTTTCTCCATCTCAAAGGATACATGGTCCTTTTGAGCTTCACCAACATGGGTAGGATTCGACATTTGAAAGCCTGGATTATCATGTATGGTGTTATCTCTGGGGCTATTGTCGGCAATCATATTTGTTGTGTTTGGTTAGATAGTTTAGTTTAGTTTTGATGATGTCAGCAAGTATAATGAGTGGAGAGAGATAGAGAGAGAAATGAGGGAAATGATGATGTCATCAAAACTAAAACTAAAACTAAACTTGAAAACGAACAGGGCCATTAGAACTCAGGAAGAAATTAATACATCAAAGAAATATCAATGGACCAAATGAAGCCACTATAACCAGTACAAGAAAAGATAATAAGGCGTAGATCATTAATTTAACTGTCCAATGGGTAGTTTCCCAATGTCTATGCATGGGAAAAGGTTATGTAATTGAAACTTAGTTCATCTTAGGTGAATTATTATTGTCTATTTTGAAAAAAATGGTTTTGTGTAAGTATTTGAATTATATATAAAGATTGTCATTTTCTCATTTACTATGTTATCTCAGTATGAAAGTTCCAATCTAGAGGTATTGAGTAAACAAGGGAGAAAAGATAAATTGTTTCAGATCAAATGGGCAATAACAATGTTATGTGATGGGCCATGAAGACCATGGCTGCCAATATAGATAGATACCCACATTGTTGGAGAGAGAGAGAGAGTGTGTGTGTGTGTGTGTGTGTCAGAGAGAGAGAGAGAGAGGAATTGAATCACAGCAGGCCAAACAAAAAAACACATAGCTTGTGATAAATTATAAACCATAAAGACATCGAAAACGAAAACAAAAACTTTTACTTATGATACTTAAATACTTGGTGGCTGGCTCTTTAGATTGCTTAGCCTGATGCTTCGTTCAACTACACACGAATAGCATAACAGCTTTAGAGAGAGAACAATGACGACCCAGTCATTATTGGATGAGATCGGTCATCTTTGTTGGACACTTGGACCTAACGGTTTGTGTCGGCTGAGGATGCTGTTGAAGGTTTGGTGATGACACATGCTGGTGGGGCGGCAGAAGCTGATGTTAGGGTTTCGTATGTTTTGGGGATGGGCCTTTGTTTGTGGGTTAAAGCCAAATTCTATTTGGGTTGCCCTGTTTGGGCTTAGACCTTTAGGTGTTTAGGGCTTGGCCCTTTGGGTGTTTTGGGGCTTGTCCCTTCAGGTGTTTTAATTTCTCCAACCCTTGGTTGGAGTCCCCTCCCCTCTCCCCCCATCTTGATTTTCCCTTTGTCAAGATTTCTTTAATAAACTTGTTGCCTATCCAAAAAAAATGAGGACTCGGTAAAATTCATTGTCTTATTTTTTCCCTTTATTCTGCCATTTATCTTTTGAACTTCTGAATACTACTTCAGTTCTGTTCATCCATGTAATGCAATTTTTCGTTTTTTCATTTGTATGATACTTAGTTGCTAGCATTTCTCCTCTAATGCTCAAACCTCAAGCCTCTCAGTGTGGAGTTGAAGAAGCATAACCAACTATATTGATATGCTGCTGGACAAGCCCTTTTGAAGTAGAAAGCTAAGAAGAATTGGATCAGGTTGGGAGACCATAAGGCTGCGAACCTTTCTTATAGTCATACCTTACAATACCATCACCTATCACTTGAAGGATGCGATTCATTATATCAAAAAATATAGTCTCCTTAAGTGACAATAATGGCACACAATGAACTATAAAGTGTGAAAACCATGTACTTAACCACGATCACACCCTACTCCGACAAAATAACAATGAAAAAAGCAGAAAAATTTACCAAGTGCAAGGCATGTGCACTTTCACTAGTCTAGATAAAAGTAACAACTTTTTAACCCCAGGAAGATTACTGGAAAATCAACTTTTTGACTTGTGATGGTATGGTTGTTTTAATTTCATATTTTACATTTGTTTTTTTAATTGTTTATACAATTTATATTATATGGAGTAATCCCGAGTAAAATAATTATCGTTGGAGAGATATGCGGGAGTTGGTTTTTACCTTTTGACTTGGTCTCGTAATTATACTCCAACAGATGGAACCACTATCCAACTTCTCCTATAACCCTTGCAAAATAATTTGGATCGTTTTTTGTTGCATAACAGATTATATATCTATTTAAATTGGTGCTTTGCCTTCTTCCTGAGATATAACGAACAGATTACTGTTATTCCTACTTTTCTGACTTGGTTAATTTACACATTTCCTTTTTTCCTCAAGAGTGTATTCTATAGACTGACTTTACCAAGACTCGGATTCTGTCATAATTCCCATACATATTTGTTGCTGATTTCCGTACGGTTTTAGTGTACATAGCCTAATCTTATACACAGCATCTCAACCAAATCTCGACAGAGCATGCCTACGAAAGCATAATTCCTTCTGCTTCTTGATACAGATAACATGCTCTTGATATGGGAAAACAACCTAGCAAGCTTCTAATAGAAGAAAATTATCCACCTTTCCGTTTGTATCCCAATCCCACGAAAAAATAGACGTGGTATAAGAGTCTTATGAACAAGGGTCGATACAAGAAGTGAAAAGGCAATAGTTACCTTCAACCAGTAGCCATCATGATTTCACTTGCAGATGCTTACCATGTTGTGGCAGCAACTGTCCCATTGTACGTTGCCATGATCTTAGCTTACATCTCAGTGAAATGGTGGAAGATGTTTACACCGGATCAATGCTCAGGCATCAACAAGTTTGTTGCAAAATTCTCAATCCCGCTACTGACCTTCCAAGTGATCTCTACAAACAACCCTTACAAAATGAACATAAGACTTGTATGTGCTGATTTCTTGCAGAAGCTTTTTGCCATTTGCGTGTTGGCGGTAATCACGAAAATCAGATCTAGAGGAAACCTCAGTTGGATCATAACTGGGCTCTCTCTGTCGACACTACCGAACGCTTTGATTGTCGGGATTCCAATCCTGAGAGCCATGTTTGGGGATGAAGCAGTTCTATTCCTTACCCAAATAGTTGCATTACAATGCATAATTTGGTACAACTTATTGTTGTTTCTGTTCGAGGTCAACATGATAAAACACGATTATTTGACAACGCCCGCAGAAACCACTGGTATGTTTGCATTATTCACAACCATTGATTTATGTCCCAGACCTAATAATCATCAGGTAAATAGTCGACTTTCACAAATCAAACTGTGTTTCAAACATCTTACTCCATTTACAATGGTATTCTCACATTAACCAGAAAATAATACCAATATGGACCGATCGTGGATGCGGTTCCCCTTGTTTGACTATTTTTATGCATGTCTACTGGTTGTCACCCCACAAACTCTATGAAATAGCTTATGATAAAGGTGTTAACTACCCTTTGCTCGGTTCATCAGGAGGTGGTTTTAAATCTCACCAGCCCCATTTTCTCCGATCTAGGTTTTAAAAGTTAAGAACTCGTCAAACAACAAGCTACCTCCTGTAACTGCAACCACATCCCACATTGACATGATCAGTCCAATCCCAGTGTGTATTGCACATCATGTATCTATCATTTCGCACCTCATTTGGAATGCGTGACTTTAATTTAAGGAGAGACGGAGGGCCAACAAGAAGAGGAACAGAAAGAGGGAGGGCGAGAAACAAATATTACGACTCCCAGAAAAATAAAATTCATTCCTGTTCTTTTGACGGTTGGGAAGAAGCTTATTCTCAACCCCAATACTCATGCAACTGTGTTGGGTCTTATTTGGGCAACAATACACTTCAGGTAAGCCAGGAAACCATCAAGAAGTAACTAGTTTCTTTAACTATCTCGTCAGATTTCTCCTTAAAATAGAAACCATGAATTTGCGTAGTCTTGTGATGACTCGGCAATATGGGTGAACTTGTTGCAGGTTTGGAGTACAAATGCCCCAGATTATTGCCCACTCAATATCAATATTGTCAGATGGAGGTCTTGGGATGGCAATGTTCATCTTAGGTATGATTGCAATCATTTTCTTCCTTCGTTATGAATCATGGCTGGAGAAAAAGCAAACATAGAATAGTATTGCAATATCAGAACTTATGTTACATGGATTTACTGGGGTAGGTGTTATGCAAAACATCAAACATTGAAATTTAAAGGATCCAAGACATGCACGACCCTTGCCCTTCTCGAATATGGTGGAGATGGGTACAGTCTGGCAGATTGAAGAGTCCATGTAACACTGCATCTAAACATTTAATTTGCCACTTGACAGGTCTTTTCATGGCATCACGTACCAGCATAATAGCATGTGGAACTCGAATGGCAGTATTAGCCATGGCGATAAAGTTTATTGCTGGCCCTGTCCTAATGGCAGTCTCCTCCATAGCGCTTGGATTAAGAGGGACATTGTTTAGAGTCGCAGTAATACAGGTGCAGAACTTCCGTTGTACCCAAAAAAAAAAAAAAAGTAATACAGGTGCAAAAATATAGTTACTGTACTCTAATCTAAGAATATAAGACTAAAGAATGTTCTTCATCATGCAGGCAGCCCTTCCTCTAGGACCCGTTCCATTTGTGTTTGCAAAAGAGTACAACATACATCCAGATGTTGTGAGCACCGGGTAAATAATATCCTCCTGCTGCTCAATATTTTAACCAGTGCATAGCTAAACTACATTTTTGTAATCTGCTTTTGTTGTGGCTGTAGGGTAATCATTGGCACGCTCATCTCCCTGCCTATATCATTGGCCTACTATTTCTTGCTTGCTTTTTAAGTCAAGGCAGTTGTACCATTGTTAAAAGCTGTTGTCCATAGTCAATGCTCTTTTGCTATTACCGGCAATCGCCGATCAAAGAAGAGATAATTGTATTGTTATAATGTAAGTATTGAAAACATGCAAACAGAATCATGGAAGTTTACTGCTTCAAAATGGGATTATTATTTCTACAATTCTAGATAAGGTGGAAGTTCAAATGAAGGACACAATACTAGGCTATTCTTCACGTGATCATGATGTTCAACCCTTAACCTAATAGATACTATTCAACCACGGGCCAATTTCCGGCAAAAATCGTAAACTATTCAAATGTGAATCATGTACAAGTATAGTAATTAACAAATGATGTCTCAAATTTAGCACTCAATTGAAACAACAATATACCAACGCTCTGCATTGGAGGAAGCTAACAAAGTTAGAAGTAGTAAACCAGGTAAACCAGGCCTATTCTCAAACCAATCGAGCAGTAGCCTCACTGCTACCAAAAAATGTCTTCACAGGAAAAAAAATTAAATGCACAAAAAAGATTATACATCTGAACCTATTTAAAACCAGAAGATTGAAGGAATCGAGAGCTACTACCTGACTTAGAAAATTTATGAAAATTTCTGACTTATTCTTCCGATAAGACTTTCGATGAATGAAAAACCTAATAAACCAGGCATGGCATTTGTATCAGAGATATAAATATACGTCATTGTCTTGCTTTCTACAATTTAATGGACTAGGTTTCCATATTTTGAATACGTGGTGATGTGGTTCTAAACACCTTTCCAGTGCATTTTCGGTCCATTTTCTAGAAGGGTTCTTTTCTCTCTAAAATGACTTAAATACCCTCCCCTTCTAAACTCTCTCTCTCTCTCTCTCTCTCTCTCTCTCTCTCTCTCTCTCTCTCTCTCTGTGTGTGTGTGTGTGTGTGAGAGAGAGAGAGAGAGAGATTCATCATTTCATCTGACCAGTGACCACATGAGGGTATAAAAGAGAGATTGAAGGAAATAACACTAGTCTTGTTTAGATTAGGGTTTGATGCCTTCCACTTAACACATACTTAAGTACAAGTAGGTTTACATGGTCAAAAATTTTACGTTAAAAAATAGTCCATGTGCACATAAGCTAGTTTCTGATATTAAATTTTTAAAAACTAAAAAAATTACATGCATGTACATATCTCTTACAAAAAACCGGGGTGTTTCCACCGGTTTTAGCACTGCTGGACGAACAACCAAAACCGCCTCGCACATCGAAAGGCGGCCCAGCCCGCCATAAGGGGTAGAGCCACAAGCCGCATCGCCAACATGATCACCACCACCCGACAAGGTCCCACGTCATCGTTAGGACAGAAACCAGGAGCACCCAGCAGTGCTAAAACTTGTGGGAACACGACGGTTTTTGTAAGAGATATGTACATGCATGTAATTTTCTTAGTTTTCGAAAATTTAATGTCAGAAAGCAGCTTATGTGCACATCGACTATTTTTTAATTTAAATTTTTTGAACATGTAAACCTACTTGTACTTAAGTATGGGTTAAGTGGAAGGCACCAAACCCTAATCTAAACAAGACTTGTGTTATTTCCTTCAATCTCTCTTTTATAACCTCATGTGGTCACTGGTCGAGATGAAATGATGAATCTCGTCTCTCTCTCTCTCTCTCTCTCTCTCTCTCTCTCAGAATAGAGGGAGTTTAGAAGGGGAGGGTATTTAAGTCATTTTAGAGAGAAAATAACCCTTCCAGAAAATGGAACGAAAATGCACTGGAAAGGTGTTTAGAACCACAGCACCACGTATTCAAAATATGGAAACCAAGTCCATTAAATTGTGGAAAGCAAGACAATGACTTATATTTATGTCTCTGATACAATTGCCAGGCCTGGTTTATTAGGTTTTTCATTCATCGGAAGTCTCACCGGAAGAAT
The DNA here is from genome assembly GCA_016920895.1 of Vaccinium myrtillus. Lineage (NCBI taxonomy): Eukaryota > Viridiplantae > Streptophyta > Magnoliopsida > Ericales > Ericaceae > Vaccinium > Vaccinium myrtillus. Next base: position 34,755,983 of record CM029274.1, read on the forward strand.
AAGTCATAAATTTTCTAAGTCAGGTAGTAACTCTCGATTCCTTCAATCTTCTGGTTTTAAATAGGTTCAGATGTATAATCTTTTTTGTACATTTAAATTTTTTTCCTATGAAGACATTTTTTGGTAGCAGTGAGGCTACTGCTCGATTGGTTTGAGAATAGGCCTGGTTTATCTGGTTTATTTTCTATTCTTCAAAGAATATATGTAATCCGATGTAACATCATTGATAACAACCTCTGGGGATTGTAGTATCATCAATGATCTTAACATCATTCACAAACAGGAGTTTCACATTTACTCTCATTCCCGCCCACCCAACTCACCCTTCCTAAAACCACAGGAGAGAGAGAGAGAGAGAGAGAGAGAGAGAGAGAGAGAGAGAGAGAGAGAGAGAGAGAGAACCAAAGACATAACTACCTTGGGGCTTATGGGGGTCAAGGCCTCCCCTCACTTGCAAATTACTATAATAATTTAGTTTTTTTTTAATAATATCTAAGTGCTGCAGTTTTCACCACTGTTTCTATTGCTATTTCTATTACTTGTTGGGGCTGTTAATGCTGTTATTTGTTGCTCTAATGCCTATTGTTTCTATCTTGGCATTTGCTCTCGAAGTTAGGCTTGTATCTTCTCTTTTTCTTATAGTATATCGTCTTTTTACTGATCCAAAACAAAAAGAAATACCACCTAGATATTGTGTTTTGTTTTGAGTATTATTTGACATTTAAATATTTAAATTCTTAAACCTTGAAATTTCAAAATCTTGTTGTTTTACTTTGTGACCCCCTTGTGTATGAAATCCTAGTTCCGTCCCTGGAGAGAACCATACCCGTAACATACTTTCAATGGCAATATGTGCAGCAGAAGCCACTATGAAGCATTCTCCAACATTAAATGCTATGTAATTACCATATACTTGGCTTATATCCCATTCCCAGAAATTTGTTCACAAGTATTAGCCTAATAACAAAGGAAAGAGCATTAATAAGCCAAAAATGTAGTAGAAGTCGATATTAGAGTTCATTTTGAAAGTAGCAGCTATTAGGATAACAAGGTGATCAGACCAAAATGCCGAAACCTAAAGTAATGGGTTCATTTTGGTTTTTCATTTACTTCAACATATTTAACAACTGGAATATGTACTAAAAGCATGTATAAAGACATCTCATTTCCAGCTATATATCAGTGTGAGAGGTATATGGTGATGACATAGCTTAATAGCCCATTTTGTGTAAATGTAATTGGCGATTTCCGGATTCCAACAAACCATTGGAGTATGTATTTCATCTGGGTTTGGGGAGTTAGAAGTCTGGCTTTGAGTTGTGTCTAGATTCTCCAAACCTTGGATTGAAGAGTTGAGGAAAAGATGGTGCTCATAATCTACGATACATAATCTGAAAAAATTTATGCAATATATACTATAAACAAACAAGTGTTCAAGACATGTCCCCCGTACCCATACCCAATTTGGGGACACATATCCCAGTATTATAAGATTTAAGTTTAGGAATATCCGACGGCATCCGCGCCCGATACTCGATCGCACCCGAGTCCGTGTAACATGGGAGTAAGTATTGAAAATTAATAATAGTTCTATGCAACGCTACCTGCTCCCATTAAGGGCCCGTTTGGTTACCTTGCTTATTGTAAGCTTGCTTATTTGCTTAAAATAAGCAAGGAGTAACAAGAAGTAAGCTAATAAGCAAGGGTTACTGAACTGGACCTAGGTGCTAACCGAAGAACTGTTAATTGATCAATCAAGAAAGTGACATGGTAAATTTTTATATCCAGACATGATAATTTGTTATCTTCTCACAACAAGTTTCTTTAGACTCGAACAATCATTCATTGTTCTAAAAGTCGGCCTCCGAGGCACTAAGCACTTGTCCAACGCCCAGATTTGGCAGCCAACTAGTCAGCGCCTCTTTTTCGACCGCTTAGCGCCTAGCAATTTTAAAACATTGCAATCGTACTCCTAAAGAAAGCTATCCCAAAAAGAAAGATTAGGATCCACTACACTGACAAATTACAACTTTTATTCCACAGGAGTTGTCTTGTTTTCCTAATGCTAATATGCATTGAAATTTAAGTCTAATGCTAATATGCATTGAAATTTAAGTCTTGTCAGGGAAGTCAAGGTTAATTACTTAGGAGTTAGGACTTGCTCCCACCCGAAGTCTCAAGCCAAAACATCTTGCTGCTATCAACCCCTCTGCATCAGTCCATCAATGGCTTTGTTCTGACTTTAATTGGACCCGTTAGTTGATAATGGGATTGAAAAGTAACTCACACACTTGTGCTCCAATCTACAAAAAATCGAGAAAGAGGGACCACTTGGGAATGGGTTGGGCCACCACCTTCTTCCCTCCAGCTCTTCGGCAACACATAGGCCTCAGGCAAGCTTTGGCATGGGAGTTACGAAAATAGAGGTGTTAAATGTTAATGCTCTTTTCAATGTGGCTATTTAAGTTTGGATTCAAACTTTAAGGAGATTTAAACAATCTTCAATCTTAGCTTTTTTTTTTTTTTTTTTTTTACGAAATGAGCTGAAGCTGAACACGAGTTAAGTTGAAGCTTGTTCGAGCTAAGTTTGAACAACTTAACAAAATTCGTAAAATGTTCAAGCTAAAGTTATTTATGTTAGTAGATCAATTATGAACAAGTTTCAAGTTCGAGAGTAGATTAGTTCGTTCATCACCCAATGATTTCACTAATAATTTTTTCGCCGATCAAAAAAAAAATGATGAATTCTGATTTGGCTAAGCATTTTGCATTGTTCATTGTTTTAGGAGGCTCTCTACTTGGCTAAGCATTTTGCATTTTTCTACTATCACTAGCTACTAGTAGAGAGCAAACAAGACGAGCTACTTTCTTCTTCAATTTACCTTTTTAGTCACTCAATTCTATGGGTAGATGTTCAAACAAGAATATAGGGTAGCGTTTGGAATTTATTGATGAAAAAAGTGAATAGGTAAAGTAAATATTCTATTACTTTTAATGGACTTTTTACTAGGCAAAGTAGAGAGTAGTGTTGGAGATGCTCTATATATAGATGGTAGATGGTTAATGAATGTTTTATGTTACTAGTTCTCAACAAAACAAAAACAGTAAAAAATTATTAACATTTTTATCTCTATTCCAATTACAATAAATTAAGGGGAAGTTTTCCAAAATAAGTTACTTGACTAAAAGTATTTTTCGGGTTTTGGCTTTATTAAAAAAAAATTGTGTTTGTTTTGCGCCAAACTTTTGCGAGTCATTGGTTCGTCTCGATGAGAGAAAATAGGAGAAGTAAATAAATTATGACTTTTGCCCAATTGTTTTTTACGAAATATCCAAATTTTATTAGGGCCCTCTCGTGGACGGTGAGATTGTTTATGTTTTCATCTTAGGGGATTTGAATACTCATGTTTGCATTTGAACAGTGCATAATCGGACATTTATGCGCATAGTAAGTAGTACATTATTAGTGTGTGAGTGTGTGTGTGTGTGTGTGATCCAATATCACGCCATATCTCCCTTCCCTAATATCGCACCAATCTGTTCAAATACCTTCGCTGATATCATGCCATATATCTCTCTCTCTCTCTCTCTCTCTCTCTCTCTCTCTCTCTCTCTCTCTCTCTCTCTCTCTCTCTCGTATGACCTCCTTTTTTTTTCCATCAACAAACTTCGATCCATAAATCGACTTGCCTCTGTTGTCGTTTCCAGCAGTGAAGTTGCCATTCTGGCACATTAACCTTGGTATCACGCGGTGAAAGGTGGAACCCTTGAAGTGCAAAGGCTTGCCGCTTTTCCCGACACCTTTCTTTACAGTACAAAGTGTTTTGAAAGTTCTTCGCAGTGAGTGGATCAGTGCCGGTATAGAGATCCATCACGATTCAGTTAGATGGTGCGCTAGCGCCGAACTCAAAATCAATCAATCTCAAAGGCGATAGAAAAACCCAACGAGTAACATTTCAATCTCAATTGATCTCGCAATATCGTTTGATTACTTTGTTCCTTTGTTTTGTTTTGTATGGTGGTGGTGGGTTTCACATCTTGTTTTTTTTTTTTGTTTTTTTTTTTCCCGATTCAAGGCTGGTGTTCTTTTTCGATATAGTAAAAATGATAAATTAATAAACCATATTCACATGTGATTTAAAAGATGGTTATTTTGTAAAGTGAATATGGTGGTAAATTAATAAACCATGTTCACTGTATAACATAAAGGACATGTGAATATGGTATATTTACCATATTGGGTGATTTGACACAATAAAGATGGTTTATTGGTTTATCATTTCAGCACTTTAGTGATTTCACATAGTAAACATGATAAATTAACCCGTAATTCATAGAAAATAATGAATCCGGGGGAGGCGTTGTGCGGTAAGTGTTGTGCGCCATGTTGTGCGGCAAAACTACGTCGTTTTGCTTATTTTTTTAGTATATCCAAGGGCCTTGTTTGGAGAGTTAAGTGTGGGGTTTAATTTTGGGGTTCAATTTTAGGGAATTTAGGCTCTTTGGGGTAGGGTATATAGTGGGTTTTGACACTTGGATTTAGACACTTGGATTTAGGCACTTTGGGTTTAGGCACTTCAGGTTTAGGGTTTAGGCACTTTAGATTTAGGCACTTTGTAATGATTTTTTCTTCCTCCAAACAAGGCCCTTGGAAGCTTTGGAAGTGTGCACAAAAATCAAGCAAAATGACGTAGTTTTACTGCACAACATGGCGCACAACACCTACCGCATAGCACCCACCCCGGATCCATAAATAATTTTGTCATGTCTGTGGGTTGCCAAGTTTGTGTTTTAATTTTATAAATTTTTTTGGGAAGATTTGAATGATAAGATAGAGATATTGAGATAAATTAGAAAAAATTTGGATAGAGAAATATTTAGAAAATTATGAGATAGAAAGGATAGTTTGGGGTTTATTCGAATTTGAGAATGCCAATCTAATTATTCAGACCAACTAGGATGGGGACATAAATAAGTTCCCCAAATAAGACCCCTACTGAATTTTTTTCCTATATTGTCTCGATAAGTTGGACCTACAATCTGTCCCGTGACATGCACGCCGGAATACAGTTTTTATAAGGAATGAATTTAGAGGCCTTTATGGGCAGGTACAACCTGCAAGAGTAATTTACGCCCAAGTACAAGTAGCACCACATTGACAAATGCACCAACATGTACAATTTACTGTCATTCCGCCTCTCTCTCCCTACTCACCCCACATGGACACAATTTCTCTCTCTCTCCTCAACAAAAAGGTAAATTTATCAAATGTTAAATTTTAGCAATGAAAAACTAAGGGCATCCACAGTGGACTCTCAAAATAGTTCCTAAGTGAGGCTCCTAATATTTTCCTAGCAAATCTTCTTAGTGCTTTCCAAGTATTGGCTTCAATGGGCTCCATACAAACTCCTATGTGGGTCCTGTTTCTCTCCTAAAGACAATAGTTAAATTTAGGTAGCGCTTTCTCTAAATAACTCTAAGCGGGGCCAAAGTATTTTTTTTAAATATGAAATCTTTGAAAAAGTTGCTCCTAATTTTATTTTTTTCACAAAATAGAGAATGCTATTGCTAGCCCATTGAGTGCACACATTCTCTCTAAATTTAACAAGTTCTAGGAGTGAAAAGCGGACCCCAATTATGCTTTATGTGTAGACACTTTGGATACAACTTAGAAAGAATTTTTAGGCTCCACGCATTCTCTGTGGATCTTGTAAAAAAAAACTCTATTTAATATTTCAGCTTCATTGCGCGAACCAAACGCTGTCTTGCGAATTATCCGACCTGAGAATCAAAAGAGCAAAAAATAAATAAATAAATAAATAAAATCCTTTCTTGTCCAGCAAAAAACCATCCATTTCTTTTCGGAAAAGAAAGAAAAAATTAAAGAAAAAACTCTGTTTAGCCTCCGTTAATCAAACTCTTAATACTACTAGTAAACAATCCAGAAGAATCAGCCACGTGTCCCTTACATCCCCGAATCGACGGTCCAAATAAAACCGAAGCCCACTCCGCCAGATCTACGGTCCAGATTCTCCGAAGGAAACGCAGTCGCAGCACGCCGTTCTAAGAAATTTTTAGGGCTTTCAAAATCTCCACCTCTTCCTTTGGAGCACAACAAATCTCTCTCTCTCTCTCTCCCCCTCTTCCTTCTTCTCTGTCTAGATTCTGCGCTTCCGGTTCTCCATTTTCGAACGAAATCATGGGGAAGGGTCCTGGTCTTTACACTGATATCGGAAAGAAAGCCCGAGGTACTCTCTCTCTCCTCCTATACGTACATATACATACGCTGAACTGCAATCGTATGTTATAGGAGTACTTTTTATTTGTACATTCGATTCGAGGGTTTAGTGATTTGATTGATTTTGTATTTGGTTGCCAAATAGATCTTCTGTACAAGGATTACCACAGCGACCACAAGTTCACCATCACGACTTACTCGCCGACTGGAGTTGTGAGTAGTTCAGATCTTTCGCTGTCCCCCCTCGTTATACGTGCATGTTTGTTTTTTATTTTCGGCTAATTTAGTCAGATTTGTAGTTTTTTTCTTAATGATTATCAGGATTTTTTATTTTATTTTTTTTCAGTAGTGTAGTTTAGGAGTATCTGATTCTAATCTTCTCGATGAAGTGTGTCCATTATTTAGACGGAGCAGATTTAATGCAACTAAATATATTTTTTGTGCTTTTGCTCGTCTTATTCGTTTGTTTTTGCACAATAGATCGTTGTGTATATATGTATCCATGGTCAACTAATACATTTGAACTTCGCAATAACTAGAGCCCTGGCTCACGCGATGCGTGTGCAAATCATGTTATGTAAAAGATGGAGATATGAAAATCTTGAATTGAGATTAAATGGTAATGAATACGAAAGGAGGGGAGAAGAAACTTGGGATGTCAGTTGTTTTTCTTCTTCTTGAAAGTTTCTTTAGATGGTTAAAGGTGTAGTTCTAAAACATCGAGCCTCAAAGTTTATTATAATAGCAACGATAGTTGTAATAATTGTAGCAACATCAATAATACAACGATACTCCGGTGTATTTGTCTCCTAAGTATATATGTCCCCATGTATATATTTCCAATGTTTTGTAGGATTATTGTCAAAGGAATTTGTAATCCCTCCGCCTTTGTTGATTCAAATGCCCGAGACGGCATTGCATTGGAGCCGTGAATCCACTCGTACTCTGACCCCTTGAAAGTATTGCCAATGGATTGCGACTGCATGTAGCACAAATTGTCAGTTGTTGTGATGTTCTTTTACATTAGCCAGTTTTGCTTGCATTTTCGAGTACTTGTTACCATAACCACTTAACTTTGGGATAGCATGCCAAAACTACTGTGAATAACACCATCAGATGCGAAAGTAGCACGATCTAATTCAAAGCATCACTCAATTGAGCATGTCTGTCATATTTCTTACACAGTAGTGGTCAACAAGGACCGACTCCATTGAGTTCGCCATCATCGGACTCCATTTAGACCTACTAGTTCGATATTATATTTCAATAGCGTAAAGTAACGTCGGCTGTAATGATTCCATCGCCATCTACCAAAACAACTGGAAATGGTTAAATATAGCCAGGCACACAATTATTCTACTTTTAGTTACGATCTGTATTGCTGATCTGTTTTTCAACTCCGTTCACTTTGGGTATTTGGGAAGAAAAGTTGAGTTTTGGGAAGCTGTGCTTTCTATTTGTGCAAAGATGATGGATGATTAAGTAGGAATTGGTTATCAACTTAGATCTTTTGGTTGTGCATAATTTTGAATAATCCATTTTGAATCGCTTCAACTAGACCTACGTTTAGAAATGAGTTAGTTTCACATTTAGCCTACAATTTATGTAAATTAAATATAAATACAAACAAGTACATTAAAATAATCATAGTTTTTAGCTGCTTGCTGCTTGTGTTATATTCTTGTATTATGTGGTAGATTGGTAGTCATTTTCTCCTGCATTTGAAGTGTTGATCACTCGGCGGATATGTCTTATAATTTATTTGCATTTCAGTAGGCAAAGATTCCACGGTTTGCTTATAATTTACTTCGTTTATTAGACTTCATCGCAAACTAGGATGTTACGATGACAGCCTAATATAAATTTTCCCATTGACATTGGAAACTGACGATATTGTAAGATTTGAGAATTGGTTGGTATGGCTTACACAGTTTCTCTTACAATTTGGGGTCATGTATTGGACAATATTTCAATGAATCATTCAACGTTATTCGACAATATCATAATGAGCCATTTGAAGTTCATTTTAATGTGAAATTTTCCTCTATGTATGCAAGCATTCAAATATCTGTTAGTAATGAGGTACAAAACCTTCATGCAACATAAAGCGTGCCTTATGCCAGTATTATGTAATGTACAATTGGAATGAGAAATATTGGTGTACTTATTGAAGCATTTGAATGCATTTTTTAATTTACGCAGTTGCAGATCTGTAGTTGGCTGTTTGATTTGCTTTACAAGCAGCTTCTTACATCTGCTCTGTATGGATTCAATGCATGTCAGATCCAGTTGATTTTATGTTGAATAATAATGTTTCCTTTTTCCTTATTTTAGGCTATTACTTCATCTGCAATCAAGAAGGGCGACATATTCCTTGCTGATGTCAATACTCAGCTGAAGAACAAGAATGTCACCACTGACATCAAAGTGGACACAAGCTCCAATGTCAGTTTGCTTACATTTCCCGACCAATTATTTTGTATTCTCCTGCTTATCTTTTGCACTTGGATATTATGCAAAGCATTTCGATTTAAATTTAATGGTTGCGAACTTGATACAAAACCATATTTAGAGTTGATCTCCATTGTTTATCTCATGAGCTTGATATGTCTATAGGTACGTTGTCTTTTTTCCATAAGATATTGAAGAAAAGATTGTGTTTCTTAGTACTCTTTGTTTGCCCTGGGTAGTGCGTTTTGGTGTCATTAACAGTTTAACACTTGAGTCTCAGGTGTCCCTTTGACAGGTTTCGCATTCTGGATATCACATAGCCTGGATAGTATTATTTTCCATGATCTAGAAGATGTGTTAGCCTGAAACAAATATATCGATTAATGTGTACAGTAGGGAGATGCTTGTGTTTTAGAACATTATAAGCATTTTTGTTTGGGGACATTTGTGCTTAAAAGATAAAACAGAATGATCAAAGTTGAGTTATCAGTCTTATCACGAGTATGAATCTATTTAATGATTGCATTGTTATACGGCTTTGGTCTGCCCTCTCTGATGCCTTTTGGCTTTGATTTGAGGGCATGATTCCACAGCAAACACGACGGTATAGGGGGACCACTGTATCAGTGGTATTCTGTGAGCAGCCACTTTGTGTATTTATTGCAAAGGTTAGGTCTGTCTCAAATCCATCTGTTTCAGTGGTATTCTGGGAGCAGCCACTTTAGGCATTTATTGCCAAAGGTTAGGTCTGTCTCCTATCCATCCCCCGCCCATACCCCCAATTATTGGGGACTAAATGGGTTATGTTATTGTTGTTGTTGTATTGTTATACGGCTTTGGGCTTGTGGCAAAGCTATGGCGGCCTGCTCCTACTGTTGGAGAGAGATGTTGATAATTTCTCTTAACAATAGTATTGATGATATACTGTGCCATTCTCCATGTGGGAGTTGCTGCAATTTCTCTTGAATTACTGGACTTACATCCACTAGGCTTTGCAAGTTTGTTGTATTGTATTTTGTTTCAGAGCACACAACTAGGTTTCTAACCAGTTTTTTTGGTACTTATTGAGTTGTATTATGTGTGGTTATGCTGGTTGTTAGTTCGCGTTTTGTTTTGTTTTGTTTTTTTATTGTATATTTTATGTGTGTTAGGCTTGTAATGCATTTCGAACTTTTTTCCCAGAACACAGTAATCTTTGCCCATCTAATTGTGGTTTTGCTTGTTCAACAGCTCTTTACCACTATCACGGTCGATGAACCTTGCCCTGGGTTGAAGACAATCTTAAGCTTCAAAGTTCCGGATCAAAGGTCTGGCAAGGTAAGCAAATCATGCTTGATTTGGGTAGTAAGTACGTTTTCCACTAGGGTTGGTTCTTTCACTGTCATCCCCTGAGAAATTCAGTCTTGTTATAATATTCGTCAGTTGATTGGTGCATCTAAGTTGTATAAAGTGGCGAAGTTTTCTTTATGACTACTGGTCTGTTGTTGATGGCAGTTGGAACTTCAATACTTGCATGATTATGCGGGGGTAAGCTCAAGCGTTGGGTTGACAGCAAACCCAGTCGTCAACTTCTCAGGTGTGGTGGGAACAGATGTTGTTGCACTTGGGACTGATGTCTCATTTGACACAAAGGAGGGGAACTTCACCAAGTGCAATGCTGGGTTGAGCTTCACCAATGCAGACCTTATTGCTGCATTGACCCTGTGAGTAGTTTCTTACGCAAAGAGGTTCATTTTTGTTGCATTTTATGTTTTGACCTTTACCATTTTTGGGGAAGTCTGTTACCATCTCCTATTTGCCACGGTTTGGCATTTGATAGTATTTTCCTGGTCTGGTTATATGGAAAAATTTAAGAGAGTCGATATAATACATTTGGGTAGTAATGTTACGAGGGGAGGAAGACCCAAATTGACATTAAGTGTTTTTAGTCCGCAAGGATATGAGTACTCTAAATCTCAATGAACGTGTAGCCCTTGATAGTGCTCAATGGAAAAAAAGGATTAATGTAGCCGACCCCAATTGATTGGGACATAAAGCTCTGTTTGGTTTGGTTTGGGTATATGAAAAAGTTGCTTTGCTTTTGCATGTTCGTATCAGTGGTTTGTGGAGCCCATCAAACATTATGAGAAATTTTGTGCTGCTGGTCCGATCTCGAGCATTTTTCCATAGAAATAAATAGTAGTAAACTAAATTTGATGTGTTATAAGTTCCAATTATATGTGTATAGCCTGTTTTTGGTGCTTTTCTGGCTGGGTTTACATATTTCTTCTGTCCATAATGTCCTGAGCTATGTTGTTTCATTTAGGAACGACAAGGGTGAGACTCTGATCGCATCTTACTATCATTCGGTGAGGCCGTTGACTGCCACAGCTGTTGGGGGAGAGGTATCTCACAGCTTCTCAACAAATGAGAATACCATTACTGCTGGCACTCAGCACTCATTGGACCCTTTCACCACAGTGAAGGCACGAGTTAACAACTTTGGCAAGGTAAGTGCCCTCATTCAGCACGAGTGGCGGCCAAAGTCTCTTTTCACTATTTCCGGTGAGGTAGATACCAAGGCTATTGACAAGACAGCCAAGTTTGGATTGGCCTTGGCTCTCAAACCCTAGGTGGGCTATTCAGCTCATTAGATTTGTAGCAATAAGAAGGCGGGGCGCAAAGAACCAAGTGTAGTTGCCTGTTTAGACTTTCTTTGGTTGCTGTTGAGTTTTCTTCATCTGTTTGCAGGTTTTGGATTGCAAACATAATTTTAGATGGTTTCTGAGACTGTGTCGATACTTAGTTGTGACATTTCATCCCTTGTTAAGCAGGGATGAGCACATGATATTCGAAGAGATTTGTGTTTTCAGATTTCCAATCCTATGTTCTGCTGCATTTTTCTCAATTCAGTGCGTGGATGGAATGGTGTTTCTTTTTATTGGTGTCTATGTATCCAGGTCTTTCAGGTAGTCACCCACTTGGGAATTTCTTATAGTTGGTTGGTCTGGCTTCGGGAAAGGGAGTCGGGGATCTTGTAGGGCACTTCCTGTATTGCACCCTGCAATGCACATCCGGACCGTCCCATCTCCGGATGTGCACTACAGCATCTCCAATTCCTTGGGGAAACCGATCCAACATTTGAAATAAGGAATCCAGTAATATGGGTTTTGAACTTGAATTGATGAGGGCATCAGCTGATGGAAGTGAATGAGTGGTTCTGATGGACTTGTTGGATATTGTGATGGTACTAGCGGCTGCTGGCATTTTTTGGCTTGTGCTTTCTCTCTTTAGATAGATATATACGAATTCTTGCTCTCCCTCTCTTGACTTGCATTATTAAAACTTGCCCACCTATGCTACCTGGCAATTTCTGGGGGAAAGGTGTGAAACATTTGGCAGAACACCTAGAACATGTGGCAATACTTTGTTGGTTGTCTTGAGCCACGGCGATTGCTACGTGGTGGTAAGACTGGGAAGTTGGGATCTCACGTGGCTGTATCTTAGGAGTTAGGACCAGGCAATAGTTCTCGGAGTGCATGGTGACCAGCCAATTTCCGTTCGATGTAGTTTACAACGAACAATTTTTGGTTTTAAAGTCTGATAGTCTGTGTTTTTGTAACGGACAAACGTTCGCAGAAGGAGCAAGGACAATCATGAGGGATAGAAAGCAAGGGTAATCATGAGGGATAGAATAATATGCGTGTTTTTTGTAACGGACAATTTCCGGTCAATCTTACACCAGATGAATAGCATCGAAGCCACATTTCAACATTGCAGAAGAATGAACAAGGACAATCGTCAGGGATTCGATTGTTTCCTCTGTTCCATCTAACTCAAAGCAAATTCTTAAAACTTCCATGGCTGGTAATCCTGTTTCTGATGTATGACTGTCCCTCTTGCGATGTGGATGTGTTGCTGCTACAGTTAATTCAAAGCACCATGCAAGATAAAAGCAACATCAAACCGAATTCGGAAACTTCTCATCTGTATTGAGTTCTAATATAAATCTCGTGACAAAATCACGTTCAACAATTATTTGACGTATTACTAATAGACCAATATTTGCAACGCATACATGGGGAACATATTTTGAGGTGTGGTAGCAAAGTACAATTTTGAAGCTAACTTTTGAGGTATGTACGATGAAAATTCATATTAACAACTAGCCAGCCATAGAGAGGAGAAAAACTAAAACCTCGACCTTTCGTGTAGAGGTATATTCAAAAAATGCCCATAAACTACTTCTGAAGAAGACCCTCGCGGATCTGCGAGGCAATATCCTTCACTGCGCCGGGTCCATGTGGGATGAAAACTGCAGAGGATTTTGAGTTTGCCCCAATTTCCTTCATGGTGTCAAAGTATTGAGTCACTAGTACCAGGTCCATCACATCCTTTGCTGATGTTTCAGGCACATTCTCAGAAAAAGCGAGCACGCTGTCCCTCAGTCCATCCACAATAGCTTGGCGTTGCCTCGCCATACCAAGCCCTGAGAGGTACTTGGACTCTGCCTCTCCCTCTGCTTGCTTGATCTGCAGAATTTTCTCAGCTTCAGCCTTCTCGTTTGTTGCAACCCTCAGTCTAGCAGCTGTTGCGACCACCGAAAGGGTAGTCAATAAGAGTAATCAACGTTAAAGACAAGTGACTGCAAAGTTCAATAGCAACTCTGACAAGTATTTCCAGTTTAAGTGAGGAAAATAGAAAAAATAAAAAAATAGTAACTTCAGAGAAACTAACTGTTAAATTTAAGATACACGAGCAATCCCAATTCTTAGATCTGATTCTGGTGAAAGAACGACGTAAGTAGACATTGCAGTCAAAATCATACGCGTATGTTCACTGTTACCTGCGTTTATCTCATTCATTGCCCTCTTGACTTGAACATCTGGCTCGATATCCACAATAAGAGTCTGGACTATCTCAAACCCATAGGCAGACATTGCCTACACACAAAAAATATAAACCTAAGGACAGGATGGGAAAAATCTTATATGTATTTGCCAGACGCTATTTGTATAAACAACTTCCCACCTTTTCAAGTTCTTCCTCCACAGCTTTTGCTATATCATTCTTCTGTAAAAAAGTAGAATCCAGGTCCAGCTTTGGTACACTTGCCCTAATAACTGAAAAGATAGATAAGAGCCATAAAGGGGTAGGTAGTTGGTTATATTAATCCAGTACGACAAACAACTCTCGGCCAATGCATCAGTACAGCCTTTTGTAATTCAACAAAACAAAGCGATAAAAGGGAGATGACACAACATGACAAGTTTTAAACTGATAAGAGATTCTACTCTCGTTCTGTCCGGTTGAAAAGGGAAGGAGTATCTCAGTAGAATAAGATTAATTGCATTTCGGTTTTCAAAAGTCTATTAGGAAGTTTTAGAAGTACGTAGTGAATATTTCTCCCATTGCAACAAAGGTAATAAAAGCTGCATCCATACCATCAAAGACATAGGCTTGGATTTGTCCCTTGGTGTTGGATAGCTTATAGAATGCATCCGCTGCTTTTTCTGCCAAGGCACGATATTGGATGGAGGCAACCACAGTGACAAAGACATTATCCTGAAAAGGATGAAATAATTGCAGTTTATAAACCGATCTCAGGGGAACACAATCAATTGTCTATTTGAGCCCTGATTGCGAAAAGAAGGATAGGGCATACAGACCAAGATGCAGCAGTATAAGGCATACTGACCGAAATGCAGCAGCATCTCATGAATAAGTAGCTGAATGACTAGGACTGCTTATTTCTGACTGCATAAAAGAAAATACAACTTGTAGATGCAGGGGTAGTTGAAGGACACCAAAGGGAAGCCTTTTAAGGGACGGGACAAATGATATAATGAAGAGCTTATAGTGATGCTGACTAATTATATCAATTTCCCTAACACTGAAATTGATTATAGCTCTGTCTCCTCCCTTAAAAAGCCTATTACGTACGGCTATATAGCTTTTGACAACAGTTGATGCAACCTAAAATGATAGTATCCAGTTTTAACTTGACATTAAGAACGCATAACCATGATAGACTAGTCAAAGTAATTATGTTAATAGCACCGCCCCACCATCACTTCATGAACACGTTATTTTTGAACATCAGATAGACGGATTTGTGAATGATGAAAACCCTTCCTATTCTGACGCCATGGTACACTGATAACATGCATGACAAGAAGTTTAAGGCAACCATAAAAATGTGATCCCAGTCTGGTCTCTCGCTTATATCTCCTACATTCTGGCTCATACGATACATCTCCAGGCAGACTCCAGCAAACAGGAGGGACAAAACACACAAACTTTTCTGCAAGTTGATGCTACTTACCGATTAAACAAGATGTAGTAGCACAAATACTAATATGAAAAAAGATAACACACCAAGTCCATAACAAATTGAAGCAGGTCAGAGAATTTCACACCTTAGTTTTTGTTTCACAGCGAACGTCAAGCTGTTGCACACGAAGTGTTAGCTCCCCAGCTAGCTGGTACCCACAACACCATGGCAAGCAGTGACACCCGGGCTCAAGTACGTCATCAAACTTCCCAAAATGCTCCCTCACAGCAACTTTAGATTGATTCACTAGGATGCAACCCAGTGATTGACCCATAGTTCAATCCTAGAATGAGAATGCGAGATGAATGACCAATTCATGTTGGTAAATTGAAGAATTCAAGTAACAAGTATCCGAAATGCAACATATACTGGTAATTGGTAAACTACAAACATGGAAACTGAATAAGCCAAATAGCTATGGAGTGTTTTTTTGTTCAAAAGAACAAAAATGTGGCATACTCGTTTCTTCATTCATCTCATTCCTATATAGCCAAATAATGTTTTACATATGCCATGAGAATAAGGTTTCAAGCAGTTGAGAGATTTTGCTTCTATCATGACAAAAGGCAAGGCATTTTGACATAGAAGCATTACAAGAATATCTTTCATATAGTGGTTAATTACTAGTTTCTTACTAATAATTAGAATTCAGATGATTATATCAAGTATCCATTGACACTATGATTTTCTCTAGGATGCTAAGTTGTTAGCCTTGGATACAGACTCTTATACAGAGCTTTGTTTCCTTTTAGTTCTGAACAAACAGATCATTACGGTTCTAGCTTGCAGGGATTTCAAGGCAGATTTCCGCCCAAAATAGTCACTAGAAATAAAACACTTCTGCTAGCCAGCTCTATCTATAGTCTAATCCTACTTCAGTTGATCATGTATATCCTCTGTGCCTCTATTAACAATCTTGTTGACGTACTTGAAGTCCACATGGAAAGTATTATTCTTCTATTTGCTCCTAATTCTTTCTACAATCCATGTCATCCGACAGGAGCCCCAAGAAAATAAACCCAAATGTAAACCCTAGAGTGCATGACATAAAAGTTTCACAACGAAGATATGAAATCAAAATGAGCACAAAAACATGAACCGTAAATTTCTTCAAAAAAGAAGTAAACAAAAGCCAAACTTCTTTCGTTTATCAAGGCCAATGAATTCCACTCTCACGGACAATGAATTTCAAGAAATGTTCTAAATTTGTTCGCAAACCAGAAGTAAAAAAGACAAGGAGTTGCTCAAGATTGATATAAGCATCAGATTCATGTTCAATAAAAACTCTGCTATGCAATCATGTCCATCAAGAAGCAAGATCAATCAATGCTAGTAAAAGACCTTTTGTAATTTCCAATTAGGGGTGATGAAGGAACCAAACGAGTTGAACAATTGATTGTTCAAGCTTTGTTTGAAAAACTAAACGAGCTTTAAAATATGTTCATGCTTGACTTGTTTAGGGACGACCCGATCCCAAACAAGATTTAATTGAGCCTATCACAAAGTGATCTCGAGAAACTTGAAAGTTTTACACATCATAGGTCGAGCAAGGCAAGAGATACCTCTTCAAACTTGGTTTGAAACCTTAATGAGTTTCAAAAAATGTTCAAGATTGGCTCCTTACACTGGATAATTCATGAATCAGAGATAAATACAGGTAAACTTACACTGGATATGGATGTCTAGGTTTGTAATCTGCGAATTCAAACCTTTGCAGCAAACGAGAGAGAGAGAGAGAGAGAATCTTGTTTCTTGAGAGAGAGTAGTAGCAGAGCTTTATCAACTTTACAAAACGCGCTAATCGCCATACACGGACAAAGCGATAAATGCAGAGACGTTCCTGAGGTTTCTAAAATGACACATTTTAATCCTTGCTTTTGAAACTCTTACCGAAACAATAATGCTATATACACAAAAAAAATAATTTAGAATTTACCCAGAAAATAAAAATGAGTGGCATCTGAGCCACTTATTCTCACTTTTCGGGCAAATTCTGGGTATTTATTTCTGTGCACTTAGCATTTCTGTTACCGAAATTCCCACTACCTTTAACCAAACATAAATAATATGAACAAAACTTGAAAAGGGATTAGAAAGAACAATATATAATCCCGATGTATAACGTTGGCCAAAAATTTAGTGGAATTGAAGCTTAGACTCCGTTTGTTTCAACGTAAAATATTTTACCCATTTTCTCTTGTTTGGTTGAACAAAAAGGACAAAAAACGTTTTCCATGTAAAATATTTTCCATCATACGAGCACAATTGTTTTACTCTCAAAACTTCAAATGTTTTACTCTCAAAACTTTAATAAGTGTCATTTTTGGAGGTACCTGGGATTAATGTGAGACAAAAGGCTGTATACACAATTTCTTATGGAAGCTGGGGGTGCTGCGTAGCGTGCTGGGCAACAACACGACCTTCGACGATCCGAGACGTTCACCGAATAGCCCTCGTCGAGTACTATAAGTGTACCAAAATCAACTTGATTGGATAACGTTAAGTACCTAATCGGAACACAAATAGCTTGAAAAAAATGGGTTTAGTGATTTGGATCCAGTGTTTATGTACATTTGTGTTCCATTTCATTTCAATCTATTTGTGTTCCGATTAGGCACTTAACGATATCAAATCAAGTTGATTTTTGGTACACTTATAGTACTCGATGAGAGGTATCCAATGAACGTCTCCGATCGCCGAAATGTGACCGGCGCGGCCGTGCCGTGCGGTGCACACCACGCTGCGTAGCACCCCCAAAGTCCCTTACCCTCTCCTTCTCTTGCTCTTTTTTTCGATACAAATAATTTTTAAAGTGCCTATCAATTACCTGAAAATAGAAATGACGAGATCATTTTCTATAAAATTATTTTACAAGGAGAATGTTTTACGTCAAAACAAACGGAGCCGTAAGGACAAAAATTTTCAACAAAAAAAGAAGTTTATGTATAACGAATTATTTCGTACTATTTAAAAGGTTAAAGGATAACGGCTAACTGAGATTAGAACTTTATTCAATTGGTTGGTTTCCATATTTCAAACACCAACTCCGTCGTGTGAAACCAAATTTTTTTTAATAGCGAGAAAAAAAATTGGTTTAATTAATCATTGGAAATAGATTACAGAGATTAAAGAGATCCAGAACTCAAGGCATCGCGACGAAGACGGCAGTGGTAGAGCCATGTGGTCCCCGTTAGATATTTTTAAAAGAATTTAGAATTTTGAAATAATGAATGAAGGATAATTTCCTTTGAGAACCCTAAATTCCTGTGCGGTGATGATACTGCTTTCTTGGAATGATATGATATTAATAATACTCGAGATTAATTTCTCAATTTCTCAAAATCGTCTCGTAAAAACTCGAATGCCAAGATTTAGTCTTGAAAAATTGGCTCCACCACTGGGAGACAAAGCAAATCAAAGAAGATGGTGCCCACACACCGACAATCATATGCCTCTAGGACCCAAAAAGGAAATAAGATCAGTCTCCGTTTCTGTTATTCCCCCGTCTATTTTGCTGGATTTGTGCATCGGCCGGAGCTTGTTTGTGGTTGGTGGTTTTGAACAGTGATTCGTTATTTGTTGGTGGAGGCTGTCAGTTGCTGGATGATTTTAGTGATATATGTGCGTGTGTGGTTTTATTGTTTATGTTAATGGTGTGATTCGAGAAGTAATGGAAGTAGATATAAGCAAGGTTCTAAAACTCGTTAAGCGTTCCCAGAGCAGCCGGACACCTTCTAACTTTCAGGCTGAGTACTCGGCGTCTAGTCGGGCTAGTCGATGGGGGCCTTCTAGCACCTAGGCGGCCAGTACTCGCCCTTCCAAGACTTCTTTTCAAACACTGGACATAAGTGATGAAAATGCCAAGGGAGGCTGGATACCAGTGCTGGGTAACCAACACAAATCTGGTGCAAAGGGGGTATTGCAAGACCCATCAGAAGTGGAGAAGGGGATGTCGAATGCTATATACTCTATTTACCGATAATTTTACGTACGGAGGTTTCGAGTAATGCTTGGCTCAAAAAATTCTTTAAGAAGTTCAACATTGTAAGGGATGTTTTCATACCAGAGAGAAGGAGTACTAAAGTATCACGGAGGAGATTTGGATTCGTTAGATATAACTGTCCAATTTCTGAAGAAGTTGCTATATCCAAAACAAACGGTCTTTCGATAGAGGAAAGGGAATTATATGTCAAAATTGCAAGTTTCAAACTTTCAATCAAAAGGAGAAGGAGAAGAATGCGAAACGAAACAAAGGATACGGGAGGATTGTACAATGTAAAGATCGATTAATGAAATAAACTGCATTTGCACTAATTATTGTACAATGTAAAAATTACATGTTGTCTGTACAGACCCCAACTGGGATTTAGAACATTTTCTTGATGACCTTATTTGTTTGTCAAGCAAGGGACGTTAGGAACAACTTCATGCTGTGTGCCTTGAACATTTTGACACGATGACATCGTTTTGTTTGTATCATCGCTTGAGAGGTCGACGTCGTTCATGTATATGTCTGTGCATGGCACCGTCTCACTGCATGCAAATTTTATTGCAATATCTCCTTGTGAAGTTCCTTGTATGCCATTATATCTCACATTGCTAATTGCCACTGCTGATGTCTGTGAAATTGAGTCCAAAAATGTCGACAAAGTTTAATATGGTACATAGACTCGACAGATACGTCGACGTAAAAGGTTTACAATAGATACAGAAAATCCATTGAGAATGATGTAACAGATCAAGATATTTGTAGCGGATCATTTAAGCGACTAGGTTATGAAAAGTGGAATGGGGGATGGTGCTGTCCTTTCGGGGACAACATGAGTGCTGGGCCAATAACGGTCGTCCGTGGTCGACCATGGACGTCTTAGATCGCATCTTATTTGAACAAATCTGAACTGTCTGTTGTCGAACATTTCTGAGCCGTCTATGGCCGACCACGGACGATCGCGATAAACCAACACCCATGCTGTCACCGAAGGGGCAGATATATAGCATTGCCAATTTAAAAAAGCTTGGAATATGCAAGTCAACAGAGTGGAGAGATATGCTCACCTGATTTGTACATGTTAGATGGTCGTCACAATAGAATTGATCGATGACGATGGGACGTTTTGAATCAAAATTAGTTATCCGTTCGAAGACAATATCCGTTGCGTATCCTTTCCCTCCCTAATCATGCAAAACCACAACATATGAGCACTCATCACGAGGGAATTGAGGATCCTGTAGGGGTACTACCGGGTTGTAATGCGGCATCTGAGCCGTTAATCGCACAATCAACAACTCAAATTTTATCTCGGCACTAACATGATCCGAGCCGTCCATTGCCGCGATAAAATCCGAGCCGTTGATTACTAAAATCAAAAGCTTAGGTGCCGCACTATATGGTCGCCCTACAGCACCCCGGATTCACGAGGGAGCTTCTAGTCTTTTTTTCATATTACCTGCCATGTTTTTATTCTTACTCCATTTTCAGTTCCTCTGAATACCACATCGCTCACATAGACATGCTCAACTGTCTCGTTTGTCCCATTAAAACCTAAACTTCCCACACTTTTTTACCAAATTAAATTAAAAAGGAAAAAAAATTCCATCAGTCTAATAAATAATTAACAGTATGAAAAATGATTCAGGTAAAAAGAGATGGAATTAACCAAGTTTTCCCTATATATTTTACCTTATGCCATGACCTGGTCCACATGTTATACTGCTAATGTTGAGATATGCTGAACCATCTCCAATGGAAATACAGTCATCACCTGCATTAATTCAGTGAATTTTTTTGCAAGTATGTGAATATTTGTACAGATGCAGCTTGAGAATATAAATTAAATAAATAGAGTTTCCGTTTTTTTTTTCCGTAAGAGATTAAACTTTTAAATGAGCTGGTGGTTGAAATTTAATATAATAACAAAGTAGATAATACTCCGTAAATCACATGGGAGAGTTTGGCCCTGCTGTACACTAGGTGCATGACACTGTGCTATGCACTCATCCGGTCGTCTGTTGCGAAAATGCACGGCACAGATCAAATCCAACTCTATATAAGAGTTATTGTCTGGATCTGATCCAAGCCGTGCATTTTCGCAACAGTATGTACAGATTTGCACACAATCTCGAGCACAATTTTATTGTATTTGCATACAAACAATTGCATATGCACTCACTTGTCTATATTTTACGTACATACCGGTGCCGATAAGACATCCGTTTATGAAGACATGTTGAGAATGTTGAATATGAATGCCGTCAGTGTTGGGGCTATTCTCCGGTGCGGTGATGGTCAGATTAGTAGCATGTATACATGTCGAGCTTTCAAAGCCAATGTGCTTTTGGGGGCTGTCCATGAAAGTTAGGTCACTGATGTACACATTGTTGGAGTGTACTATTGAAAATCCCTGCAAAAAATATATGTATTTTTATTTTTTATTTTTTGTGTTAGTTTCAAGAGGCGCAAATCTTCTTACATCGAATTTTCCATTTATGGGAAGGCTTATTATGAGAGACTAAAAAATTGGGGGTTATATACCTGGACACCTCCTGTAAGTATACGTTTTTCACCAAACACCCCTTGCAAAAAAAAAAACCTACGACGACACCCCATTTATCTTCCAAACTTTACCCCAAGACCCCTTCTGTCACCTTGTCGTCTAAAATCGTCTAGAACCATAAGTTTTTTTTTTTATGATCCAAACCGTTCAATTTATTTAAAACATGCATGTTTTAAGTGTACTAGTGGAGAAATCGGCTCCATTAGTACAAAGATTTTTTTTCTTGCAGGGAGTGTTTGGTGAAAAACGTATACTTATAGGGGGTGTCTAGGTATATAACCCAAAATTTGGAGAGCCCGTGGCTTTAGCCTGGTTCGGGCCAACCCAATTGGATCTTCTAGTCCAAAATTTGGACTAGAGAAAACAGGTGCAATTTAGACCACACATAGGTATAATCGGTGGTTCGGATTTGCTCAGAGACTTCCAGCGAAGAGTCTTTGAGCAAATTGAAATCATTGATTATAGCAATGTCTTCTAACGAAGAGTCTTTGAGCAAATTGAAATCATTGATCACAACAATGGACAGTCTAGATTGCGACCAGAGGGATCCACTTCCTTTATCTGATAAAATTAAGTTAAAAAAGGATGGGAGAATACTCACATATGGTTTCGTCCCACAGTCCTGAAAAGAAAAGACAAAAAACTGATATATACTCGTATATGAGAAAAAAAAGCCATGAGAAGGGAATTAAAGTACTACAGTCTGGAGGAATAGAACTATAGTCCATGTTACTTATGCACATACATAAATAAATAGGATAAATTACTAAAAACACCCTTTCAAAATTTATTAAAACCACCCTGAGGTTTGCAGAAATTATAGATTGCTCCCTCATGTCTGAGAAATTACAAATTACGCCATGTCGCATAAGAAATTAACCTCTGTTGTGATGTGGCCGTTAGGAAACTCGACAAAATCTATCTGACATCATCAAATCTTAATTACAAATGACCAAATTGTTCTTTTGTAGCTTATAAAAGGATGTAAAGGTGTAAAAAAAGCTTTTCACAAATATCTAACTATTAAGTGTGATCCCAAAACCGTGCATTTGCGTGTTTATATGTACATGACTTGCCTTGTTGCAATCCCACCATTTTGTTCCCTGGCCATTGATAGTACCAGCCCCAGAAATGGAAAGGTTATTGAGATCGTGAAAAGTGATCCATTGACTGCACTCATTGTCCTTGCATTTCCATTGTGATGGATCACTTGGTGCAATTAGGGTTCCAGCAATCTGCATAACCCAAATTTAGTACATGTAAAAATAAAAAAAAATTGGTAAAGAACAAAACAGAATAAATATTATCCTTTATCAAGCTTTTATTTGAAATAACACACTGAAAATAATTGATTGAAAAAATGAAAACGAACTCGTAGCATATATGGGATGGACTCGGGGCCATCCTGGGCCAATGAGGCCAACGTCTTAGGCCCCTAAAAAATGAGTAGAAATTTTGGCCCATTTTTCATATAAGACATGAATATAATAGATACAATTTTTTTCCCATGATTTACGTTGAGTTCTTACATCAGCAGTGCCTGCCAAGTGCCATTTCAATAAATTCAGAGGTCCCTAGATCAAGTGCCATTAAGGATAACCGATAAACTATGAATCGACTTTCCTATATATTAATACAAAATATAGCCATTGTCAAGTCGATGATTTATCCATAATCTTTTGCAAAGGGTAAAGAGAAGTTGAACAATCAACCCGACATAAGGATTCTAGCTCCCATTTTCTAGTGGGATCTAAATTAATGTATATAATCTTTTAATGGACTCTTAGGCCCTCAAAATGTCATGGCCGGCTCTCGATGGACTATAAGATTTTCTTTTTCCAAAGTGATTTTTTTATTTGTTTCTATGGAGTTATTTTAGCAGAAATTGATATCATCTTTCATCCACAAATTATTTTTAATATTACTTCACTCAACGTTGAAACCGAGACACTGAGTATAAATTACTAGTGTTTACCATGACGTTAACATCGGAGTTGCAAGGGCCGGTGAAGACAATTGGTTGTAGTAAGAAGGTGGAGCCAGAGGGAATGTGCATGGTTGCAGGAGATCCAACCCTTGACTCGCACGTAGCATTCCACGCATCCTCGAACGCCTACATACGCACACAAAATATGAGAGAGAGAGAGAGAGAGAGAGAGTAAAATCAGCATCCACATTTTAGATTTTGTGTATTTGGTGGTATCATAATTACATATGGGCTCGGGTGGCGTATGATTTTCGGGATATGGGATGTCAGGTTTTTCTGTTACGTCCGCGTTGAATTGGGGGACCCTACCGTCCCTTAGGGTCCTCTTTTTAATGATTAACAAAGTTATTTTGCCGATTAAAATGATTTTCTCTAAATTACACAACAAAATGAAAATGTGATTGTCAATTTTTTCACCATTCAAATTATTTAACTATTCTGATTATGTTCAGATTAAAACATAGCATATATTCTTAGATAAAATTTTGAACTTATTACACCGTTCAAAAAATCTCATTTAATGTCGTAAAATAGAAGACAATTCACGAGAATACCTTATTCTTTTCATCTGAATGTGGACACGACTACTTAAAAAGAACCGATAATTGGGGACAGAGGGAATAGTACTTAAGGAATTGAGTTAGAGCTTCCCATCACACTTTCTTAAGCACCAGAAAAAGAGAGAGACGAGGAGGGAGGTGCCAAAACAAATTACGAAAGGTGCCAAAACAAATTACAAAATTCGCACAAAAATATAAAATTCTCCAAATATCGACTTAAAAAATTTTTCTTTCTTTCTTTTAGCTCTCTTATGTTGGTCTGTGTTGGACCTCATCCCCCGAGACCTCTAAACTTGTTCTTCCCTCGAAGTATCCTTATCGAGTTTCTATAAAAAAAAAATCTCGTGCCGATCAAAAAATATACACATATCAACTTAAAAAGATGCTGAAGTTGACCTGGGTATCATCTGTAGATCCATCACCAATTGCCCCAAAATTAAGCACGTTATAAGTACCATTGCCAGAGGACCCTTTGCACAGAGCTTGAAACAATGAAGAAGAAACAGTGAAAATAAAAAGGAGCCAAAGAAGAGAGTTCATCATGAGTGATTGAAGAAGAAACAGTGAAATAATGTTTTGAATATCGGGCGCGCGTATCTATATGAGTCTGAATTTTAAAAAAAAAATAAAAATGAAAGGAGAAATCTATGAAAGATTAAAAGGACAAAAACATGACGGCATCACAACGACGGGAAAAATCTTGACAAGGCACATGATTGGGAATTTTGCGGCCGAATTTTATTTTTAAACCTGCTATAATTGGATGAAATTGAATTACTCAGAGTCAGCATTGTCAAGCAATGGATTCACTACTTTAAACGTATCTAATTCTTTTTTATTTGTTAATTAAAAAAAAAAAACATGTACCCTCTTAGAAGAAAATGATAGTTACTGCTACATCAAATCTGTATCAAAATCATTCGAAAAAAAGCATGAAATCAGAATATACTTGTTGGATACTGGCGAAATCGGTATCAAAATTCTAACTTGTTCTAAAATTCGCATATAACATTCACGCCAATTGGGTGATGATAGATTGTAGCGTGAAAAGAAAGTGCTCTTATAATTTCGGGTTGGCTTGCTTCATGATTGCGACAATCCCGTGGTCCGCTGTGGCTCAATTTTATTGAATGGAACGTGCATAAGCTTCTATTGAGGTATGGACAAATATCGGTTGAGCGAATATTAAAATAAACTGACATGTGAAAGAAGATATTAAATTTTGTAAATATTAAGTCAATTTTAAAATAGTACCAGAAAGATTATCCCGTAGATTAATTTCCATTCAAACCTATTCAGTTGTAAATTTTTTACCACATATGATTATAACTGCGTACAATCATGTGCATCAATATTAATTTTAAAAGGTAAAATTAATTTTTTAATTTTTTGGTCTTTTTAAATTTTTTTTTTCTTACTTGAGATCACCATACTTCACTTTCAAATTTTAGAAATAGCATGTGTTTTTTTTTTATATTTGAGTTGTGAATAAAAATTGCATCGTTAGAATGCGATTTGTATATATATACTAGTTGATATCGGCAAAATCTGAATAAAAATTCTAACTTGTTCTTAACATTTTGCATATAATATTCACGCCAATTGGGTGACGGTAGATTGTACGTAGTATGAAAAGAAAGCGCTCTTATAATTTTGGTTGGCGTGCTTCATGCTTCGGACAATCCCTTCACCGTTGAGCGAATATTAAAGTAATGTGACATATGAAAGAAGATATTAAATTTTGAGACTATGAAGTTGTTAAAATAGTACCAGAAAGTTATCACGTAGATTTCCATTCAAACCTATGCAATTGTAAATTTTTGACCACATACGGTCTTAACTGCATACAATCATGTGCATCAATATTAATTTTAAAAGGTAAAATAGTGTCATCCAATTAAAATTGTAACGTACACTTACCTCCCCTGTAGTTTCTACAAAATACAGAGACTGCCTCGAGGATTCTAAAATTACACTGCGCTCTCTTTCTTTTTGACAATTTCCAGTTACATCTCCTCGATTAAGTGACTGTTAGAAAAGGTAACAAAAGATGATATCATCCACGATTTTTATTCTATGTCCAAAATGCCCTTATATCATCCATGATTTGCATGACTTCAACGAGGTCGTTCAATGCCAAAATGGTCAATGACATCCTTGCAAACTCAAAAATTCTTTGTACGTAGTTCATTTTGTCTCTTAAATAAATTAGAATTCTAAAATTAAACAAACAAAATTGGCGCGCAGGAAGAATTATACAAAATAATAATATAACAATGACAATACCTTTTAATCAAGGAAGAATACAAAATAAGAATATGGCAATGACAATACCTTTTAATCTTCAATATAGATGGGAAAAACGGAGATAGACTCAATATATTTATTATTTAACAATACTTAGTTTGCATGGCGGCAACCTTGTGGGCGATTAGGAATGTGATGCCTTCTTTACATGATTCCAACCTTTGGAAGAGACAATAATTAGAATAGATGTTATACTTCTATGATTCCAACGTTTGGAATAGAGTCAATAGATGGAAATAGGAACGTGGTTCCTAATCGATGACATATTCTACCAGGAAAAATCTCAAACTGAGTGAGAATCTGATTCCTCCCTTGCCCCATGGGAATTTTGAATTCCTGGCTCTTTCATTAAGAAATGAAAATCTTAACTTTAATAAATTTCCAAAATATTTGTTTTCCGTGAAAGATTACTGAATTAATCCAAAAACTGAAATAAAACTAGTACTGCAGATATCAAATTCCTAGAAATTCGATTTCTAATAATCATTTTCCTATTCCCACCCAAGAAAATTCCTAGAAATTTGATTCCTGGTAATTATATTTCTGTTCATACTCAAGATTCCGATCATCCAATCATAGATACATAGAAAGTGGCTACTCTTAATTAGAAAGTTTTACCACTAATACATATAGTGGCCGGCCTCCTATATTTTCAAAAATCAATCGAGGAACTCAAGAGACAAGATCTTATGCTAAAAGGAAATCTCCAATCCCTCTCTAATAATAAAAATAACATAAAACGCATTTGGACGTCATTGTATACAATATTTATAATATGTATAGTGCCCAAGCGACATTAATTGTTTGGTGATCACCTTATCTTTCATGTTGCCTGCCATGAACATTCCGATCCAGCGACGTCGTTTTACTTGAATCTTATCGTTGGTTTATTAATATAGAATATTAGAGTCCCATATTATTTGTTCACTTTTTTTTTAATTTTTGAATATCCCAAATTGATTGTCAAAACCACAAGAATAAAGTCCTGTGGAAATGTATATTTTTACCCTTATCTTGGTTTGAAGTGACAATTGGAATTTGATTTGAAGGGCATTTATGAGAATTTCAAGTTTTCAAAATGCTCTCAATGATTATATCTCATTAATAAGTTGGATTCTCCAAATTAAATGAACAAATGAAATGACCATTGTATAACATCCCGTTGGAATTTCCTCTGCATGCTAACATTACCTTTAGTTTTTATAATTTTTCCATCAAAATTTTGATTTTCTACCAGTAACTTTTAAGACCACCTGATGGAGGACCAATCTATAAAAAAAATTTGGTTTTTTTTAGTTATTTTTTTAAACTCTAGATCACCCCATTTCACTTTCAAATTTTAGAAATATCATATGTGCTCTTTCCCCTTTTTTTATTTGGGTTGTGAATAAAAAATTGCATAGTTTTTTTTTTTTTCAATAATTACAAAAAAAATGTATAAAGCTCAACCAAAAGAATCAAAAGTGTGGAGACAACATGCCAAATGCACCATCAAAAAAACGCATCAAAGGAAAATCAACCTATGCAGTATGCACCCGGCCAACTATGCAGTTCTCAAAATTCTATCAGACACGTTCTTCATGGAAGGTTTCGAATTCCTTCTGTAAAAAAGAGATGAGAATGTGAATCTGGAGTAGACCTACAACGGCAACAACTATAATCCACCGTCATGCCCTAACTCCTCAAACGATCTCTGGTACTCAATCTAGACGCAAGCCGGAGAATGAAGGACCGTCTAGTGACATTGTTGTTCCCCCAAACAATACTACTCCAGTTTTGAGTTGGAAACCTCAGTTTTATGGCATTCCATGCAGATCTAGCAGTGTAATTAATTCCCACTAGGATGAGGCAACCACACCACTGAATCATCCATATTTTAGGAGCAGGCAGCAAAATTTAGGACAAGACTGGGCAATTATAAACTGAATTGCTAAGTTCCTCATCACTCGAGGCCAACACCAATTTCCATCAACAATGACTGAAGCAACCTTGTCCTTTAAGTTAAGGCCCTACTTCTGTCAAGTTAGAATCAAAAAATCGTATGAGCAGCTCCAAGTTCCAACTATATATGATGCATTTAAGCCTCTGCAAGCTCGCGAAATTGATCACCGCGAAACCATCAATCTATCGAGAAAACTAAAATATTACTATCTTTGTCTGTGTTTGTTGGTCTACAAACACACTTTTTTCAGGTCCCAAAAGATTTTCCAACTCAAACAGTTAAAAAGACTAGAGTATCTAATTACCTTTTAACCCATGTTATAAAATTCAAATTACCAACTCACGTAGTATAAGTCATGATTGAAGGGTAAAATAAGAAATTCATTTTTCTAAGACACAATCATAATGTCCTTATAAATAGTTGGTATCCCCAAAACGGACCAACAAACTCGGACGGAGAGAGTATCTAGTAAAACAAAAGCATTGGAAATCTCATATTCTCACCTAACCAATTAAACTTCATTTATCAAAATGATAAAAATATCAGTATGATGAGAGAGAATAGGCCAGATAAAATAAAAATAGTACTTTTTAACCAACTATTACAGGTTTATAAAAATAATCTATGTATACTGTATGTATCCATATGAAGTCCCTAATTGCAATTGTTGATGTCCGGCCCCTTATTTTTAGGTCAAGCAAGGGACACTGGGAGAAACTTCATGTTGTGTGCCTTGAATATTCTGGCAGGACGACGCCCCACTTACGAGGTTGATGTCGTTCATGTAAATGTCTCTGCATGGAACTGTCTCACTGCATGCAAATTTTACTGCAATCTCTCCTCTTGAAGTGCCATGTATGTGGTTGTATCTCACATTGCTGATTTCAACCGCGGATTTCTGCGAAATTTAGTCCAAGGTTAACATGGTAATACAGATTCGTCTTTGGATCACATCACAAACCCGAATCATTGGAAATTTTGTACGTATAGCATTGCCAAAAATTCGAATATCCAAAGTTAAAGAAGTCGGAGCGAAGAGAAATGCGCGCTCACATGATTTTTACAATTATGATGGCCATTGCAATAGAATTGATCGATGATAATGGGACGTTCTGACTCATAAGAAGTGATCCGTTCGAACGTAATGTCCCGTGCATGTCCTCTTCCTCCCTGAATAATAAGTAAGATTAACGAAGAATAAATTAAAATAAATTAAACATTGCAAAAATAAAATCTATGATATAGCAATCCTATGCTCAGCCCCACTATTCGTATTTCGTACAGATGAGAGTGTACATATGAATGATCCGAGCCGTTCATTCATCTTAAAATATTTTTTCGAGTGGCCCTTATGAGAAATCAGCTCAATCCGAAGTTCGTAAGTGGTCGATCCGAAAATCCCCTGTTTCATTATTTTCGGATCGACCACTTACACACGTCAGATTGAGCTGATTTCTCACAAGGGCAAAAAAATTATTTTAAGATGAACGAACGGCGCAGATTATTCGTGTAGGTCCCCGAGCCCATCTGAACCCCATTTGTACATTCTTCATCAGTACTTATGGATTTACTCTCCTATGCTTGATATATATCATGAAATAATGTTGGACCCGGAGTGCCCCCATTAATTTGCGACTGCTCTAAAAACAGATAGATATTAATGTTCACTTATTACCTGCCATGTCTTGATTCTTACTCCGTTGGAAGTTCCTCTTAATTCCACATCGCTTACATAGACATGCTCAACTGTCTCCTTCGCCCCATTATGACCTAAACTTCCCACACTATTTACCAAATTAAAAAGAAAAAAATCCATCAATCTTAAGAACAAAAAAGAAAAAAGAAATAAAAATTTAAAAGAGAGGGAATTAATTAACCAAAATTACGAAGTTTTCCCTATATAATTACCTTATGCCATGACCTGGTCCACATGTGATGCTACTAATGTTGAGATATGCTGAACCATCTCCAATGGAAATGCAGTCATCACCTGCATTAATTATTTTAAATTTTGTTATATATTCATAAAACATAAATGGTATGCAGGTCCAGAAGATAAATTAATATAGTTTCTAATCACTCTAATAATTTGGACCAAATTAACTTATTATTTTAGGCAATAAAATATTTGTGTTATTTACCACCAAAAAAGAAAAAACCTATTTGCGAATAGAAAAATAGAAAAATAATGATAAAAATTTGTAGGTTTGTATTAATTTGTGTATGTTTTGAATTTTGTTAGTTCCTGGTCAACATGAATTGAGAAATGAAAAATTAAAGACGCAAAACTAAAAAATTATGACCAGTGAAAATAATTTTTAAGCACCAAAAAATAACTTTATCAAAACCCATGTAAACTTTTAGATGATTTCCGTAGAAAATAGTACTTGTGTATTTTTTTTTTTTTTTGGATCAGCAAAAGAAGGAATTAATTAATTTTTGGAAACGGTTTACAAAAATTAAAAGGATTAAGCACGACGGCATCACAACAGAGCATAAACGTCCTCCGTCCCATTTTGTTTGTCATTTTTAGTAGACCGTGTCTGGTTTCAATTGCTTATATATTTTAATATGAATTTCAAAAAATATTCAATATGGATGTCTTTTGATAGTTCTCGATGGTTTTTATTATTCGAAGTTTTCAAAATCATGAAAAACATTACAGATTGAAAGTTATAAGCGTTTGACCAATGACACGATCTTTGAAAATTGACTCCCTCCGTTCCATAATTTTAGTCCACTACGAAACTACGTGCAATTTTCAAACTAAAAAATAACGCATCTATAAAATAATTTTTGGACTTTTTTCGCACCGTTTAAAAGTTCACAATGAGATCTATCAAACAAGATCCATATTGCTGAACAAATTATGTTCATAAGTACATTATTTTTTAGTTTGAAAATTGCACGTAGTTTCGTAGGGGACTAAAATTATGGAACGGAGGGAGTAAATAAAATGGGACGGGGGAGTATTTTTGAAATTGGGGAAGACAAAAATACATACCAGTGGCGATGTGAGTGTGGTCTATGAACACATGTTGACTACGTTGAATGTGAATGCCATCAGTATTGGGACTATTTTCAGATGCGGTGATGACCAGATTAGTAACATATACCCATTTTGACCTGTCAATGCCAATGTGCTTCTGGGGGCTGTCCATGAAAGCTAGGTCTCTGATATACACATTGTTGGAGTGCAATATCACAAATCCCTGCAAAATATACACACACAAACAAATACATACATATATATATAAAAGGACATCCACATATTCAACCCTGCATGCAATTATTGGTGGTCTTGGGACACCGCCACGTTGTGCCCCAACACTCTTATTCACCGCACATTTTTGTAAGGCGCCAATAATAAATGTGTGATGGATAAGGTTGTATGGTACTACCACGCGGTGTCCCAAGACCACTAAATAATTACTCTTTACGGGCCTTAGTCTAGTGCCAGCCCAGAGATTCTGCAACTTTAAAAGGTAGTAGAGATACTCACAGTTGGTTTCTTCCCACATTTCTGAAAAGCAAAAAAGAACCAAAAAAAAGAACACTGATCTTAGGAGAACACAAGCAAATGAAAAAGTACTGTAGATATCATGTTTGATTGTAGATGTGCTCGGAATCGTTCAATAGACGTGAATTTCAAATATTGTATGACACACGACTTACCTCGTTGCAATGCCACCATTTTGTTCCCTGGCCATTGATAGTACCGGACCCCGAAATATGAAGGTTATTGAGTTTGTCAAAGGTGATCCATTGCTTGCACTTATTTTTCTTGCACTTCCATTGTGATGGACCAGGTGCAATTAGGGTTCCACTTATCTGCAAAACCAATAAGCTTGATTCATTAACATTTCATAAATTTTACATGCAAATTAAGCAGCGGGGTTAGAATCCAAAAAATAAAATTATTACTTCCTCCGTCCCAATTATTGCTAGACGTTTTTGGCTATTGCACCTACGGTTATCTGAAAACGTCAAGCAATTTTTGCAATTGTATGATCAACAATATTGACGGAAATTTTCTTTGATAGTACTTGTTTTGCGATATGTATTTGTTAGAAATTGTCTTTAATTGATAGTACTTGTTTTGTGATATGTATTTGTTAGAAATTGATATCGTCTTCCATATACGTTACATATCTCTAATTTTCCAATATTTGTCTTTTCAATATTGAAATCATGTGACAAAGGAAGAGTGAAGTTGTTACCACGACGTTAACATCTGAGGTACAAGGGCCGGCGAAGACGATTGGTTGTAGGAAGAAGGTGGAGCCAGACGGAACGTGCATGGTTGCAGGAGATCCAGCCCTTGACCCGCACGTTGCCTTCCATGCATCTTTAAACGCCTACACACAGATCAGAGAAAGATCTCGTAGCTAATGCACAATGCTAACGTTAGCCTAATGGACATGAGTTGATGTGCACAGTATAAAATATACGATGGTGAAACGTGCAAAAATATTCACATAAGTGCATAAATATTTGCGAAAAATATCGTGAAACCCTAATTTTTTGCGTCGCGTCCATTATTCGTTGCTTGGTGGGTTGTGTTTTGCAGATCCGTTTATTAATTGCCTTCCAATGCAAGGAACTCAACTACCATACAATTAGATGTGTATAT
This sequence comes from Vaccinium myrtillus, assembly GCA_016920895.1. Lineage (NCBI taxonomy): Eukaryota > Viridiplantae > Streptophyta > Magnoliopsida > Ericales > Ericaceae > Vaccinium > Vaccinium myrtillus. The sequence continues at coordinate 34,788,968 of CM029274.1, forward strand.
CCCCACGATTTTTTTTTTTTTTGACAAGTATCCCCACGAAATTCAGTTTTGTTAAAGAACAAAAATTCTTGTTTAGTGGGAGTTTTTATTTTTACCATCAATTTTTTGAATTTAAAATTTTTCTTGGCTAAAAGAACGAAAAGAATCATAATATATAGTTGCATACATATAAGTTAAAATTGGAATTTTTCACAAGAAACAAACTTTAAAAGAGATCAAAAAGAAAAAAAAAATTCCATGAAATACCAAAAAAAATAAAGTTTGTGCTGGAAAAGTCGAATCGTTTCAAATTTGGTCTTTATGAACACACCCGGTCGACTTTTGATCTTCTTTGGTCGTGCCAGATCAAAATTAGCATATAATATATATTCCTAATATATATAATTTGTTTTTTCAATTTTATTTACGCTGTTCAAAACATCTCAATTCGAACTTTTAAAGGGGAAAAAAGTAAAATATTATTCATGAGAATACTCAAAAAAAAAAAAAAATCCCGAATGTGGGTATATCAACTTAAAAAAAATAAATAAATAAAAACTAACAATTAGGTACAGAAGGAGTGTACTAGCAGTGAAGAACTGAGTTAGAATTCTCAAGGTTAGCTTTCAAAAAAATGCCCATACTATTTTCTTAAGCAACAAAGAAATTACGAAAAGGGGCCAAGACGTGCCAAAACAAGTTTCAAAAAAAAAAATCAAAACAATTATTCCCCAAAAAATCAACTCAGAAATTTGCTGTAATATGACCTGGGTATCATCAGAATCTCCATCTCCAGCTGCTCCAAAATCAAGCACGTTATACGTACGATCGCCGGAGGAATGTTTGCATTGGCTTGGCAAGAATGCAAAAGAGATAGTGAAAACAAATAGGAGAAGAATAATAGAGTTCTTCATGATTGATTGAAGAGAGTATGATGATTGAAAGTGAAAATTTTCTTTTGTAACTGATCGAGAATGGATATATATGGAAAAAAAATATTTAATTAGCACAGGCTGTGAATAAGGCCTTAATCCTATTTAAATTTGGGTGAATAACTCCTAATCCTATTTGAATTTGTGTTTCACCCAAATTAAATCTCTCTGCAAGTAGTGTTGCATTGTATAGTGCACATCGGACCGTCCAAAGTGTTTTGAATGGTCCGGATTTGAAAAAGACTCTTCTAGCGAAGAGTTAAATGTTCCGGATTTTTTTTTTTTTTTTTTTTGAAACCAGAAATCCATTACCCAGAAATGCCCTAAAGGGCTACAAAAACCAAATTGGAGCCCATCGTTGGGACAAAGCCACAACGGATTAACGGGTTATCCATGTGATTTGGATGGTTCGCACTGAGTACAGAAGATGAACTGGTACAGAGAGGAGCTCCACTGTACCGGATTTAAAAAAGACTCTTTCAGCGGATCATCGATTACCGAGACGGACGTCCGGATGTGCACTACAGGACCCCGGGTCCAGTTGTCAAAGGGTAGTCATTTTTTTTCGCTAATCAAGTTTTTTATTTTGATCGGTAATTCTACCAGAGAGTAAATAGTATTTGCTCCTTTGTAGGATTAGAATTCATGTCCTGAAAATCCTGTGTCCAGTCATTTATTGGGGGTTAGTCCAACACCAATTTTTTCCCCAGAGCAGCCGGGACTTCCGCTAGTGACGGTGATTTTTACACTGAGAGGGCCTACTGTCCCCGGCGATTCTGGTCCGCTCCAGTATCGTTTTGATGATTGTAAATATTTACTTTCAAAAGCTCGTCGAATAGAACAAGTGTATCAAAAATTAGTTCAATCGGATATCATTAATACCTGATCGGAACATTTTTATCTTGAAAATAATGTATCCAAAACACTAGATCTAACCCATTGAAACCCATTATTGCTGAGTTATATGTTTACCGATTAGACACTTAATAATATCCAATAGAGAGAATTTTTGGTACACTTGTTCTACTCGACTAGCTCTACAAAGTGAACGTTTTCAATCATCAGAACAAGACCGGAGCAGACTAGAATCACTGGGGACAGTAGGTGCTGGCCCTTTGAGGAACAGCTAAATTAAATACTTGTAAATTGGTTTGGACACCTAGAGTTACAAGTTGAAATTTCTTCTTTGTCACGGTGTAATCCAACACAAAAGTGCTATTAGAAGGCTCACCTAAACAATTTGGAAAATCTATCGTCAGCTCAATGGGCGGACAGTAAGGTGTATAGAATATGAACTCTTACATGTACGAGAATGTCCTATCGTCAGCCCAGTGGGTGGAAGGACTGAAACAATTTTTATTAATGCTTAAATTTACTGTGCATAATTTAGCATAAAGACTTCTACAATGTGCACAAAAAAATTGGCTTTGGATTACATACCTATTCCATCTCATCGCTCCAAAGCGAGTTCCATGGGCATATGTCAGCACGTGCCACCCCAGTTCCACTTATTCCAATTTTTATTCTTTAGTTTTTTAGTTTTCGACAAACCAAACAGAGTCTAAATGGCTTTTGTGACACTCCCAGTTCCAAAAAAATAAAAATTAGATCTTTTATGAACAAAGCTCTCGCACAAATCCGCTTCAATCTCTCTGAGCAATATCAAACAATGACCGGAGGACGGCAATTTTGACATGAGGTGTGACTTCTTCGATGTGCTTCGATTCCAAATTGTAACATATGAAAAGCAATAGCCACACGAACAATGATACATACACTCCCTCCCAACCACTCCCTACCACTCCCCCTCTCACATGTGGTGGGACCCATCACATGTGGGTCCTACGGGGTCCCACCACATGAGAGAGGAGTGGCTTACCACTGTGACCAATTTTGTGGGACTAATTTGTTATATGAAACTCAAAACATATGCAATATGGATCTTGTTTGATAGATATCAATTAGTTTTATTATACAAAGTTTTCAAAATTATAAGAACCGTTATAAAGTAAAAGAAAATGGACAAACCAAATGAGATGGAAAAAGTACTTTTTAAGGGTAAAACTGTAAAGTGACCCTGTTTTGATAGATACTTTTAGAAATGAGACAAACATTTTGGAACATCCCAAAATGGAAAGAAGGACCAACAAATAGGAACAGAGGGAGTAGTTTTTTAGTTTTCGACAAACCAAACAAAGTCTAAATGGCTTTTGTGACACTCCCGGTTCCGAAAAAAATAAAAATTAGATCTTTTATGAACAAAGCTCTCGCACAAATCCGCTTCAATCTCTCTGAACAATATCAAACGATGACCGGAGGACGGCAATTTTAACATGAGGTGTGACTTCTTCGATGTGCTTCGATTCCAAATTGTAACATATGAAAAGCAATAGCCACATAGAGAGGGTGGGACATCTGGCACACGTACTTCCAAAATCTTCTTTTTTATTAGACTAACGTGTTCAACTAGGAATTAACAGGTATGCAATAAACCTAATATTGTAAAAATTGCTTTGTACAAATATTGTAAAAATTGCTTTGTACAAATATTGTAAAAATTGCAATTTCGAGAGTTAGTGAAAGTCTCAATTTATTTTTCACAAAAAAACCTTCAAAAAAACGTAATCATTACACTTAATTTTCAAACTCAACTTATTAAGTTTTAAAATATGTTCAAACTCAACTTATTTATAAAGCGATTTAATCCCAAACGAGCTTTAATCAAGCAAACTTGTTACAAGTTGATCTTTGTAAAAATAGAATTTTCACACTTTTATATGCCGAACGAGGCGAGCCGAGCAATAAGTGATTCGAAATCTTAATAAGTTCAAAAAAAATATTCAAACTAGGTTGGTTTGTTTCAAAACAATCTTGAACGAATTTTTAAAGAACAAACACGAAATCAAATAACTTGGTCAGGCGAAATTAGAAATTGGGTTTTAAGGGAATCACCCCTAGTTGAATCACGTCAAATTATATTTCTAGACATTCAAGAACAGATAAGCAAAGACAGGTTGAACTAAAGAAACTTTTAGAACAGGAATCCTCCAACTACGAACTACAAAGGAAAATGTATGAAACTAAAACAAACCTCCCTAAATGCTAAACTGGCAAAACGAATCGGAGGCGAAGAGACCCCGGCGCCAATACCAAACAATCCTCGCCTCGAGAAACAACGATTCGGCGAGTCATTGAGTTGCCAACTCGCTGCCTCTTCTCATCTACATAGACAACACCTGAAAGACATTTGAGTCACTGTCGCAGAAATTCGAATAACAGTACATGTGCAGCTCTGAACAAATAGGCTTGAAAATTTTGCTGATCCAACCCTCACCAAAGCCCGATGGCAAAGAGCCGTGGTGGGCGGCAAGAGAGGAGGGAGGGGTTGGGGAGCACCATGAAGAACAAAAAGGAGGAGAAGAGAACGTAAAACCTCGAGCGTTGTGAATACAAGCTTAATGCTACAATATACAGAGAAATTGGTAAGGTGATAAGATTAAAGCTAATTGAACAACTTAACCACGCCGAGCTTTCAGCTGAAACTGACAACACTTCACGTTTCAAGCCACGCCAAGCTACCAATGATTAAGAATCTGCCCGGGAGTTCCCCAGCAGATGGCGCAAGATATGTAATTTTCTTCCTGGAAATGATAAACACAGAATTAGCACAAACGACTACTCCATGCATGAATCACATTAAGTAGGCAGAAGTTTTACATTCAAACCTGTCAAAGTCTATTTCAGTGATACAGATGAACCCGGCAATATTACTGTCAGAAAGAGTACCCAATCAATAGACACAATAAAAAAGAGTTGAAATCCAAAATATAACCAAATGGAAAGCTGCAAATACTGTTGGACTTTGCCAGCACTGACCATACAGGCTAGATTGTTTTTGGCTGGTAACTCAACCTTGATGTAAGAAGAAAAGCCCCTTATTGCCCCAGAAAGCAAAATAAGTTAAGGGCTTTCATTTGTTCTGTCAATTTATTCCCAAATCAGAATATTGTTCAAGGATAGCGAAAATGGTGCAACATGTTCACTTCTGTGCATCATATCCAAGCGATAATACCTTCCTTCAATATTTGGGTCCTTCAATATTTGGGGACTGTTACATTGATAGGATTAGAGGAGCAAGGCAAATGGTGAATTCCAGTACTAGCATTGAAGTGAATGTTCTACTCACTAGCATCCCTTAATTGGACAGTATGTCATCGGGTGTAATACGGATAGGTTTTTCAAAATAAAACCCATCAAGGGTGGCAAATGCAGTCCCATACATGGCGCCTAGAGTAGAGGTCATTAATCAAGTGATTCTCATTGCTCTGTAGTGATGACATGGACTCTAGAAATTATCGTAAAGAAAGACAGTGCCCATACCTTGAGATAATTTGATCTGGTTCTTTGGCAAATGAAACAGCAAGAACAGCATGGTGCATATCCTTGCTGATAGTTACATGAACCAATCTAGTAGGGTCCGCAGCAGGTTCTGCACCAATGGGCAGGGCCGAACGTGGAGCCTGTGGTCCACCACCAACTCTATAGATAGACAGATCGCTGAAATTCGCGGTATTGGAATGTGGGGAAAAGTCATTTGCAAGGCCATAAAAATATTCCTGATATGAAAAAAATATCTGCCTGATTTAGCTTCGGTGTACCAAGGAAACTAAAAGATCTATATATAAGGCAGGAAGGTCACAACTAATCATTCAAGATACCCACAACTAACACACAAAGGACGATTGCCCAACTTCAAAGACCAAAAACTTTTCTATTTACCTTTATCCGAAAATGCCTTGCCTTCTTACGGACAATCCCCTGCCTGGTTACGACACCACCTGATTTTTGAAGTTTCACAACATCTACATTAGGCTTGCTTTTCAAAACATCTTTTAGCATGCTGAAAAGTTTCTCCTGCACAGTTTATGTGAGCATAAAAACATGATGTCAAAATTTAACCATGCTGAAAATGGTTGTAAACGTTGGAAATGATTCAACAGAACTTGACACTGTATCATTACACTTGTACATTATTCCTACAAAAATCTATTAAGTCTCTGTATAATAACTGATTTCATTGGACAAAACATTGGTGTAGTAAATTAATTCAACTGTTAAGTTTATGTATCTCATCCACTGGTTGACTTTGGCACTAAGTTGCGCGGAGCGGGAGCGGGGGAATCTAGAAGCTCCCAAGGTTGGGAGCATGAAAGGAAGGTGTACATATATTACAACAAAAAGTAGAATAGAGTATACACTATATAAAAACAACCATATGAGGGAGTAAAAATATGGGCCAAGTCCACCATAAGTATAAAAAATGGGCTAGTGTTAATCTAAGGTTTTTTCATCAAAGACCATTTAACAAAGCCTAGTGCCAAATCCCTGTTTAGAAGCTCCCACTACTAAGCTTTGGCATAGCTACCTGAGAAGGATAAGGTTCTGTGGAACTTGGCCGGTCAACAATGACATCAATGTCCAAATACGATAATCAATTTAAACTAACAATGCATTGTCAAACTAAAAGCTAAAAGGATGTCCCACAACAGAATAAGAACACCATAAAGAATTTACCTGACCCAAAACTAGAACAACATTTGCCTTCAGTGCATCAATTGAATGAAGTAGCAACTGCAGATAGAAAAAGCATACTTAAACAAACCACACCACCCACATCTGCGACATTATCTGAGAATTCCTGAAAGCAAGCAGGGTATGCAGCAGAAGTCGAAAAACAGTTACCTCATAACCAACCCCTTCTATCCATCCCATGGTATTGATGACCATGCCTGCAGCCCGAGATTCTGCATTTCCAGCAAACTGTCTCTCTAAAATCTGAGCAAGTTCCTTCACAAGCACCTTGTACAAATCTACATTTGCACTGCAAAGCAAAAGTTCTAAGAATATTCATCACACTTGGATACAAAAATAGCAGAACACTAAAACTAGACATGTACTCCATCCGTCCCAAAATGTTGCTCCTTTCCTGTTTTGACTGTCCCAAAACAAAGGGCCAATTTAAAAAGTTGACAGAGAAAAGTTGGTAATTCTTTCCTCTTTTGGGTAAAATTATGTACTGTTCATGAAAAATTGGATTCCCGAAGCAAGAGCAACAATTTGGGATGAAGGGAGTAGTAAACAAGCTTTTACATTCATGTGGTATATTTAGGAAGGAAACAAATTCAAAGAATAATACAAAGAAATAACTGTCAACTGAGGACGAAAAAAGTTTCATACCCAGGATTTGGGTGGCCATGGAAGTATACAAGAGGCATTTCAAGAGGGATTCCTTCCACCGGATCAATTGGTAATTCAATTGGCGTAGCAGCAATACATCCAGGAATGGTTATAGATCCTTGGCCAATATCCAAATCAACAAAAGTAGGTTTCCAACCTTGTTTAGCCGCCCAACTAAGAAGCATTCTCGACAAGGTACTTTTTCCAGAATCTGTAGGTCCCACAACAATTACCCTGGGACCCTGAACCAACAAAAAGACTATCTCATGCATGGATACAGAGAGGACTTGTGGACAAATAGTCGGGGTTGTATAACACCGAAAATGCACAAATTTCACACGTATGAAGCCAAAATAAATTCAAAGAAGAATTGCAAAGTTGAAAACATAAAGAGTCATAGAAAGCAGCTATGAATGAGAAAAGTATATTCTTGTCAGAGAAAATTCAGTTTTCTCGATTCCCAAAATATCAGGAACATGATACAAGACAAGCACCACTGGTACAAAGCATGGTTGAAGGCAAGGAATTGAAATACCCACTTATAAATAATTTTAAAATTTAAGCCCAAAAAAAATGAAACAAATTAATAATTTTTGGCTGAAAGTATCTGGATCACATCAACAAAGGGCAGAAATCTTTGTCAAAATCTGCCCTCGCAAAGCTGACAATGCAAGGCGTTAGCAAAGCATCATTTTCATAGCGAGGCGCATCGAGTTAGCAAACACTGTAGTAGTGCCGAAGCCCTATGTGCTATAACGCTACAAGTGGTGACGAGGATCTCTTATTTGTTTGAGGATGGAACTTTTCCCCACTCCAAGAAGTGGTTGTTTCCACATTCTGTAGAACTTATCTGAAAAAGAACACACTATTTGGAACTTGCAGAAGCTTCCACTGCATAGATGATAATTATTCAGTAATATGACCCCCTCATATTTTCATCTTTGCTTTGCCATATACCCAACATACAACATCAAATAATACCTCAGAAAGATCAGAATCAGTAGGCGATGCTTTGGCACGATTTCTACGTCCTTCCAGTACAGCATGCACATTTACATAGCTAATCATAGGTGTCTGAAACCAAGAATACAAAGCATGTCACAAAAAACTTTTTGCCATTCCACTGTTAACAGAAGAAATAATAGCAGTCTAGCACAATACCAGATTACAATGCAAAACTGATTTTAGAGAACAGGCATACCTCATCTGCTGTATAATCAGTTTCAGTGGCGCCGTCCATTTCAATTGTGGCTCCATACCAACTAAAAACCTGAGATATGAAACTGAATACTCATAATCTTAAGGGAAGAGAACTCAGATACAAAAAAAAAAAAAAAAAAAATATATAAATGGTGATTCATTTGCAAGCATTTTGGCAAAGTTCCTATTCGCCTAGAATAGGAACTTTGCCAAAATGCTACACATGATAAGCTTGGAATTGAATCAAAGGCACTTTGATTATGCGCCAGCATGTTATTTCTGAAACATAAGATCCTTCGAGGTGTGAAGTAAAATACTCGATGCATCATGACACAAATTTCTACTACTAAACAAAGTCAGTTAGAGATCTCGATGAACTCATTCACCAACACCAAAACAACTGCTGGTGTGGAAATTGTAGAAACCCCTTATATTATGTCTCATATGATTTCCGCAAAACAAGCCACAAGTCCACCACCATATCCACAAAGTAACACATTTTTTATGCATAATTATTAATTACAGGTACTTTGCCAAGTTCACCGCAGTAGTTCCCTACCAATATTTGGACTTGTGAAGCCTGATCAATTTGGATCGAGATTTGCTGACTATTAGGGGTTTGTTAATTGGTGATGTCTACCTTATGGGATAAATACATGGTATACCACCAGCAGCCGGTGTAACTTGTACTCTCGTAGCGAAAAACTTATGTGAGCTCTGGATGTATTCAATTACACAGTTGCGAACCATGTAAAAATCTCTCTGCCTTGCTTTCTTGTTTTCTATTCTTGATTGTTCTTTGCTCGTGTGTTTGTTGATTTGGTTGATTTCTCAACACATTTCACATGCATAACACACTCAACATAGGCCTTCCTAAATTTCCAAACGGACCTCAAGTACATTCCAAAGAAAACATAAAAACAGTAGCATCAGGAAACATTGTAATTAATCACCGTAATAATTTAAAATTCACTATCCTTACCGCAAATTTGAGTCCTGGAGGGAAACTGAGCCAGATTTCGGGGGCAATTTCGGTACCAAAGATCTCGGCGGTACCGGTGAGAAGGCGGAGGCGGAGAGGTGAGTCAGGACTGACTTCGATTCTCAGCTCACACTCTCTCTCTAGCTTCACCTGCCTTATACCCGACGGTCCTCCCGCCACCGCCGCCGACGGTGGGGCCACGGCTGAGCCTCCGAACGCCATGATCGAACTACTTGTTTTGGGCGAAAGCAGAGATTTTGCGAGGGTTTCTAGAGTTGTTGCTTGGACCAGGGGGAGAGAATTTGAAAGGGCTCAGTGACCGGTTTGGCGACGATGCTAACTTAGACCGTTTTGAAAACCGGGCATAAGCTTCCGTCCGGTTCGGTACGATTTTGGACCAAATTGACCACAGAAGAGAATGTTTGGTTTAGGTTTTGAGTTTTGATTTTTGATTTTTGGTAGTAATTGGAGGGAGAAATAGGGATAGTATTAAAAAAAAATAGGGGTTAATGATTAGAGAGAGATAGGGAAAAAAATGAGAATAATATTTGAAAATAGGGATAATGAGTAGATAATAATTGAGAAAACCAAGTCTTGAAACCCATGTTTCGGTTTGTTCATGTTTGAACCCTAAACCGACCGTTAAATGTACCAAGCAGCTCGTGGCTCGGCTCCTTAAGCCTCAGCTCAGCTCGTTTGGTAATCAAAAGCTGAGCTCGAGCTCGAGTTTTAGGCTCGTTCAGTAAACAAGCTTGACAAAGCTCGGCTTAGCTCACAAAAACTCGGCTCGTTTATATAGGCTTGTTGAGTAAATCACAATAGTTCAGCTCGTTCTCTATTTTCGTTTACTAAACGAGCTGAGCTCTAGCTCTACAAAACCCGGCTCGTTTACACTCCTATTTGGAACCTATGGAAAGGAAAAGAGAAGAAAAGGAAAATAAAGAGGAGTAAAGTTGATTACTTTCTCTTGTTCGGTTGTAAAAAGAAAATGAAAAAAAATAATGGGAAAATGAATTTCTCTTATTTGACATCAGGAATTTCTCTTATTTGACATAAAGTCTTAAGTACCTTTCTCTTTCGAAATTTAATTTCCTCTACATTTTCTTTCCCCATTCCAGTTTCTAGAATTTTCCTTCATAGAATTTTTGTACTAATAGTTTTTTCCTTTTCTTCTCGTACTTGGAACTAAACAATCAAGCAGGAAAATTTCTTATTTTTGTTTCCTTTCTTCCGTTTTCCCTATGTTCCAAACAGAATAACCAAGGCAACAGAGACATTTGATAGAAATTATGGTGTGCCCAAGTCTTTATTTCAGGTCGCACATAATCAGAAATGATCACTGTGCAAAAATCGATTTGTCAGGTCGCACACTCATTATCTGCATCCGTATCTATTCTCGTGGATTGCGCTTTCCGGAGAGATAAAAAGACTTTCCTCCTAGTAGATTCGGAGAGATGAGGGAGAGAGCAAGAAGTCTTTTCCTCTCGCAGAATTTGAGAGAGAGAGAGACGGCATTGAGTAAAGCTCTCTCTAGCAAAACCGAAAATGAAATTTTCCACAGAAATAAAAACGAACCAAACCAAACCAGATTTTTTGATCGATTTCTTCAAGCGGTTCAATTTTTTCGGTTACAATTTCGCCCCTACTAATGGCCATTTGAGTCGTTTTTCTGATGGTTCAAGTGAGAAATCTTGGTGCAGGAAAAGAAAAAAAAGGCTAAATACAATTTGTACTGCTAAAAAGTAATTAATTTCACATTTGAAACGTTAATAAGGTTCCTTTTTTCACAAGGCATATTATTCTAGAGAAAATGGAATGGTGCCGATAGGGACTGAACCTTGACATGGTATAAGGAGTATAGGGCTCCTTGACCTTGTTCCAATTCCACTTTCATTTTACAGTAATTTTTTGGTTCATTTTCCATTCTTGACAATAATACAACAGGGGCAGATATGAAACCAACCACTACCTCCTCCTACCACCCCATGGATAGTCCTAGTGTCATTGTCAACTTCATCTAATTTCATTTTCACATCATATATGCATGTATACAAATGCATTTAATACTTCGGATGCAAACATCTAGACACAAATTCGCGAACTGATATGTTTAGAGTCGTGCGATGCACGTGGGCCTATAGTGCATTCGTAGACGCATGTGCATCGAACAGGTTCAAACACATGCGTTTAGATTTGTGTCCGGATATATGTGTCTTTCTAGCACTCCACTCATACAAAGGCTCTTCGACGAGATAAGTTGTTCGTGCCAATTTTTGTAACTAGGGGTTTGTTTAACAAATTGACTTCAACTGAATAAGTTAGTGGAACTGGCTTAATTAGTGAAATTGGGTTGCTGTGTTTGAGAGAGTGAGAGTGACCTATCTCGTAAATAGGGCTGCAAGTGAACCGAGCTGCTCGGGAGCAGCTCGATGGCTCGATAAGTAATTGAGCTGAGCTCAAGCTCGATTTTCAGGCTCGTTTAGTTAACGAGCTTGCAAAAGCTAGGCTCGGCTCGGCTCATAAAAGTTCGGCTTGTTTAAGAAGGCTCGTTAAGTAAATTACCCTGACTCGGCTCGTTAAGGGCTCGGCTTGTTTATGACCGAGCCGAGCTCGAGCTTGATTTTTCGGCTTGTTTACTTAATGAGCTGAGCTCGAGCACTACAAAACTTGGCTCGACTCGGCTCTTTTGCACCCCTACTCGTAAAGTGCAATAAGTCATTTTTGTGAAACCCCTAATTGGATGGGTTTCCCCTTCTGAATTATGTGTCTTATTTCGTGCACATGATTCAGCATCCAAACCTTTTGTAATTTTCTATTTTGTATATCATTCTCATCCCTTTTTTTCAACTCATGGCCTTTTATAGCATTTTTTACATTGCCAACATTCCTCAAACCCAAAAGTCCAACACCACCAAATTCCACTATATTATCTATCACTTCTCAAAACCCCATTCTCCCCTCATAATTTACACCAATCTTCTTTATTTTCATTCCAATTCAACAGAGATGAGGAATGAGAATTCCCTCCTTGGTGGTCTCATGTGCATCCATGCTTCTTTCATTGCATCCATCAGCCTAACCTACATTGCCTTTGGACCATCAGAAGCATGTCAGTGCCAGAGGAGTTGCTTCATCTTGCAGTGTTTCAAACTGTCATCAATCCTCTACTGCTACAACATTTTCAGTCACTTGAGCTTGTTGCACGGCTTTCTGGCTCTCCACGAGGCTAATTCGGACAGCGCAAGTGGTGGTTTGGCATTTGCCACTTTTATCATCGCCACCGGGGCTGTTTCGTGCGTTTTGTTTGGATGTGTCAAGTCAATGGGTATATTTGCCGCCGTGATCGGGCTTTTCTATGGCATTGGTGTCCATGCTCTTGGATTTTACTTGTGTGAAATTCATTGACAGACCCAATATTACTTTGGTGTTTGGCTACTGAGAAAGTGTAGGAAAGTGGTAAGTTTTTATGGGTGGTAAGTAGTTTTGTGCTTTAATATAGGGAAGAAGTGGTATTTAGTTCAGCTTTGATTTCTTAGAATTCATGATGTCAATATTCAGGAAAAGCATTACATATATATATAATTACAAGTTTTAAGTGGAACTCTACATTGTGTTGAATGTTGATGTTTGGCTACTGAGAAAATGTGGGAGAAGCACCACGAATGAGTTTTCAATGCCGAGCAGGTACACGTGGTATCCGTGCATGCATATCCGACCGTCCATTTTAGGTTTGAACGGTCATGATTCGGAGAGAGAAAGAGGAGAAAGAGGATTTCGATTTGGGTCGTCCAACACACTTTTGGACGGTCTGAATACAGCATTCGGGTACCACTTAGGCTCGGCCACATGGTACCCAAAAAAATTTCGAAGCACCACATATTGATGTACTGAAGTTTCCTGTTGTTGGCATTTTGGCTTTGATTCCCATCCCCCTGCGCATCCCCGTTAGTATGTAAGTACCCGGATCAAGTTAAACCCTTTATTCCATTTTTTCAAACAGAGTTGATATGAACATTTTGCAATCCCTAACTTTGGTGGGAATCCACATTCAATCTCATTTTCTTGAAATTCGGATCCCCCATTCCCCGTTCAGGTCAAGTTGATATGAACTTTTTGCAAACCCTAACCTTAGTGGGATACATTCAATCTCATTTTTTCTAAAATTTGGGGAGTGGGGCAGAGATGGAATCAGAGAATGGGATTGGGAATCGAGGACCGAGATAGAAATATCTGGCCCCGCCCTGTTGCCAACACTAATCGGAGAGGGGACAGATGTATACCCGTTTCCTACCCATTCCTCGAATTTTTTTGAACTAACCACCCATCTTTCCCGATCTCCGAAAAAATTGACCCATTTGGGGCTGGGATGGAACGGGCACAGTCATATCAAATGAAATGGGCCTAATTTTGGAAGGAGATGATGTATAATTACAGATTCATAAATTTGGAAGAAAATGGAGTTGAATTTTTTTTGCTTTGATTGTCAAACTATTCACATTTTTTTTTTTATTTCGTCCAAAAATCATCAATTTAAGTCCCTCTACTATTTGATTGCAAGCAAATGAGTCCAATCTTTAACAAGGCTTCACTTTTTAGACAGAAAACCCGTTTATGCACACGCACAAATTGCTTTGTGAGGCTCACTTACCCGATCTCTGAAAAAAGCGGAGCGGGCACAGTCATATAAAATGAAATGGGTATCCCTAGTTTTGAGAAAATTTTGGGTGCAAATAGGGTACCACACAGGTGGTGCGGTGCCCGAGCGTGCATCTCGGCCCTCCAAAAGTGTTTTGGATTGCACTATAGATTTCTCCTCCCTCTCTCCTCTCTCTCCCTAAAATTCTCATCCAAAACACTTTTGGATGGCTGAGATGCGCCCTGAGTACCGTCGCGTGGTACCCAGCCGGCACCCAAAATTTTCTCCTAATTTTGGAAGGAGATGATGTATGGTCACAGATTCATAAAATTAGAAGAAAGTGAAGTTGATTTTAATCTGAAAGTTTAGGAGGAATTGTTTGAGGGAAATACTCAGCTAACAAATCAGGATTATAAAAAAAAAGGTTCTACACGATTGCACCTGCAAGTTCATTAGATGAAAAAAAAAAAATCTCAAAATAAGTATATACGTGCGAAAAAACTCCCTATATTCTAAGTTATCAATTTTTATTTGGTTATGCTTGTAAAATAAAATGATACACACAAAAATAGGCCTTCCAAATACTCCACCAATATATAAAGGAAAACAATTTCTACACTTCACTTTCTTATAAATACAATTCAAAATTATACTATATACAGATTGAATATAATTTGCTACAATTGTAGAAATACATGTTATTTGGACACCGGTCATGCACAAATTAATTCAGGGTTTGCCACTCGCGGTAATGTACAAGGCAAAAGTGGAAGCCCAAGGCAAATGCGACCGTATGGGATGTCAAAAATACTGAAATACCGAGGTATTTTTAGACTTGTAAAAATTTATTTAAAAAATCATGCTAAAATCGATAAATAGTTTAAATTGTCTTTTGAACTTTTCAGCTATGGGAATAGGGTAAAAAATCGTGGTTTTTTAGAGGCTAATCGTTGTCCCTTATTTGGTTTTCTACCAGTAGTGCTTTCTTTTACAGTATCTTTTATCTTTTTTTCCTTTTTCTTTTACTAAATCATAAACTTATATTCATAATCTAACAGTACAAAAAGGACTCAAATGATCCGAAATAACAAGAAGAAAAACAACCTAAAAATTTGCCAAAACTAAACAGCCGTAGGTTGGAGACCATCGATCCGATCATGGATGTGGCTGGAGGAAGTAGGTGATATCATCACAGCCACTGAAGCACAACACCCCTTCGTCCCACCACAGTCGTGGCTGTCAGGTGCCACCACCGCTGTTGCTAGAAAACCCACGGATCCGTCGCCAAGGCTGATTGGCAAGCCTCCTTTGGGTAAAAAACTTAATCCAGATTATTGGTTTTTTGGTTTTTTGTCAAATAATCCAAAAAACAGGTTTGGTTTTTTCTTAAACTTAATCCAGATTATTCAACTGGATTATTGGATTAAGGCCTCCTTTGGGTAATAATCCAGATTATTGGATTATTCGTTTGTCCTTATTCAATTTTTTTTTACATCCGTTAGTTTTGCATCAAGATTTGTTGGTTTTTTGTACCCAAAGATTATTATCCAAAGCACTCTGGTTTTTTGTACCCCAAAAAACCAATAATCTGGATTAAGTTTTTTACCCAAAGGAGGCTTCAACGTCCAAAAATGAAGGAATGAGTGAGAGAACTTCTCTCCTGAGGACAAGAGTCTCAACCACCACACAATCATAGAGGAAGAGCAAGAGAGGAGGAAGAGCAGAGGAGTTGCTGAAACTTGCTAGGGAAGGGGAAGAAATGAACAGCGGAGCAAGTTCTTGGAGACCTTTTCCATCACATCTTACTAGTAGTGCTAGACGCCTCTTTAAGACGTGCTTGTTCGGGGTTAGGGCTGTAAATGAGTTGTACCGAGCCGATTTTTCTATTGTTCAATTTTGACTTGTTGATTAAACGAGTCCAAAACTCGAGCTCTTTAGACGAGTCAATCCCGTTGGTTGACTCGTTTGCTACACAAGTAGAAAACTCGAGCTCAAGCATGAGCTCCATTACCAAATGAGACAAACCAAGCTGTTAGCTTGTCCCAAAAAAAAAAAAAAAAGCCAGAAAATATTGAAGAAGAAGCTTTTTTATGGTAGCCAATTAGCCATACAAAACAACTACTGGACGAGTTGGAGATGCGGGGTATCGATCCCCGTACCTCTCGCATGCTAAGCGAGCGCTCTACCATCTGAGCTACATCCCCTTTTGTTCTGCTTTCTATTGCTATAACATATTAAATATATTTTATTCGTCCGACAACGTTCCAGTTTGGGTTATGGCTCCATAACCTCAACTCCCTTCAGATGCTCGACTTCAATCTCTCTCTCTCTCTCTCCTCGGGAAAATGTTGCGAAGGTTAGTGGTGCAAGCTTCCAATAATCACCGTCGCCGATGTCTATTAACGCCGCACTCCTCTTTACTTTTTCAACACCGCTCTTCTTCTTCTTCTTCTTCCTTCACGTCGCCGTCCCAAATCGAGACCAGTACTTCCGTCGAACAGTTGGAGGGCTCAAACCAATCCCCCAAAACCTCTCCTCTACCGTCTTCCTCCATATCCGTCGACCGTTCTGGCTTGTACAACCCACCCGGTACTTCTCTCCCATCACATTTTTGTAGGTGTTTTACTTTTACGGTTTATAGACGAGCCGAGCAAGTGATTGACGAAGCTTGGTTTTAAAAACTACAAGATATTATAAAATTTTGTTCCTTTCTGAGACAATCTGATCTTAAACGAGCTCAAAAAAATGATCAAGCTTGGTTTGTTTATGTAAGAAATCTTTCTTGAACAAGCTTTTCAGGGTTGAATACAGGCTCAAACTCGAGTAATTTGGTCTGTTTTAGCAGCCCTATTTATTTTTACTTCTGTTTGAACTGAGTAATTTTGCTGCAGAGCATTCTCATGAGCCTTCTTCAGATTCTGAGCTTGTTAAGCATCTTAAAGGCATTATCAAGGTTTGCAATTTCGCTCCTTTTCCTCACCCTCTTATTTTGGGTCCTCTTTGTCTTTGTCTGGTTCTGGGTTTTCGGTTTGAACTTCTTAAACAGGCCTTTTGGATGGTGAGAAAGAGTGAGAAAAGAAAAGAAAGGAGAAATGTTTCACTTATTTGGATGACTAAAAGTGAGGAGAAATAATGAGGAATTATCAGAAACAAAGACAAAACAAAAACTTTATTGGTCTATTATTCTTCTGATTAAATCTATTATGTTCAATAATTTTGATATGATTTGGTGAGAAACCACAACTCTTTCTTTTCTATCACTTCTCACAATCCAAAGGGCGAGAAAATCCAATCTGATGTTGGTTGATTTCCCCACATATGTTGCGGGGGAGGGTCAAGTGTATTAGCTTAATTAGTAAGCTAAGGGTTAGTGGGTTGGTTAGTTTGGTATTTGTTATTAAGGACCGAGCGTCTGTTTAGTCAATTCGTTTGAGTCTCTATATATGGGGCTGTGTTTATTCCCTTAAAACACACTGAATCAATACAAAATTTTCAGTTTCTGAGTCTCTACAGGAGATGCAGTGTTTGTGGAAATGCGAGTGTTTTTCCGTTAGAATGCAAAGTAAGAATATTCCTTTTTGATCCTTTGGCAAATAATCCATAATCCGGATTATTGGATTATTCATTTTGTCTTTATTCAAAAAAAATTGCATTTGTTAATGCAAAGCAAGAAAATATTCTTTTTTTTGAATAAAGCCAAAATTAATCCAATAATCCAAGATTTTCGGCTTTATTCAAAAAAATATTTGGTTTGACCATAAATTTATACTTGTTAGATCATGTTTGCATAAAACCTGTAAAAATCACAAAATCTTGACACAAAACTAAAAATGCAAAAAAATTGAATAAAGAATAAAGGACAGAAAAAATGAAAAAAACCGGATTAAGTTTTTGTTCAAGAAAACATGTGGCCCCATTCCCAGAACACAACGAATGCATATGCGCCCCAAGAATCTAGTGTATTTCTGCTATTTGACTTTTTTTTAAATCTTCTAACTGGGAAGATGTCCCAAGTCGTATCAGTTGTGTATCTCAGTTTTGTGGTGGGCTCTTTTTTCTTTTTCTTTTTTAATTTTATCTGTGAAGTTGAAGTCATAATCAGTTGTGTATCTCAGTTCCGTGGTGGGCCTATCTCAGTGGCTGAGTATATGGAGGAAGTGTTGACAAATCCTAAAGCTGGATTCTACATTAATCGGGATGTGTTTGGAGCCAGAGGTGATTTCATAACCTCTCCGGAAGTAAGTCAGATGTTTGGGGAGGTAATTGGATTTCTATGCAGTCTTCTCTTAGCTTGTAATGTAGAGTTGAGATTATAAAGATGGATTCCAACAAAGACATTTTACGTCTTGACTTGAATGTTCCATTTATCTAAGATTTGCTACCATGGACAAATAATATTTTCTCATGTTGATGTCACTCTAGATGATTGGTGTTTGGGCAATGAGTTTGTGGGAACAAATGGGACAACCAACCAGAGTTAACCTAATTGAACTGGGTCCAGGAAGAGGAACTCTTATGGCTGATTTACTACGTGTAAGATAACCAAATTTTCATCGCTCCTCTTTGTTTTTATACTAGACCTTTGATGGTCATTATTCCTATTCTGTATTTGTGTGCATGAATATAAAGGTAGAACTGAAATCCCAATTGAAAGTATGTAACTTTTTTTTCTGCAGGGAGCATCAAAGTTTAAGAACTTTACAGATTCATTGAACATCCACATGGTTGAATGTAGTCCAACCTTACAGAAGCTTCAATATGACTGCCTGAAGTGTATTGATGAAGATAGTTCTGACGTGAGTGTAGAGAAAAGAATTATAAGTGCATTGTTGAGAACCCCTGTGTCTTGGCATGCTACAATGGAGCAGGTTCCAGCAGGATGTATGATACTAACTTGAGCTCAGTCTATAGTAGTAATTCGTCCAAATGGATGGGAAAATTGTTTGCTTCAAATGATCTTTATTTCTTTTTCCTCTTCCACAATACACATACCATGAGCGAAAGAGCCAATTGTTTGGCAAACTTATACATTCTGAATGTTGATTGGGATAACTAAAATCATTCAGAACCAATTTGAAAGGGTCAGCATGCCAAATGCTCATGAAACCAAAATGGATATTTAAAAACATGAAGAAAATCCCCATATGAGCAAACAAAACACTTATTTTTAGTTATTAATCTGCTAAAAAGTCGTGTTAACATGCTTCATTACTTTCTATCCAAACAATTTGATATATTTGGTTTACTGGACTGGCAGATTGAAGTGATGGGGCATATATAGTGGTTTTGATTGCTTAAAGAAATTGCTTCTTTCTTCTATATCTAACCGCCTGAGTTCTTATGCTCCTTTTTCTTTCTTTTCAGCACCTACAATCATCATTGCCCATGAATTCTTTGATGCTTTACCAGTTCATCAGTTTCAGGTTTGTCCAGTTACTTTCTGTGCTAGAGCATTTTCAATGAGTGTTTTGATTCTGGTTTGTGGAAATAAAAGAAACAGAATGGAGCTGATTGCTATGTTTTGTTTTTATGTTTGCTGACGTCAACAATCATCATTGCCTATTATGACGGTCTCATCTTTTTGTTTTTGGTTTCTGGTAGAGATAAGTACTAGCTGTTTCTTATTTTACCATATTTTTATGGTATGCATAATTACAGTAAGGATTATACAGATTTTATTATTTGATGGCAGAGAGCTTCTCGTGGCTGGTGTGAGAAAATGATCGATGTTGCAGAAGATTCATCGTAAAGATTCACTTCCTCATCTATCATTGTTAGACTCAATGCATATGTCCTTATGGACTTGAATTATCCCAATTAGATTCTTTCTAAGGATTTCCTGATTGTTGAATAACTGTATGTTTCTTGTTCGGTTGTCAGGTTTAATTTCGTTCTGTCCCCCCAACCTACGCCTGCAACTCTGTTTCTCATGAAGCGCTGCAAGTGGGCTGCAGCTGAAGAAATTGCTAAACTTGGTCAAATTGAGGTTTGTCCAAAAGCAATGGAATTGACTCAAACAATTACGAAGAGAATAAGTTCTGATGGAGGAGGGGCTCTCATTATCGATTATGGCCTCAATGGATTAGTCTCAGACAGTCTTCAGGTCTGGTGCCTTTGGTTCATTGTGATAACATTTTATGCGGGAACAGACTTCATGGTTTTAGGGTTTAGATGGATCTTATGCATCGTGTTGCTGATATATAAAACCCTTTATCATGTTTGGTGTCCAACTTTTGCTTTGTCTGAAATGCTTTGGCCTTTTTGACATCTGCAGAGGTTTGGTGTCCAAATTTTTGGAGAAGGAAGGGTAAAATTTTTGACATCTGCAGAGGGAAGGGTAAAATTTTTTAAACATTTTTGACATTTGGTATCGCGAATGAAAACTCCTGAGTCATTTGCAAGTTATTTTACCACTGTGTTTGAATTGACATATAAAACATGTGAACATCCGTTATGATTTTTAAAAATAGTACTTTATCTACTATATCCGAAAGAATACAGCTGTCAATGAATGCTGCCAGGTGCCTAGCAATGTTCTCGATAAATCTTAAATTTTCATTTTTTATCCTCGTTGTCTCATATAGTTCAATTTTCTTACATCCTTGTGCTTTTGCAGGCTATTCGCAAGCACAAGTTTGTTGACATATTGGATAACCCAGGGTCTGCAGATCTGAGTGCATATGTTGATTTTGCCTCTATAAGTCACTCTGCCGAGGAAGTTTCAGGTGAATATTAAATCTGCTATTAGTCTTCTCACTTCTGTGTTTTCACCAATTTCTTCATGGGCAAAGCAAATCAACTATTAGTGGACAACGGAGAAGAGCGGCTGTAGGTTATAAGTTGTTTGATTCCCATGATATTCAACATTTTGCAGAAGATGTGTCAGTCCATGGACCAATCACTCAGTCTCAATTTCTTGGTTCTCTCGGGATAAATTTCCGATTCGAAGCACTGCTAGAGAACTGCAAGACGGATGAACAAGAAGAGTCTCTCATGACAGGTTATTGGCAGTTGGTGGGTGATGGTGAAGCACAGTTTTGGGAGGGTCCTGAAGAGAAAACTCCCATTGGGATGGGTACTCGTTATTTGGCCATGGCTATTGTCAACAAGAAGCAGGGCATTCCAGTTCCATTTCAATGAAGCAGATGTGGCAATCCGGTGAGGTCAATATTGATCCTAATTTTATCACTTCATCATCTTCTCAGGTTTGTTTTAGTAGCAATAAAACCTTGTATTACAAGATGAAAGAGCCAATTTTTTGAGGTATTGACCTTTCGAGGAGCGTGTAAAACACAAGATTTTTTCTCAAAGTGTCGTCTTAACTTGCCCAGTTGTCTTTTGGGTATTCTTTGGGTTTATGATTTAGAAATGATGAATTTGGCATTATTATGATTTAGAAATGATAGAAGAGGGCTTTTCTATTCTTGATTTAAACTTTTAATTTTGACTATTAGGTTTGGTTCAGAGAATGGACATCTAGAACATGAATTTTGAGAATCATTTTACCATCGGTGTTTGAATTCATGACTAGGTGCAATGTCATTTTGTAACTCAATTTTTTTCTATTTGTAATTGGAATCAAATCCTCTCTGCCTTTTCTGTTCCTCTTTTCAAAAGATTTCAACCGTTTGATACATGCCAAATGTGATTTTTAAAACACTGAAATCTTAAAACACAATAACATTATCAAAAAATAATGAATTTGATACAATTTTGATAGAAGAGAGATTTTCAATTCTTGATGTTAAACTTTT
The DNA here is from genome assembly GCA_016920895.1 of Vaccinium myrtillus. Taxonomy (NCBI): domain Eukaryota; kingdom Viridiplantae; phylum Streptophyta; class Magnoliopsida; order Ericales; family Ericaceae; genus Vaccinium; species Vaccinium myrtillus. The sequence continues at coordinate 34,810,688 of CM029274.1, forward strand.
TTATGTTGATTAATTTTTTAGAATGGATTGGCCAACTCATGCAAATATCGGATCGAGATTGAAAAAAAAATAATAATAATCCAAGTTAGCTCAAATTTGTTCAAGACCCAAGTATTGAAATTTTTTCATACATGTACCTACCGTTATCCAATTAACTTGAAATTAAAGAATTCTTCGTATAAATAACTCACTTCTTGGTTTTTGACTTCCTCATTGCCTACAAACGCATTCGATCAGATGCCAAGAGATTTGTATTGTGTTCTAACCATTTTTTGGTGTTTTAGAATAAGCATGAACTTCCATAAATGAACTAACAGTTTACAGGAAATATAACAACACAACCAAAAAGAGCTACTCCAACATAATATTGAAATCAAAAAATTCCGAAGCACCAAAAAATAAATAAATAAATAAATAAAAGCTGTGGTGTTCTCCTGTAACTCGATGCTACCTAAAAGTCTTCAGAGTCTGCTTAGCTAAGCAATGGGCCTGTTGGATATCCTTGTCCTGAACTTTGGATATCCTACAAAAAGAAATCTAAGATATCCTTAATGAAATTGCGCCAAAAAAAAAAAAAAAAGGGTAACAGCAGCATAATGATCCCCCTTCCTCTTTGCAATCTGCATTATAATATTTAAACATTTAGTAAATAAATATGTTACAGTGACTTACGATGTAAAGACCATTTAATAGCTAACAGAATAGCTGATAGCTCCGTTTGCAAGGGGCTATTAATTAGAATAGCATGAAGTTGAAACTTGTGTATCGAAGAACTATCTGGACGACTAGCAGTAAACCCAAGACCTCTCCAAGTACTGCCTTCTTTCCAAGTACCATCCACATGTAAGATTATGAAACAATTATGTGTAAGAGCATCTCCAGCTGTCTCGCCATTGCTCCGGCGAGACCAAACTAGCGAGGTTTTCCCCCCAAAACGGCACCCAACAAACTCGCTCACTGCCTCGGCATTTTCTAATTTCACTTTTTGGCTCACCTGCCTCAGCGAGGCACTGTAGCCCTTGCCCCAGCATCGCCTAGACGGTGCTGTCATTTGACTCCTCCGGCCGGTGAAAAATTACTCTGAAGGAGGCTGGATTTTGGTTGAATTTTGGTGGGTTTTGGTCGGATTTCATGGCTGGGCAACCCGGAGGGCCTACGGGCGACTATGATTGCAGCCATGGCGGGAGGCGGTGATGATTTACATATCTGAGCCTTATTCTGTGTGTGTGTGTGCGTGTTGATTTTGGGCGGATGTTGTGTTGATTTTGGTCTGGCTTGATGGTGGGCGGTGGGTCTGGTGCTGCGGCGGCGGTGAGTTTGATGCATTGGTGGTGGTGCGCACACGTGTATATATATATATGTGTGTGTGTGTGTGTGTGTTTTTTTTAAGTGAATTGGTAATTTTGTTGGGTAAAGATGATATTTCTTGCGTAGCTATATATCAGTGTATTGACACATTTTATAGGTAAAGTCTGCTGGAGATACTCTACGAGGAGTTGTTGGATATGACTGGGCAATAAACGAAGGAAATTGAGCAGTTGATCTTGGCGTTTGAGAACCCACAACAAACCTATAGGACCATTTTAGTAGTAGCTTTTTTAGAACCAGAGAGGGTTATCTTTGGCCATGGCACCAAACTGTTCCATTTGAGAAGACATTTTGATTTCTTTGCTTTCAGTTACCCCCAAAGAATTGCTATAAAGGTGTAGAATCTGTCTTTGCCAGCCATCGGCCGAAGAGCTTAGGGATTCCCATCATTAAAGACTCAGAAGAATAAGCATCATATACTATATGTGAAGTTTCACGCCAAATAAAGTATCAATTCTAAGTCCAACCCAATACTATATTTGTACCTCTATTTTCTAAAACAAAAAAAAAAACAACTCAAACCAAACATCAAACTTCACTACTTAGCTCTCCAAAATTCAAATTCTCATTTTTTAAACTTCATTAAAAAAAATATACAATATTGGCCGTATGTTAAAAATATCAACTTTTAACAAGAAAGAAAAAGTATCTATTGGTATTGATATTTTTGCTATGCGACAATCAACTTTACATCTCATAAAACAAAAATATATTCAAAATGATCCATGCATGCGAATCTATTTGTCGGATCCGGGGACTCTGCCGTCCCTTAGGGATGGCAGGGCCTGCCGACCAATCTCGGCCCTCCAAACATGTTTTGGAAGGCCCAGATTTGAGGAGAGTTAAAATACCCAAAACACCCTTCGGCACCCCTCAAATCTGGGCTATCCAAAACACATTTAGATAGTCGAGATCGGGTCCCGAGTTCCTATTCGTCACACAATTTCCTTCAATAAGTACTAGTGTATTTATGCACCGCCAAAACTAATTGTGACATTTTATGTATTTTCGGATTTTGGTCGTATTATTTACACTAAATAATATATGAAAATTTGCGCGTTAACTTGTCCAAACAAAAATAACTAACAAGAGTAGAGTTCAGGTAATCCTTGAATACACTGTTAAAAATTTTCTGAAGCCGCCACACACTGTTAAAAATTTCCTGGAGCCGCCAAGACTGTAGAAATGGATGGTATTAGGTTGGAGATGCCTTGAAGACAGAGTAAAAGCATCACTGAGGAAAAGGCGGGTAAAGTTTACGCTAATTAAAGGTGGTTGCATAAATCTACACATCTACCCTCATTGTTGGATCGTCATCTATTGAGTTTCAACCCTTGTTTAGACTCGGAGAGAGAATCAATGGGGGCAGTGCTGAGTTGGCTAGGGGCGATGATGAGTTCATGGCTTGGCTAGCCGCACTCTGCATGAGAAATTCCCGGAGAAATTCCCCGATCAATGGCAGCGTCACTTCAATGAGACTCTGCAGAATCGTCGTCGGAGAAATCTTCCGTAATCGTTTTCAATTCCCCCGACCAATTGGCACGTCACTTTTTTTTCCACAATTTTTCCACTAAAAAATCCTTCATCGCCAAGCTTTTTGCTAGTATAAGTACTATTTTCCAAAATATTTGGACTTTTTTTTGGGAGATTTTTATCAAAACATTTTTTATTTTTATAACAACCCTTTTTTTTCAAAAAATATTATATTCATGTTTTTATATAAATAGCAATATCCGGATTATATTCAAAAATATTCAGGTTTTTATAGTTTTGGGATTTTCCAAAATTTGGTTAAGAATTTTTTTCTTGGGAATGAAACATCAGACATGTGACCTCGTTATATTCATGTTTTTATTTGTTGTTTTTTAATTAACCACTCTCATAACCTTAGCAAAAACATTTGTTGTTTTCTTGTAATATTAGGGGAAAACGGAAAAAACACTCACGCTCTGCTTGTAATATGAAAGGAAAATAAGAAATTTTCTTCCTGGTTTTTGGTTCCAAGTTTGTAAATAAAACGAAAATAAAAAAACTAAAAAAACTACAAGAATTCTACAAAAGGAAAACTTCAGAAACTGAAAAGGGGGAAGAAAATGGAGAGGAAATTAAATTTAAATAGAGAAATGTATTTAAGACTTTATTTTGCTGCCGTTTTTCTCGTGAAGCCAAACAAGAAAAATTCATTTTCCCATTAGTTTTCTCTCATTTTATTTTTACAACCAAACAAGAAAAAGTAATCAACTTTTTATTTTTATTTTTATTCTCTTCTTTATTTCCTTTCTTTTCTTTTCCTTTCCATAGGTTCCAAACAAAGCCTTAAGGTTTTCATCGGATTTTTTAATATGATTTTTTTTTTGTTTTATCTCACGTGTCATGAAATTTGTGTAGATGGTGGTGGATTTCTCGGCGTCGTGGTGTGGGAACTGCAAAACGATGGAGCCTATATTCAATGCGATGCCCGCCAAGTTCACCGGTGTCGAGTTCATCAAGATCGACTTCGATAAATTCAAGGTATGATTTATACTAAATTGATTGTTAAATTGATTGTTAAGCTTTAAATAGGTCTTGTAAACGAACCGGACAAGCTAAATTGATTGTTAAGCTTTAAAAACTTAACACGGTTTAAAGTATAGTCAAATTTGGTTGTTTTCGGGACAAAGCGATTTCAAAAGAGCATTAATAGCCATTCACAAACTGATTTCGAATAGCTCGAATGTTTTATAATGTCATGAGTCGATGAGCGGAACGGTATTTTGTTTGAGCTCGGTTCGAAAGCTTAATGAGTTACAGAAGATATTCAAACTTGATTTGTTTATATATCAAATTGATCTCAAACAAGCACAAGAGAACTTAGAGTTCGAACTTGGGAGGTTTTTTTCGTTTATCAGCCATACGCGCACAATCTTTGTTCACATTTTGGATCCATTTTCACAAGTGAGTAGACATTCGGGCTTTGTTTGATTGGACGTAAAACTTGCTCTAGAAAATAGTTCTTAAGTCCGAGTATCGATCCACGAAGATAGATTGGTTGAGTTGTAAAATTCGGTAAAGATTGGTTGATTGTTGTGAAATTATTAAACTAAAGGAAAACAGTAACTAAATTGGGTGAAACTGATTGGGAAAAAGATCTAGGGTTTAGAATCTACTCCAACCCCATAACCAAGCATTGTATAGACATGATTAATATTCGAATCGCGAAGGATTATCTCTAGGGCTTACAAACTCTAACAATAATCATCAAGAAAATATAGAGATTGTTAAAAGGCATGGATTATTCCATAGCACGTACTGTCTCACTATCGCGGCACGATTCATCTTACGAGCATAATCTATCTCAGAACTCCAATTGCACTAGTGAAAACAATTATAGGAACGGTATTTCAACACATGTATACAAATACTCAACTCATTGAAAGAATATTGATCTTATGAAGCCGAATTCTAAAAATATAATCTGATCCAAATATTAATCGTAATCTATACAGAAAAACGAGGTTACTTGATGTAGAGCTTCATCCTCCCCCTAGATTAGGATTTTAGCTGGCCATGGAGATGATTGACATGCTTTGATTTGAAGTACGCGCGAAAAAAATGAAGAAACCTAGTTTTCTCTTTCAAAGTTGCCTCTCAAAATAATCCGGAACCCTTGAAATTATGTTTTGAAGTTCTATATATACTACAGACCTAAAAATTACACAAAAAGCGTCCAAAACGCTGATTTCGGCACCCGTTTGTCCGAACCCAGACATGGGTTGTCTGGACTAGAGAAGCTGGGAACTGTATGAACCCGTTGGAATAATTCGTCCGGATGAAGAATTTCTCCCGTCTGGACGAAGGGTGCTGCAAGGTAGGTTTTGCTGTGTTGAGTGCTGGTCTGGTCTAGGAAAGGGTTGGTCCAGACCAGAGATGTTGGCACTTGACTTTCCGCTCCTCTTTTACACTCTTCTCGTCCTTGGCGCTTTTAGATCACTCCAAAGCACGTTTTTCAAGTTCTTGAGCTTCTAAGGCCTAAAACACCATAAACTAACTAATATTAGTCAAATAACAACCTAATTGACCTAGAAAGATGCAAATTGGAGGATTAGACGGGTGCTTTTAAGCACCAATCAAAATACAACATCTCAATTACATGAGTTAGTAGTTTGTGTAAAAATGATAATTGTAAAACTTCTTTTATCAGGTAGAATGTTTTACATCTAACCAAACGGAGCCTAGTACATAATTCACTTTTTGTGGAGTTCAAACTAGATCTACATAAAAAGAAAAACTTATTTACGGAGGAGGCATAAACTTCTAATTCACGAACATCCACTCACATCATGCCACATCACCTAATTAGAAGACTCATCTACTGAAGAGATTATTCTTTTACGGATGTGATTATTCTTACGTGGAAGAGTTATAGAGAGTGTCTCTTTCAAATAATCTTTTCCGTATTTGTCTCTTCCCTAGCATTAAAGTTGCATTTGTGGCATTAGTTTTCCGCAATTCTTTGTTTCATGTAGGGTCCGTGACTAAGTTTCTCTCTTACATAAAATAAACAACACAACAGAAAAAGAGCTACAAAAGATTTTTTTATTTTTTTTCTAATTAGAACCGGATTTGATGTTTTATGAGTAATTGATACAAGAAAAAATCGGTCAATCAGATATCGGTAAATGTTGGATCATATCGATCCAGAATTCCATACTATGATAAAATTTTGGATGAAAACAAACGTTTCTGATCAAGCACTTAGCATATGATCAGATGATTAAAAAATCACTAATTCCATGCAATTAGGCAATTTTATTAAAAAAATTTTGGTAAAGAGAGAGAAATATCTTAGTTTTTCCAATTAGGCAAATTTGCTTTGTGTTTTTTTAAGTTAGTTCGACTGATTGATTGAGTTTCTGTGGGGGGAATGATAGGATGTGGCAAAGGAGTTTGGGGTGCAGGGAGTGCCGACGTTTGTGTTGCTGAAGCAAGGGAAGGAGGTGGACAGGGTCGTGGGGGCTAATAAGGATGAGCTCGAAAAGAAGGTTAAGAAGCACAGAGTTAGTTAAACCGGAATTCGATCGGCTGTCGTTAAGAGTTCAAAAAAAAAATGTTGAAATATGTGAAAAATAAATAAAAGTGTGTGAAAGTATGACAAAATTGTAGAAAATGCACTTTAACTGCGTGTTTTTTTTTTTTGGTTTGTTTATTGTCAGTTTATTGGGTTGACAATAGAAAGACCCTTGTAATGGACATATCTATTGTGTTGTGATTAATACTTGCAATAATTCTCTTTCAATGGGAAATGTGTGACTGTATGTCTTTGACTCCTTGGCCAAGTGGTTACGAGAAATCATTACGTGTTGCCAAGGGCCGCTCCAGAATTTCTGTTCAGGCAGTGACAAAATCGTACATAAAATTCTTTATAATGCAAAACACTATAATAATGCTTTTTACTTGTTAAAAATTTAATGAGTGTTTTTTTTTTTTTTTTTGACCTATACTGTCTACTTGCTCACAAATTTGAGTAGATTTTCATTTTCATTGGTTATGGATGAACGATTCAGTCGAGACAATACTAACAAATAAAAAAAAATTATTTGAAAAATTATAAAATTGTAGTGCATTTTTTTCAATACACAGGGTTTGCTTGAACCCCCTCAAGTGCTAGTAAAGCCGGCCACGAGTGTTTCTCCACGAGGTCACATGTTTCATTCCCACAAAGGCAAAACATTTCAAACCTCGGGGCCATGGAGGTTTCCCCAGTTATTCTGTCGTTGACTTCAGGGCCCGAAATTAGTCGAGGTACAGACAAGCTAACCCAGACACCTAGTTATAAAAAAAAAAAACTAAAAATAAAATCCTTTAGTTTCACAAATTGTTAATACTGCAAAGGAGCCGAGCCAAACCGAGCTTTGTCGAGCTCGGGTTCGGTTCGTTTACTAAACAAGCCAAAAACTTGAGCTCGAGCTCGACTTGGTTGTAAAAGAACGTCTAAAAATGAGCCAAGCCTATGCAAATGAGTTGAGTTGAGCGGAGCTTTAGAGTGTTAATAAACGAGCCAAAAACTCGAGCTCGGCTCATTTGCAGCCCTTTGTACTACAAATCCAATGATGCATCTCCGTAATTTTCCGCTAAAGAACCAAACCAACAGATCATCTACATATCGGCCGAGAGGTGCAAGGTGGTCTATTTTTTTTGCAAGAAATATAATTTACACAACTGGAAGTTTTTTTTTTTTTGGTAAGTTAACCTTCCATTAAAAGCAAACAACCCAAATACAAGAACCAACAAAAACAAAACCAGGCGAAGAAACACCTAGCTAGCTAACGGAAAAACAAAGCATCAACATCAAGAGGCAAAACATCCCTCACTACATGGAACGTAAAATCCTAGAGCTAAGGCTCCAGGTACGAACTAGCAATCTATTGGCAGCGTTGTCCTTCAGATTCCTCCAAGAGCATAAGCAAGCCCGGACTTCATCCACAATCAAACCACCCAAGGTAGGAGCAGGCAAGGAACAACCTTGAAAGATCTGCAAATTCCTCTCTCGCCATATCCAGTAAATAGCAGCTGCCAAAGACAACTTATAAACTATATGAGCACAAGAATTCCCAGACCTATGAGCACAAACCCAAGCCATTTCTCCAGCAAGCCCAAGACAAGGCCTATCAACGTGATTCTTGGTTAACAACATTTGCCACACGCTCTGCGAATAGTCACAAGCAAAGAACAAATGATCATGGGTTTCTTCTACATGGTGACAAAGACAACAGTCCCGGTCCACTGCCAATCCCCAACTGGAAAGCCTATCTTTAGTAGACAACCTGCCCAAAAAAGAAAACCAAACAATGAAGGCCCACCTAGGAATATGATGAGTAAACCATACACATTTGGCCCATGGAACAACTGGGTGCACTTCCCTGAGAGCCTCCATGCAGACCTTGTCGTATACACACCAGAAGCTGTCAACAACCATCGCACAGAGTCTGGATTAGAGACATTAGGCACCAAATTTGGATCCGTACTAGCAATAATTACTCTAGTAATAGCACTCCTAGGCTGAGGCCATTTCCAATCATCATTGTGAATGATAGAAGCCACTTTAGAACTCCAAGATGTCCCCAATGTAAACCCCGAATTATCGCCAAACCGCTGGTAAAGAGGGCCTAAAGTATGCCAATTGTCAATCCACAAGAAAGTGGATAATCCATCCCCAATGATATACTTAATCCAAGGTTGGGCAAGGCTCCTAAGATTGAATATTTTTCTGATGGTCCAAGAGGCCTCATGCGGGACTCGAGCCTTCCAAATACACAACTGGAAGTTAACCATTATTCCGTAGAATAGCGATTAAGACTGAGATTGTCCAAGGAGAATAAAAAGCTTTGTTACAGTTTCAATTGACTTCTAAAATAAAGTGGAAGTTCGGATTTGAAATATTGAATTGATTAAGCTAATATCAACTAGAAAGCGATTAAAGTTACACGTTAAGGTGGTTGAACAGATACTCTCTTTGTCCCTTTTTAAATTTGTATCTTCGTAAATCCAACTTGTTAAAAAAATATCATCACCACATTTTTCACACCAGATTTTATATCCACTTTACACCTCACATCAACTTTTACCTCCACTTTCCAAAGTTATCCTCCAATATCCATTAACTCTTTACCAACTAAATTTCCAAAATAAAAAAACAAAATAATAATTGTACAAATTTTTACCCATTAATTATATAAAACACACTTTATTAAGAGACAACCAAAAATGGAATACTCTACCTTTATTTTATTTTTGACAGGCAACAAGTTTATTGATGAAAACTTGACAAATGGTACATCAAGTTCGGGGGAAGAGGAGAGGAGACTCCAGCTAAGATTAGAGAAATTAAAACATTTGAAGAGTCAAAGCCCAAAAAAAAAAAAAAAAAAAAACCCCGGAGTTTCAAGCCCAAAACACCTAAAGGCCTAGCCAAAAAAGACATACTCAATACAAAAAATTAAGCCCAATCCAAAAGGACACCGAAACCCTAGACACCAACCCCCATTGTTGCCGCTCCAACACCTTAAAACGTTGACCGCCAACTAGCCGCCACAAACGCCACCCTTATCCACCCATCATCAGCCACAACCATCCATTACTGTTAGGCCCAGAACTGGAATCACCCAACAATAAAGACCAATGGGTGAATCGAGACTACCATATGGAGAATGCATGGACGGAAACCCCTAGCTACCGACAGCAACCAAGGCTACCAAAACACCATTAAGCCCAACCGAAATCACCCAGCAATGAAACTAGTGGAGACCGTAGATGTCGATGAAACCGATCAAATCGATGGAAAGGAAAGGGGAGGGGGAGGAGAGAAAGAGGCACTCGAGACTCCAAAACATCACTGCCGCCACAAGGAAGAAGGAACGTTGACTCTGCTTCGTCGTGAATCCCCACATGATCTAACCCCAAAAATGCCGCCAAGATCCACAAGTCATGAACCCCATAAACGGCTGATAAGCCCCTAATAGTGTAAATAAGGGGCTTAGCTACCTCGTTTTTGTCACACACACGCGCATAACATGTTCTATTTGATTGATATTGCGCATAGGTTGTGTTTTAGTCGTTCACAGGTTTTTCAGAAGAATAAAGCATCTCTTTGGTGCCATGGCTCGAACACGAGTCAATCCGTGACCCAAGGCCCGAGGCCACGTGGCACGCCACCACGATGCCGAGGAATTCATGAGGAAAGTCAAGGAAGAATGCCAAGTATGGCCGAGCAAAGGCCCAAGCCAAGACGAGGACGAACGGGCGAAGAACATGCTTTGAGCAAGTCCTATGGATAGGAGAATTGGCCCTATGGATAGGAGGATGATCAGTCTGGCCAATTATTGTGAAGCAATGAAGCCCTATGGATAGGAGAATCAGTCCTATGGATAGGGGAGTGATCAGATTGGCCAGTCGTGCGCAAAGGAGTTCTCCTATGGATAGGAGAATAAGTCATATCCATAGGACCTGGGTTTTTCAACAATTTTTGCACCCGACCAAGGAAAGACTTGGGGGCTTTTTGGGCCTTTTAATTGTAACTTTGGGGACTATAAAAGGTCCCAAACATCAGAATATTAGGGTATCTTGCACTTTCACCTTCTCTCTCTACCTCCCTTCTTCTTCCTCACCCATTTTCTCTACCTTCTCTCTAGAAATTAGGTGTTAATCTTCAAGAACCAAGGCTACGGCCTTCATTAAAGTTGTAAGCACTCTTCTTATCTATTCAAATCTCTAATTTATTTCCATTTTCGTTATGTTTCACGTTTTTATGCCATTTTCACTTAGTATTTCCATTTGCCTTTTGAGTATGTGTGAGTAGTGTAGCAAGGCTAGGTCATGGGGTGATTAGCACCTCATGGCTTGGGTTATTTTGTTCTTCTCTCAAAATGAACATTAAAAGTTGTTTGTTTAAGAGTTGGGGTTCAATTTTATGTATCAAAACTTAGTCTTGTTACCCTTTTTGATCTTATGTAGGCAAGGGCTTGACTTTTTGTCACACATGATGCTTAGAGCTATGGCATTCAAAGTGTTTGTAAAAATGCCTCAATGAACTCTACTCTTGAACAAACTCATTTTCTAGAATCCAAATGTGCTAAAGTGTTGAATCTTCCGGTTAAGCATGTTTGACAACATGACTTAACCGAGTAATCTTGAGAGGAACAATTTAATTCAAGTCATGAGTGTTTTGAACCCCTTGACTTTGCCTTTAGTTTAAATTAGCAAAATCTTCATTTTCTAGTCATTTAAAGGTAGAGAGAGAACCACCAAACAAACCACCTTATAAATTGGCCATCTTAACGCCATAAATCTCTTCGCAAGTCAATCTCATGCCGAGTGCATTTGGTCTCTGTGGAAATTGACCCCGGTCTTGCCGGGTTACTATGCTTTCGACGACCTAGCCCTACGCTTGGGGCAATGCTAACTACAACAACATTAGGTCGCAAGCAACGGCCAAAGCTCTAGCCAGTTGGGAGTTCTTAGAGAGAAGAAGTAGCCTTATAGAAAGAGAAAGGAGTTTATTACAACAAATAGTTAGGAATACTCTACTTTTATTTGGGGACGAATTAAGGGAGTTTAAAGACTTAGAATAAGCATCAATAAAGGTGGTTGTCAAAATTTGGCAATGAATTTCATACAATGATGAAGAGAATATTGACAGTGATCGATTAAGAATCCCTAAAGGTGGTTGAACAAAAATATGAAGACTAAGGCCTTCTTACAATTTCTAGCTCAAACTCAAAATTGACTTATTGTGTTTTACGAGACAGATCATTCTCTCATAATATATCGACTTAAAAACTGACTTAAGCCTGGAACAACCCTAAGCATCGCTACAGATGGGTTTTCAAAATTTGACAATGAATTTTGATACAATGGTGATGAGAAATTTGACAGTGAATAAGCATCAGTAAATTTGATACTCTAATGAATAAGCATCAGTGTCCTATTGGCAAGTGTTTGCTCACATTATTCGATTCTTGTTACATAATTCAAGATTAAAATTCGATCCGAATCAAGTGTTATCTGATCCGGTTCTTATCCTTTGGTATTGAGATGATTTTTTGTTGCAATGATTACAAACTCAAGCCTTAGCAAAAGAAGGATTTATGTCGGTTTGGAGTGTTGCTACGGTACACCCCCCCTACAAATTACTCCATATGAGATTTTGTTACTCTAAAAATGAGATTTTGTGGCACTAAATATGAGATTTTGTGGCTAGAGGTATGAAAGGGCGTACGGCATTAACCTCATACAGATGGACGACCGAGATTGCGTCTCATATGCCGTGTGGGATTTTGTCACCTTTGACCATTGACCATATGAGATAGTGTGTATATCGATATGAGAGTTTGTGGAATCCAATATTTATTATTGTGATTACCAATATGAGAGTTTATGGACTAAATATGAGATTTGGTGTTTCAATATGAGATTTTGTGACGGATCCAATATTTATTGTTGTGATTACCCATATGACATTTTGTCAGACTAGATATGAGATTTGGTGTTCCAATATGAGATTTTGTGACTATCCGTATGAAGTCCGCACTAAGTCCCGACAGTTCGCACCAGGTTCGCACGGTTCCAATATGAGATTGTGTGGCTCCAAATATGATATTTTGTGGACTTATATGAGATTTTGTGACTATCCGTATGAGGGTGCATACCGTACGCCCTTTCATACATCTATCTACAAAATCTCATATTTGGAGTTACAAAATCTGATATGAAATAATTTGTAGGGGGTGTGTACCGTAGAATTCTCCATTTGTGTGAGCTCCACACGAAGTGGAAACTGTTCATCTATTTTTTGGGTGGGTGAACATGGTAGCACCATGTGCAAATTTGATTGTTTTGTACATTTGCTTGACTAATTTTGATTGTGTTTTCTGGGGGGAAATGACAGGATGTGGCGAAGGAGTTTGGGGTGAAGGCAATGCCGACGTTTGTGTTGCTGAAGCAAGGGAAGGAGGTGGACAGGGTCGTGGGGGCTAAGAAGGATGAGCTCGAAAAGAAGGTTCTGAAGCACAGAGCTAAACCGCAATTCGCCGCTTGATTATAAGTACACTTTATAAACTTAAACGATGATTTTATTTGATGAAACCACAGTTTGGGATGTTTGTAACGAACATATCTGGTGTTTTATGATGAAAACTTTGCTATAATGAATATGCTTAAGAAAACATCGGACCCTTGGAACGATAATGCTTTGGACACAAACATCCAGACACGAATACATCTTTGTTTGGAGCGATGTGTTTGGAGTTATTCAATGCATGCTGCATGCGTGTCTTATAGAGTATTCGTTGTCCATCCGACAGTTTCGGAAATGTCCGGAATGTCTTGAGAAGTTGACTGTTTACCGTCTGAAGACGTGTCCTAATGCCGGCATTCTAGCATATATTGCTCCTTTTGGAAAGGCAAACAAGTTATCAATTTGTAAAGCAAAATGAATAGTACCCTTTTTGTCTCTTTCTTATTGTCGACATTTTTATTTTGAGTTGTACCTTAATAAGTGTGTTTTGAAAAGTTAATGGATAAAAGTTTGTACAGTTATCATTTTACCTTTTTGAAAAGTTAGTGGGTAAATAGTTAATGGATAAAAGTTGATGATAATTCTAGAAAGTAGAGATAAAAGTTGATGTGAATAGTGTAGTGGAGATAAAAGTTGATATGAAAGATGTAATGATTATGGCCTTGTTCGTTTCCCAGTTTAGTTTTAGTTTTAGTTTTGATGACATCGTCATTTCCCTCATTTCTCTCTCTATCTTTCTTCACTCATTACACCTTTTGACATCATCAAAACTAAACTAAAACTACCAAACAAACAAGACCTATATTTTTTTTACTGAGTTGAATTTTACGAAGCAACATACAGTACTTAAAAATGGACGAAAGGAATAGCTTCTATAGGAGTCAATAAAAGTTTACAAGTGTAAGGAACCTTGGATGGAGAGACCTTCAAAATAGAACACTGGAGGTATTTTTTGAGGTTACCAATACAATCCGTTTATCTATAGGCAGGCAAGCACGCTACACATACATCTTAATAGTACCGGTCAAATAGAAAATAAAATTCAGACCATCGAAAAAAAATTTGGATGGTATATGCACCGTCCGTCCATTGTACGTATACGGACTTGTGTGTACATCGCTTTTTCGTTACAATAACACATGCATCCTCCCAATAAAGGCTATTGCATTTGAGTTATAGCCAATCCCAGAGCAAAAATGGTTTCCACGTGTCACAAACCCAATCTTGTTTGATTTGGGTTTTAGGTTTGGTTTTTCAGATAATGATTGGACGGAGAAATTAGGGTAATAATTAGAAATATGGGATAGTGCTGAGAGAGATATAAAGAGAAATGAGAATAATACTCAAATTGAAAATAAATGCAATGATTATTGAGAAATGTGAGTAATAATAAGTAATAATTGAAAAAACCGGTCCGAAAACCCAAAACGAACAAGTTCGTCTAACCCAGTCTCAAGACCATAAGAAAAGCATCACATAATGCCATGGCAAAACCACATCCCAGCCAAACTTAAGGGAATGAAATCTGTCATTGGCTTCCTTGACTGCAAAAAGCATATAACAAACGACAGTGAATTGCACCCAAACTTCTACATCTATTCCCATATATAATACATAAAAGCCATTCTATATCCATCTAAGCATATCTACCAGTAAAGCTGTAATCTCCCTCAAACAGTGTATGATTGCTGAATTGTATCGATGTCGAGACCTTTCAACTTCACGACTGATTCAACATGGCCTTTGAGCGTATGCAGTTCTCTCAACCTGAGAGAGAGAGAGAGAGCGCATCCGTCAGCTCTAAATAGGTATGTACATTTGACTGATTCTTACCTTATTTCTTACACAAACTCCATTACTGAAGATGCCCTAAGGTCTGCATAAACACCATGATCACCAAACATAGCCTTTTTTACTGCATGCTCTTCTCAACGAGTCCTACGACACCTGTGGTTCTGATTAATGGGTTATTAAGCGCACAATCGTATAATTTATCTTGAAGATTCTAAAATTATATTATCCTGAATTCTGGATGAAAATCAAATGAATTGGATCGATTACGTAAAAATATCCAATGGGCCTAATTTTCTCCAAAACCACTTGAATAATTATTTTAAAATTATTTAACGGTTGGATTGTTTGTGTGGGACTTAAACGTGGATCAAACAAGACCGCATTTGGCAAAGCACTTGCCTTGCAGCCAAGACAGCGGCTTTTGGCTGCCCTGCAGAGTGGTGTGCAATTTTTGCAGCACCTGACTTTCGTAAAGTGGAGGTAAAAATTGACGTAAATGAATAATGATTATATTTCTTTAATAAGCTGTTTTTATAAAGTAACACACTTTAAAAGGGACATAAGGTGCAAGTGCACTAGCTCATGCGGTAGAGGTGTCTTGGATGCCCCACACTGCATTCCGAGATCGAGCCTCATTTCTCCTCCCCTATGCAATAGATTACGAAGGACTTAAGGTGTCGACTCTTGTTGCCCTCCTCGTGTAATAGATTACGATCATGTAATAGATTATGAATCTTTGAAAGAGATGTAAGGTGCATAATCCAATTTTGCTCAAACTAGTTTTGTACCCAAAAATTGGATTTTTTTAATATTGGAATAAGTCCAATTACCCAAAAATTGGATTTTTTTTTTATTGGACCAAGTCCAATTGATCTAAAAAAAGTCTTATTGTTCTCCCAAACATTCAATAAATGCGGTTGAACGAATCTGCCCTTAAATATGGCTTTGCTGTCTATCGAGTTTTGACTCTTGTTTAGACTCGGAGAGAGAGAGAGAGAGAGGAGAGAGAGAGATAATCAATGGGGGGGATTATGAGTTACCTAGCAGGCAGCGGTGCTGCCCAAGCCTCATCAGAATCTTCGTCGGAGCCATCCGCCGTTATCGTATTCCACTCCTCCAACCGATGGCAGATTCACTCCAACGAGGCTAAAAAAATCCCCAAGCTGGTAAATTGCCACTATTTCCCAAATTAGGGCTTTTTATTTTTGTTGAGATTTAATCGAATTTTCGGATCCGATTCTTTTGTTTTGTCTCTCGTGTCATGAAATTTGTGTAGATGGTGGTGGATTTCTCGGCTTCGTGGTGTGGGCCCTGCAAAATGATGGAGCCTGTAATCAACGCGATGTCCGCCAAATTCACTGATGTCGAGTTCATCAAGATCGACGTCGATGAATTGAAGGTAAGATTTTTTAACTTAATCTGCTCTCAATTCGTAAATAAAGCTCATGAATGAATCGAACGAGCTGGATTGATTGTTAAGCTTTGGTTTGAAAACTTAACGAGCGCTGAAGTATATTCAAGTTTTGGTTGATTTATGAGTCAAACGATTCTCAAACAAGATGATCATGAACTGATCTCGAGTAGTTTGAATTTTCTGAACTGTCTACTTCGCGGAGCAGCATCTTGTTCGAGCTTGGTTGGAAAGCTTAATGAGATTTAAAGATGTTCAAGCTTGGTTAATTTACATATCAAACCGATCTCAGACGTGCTTACAAGCGAACAAGTGGTGATCTCAAACGTGCTTACAAGCGAACATGCGCGGTTTGATTTGTTTCGTTTGTCAGCCCTACTCGACCTTTTCGATCTATTATCTCCATGAGTAGACATTACTAGCACTTCATTCATTTTGTCTTGAGCTTGAGATTCACATTTTATGACTAGCACCGTATTTGAAGTCATAATTGTTGATACTGAAAAAATCAGTGTCCTTAGATATTGGCAAGTGTTTGATCAAATTATTCGATTCTTGTTACATACTTCAAGATTAAAATTCGATTCGAATCAAGTGTTATCTGATCCAGTTCTTATCCTTCGACATTGAGATGATTTTTTGTTGCAATGATTAAAAACTCAAGCCTTAGCAAAAGAAGGATTTGTGTGAGCTCCACGCAAAGTGGAAATTGTTCATCTATTTTTTGGGTTGGTGAACATGGTAGCACCATGTGCAAATTTGCTTCGTTTTTTTTTTTTTTTTGACTGATTGATTGTGTTTCTGTGGGGGAAATGACAGGATGTGGCACAGGAGTTTGGGGTGCAGGCAATGCCAACGTTCGTGTTGCTGAAGCAGGGGAAGGAGGTGGACAGGGTCGTGGGGGCTCAGAAGGATGAGCTCGAGAAGAAGGTTGAGAAGCACAGAGTTCAACCGAGATTCGCTGCTTGATTATGAAGTACGATTATTAAACTTAAACGAATGATTTTATTTGATGAAAGCACAAACTGGGATGATTGTAATGAACATATCTGGTGTTTTATGATGAAAACTTGCAGTAGTTTCCCGTAAGTTGGAAAATACAACTGTGATTTGCAGCTAACTTTGTTTAGTGAGTTCGAATAAGTTGGATCAGTACATCGTTAGTTAAGAAGCTGTCTATTAATGAATATGCTTAAGAAAACATTGAACCCTTGGAACGATAATGCTTTCGACACAAACATCCAGACACGAATAAATCTCTATTTGGAGCTATTCGGTGCATGCGTGTCTTATAGAGCATTCTATTCGAACAGTCCCAGAAATGTCTGGAGATGTGGGCAGCTTACTCTGCGGAGACTGTCCTAATGTCTGCATCCTAGCATTGCTCCTGGACGTAGAAGAGCTCGAGCTCGAGCATGGCTTGTTTGGTAAACAAGCCAAAAATTGAGCTCAGGCTCTACTCGCTTGGCTCATGCCCAGGTATTTACTTAAAGAGCCTCCTTAAACGAGCTGAGCTTTTACGAACCGGGCCGAGCTTTGCCAAACTCGTATAGTAAACGAGCCTAAAATTCGAACTTGAGCTCAGCTTGATTACTAAACGAGCCAAGCCACGAGTTGCTCGCGAATAGCTTGACTCATTTGCAGCCCTAACTCTCGGTAGCCACGAGTTGCTCGCGAATAGCTCGACTCATTTGCAGCCCTAACTCTCGGTAGAAAGGTAAACAAGTTATCAATTTTGTAAAGCAAAATGAATAATAGCTTCTATGGGATTAATAAAAGCTTACAAGTGAGAGCAATCTTGGATCGATGTAGACCTTCAAATTTGAAACTAAGAAACCTTCAAATATGAATTTTTGGTTGAATCAGAAAGTGATGCTTAGTTTGGGAATATTAGCTACTCTTAATGTTGGATTGCGTTGCGATACAGATGCTGTCAACAAAATGCTGTCTTGCAATTCTGTATTTTTCTCCAGAGGAATCAGGAAATGCATCACATAAATGACATGGCAAAACCACATCCCGGGATTTTCTGTTGTACCAAAAAAAAAAAAAAAAAAAAACCACATCCCGGCCAATCGGCCGAGTTTGGCGGAAACCCAAAATCAAGGGAATGAAATCTGTCATTGGCTTCCTTGACCGCAAAAAACATATAACAAACGACAGTGAATTGCACCCAAACTTCTACATACATTCCCATATATAATACATAAAGAGTAAAAGCCATTCTATATCTACCGAAGCATATCTACAGGTAAAGCTGTTATCTCCCTCAAACAGTGTACGATTGCTGAATTGTATCGATGTCGAGGCCCTTCAACTTCACGACTGATTCAACATGGCCTTTGAGCGTATGCAGTTCTCTCAACCTGCGAGAGACCCATTCAGCTCTATTTAATAGTACCATTTTCTATGGAATTTCTGTCGCAGCACATAAGATTTATAACCTTTACAAATGATAGAACAAATTATTTCCCCCACATCAATAATAGGTGGTCACACGCTTTTCCATCATCTTTGACCAGTGTAATGGGTATCTTCATAATAAAGTGTAGTGCCGGCTTTGGGTAAACACCGAGGATGAGACTGCATCAGGCCCCCAATTTTTTCCTTATTTTTAGGGGCCCCAAAATTTTTATACCCTTAATAATATTAGAAGGAAAATGTCTAATAAAACTTTGGGCCCAATTTAAGTGAAAGTCCCAAATAAAACCCTAAAAAATCATGGTAAAGATGTAATTTTAAAATTTCTTGGTAAGTGATGATTTTTTTGGGAAGGATGTTTTACCAAAAGAAATAAGAAAGGCAAAGAAAGTGTTCAATTATTTGAAACTAACAGTTGATTGTTTTTCAAATACGTGGATTGTTTCTAAACTGTAGTTGACTACACGATTTACAGTTGCCTCTGGAGAAATAATCTTTTCGAAGTCAAAATTGATCAAATCTTAAGAGGTTAAATAAATTGGTTATGCTAGCCATGATAAAAATATGGCGGCTAAAAAACTTGATTATCAAAGAATAAAATCACAAAGACTTGCTAGCAAATTTAAAGCATCACTCCTTAAAGGTCTTAAAATAGTCTGGTTACCTTGCAATCTCAGCTCGTCTTTTTGCCTCTTCAGCCAACTGATTAAGGTCTGCATAAACACTGCGATCACCAAACATGGTCTTTGTCTCGGGAGGATGCAGCCCATGGAAGGTCCTCTGTGCCTGTGCCCACTTAAGCTCACGTTCTTCCTTCCCAAAATGCTTTTTCCTTGTAAAAGCAATCTGCAAAATATAACAGTTTTACCAGATGGCCATTATTTAAGAGATTCGTTCGCTGATATGCTTTAAAATGAGTAACATACCCTTTGCTCGAAAACAAGATCCCAAGCTTTCCCGCTCAGTGCATATCTGATGGCGAGCTTAACAAAATCGAGGGGGATGTAGACTACAAGGCTGTAAAGCCAAATCACCCCAGCCCAACCCCATCCAATCCCTTCAATAGCAGCAAAACTCCAATTTGCATAAACGGCAATCAGAGTCGCAATCTGCTCACAGTTGAGAAAAGTAAAAAGGTTGCGTAAAATGTTGAAAAAACTCGTCAAAGGAAAAGAGCTGTAGAGAAGAGAAAAAAGATTCGAATTTCACTCACCAACTGAGCAGCAACAAAAGCCACCACAAGCAAAACACCGGGACGTTCAACGAAAGACCAACTCCTAGAGCGTGTGACAAATATCAAGGCCTGACTGGTGATACTCACTTGTAGGTATACTGCCGATGCAAGCTTCCTCAAGTTACTACCATGAGCTGTTTTCTGGAGTGATGGAACCCCAAATACATGCTGGAAAAAGGGAGAAAATAGAACTGTTAAAACCGGGTGCTTGTCAAGACTGAACCTATGTTCTGGTGAATATTTCATGACTATTCACTTTAAAAGTTCCCTTACAGGAAAGAAGTCTGTCTGGTACGCTGCCCAGAAGAAAATGACTGTTGTCATGGCCAAGTAACTACCAAAAATAATGCCAGTTGTAAAGATCTCTGCCAGCTTCCAGCTATCAGGCTGAGGAGATGGTTTCACCCTATCCTTTGATATTGCCATAATGGTGCCTGGCATGCCCAGTATATGGTTAGCATTCAAGCCAACGAACAGAAAAGATGTAATCAAGGCTAATGACGATGAAATGAGAAGAAATACAACTGTAAATACATGTGTATGTTGGTCTACATGACAACTAGATAAGCAAGGTATGTGCATTCACTGTGACAATACGAACCATCATTGAGGATCGCAATGATCAGCACCATGAAGGGAGGGAAATCGAACTTCCATATGAGGGTAAGTAACATAAAACCAAGCTGTCAGAAAAAAAAGAGAAGTAGGTAAAAGAGTACAAGCCATCAGATCTGATAACAGTGTCTTAACTAATATATTTAAAGTGCAGATAAAATGTTTAAAGTGGTTTCTTTGTTGCCTAGAATACAACACTTACCACAATCCGGACGGTTATAGAAACTGCATATATCTGCACCGTGAACACCCAAAATAAAAACAGTTAAAAGAAAATCGTCTATCAGCAATTGTACAAGGTACGATGCTTATTATGCCCCATCGGGCACAGTTTGGGTTTGTGTGTGCGCTCATATTTTCTTTTCAAGTGTCCTTTCCCAACCCCCAAGGTGGGCAAGGGCAAGTGTTTCGCAACTGCAACACACGGGTACAGTAAAACAAAGGTGAATCAAGATACACAGTGGCAGCAGCAGTTTGCAGAGGCAATGATACCACTTGGCGAGAATTGGAAGGAAATTTGTTCAAATGGCTTAGAACTTCGAAATTACACCGAAGAACTGGTACTATAGGCACCAGAAGGACGACCATACAGAATACATAAGAAAAATGTTACACGTTCCCCCACAGTTACCATTCTTGCTCTATGTAATATGATACTTGTTAAAAGGTTTGTTTTTCTAAATAGATATGAGGAACAAATCAAGAAGAATCATATCTTACATGATGGAAGTGGTATAAAATCATTGCAATGGATTGGTGACATTGCCTTATTTGCAAATCAAACTTTCTCATAGTGTATGTATTTTTTACAGAAGACATATATGCTAACTGACATGCCGAACCTCTCCTGAGTCTCCTCTACTAACTTTTGGTATTGACCAGAAGCAAAACTTACTGTGTAATTTTTCATCCTCTGGAAGATTGCCCGACTAGTTAGTACAGCACTGATGATAACACTAAGGCCAGGTTCTGTCAGGACTATGTCAGAAGCACTGCGAGCAGCATCAGTTGCATCAGCAACAGCTATGCCAATGTCAGCCTTTTTAAGGGCTGGAGCATCGTTAACTCCATCACCAGTCATTCCGCATATGTGTTTTCTAGCTTGTAGACGTTTTACGATCTCATATTTGTGCTCTGTACCAACAGATAAGGCAGATCAACAGGAATCATAGAAGAAGTGCTCAAGGAACATATACTGAGCTCAATAGTCTGTTGTTTACGCAAACATGTCACCGTATTACACTCGGAAAGGTGATAGAATAGTGGTTTCCACATTCCAGTTGCAAGTGGTAAAGTTTGCCCCTTTTCGAGGAGTTCAAGGTATCAAACTGTTTTCGTTGGGATTTTAGACTAGGATCTAAGCCTGGGTAAAACTGAAGTGAAGAAAACATGTCGACTTACATAAGTCACAAAAAATGAAAAGAAACATTACCAGGAAAAACACCAGCAAAACCATCAGCTTTTTCGATAAGCTCGTCAACTGGAAAATCTGCAATTGACTCATCCTTGTTCTGTCCGAACAAGGCAGATGATGGATACATATTAGTTCCCATTCCCAAACGCCGTCCCGTTTCCTTTGCTATTGCTAGTTGATCACCTAATGAAGGTAGAGAAGGGTCATGGAAATGAAGTACGAGCAACAAGGGGGGCAAAACCCCCACGTTCTGGTAGATGGAGATAGTGAGGAGAGAGATGGAAGGATAAGAAACAGACTTCTGAAAGGGAAAATAAAACAAGTGAAACAAGGAATGAAGAAAAAAAAGTAAAATGGATGCAGTGGATGGCATAAAGCCGTGAACCAATTTTATAAGCACTCACGTACTGACTATATTTTGGATTTCCCTTGGGCAGCCGGCAGCCTATGAACTGTGAATACCTATTTGGATAGGTCAGGTCCTTGTTGTTCTACAAATGTACCTAGCCAGCAGTGAGCTGTGACTTCCAACTTTTACTCCTGTAAATATCCCTGGCGCGGACCTGACGCAGCAGTAAAGCTGCCCCATTGTGGCCTTAAGGTCATAAGCAGGAGATTTGTGCACTGGGTACGCCCTTTTAAATATCCCAATGTGAATCTACAAAGATAACCTATCACGTTTCACCAACAGCCATTGTGCCTGCTTCTACGAATTCCTGTCACCCATGCTAAAATATCTACATGATGGCTTCAGCCCGTCGCACCTAGTTGATTTATGGCTTGTAGAACCACGTTATCGAAAGGAAAATCATTCATGAACACATCCCCCAGAGATGGACTTATTAGGATCCAAAAACAGTAGAAAAAAATTAAAATACAAAAGAAAAAACAAATCCTGTTAAGTAGTTGTCATATTTTTATTTATACGGAACTGACTTAACAGATCAAATTTAAAGCATATACAGAGAGTTTTCAACAGAAAAACACAAGGAGATGCATATGCTAAAAATACACACACCTGTGATCATCTTAACATTTACCCCCAAATTCAAAGCCCTCATTATTGTATCCGCACTGTCATGTCGAGGTGGGTCAAAGAGAGGCATGAGGCTAACAAATTGCCATGGACCTCCTTGACTCTCCTTCCTTCCATCAGGAACTTCCTGTGAAAAATGTTCAAACCGCCCATCAACTACGAACAAATAGCTAATCCAAATGACATGTGCATTGCTAAAGAATATAAGAGAGAATGAAAAGAATATAATAACAACTGTAGAGTACCTGGTAAGCTACTGCAAGAGATCGTAACCCTCGCTCTGCAAACTTGTCAATAACAGCATGAACTATACGCTCTATTTCTGATTTATTGTGTGCGAGGTTCAGTATCTAGGAAAAATTATATGTGGGTGAATTAGATATTACAATGACCGATAATCAGATACAAGATGACTGTTTCTAATTATTTTACCTGTTCCGGTGCACCTTTGCTGACTCTATGCATTTTACCTTCGATAAATATATGTCAGAGCTGTCCGCTTATCAGTGGGGTTAAATGAGAGAAAGTGAATCACTTGAATGCCTGCCCGTGCCTTTTTATGGTAAATGGAGCATATCAGATGATGTTAGATTAATGCATCGAATAGAAATCCTTCAGATAGAAAATCTTATCTTCAGCTATTAGGGATCCGAAGCATTAATAAAACCTCTGCACATGAATTCTATACACTGGAAGAATGTCATCCTAATTGGCCTACCTCCTTTGGATCAGCTAGCATTCCCACAATGGCAGCGTCTATCGCATCTTGGTTTTCCACTCTGGAGGCTCTGGCAGCCATCAAAACTACACTATCTGCATCTACTCCTCTAGCAAAGATCTACGAGAATACATACATGCTAACAAAGACTAGAATATAGAACTATAAATTGAAACTGAAGCAAACACACCCTTCAAAAAAAATAGCATAAAAACCTCAACAAGACTTTTGTCAACTGTCAGCTTGTTTAATGTCAGAGTTCCAGTTTTATCACTGCAAAGCACATCCATGCCAGCCATTTCTTCGATTGCTGTCATCCTTTTTGTGATGGCTCCCTACAATTGTTAAGAATAAGAACAGCCTTTCGCATACAAGCAAGTCCCAAACTGAAATCAGTGGGTGTACTACATCAGAATGCCATTACAACAAACCTGCTGAGATAAGCGGTGGGAACCAATCGCCATTGTCACGGATAACACTGTCGGCATGGCAATGGGAATCCCTCCAATAAGGAGGACCAGCAAATTGTCAATTACTGAGCGATATGGCCGATGTTGAATTGGGACCATTACAATGATCTCTATAATCATCCCCACAGCAATACAACATATACAGAAATTCCCAATGGCAGTCAAGACCTATAAGTAATAAAGAGAGCATTGTAAAACACACAAGCCATTTGTAAACAACTGAATAGAAAGACTGTGAAAAGGAGATTGTCATATTGAAAATATTTACTCCTCTATCAGAATAAGGCTTCAGATATCGTCATAGTGAAAACCTAAACCAACACCTGGAGCCGTTAAATTAAAATGCACATGAAGCTAAAAAGTACGCTTGAGAAAAAAGCTGGATCTCTCGCCTTCCTTTTGGTTCTTTTTTCGTTGTGGTATGGTTAATTGGTTATTCTAATTTTTCTGACAACTCGATCTTAAAAATTAGTTTGCAAGAAGTCGTTACCTTCTGAAAATGGCCTACTTGATTTGTGGAGTCCACAAGGTGAGCAGCCTTGCCAAAGAAGGTGTGGACACCAGTGGCGATCACCACTGCTTCTATCTCTCCCTGTTTGCAAGTTGAACCAGAATAAACTCCTTCCCCAGGGCCCTTCGTCACAGGGAGGGACTCACCAGTCAGAGCAGACTGCAATGCCGGGAAAAAAAGGTATCCAAGTAAGAGAGCTGAACCATTATTGGAGAATGAAATCAACCTGTTGCGACTAAGACAACAATTCTAGTAAAAAGCACCTGGTCTACTTTCAATGGATCACCATCAAGGAGACGAGCGTCAGCAGGAATTATATCCCCAAGTTTGATACTAATTATGTCACCTGGAACAATAACAGCTGCATCTTTCTCACTCCATTTCCCATCTCGAAGAACCTGCGATACTATGTCTTAGATTTAATGGACCTAGTGGAGAAGATATCCATTGTAACTCATAATTGACTGTAGATAAAATGGTAAAGCAAGCCAAATAAGCTTGTGAAGGTTATGCTAAAATCAAATTGGATGCTAAAAATAACAATTCCACAAAAGTAGAAAGCACTGGTCAAATTCTATCCGAATTCTAGTACCTTTGCTTTAGGTGCGAGACGGGCCATGAGAGCTGCGGCAGCATTGCCAGCGTTGTTCTCTTCAACAAAACTGATGGTAGAATTGATCAAAAGAAGGATAATGATCCCAATGAAATCTTGCCAATCAGGCGGTTTTCCCTGCCATACACCAAGGCAATGTGAAAATTCCTTTAAGCAGAATCCTCAGAGACAGTTAAAACTGATGGAACAAAAGAAACACACAAATGCCTTGTTAGAGTTGTCTGATTGTTAAGATTAACGAAGCACGCAAGAAACTGAACCATGCATACTAAAATTTGCTTACTCAGATCCTAGAAAAATAACCTGCTCTCATTAATCTAAAATTAGAAGAAATTTAGAGAATAACCTTCTGATCGTAACACAACCTGAGATGTCGAAAGTTCTTTTCTAGTTTATGAGAAACAAGCAACACATAACAAAGAAACAGAGCTTACTCCTCCATTGGCGAGTGCAATGGCCATAATTGCTGCAGCTTCCATGACCCATGAAAGAGGATTCCACATAAAACTGAAGAACTTCAAAATCTTGCTCTCCTACAAAGTTCAAAATTATAATACATAAGCTATTAGAAAGAAAGTAGTTGGTTAAAGTTCATCTATTTTGTTTTGGGTTGCAAGAGTCAAGACACTTAATGGGAAAGCAAGTGCAATTTGCATAAATAAGCGGACAAGGCGTGAAATTTGGTCTTTTCTTCAAGATTGCTAGTAGAATTAGGTCCCTAATATGACCAACATGAATTTAATACAACTCTGAAGGTGTGTTTTTGTGATTTAGGATTTGGTAGGTTGGGCTCAACTTAATACTCCATAACTATTCATTAAACTTGTATTTTCCAAACATTGTTGTGTTTATGGTAGAGTGTTATTAAATGCAATTATATGTGCTCAGTTGTACTTATGATTGACTGGCCCCAACGGGTTTTTCTTCGTCCTGAGTTCAATATCGAAACCTCCTAGGTGCTATCAATTCTTGTGCGGCCGGTCCATTCATAAGGGAGTTGTTCTAGCTTTAATTGGGAACCAAAGACCAATCCCACAGATTAGTTGATTAGTTGAGATGCGCGTAAACAAACCCGAACAGTTGAGTTATAAAAAAAAAATAAAAAACCTTAAAAAGTACATAGTCAATAATACTCCTATGGATCAAACATGTGACATTATATTGACATCAGACCTGGAGTATTTACTTAATTGACCCCTAAATCACCTCAAATTTTACACAGACAAACATAAGGAAAAACATATATGTAGGCAGCACCTCCTTTTCCTCAAGTTTGTTGTACCCAAAAATGGTTAGTCTCTGTCCAGCATCCTCAGCTGTGAGTCCTCCTCTTCCACACCTCAGATTCACAAAAACCTCCTCAATCTCTATGTTCTCCTGCAAAATCAAATTACAAATTCAATTCACCGCCGACTCCAAACCAAAACCCTAGCTGAACAAAACAACATATATAGGAGAGTGGAGCTGCAAACGAACCGAGTTGTTCGCGATCAGCTCACAGCTCGGAACGAGCTTGAGCTTAACGCTTAAGCACCTTTA
This sequence comes from Vaccinium myrtillus, assembly GCA_016920895.1. Taxonomy (NCBI): domain Eukaryota; kingdom Viridiplantae; phylum Streptophyta; class Magnoliopsida; order Ericales; family Ericaceae; genus Vaccinium; species Vaccinium myrtillus. The sequence goes on from CM029274.1 coordinate 34,837,383, forward strand.
GTAAAGGAGAGCTCGAGTAACTCGGGTCATTTATAGAAGCTCAGCTCGTTTATGGAGACTTTGTTTATTAAACGAAACAAGTTTGAACACCATAATAATAAACTAGCCGAGCTCGATCTCGGACGGCTCGGCTCGTTTGCAGCTCTCTAGAGGAGGGAGAGAGAGTGTAGAGAGAATAGTTTCGTACCAAATCCACAGCTTCCTTCTTCAGAGCCTCCAGTGTTCCATCATTGGTTTCCATCTCGGTCTCTTCCATTTTTTGTGCTATACTGCAGAAATTAATTCAAAACAGAGATTATACATACACATGCAAAAAAGAAATCCACACATGAATATGAACAAGCATAAACACATGCATACTAGGCTCCTCTAAAAGGCAACCTGTACTTACACAAACGTTAGCCGGAGAAGACGGCGGGAATTGAGGACTAACCGACTAGTACTAATATTGTTGTCGAGTTTTATATTGGAGGGAGACAATCCAGAAAGGATCCGGATCATCTCCCGTTCAACATTTGGACTGGACGAGACAATCATCATCATCAACATCGTCCATTTTTTTTAACCAGATATCAGGACCAGTTTTCTCACGCCTCAACTGCATCTTACTTTTAATATTCAGTCATCTTTGACCAGACAATGGTAAAATTAATAGTTGGAATTTGCTAGTTAACCCAGACGGATAAGAGTTGATTAGCAAATTCGATCCATTCGTTTTAGCACAATAGACGCTGTAGATGAACACTGTCTCCAGTCCAAAAGTTGGACCACCTCCATCCAGAACGGGGCGTGGTTGCAGCACAGGTGTCAGGCAGTGGGAATGACATCCTTCTCTCTCAATTTGCAAGCAGCTTCTCTCTCTCTCTCTCTCTCTCTCTCTCTCTCTCTCTCGAAGTTTGACAAGTATATATTTCAAGAGCTGCATGTTGCCCATGTAGGAAACTACGTCATTTACACTTGAATAGTTGTCTTGGAATGGGAAAATTTGTATCTCTGCTTTGGCTCCAGAATTTGAGTGGTAATTTTTGTTGGGAAAATATTCGGCAATCACGAATTCCAAAGAACAATTTCCATTGATATGAACACAAATACGTACAATAAATAAAAACTAAAACGGAAATTACAGAAACGGGGAAAAGATACAAACAGTGTTTAGGAAACACGAGCCGAGTCTTGTGATACCACAGTCTCCTTAACAAAGATTCGCCGCCTACCGTGGGTGTTGTAGGATGCACCGGCGTCTTCGTCCCAGGATAAAACGGCTAGAACCACTAACCACCGGAACACCTCCGTTGGTAGCCTTGGCGAACTTACTAGCGTCTGCCCCCTCTCTCTCAAAGACGATTTCCAGAACTTGACGTGTTAGACAAATTTCTCGTGTAGAACCAATTCCAAATACATGTATATATAGCCAATCAATCAATATAGAAACTGCCACAATGAATTTGATTGAATTATGTAACTCCCGAATTGAATATGTGACATTAACCTCAATTCATAAGGGGTATTAACCACTCGAAACCGCTAGAAATTAAACATTTCGTCCAGATTCATTGAACCCGGAGTAGACCGTTTGGTTGCCTCGTCAGGCCCTCCAAAACGCCCCGGTTTCATTCATCCAAAATTTCGTGAAATTTCCAACAATTTTGTCTGTGTATAAATAGATGGATTCATTTGTGTTAATTGCATTTTCTGTTTCTTAATTTTGTTTTGCCATTTTCTTTTTCTTTTTTTTCTTTTTTTTTGTCTAAACCACTGGTATCCGGAAGCCCACTGGACCCCGACTAAATCCGGTGCGAGCCGGATCGGCCCACGAAGGGGTAAAGCTCTCCCAGCGCAAGTTGATCAAGATTGAGTGATCAAAAATATTGACTGACAGTTTCGGTAAAAAACCGAACCAAAGTAGTAGATACCGGTTTTGGTTTTGGTTTTGGTTTTGGTTTTGGTTACAAATTTTGGGTTTTGGATTTGATTTCACACTGAATGGAACGGTTGTCATCACTGTAGATGTGTGTTCAGAATTGTAAAAGCACGTGGCATTAGCATTAGAAATTTTGGACAAGATTCGACCTTATAACTTTCTCCGTCTTTATTTTTTATTTTTTATTTTAAAGGTTATTGTCATTTGTAAGTTGTGATTTTAAAATTCTTATTTAGTACAAGTTAATGAAATCTGTAATTATATATTAGAAAATATGAACAATTTTTTTTGGTTACTAAAATAGAATGGAGAGCAAATAAATTGAGATTTGCTTTGGCTAAATAAACCAGTTTTGGTTTTTTTTTTTTTTACTTTATTTTAAAAAAATTGCATTTGTTAGTTTTGTGTAAGTTTTTATGATTTTTTGGTTCGTCTCGAAGAGAAGAATATAAAAAATATAAAATTATGATCAAAATTTAAAAAAAGTTCACTAAAGATAAAAATAATCCAAATTTTGTCATTTATTGGATTTTTTTGTCTTTATTCACAAAAATTTAAGTTTGGTTGATAATTTAATAGTATGTTTTAGATTCCTTTCGTCGAGACGAACCAATAAACTACAAAAAATCGACACAAAGCTAACAAATGCTAAAAAAAATTAAATAAGGACAAAAAAATAAACCACTTAATTTATTTAGCCAAAGTATTACCCACCAACATACATTTATTGAGTTTCCCATTTATTAAAATCAAGATTTGCTAAAATCAATAGTGATTTTAGCAGATGTTGATTCTATCAAAATGAGAAACTCGCCCGCACATTTCTTGTATCCTAAAATACTCCCTAACCTGCCTTCAAAATTTACAATCCTCCTCTCCCCCAATTTCGATTCCCATCCTTTCCTCCACTTCATGATCTAATAAAACGATTTGGTATTTCCGTAATGACTCAAATCACTACACCTCCGTAGCAACTTCAATTTGTAGGCCCTACGAAATCTTCATTTGGAATTGAAACCGTAAAATTTGTCAGGAATGTTGATTACATTAACCACGTACAAAATCAAATTAATTGAATATTGGTAGCCATATGGTCGGATATTATTTATCCTACGAAAATGAATGGACAATTAGAGAATAAGCAGTAAGACAAATTTGTCTCAATTGTGTATATTTTAGAGGGTCCACAATTGAGGTCATCACAGGGATGTAGTGACCTAAGTCACTACAGTGACCCCAAATTCTTAATAAAAGGGTGAGTTTCCCCAAATCAACATTTACGAGTTGATTTTTATCAAATGGGAAACTCACCCTGAGTTTTTATATTTTTTGCTAAATCTGCGTTTGGAACTCCGAACAAGTTTTCCAAGAGAATTGCAATCCAAACCCGCGAAAATGTCTAAAATTTTCTGAGATTGTCCTTGAAGGTGATACAATGGAATTCCAACAAGCTATCCGTAACAATTCCATTATTTTGGCACCAGTTAACTGAGTAGCTCACCATCTAGCTAAGAATACTTGTTTTATTTCTAGTTTTGATAATCCAAACTTTACTATGTCCTTCCTTACACCCGACATTTCGCGGTCGGTAAAATACCACTTATTCCTCCGGGCAGTGTTCTAAAAGAAGGTCTAGAAGGCCGAGTACTCGCCGCCTACGCGCTAGAAGGACCTTCGCCAACTAGCCCGACTAGACTGACTATCCCGACTAGTTGCCCAACTAGGCTTTGAGTACTTGGCCCTGGAAGCTAGAAGGTGCCTGACCGCCTTGGGAGCACCTAGAGAGTTTTAGAACCTTGCCTCCGGGGTAAAAGTTATCCTCAATCAAACATGTCCAATACGGACATGTCATTCCTTTTCTTGACGCTGCAGACACAACTTGGTCGAGAGAGGCTTCCCACTTCTATGTGCTCGTTCGGGCTTCTCTGACTTAGCTTCAACCATGCCGAGTAGTTAGAACAGAATAACTTGTAATCACGAAGATCAACTTTCAAGTGGCGGAGCCAATCGTCAGCAGCTTGCCAGAGAGAAGTGTGTTGCTGGCGCTCGGCTTGTCCATTTGGGATCAAAATTGAAGCAAGGCCAAAGATGGGGAGAGAAACCTTTGAAGATGCATCCCCAGTGCTTGCACCATGAACCCGCAACTGATTATTGCCTGTAAATAATTTAACACTAGATAGTATTAACGACTAAATCAAACAATATCCATCATGAATGCAACTTTTGACAAAAAAATAGATCAAAGATAGAGAGATACTTACGACTAGAGTGTGTCGACAAAGAATGAAATGTCAACAAGGTTGCATCTATAGGAGATAGGCCTATTGGTTTCCTGCGTCAAGTTATACATTTCTATATATCACTGCGAGGATAACTAAAATGATATTCTACTTTACTGAAGGAAGAATCTTCAAATTTTGTTCATAAACATACCAAGCCACGGAAATCCAACTAGTGGGCAGTAAATCACAGCTTCTGTACATTTTAAGCGCTGGAAACACGGATACCAGATCTGAAACCTATGGGGATCAGAGGGGAAAACTCCATAAGTTTCTACGCCTGGACAAAGAAATGAGAGTGAACTATCATTCTAAGCCCAAAATTTCCAAGAACAGAACTTGCCTTATCAGTGAGATTTTTGCGTTCTAGTGTTAAGTCTTGCTCCAAATATTCAAATAAAAGCATCCCTGGAAATCTGAATGTCTCTGCTTCATCACTGCATTCCTTCCTGAGAAGTTAAATCCCCGTAGGAGGAAAGATTAATCAGGTTCAAATACTTCTGAATGCAAATATCAATGTCTGTTATCCAGAAAATAGAAATCGATGTGGAAAAAAATAGCAGTAAATGGGACTCCAAGTCACCTACTTGATTTTAGCAAAAAGCCATTTTAGCAGATGGAAAACCAAGCCTAAAACCCTAGGGCACCCTATGAAAATGCCTAAACCACTAAAATCCTATAATTGGAAAGTGCAACCTAAACCTAAACCCTAGGGTACCCTATGAAAGTGCCTAGACCCCCAAACCTAATGAAAGCTCCTAAACCTAAACCCTAGGGTACCCTATGAAAGTGCCTAAAACCCTAGCGTACCCTATGAAAATGCCTAAACCACCAAAATCATATAATTGGAAAGTGAAACCTAAACCTAAACCTAAACCCTAGGGTACCCTATGAAAGTGCCCTATAACTGGAAAGTGCACCCTAAGTGCCTAAACCCACTATACCCTACCCCAATGAGCCCCCCAGTGAGAGAGAGAGACGGGATGCGAACACCCACCTTTCACTTTCAATAAACAGTAAACAGTAAATTGTCCACATGGGAACAACACCCAACTTTCACCTTTGTCCGCAAAAGATTCCTCCACATGGTGAACATGAGTAGTGGGGGTTCATTAAGGGTATTTTTGTCTAGTATTGTCCTTGAGCCCTCAAAAATTTCCTATCAATGTATTGGAGGCCTTAAAATAAGTAAAGATGGACTAAACACCCTTTAAAGCTCCAAATTTGTCCTTTTAGACAATTGTCAACATCATAGCCACTTTGGGCACATGAAACTTGTTTCGAGCAAGAACTGGAGACAGTAAATTTGTTTTGAGCAAGAAGGTTTTTCAACTCTTTACTGGCAAGAGAATAAAAACCCTGAATTTTGTCAAAGATAGAAAGGTATAGTGGAAGTCCCATATACATGTAACTTGGTGTTAGCATAAGAATAAAACCCTGAATTGTTTAAAGAAACAAAACTCATTTTATTTGGGCAAGAGAATAAAATTCATGATTGAAAGTATCATGATTGGGTTTTATTCTCTTACCCAATCATGATACTTTCAATCATGGATAAAATAAACTCGTTTTGAGCAAGAGAATAAAACCCTGAATTTTGAGCAATTGGAACAATAGCTTAGGCTTGTAATTAACTTTTTCATTAAACGCAAACTCAATAAGGTAAAAAGAGTAGTGTTACGAAGTGGCGGAAAAAATTCCCCAATCAGTCTTGCAGGTCCTACTTGAATTCCATTATTCCAGCAGAGCTTAATCTCGCAACTAAATCCCCAATTCAATTATTCTTGCAGAGACAATATGTTTTTCCATAGGCCCTTGTTTTGTAGACGTGTACCCCAGCTAATTTGATAAACTTCCAAAACAAACCAAACCAAGCTGAGCCTAAAGTCCCAATCATGCAGGGTCGGCTACAAGAAGTCCATTTTATCCATTGAATTTTGTCAAAGGCATCGTGTTAGCCAGTTAGGTGATATCTAACAAAACCTTGATACTTTCAACTACTGCCCCTAAAGTTTATTTGGGTCTACCTTTCCCCTTAATGCTACCCTCTGTCATAACCATATCACTCCTCTTAACTACCATAGCTACTCATGTACAATATACATGTTAAAACTACCTTAATCTATTTTCTCACATGTTCTCTTCTACAGGTACCATCCCTAACATCCCGTGAAGGTTTTCATTTTTAGCTCTCTCTCATAAAGTCTTACCATACATCCATCTCAACATTCTCATTTCAGCTACTCTCATCTTACTCGCACGGTATTCCTAAGTAGCCAAACCTTATCGTACATCCATCTCAACATTCGCATTTCATCATCTTACTCGCACGTTATTCCTAAGTAGCCAAACAGTTCGTACCATATAAACTGGCCAGCAATTGGATAAACTGGCCAATTCACAATAACAAGTGAAAGCAAAGTGTTCTAGCTAACATTTAACAAACCAAGCCAAACCAAACAAAACCGAGCCTTATGTTCCAATCAATTGAGGTCTGCTACATGAATTCTTTTTTCCCACTGAGCTCTTCAACTCTTAGACTTTTTTTTTTTGAAGTAAAACTATTAGACTTAATAGATCTATATCTTTGTGCACTACATCATCCAATGTCAATTTGGGTGTTCCACCTACCGTAGAGTTATTACTCAAAACTATCCTATCAATTATCTTAACTGGTCTATGATAGATATGTCCAAACCACTTTTGTCTAATTTTCTCTCTACCTCTCCTTTGTAGGTGCTACACCTGCCATCTCACTTGGTTTCATTTCCATTCTTGTCTCTTCTAGTCTTACCACATACCCATCTCAACATTCTCATTCCAGCTATACCCATCTTACTCATTTGTTATTTCTTGATAGGCCAGCATTCCGTCCCGTAAAGCATCGCTGGTCTTATGACAATTCTATAGAATTTCCCTTTCAATTTTGTGGGTATCCTTTTGTCACAAAGTACACCGGTAGCGCTTCTCCATTTGAGCCACCTCACTTGGATCCTAGAATCACCTCATTTGCAATCTCTCCACGTGCAAGGCTCAAACTATGTTTAAAAGTAAATTCCAGAAGATAACTTCGAAAAGAATAAGGCTTCTGAAGTATATAACCAAAGAGTCCTCGATTTATCCTGCAATAGCATATTTAAAAAGCATTCTAACAAGGAGTATGTGATACACACCCAAAATAATTGTGAAAATGTATTTTCCTCACCCCAAATATGGATAACTAATACAAAAAATATGTGTAACGTGTAACCAACCAAAAACTACTTTGCCATTTTGCGTTTTACCATTCAATGTTATTCGTACCTTCACCAAACAAAATGAGTACTTGAGTCCATAAAGTTATGTAGCTAATGAGTCAAAAACTATGTATTACCATTCTCCAAAATAATTCGCAATATACTTTCAAGGTACACACTTGCACAGCTAACTAGAAAAATGCCTAACATAGATAAAAAAAAATTGTGCAACATACACTACAAAATTTTGTAACATTTCTACGGTACACGTGGTAGTACCATAGCTTTCTCCTTCTAACAATAGCTTAGGGAAAGTACGTGTGAAAGTGCGGTAAAACATGTAACAAGTCTATCATGAATCTAAATTTTTGTTATTACACAGTGGGTGAGTGCTTGTGAACATGAACGTCCGTTAAATTAATACAATTATACAACTTAGACTAATTACCACAAAAGTAATGATATGTAATGCAGCTCACCTGAATGTTGAAGAGAACTTCCGTGAGTCCACATACAACTGTATGCCTGACAAATATGGAATGAACTCCTCTGTAACGGATCCTTTCCCTTTAAACAGGAGAGGCACACCCACTCCGTGTACACTCCACTCCCTAAAAGACTCCCATAGATCCCCAAGGCAATAGTGGTTCAAATCAGATTCATAATCTCTCCAATCCCTCACCTTCGCCTGTAACGGATAAATTCCATTAACAAATAACTGGTGAATGGTAATGGATAACCAAACAAAGAATAAGGAGACCAAAACATCTGCCAAAAAATACACGGAAGTCGATAAAATAAAACCTCAAATTTTACCTTGAGTACCAATTTGGATTTCCAAGACTCAAGACTAGCGTAAACAAAGTGAAATATTCTAGTTAACGGAATACACTGCCTTCTTGGATTCTAGACAACGATATAATTTCGGTCCATTTTTTCTTTTATGGATGTCCTATATCATTTGTCCATTTGATTAGTCGAGGACAATATGGTGACATATTTCATTTTTGCCTTTCCTCATAATCAAATTTCAAAAGTGAAACAAAAAATTGCATTTGATTTCACTTTACCAACATATAGCTAAATGGTAACTTTGGAAATCCATATATTTTGCAAAGGAATGGGACCAAAGTTTTGGGACGACGGAGTAAAATTTTCAGAAATTAACTTCCTTTTCTTGTCTACCACAAACCCAAGAAGTGCAAGGTCAGAACATATACACTAGTATCTATGTTGTTGGAACAAAATTTCCAATGAGGGTGTCAAATATTACAGACGTGGAGATGCATATTACTATTCAGATCAGTTTGTTTTAAACCAAAGGCAAACATATTTACATCAAAACTAGGGGTGGCTTCGCGTCGTGTCATCTCGTGCTCGTGTCAGAATTTTCTCAACCCTAACCCCACATGTTTATTTTTTGGCAGCAGGACATCATGAGGAATATGAGGTCAAACTGTACCAAAGAAATTGATTTCAGTAGTCTTTTGGCCAAAAATATTGAGAACGTGTTAAAGTTTTGCAGTAATTAAATTATCGAAAGATGGTCAACTAATGAACCAAGGGGAACATTCATCAGTATTCGTACAAGTAGGATGAAGAGTAAAATGGATTTCGTATATTGCATTGAACCTCACATGTCAGTTCATGTTTCTAAGCAACGCAGGAATGACAACTCATCACACATGGCAAACGTTGGACACCAGCGTTTGGTTTCCGAGAAAAAGCTTTCCCATCCAGCCATTCTAGTTGGAAGATCCCGTAAACGTTCCTCTTCAAACGACAACTGACTGTGATCACGAATTGGGGGAGGATTATGCAAAAAAAAGCTTTCCCATCCAGCCATTCTAGTTGGAAGATCCCGTAAATGTTCTTCTTCAGACGACAACCGACTGTGATCACGAATTGGGGGAGGATTATGGGAATAAAAGCTTTCCAATCCAGCCATTCTAGTTGGAAGATCGGTCAAATTCAGATGCAGATTGTTGGACTAATTTCTCGAAGGGTTTTTGAAGTTTTAAGGAGGTCTTGAGACTCCTATAATCAACGCAATTCCAGCGGATTGATGGTTCTGGTTAGGGAAAATTTCAAAATACCCTCCAACTTTGACCTGAATGTCTCATAAACCCTCAAACTTGGCTTCCATTATTCAATTGACCTCCTATCGTCCCAATCTCTCAACTGACTAACGAACTTCGATAATGCACAGGCACAACAGTCAATGGTGCCCAAAATTGGAACTTTTATTTAGGTCTTGCTATCGAAGCGCCAAAAAAAAAAATACTCTGCTCACTTTTTACCCTGTTCATCAAGGGAAATGATGTATCAGAGGAGGAGGGGGTAAAATAATACACTTTGATGGCACACTTAGTGGCAATGGCAGCAGCTAGCCATGGCAAGAAAAAAAAAATATTTCCACATAAACGGCACCACAATTGACAAGGACAACATTACCCCTCAGGGTGTAAACTGTAATTACAACCTCCCTTTTCCCTCTCTCCCCCCTCTCTCTCTCTCTCTCAAAAGTTGTCCCCTTACTTCCTTCCCAGCGATGTACGGACAACAACCACGCCACCTATGTGGCGGCATCGATGAAGTGCAGAGAACAACAAAGTGTAGAGAACGAGTCTAATAGCAGTATGCTGTCTTAATCCCAATTTTCCATTGCGGAACTTTGTAATTTACCATTTCCAGCTCAAACCCATTGGGACTTCAGAACACTCCACAGAGACGACAACATGAGTACAATGCTTTTGTTTGGGAGTGCAACACATTTACATGCAAGAGGCAATTGAAATGGACCCAGGGTGCAATGGTGAGAATCTAGATAATTATGGTGCTAGTTTGGGAAAACAAAGAGCAACTCATGTTATTACAAAGTGCAACAATTTTTCATATAAAGAGCAAGCGTTATTGATCCGCAAATCAAATTGTAACCATTATATTGCTTGTTTGGAAAAATAGAGAGCAACTCATGTTATTGCAAGGTTTGCTAATTTGCATAGTCTTCCCAAATCTCAAGATGGATTGGATCAAATGAGTGCAATGCATTTTTTGTTTTTTTTTTTCCCCCTTTTTTTGTGAGTGCAACACAATTGTATTTTTTCACCTACTCGAACCAGAATAGACATCAAAGTGCTCAGCTCGACCCTTAAGTCTGCAGTGGTATTTTTACTTAAAAAAAGAGATGATTTTTGGAGGTTAATCAATTGGCCCGATGCTTTTCGATAGTTTTGAAGAATAGAATCAACAACCTACAACTCTCGTCGATTAGCTTTGCAAAAAACAATCGTATCGTCAGCAAAACGAAGATGACTGATAGAAGGGCTACCTCGACAGATTCTAATTCCATGAATGGCTCTTCTTTCCTCCGCCTTTCGGAGCATCGCTGAAAAACCCTCTGCGCATAATAGAAAGAGATACGAAGAAAGGGGATCTCCTTGACGAAGCCCCCGCAAAGGCTTCTAAGACTCATTTTGTAACATATTAGCTTTATTTCACCAAATTTTTCTTTGAGTTTATGTTTCCCTCAAACATAGTGACTTTTATTTTAAAACGTTCTAGCAAAGACCTCAATATTTTTTTAATAACCCTGAAAGGAGGAATAGGCTCACCGAGGGTTTCACAACTATTGACAATAGAGATCAATTTAGAGTAGAATTCATTAATAGTCCTGTTCTCTTGCATTCTAGTTATTTCGAATTGAGTAGTGAGTCTTTGTAACTTAATTTGTTTAAGAGCGTATGTTCCTTCATGACAAGTCATTAAAATGTCCAACCTTCTTTAGCGATTTTACAATTAGCTATCTTACGGTGTTCATTAATATCAACATAACTAAATAATACTCCCTCCGTTCCTATTTAAGTGTGTTACCTCGTAAATCCAACTCATTAAATAAACATCATCATTACATCTTTCACATCAACTTTTACCTCTACTTTACTCTTTTTACATCAACTTTATCTTTACTTTCCAAATTTATCCTCTACGTTTACCCATTAACTCTTTATCCACTAACTTTTCAAAAGGGCAAAATGATAATTGTACCAACTTTTACGCATTAACTTTTCAAAACACACACTTATTAAGGAACGGCCCAAAATGGAAATCTAAACACTAAAAAAGGGATGGAGGGAGTATGTCTAGAGCACGATTATTGGCATCTAGTGTTGCTTTTTCTGTGACAGATAGTTCAGAAGTAAGTTTAGGGACCTGTATCTCCTCTACATTTTTCATGGGATAATTATATCCTATAACACGAGAATTCCAAATTTTCTCATCTGCAAATCTCATAACAGCTTTTATTCTAGATTTCCAGTAATCAAAATTTTCACTATCCAAAATCGGTAGATGACTAGATAAATGATACATGTGTTGTTTTCGTGTGCGTCTTGACTAGGGACTGACTCTAGGAATAAACCCTAATATAACGAGTGAACCGCCCTGATACCAAATGAAATTTCTATTTAGCGATACGAATAATCAAGAAAGCTAACAAAAAGGAATCGAAAAGCAACAAACAGTGAACACAAGGACATACGTGGAAAACCCCTTAAAAAGGGTAAAGACCACAGGGGGAAACCAACGCACTAAAAATTATCATTGTCCAGTTACAAAACAATCTTAATCAACATAATCTTGAATCCTCGTCGACTAACCAAAGACTGTTTTGCTGAATCCACGTACAGCAAATGGTTGATTGCCGCTGTCTTGAATCCTGAAGTCTTCCAGGATACTTCAAGAATCCACCGCCTTGAATCCTTAAGTCCTCCAAGATACTTCAAGAATCCACCGGAAGAACAATCCAAGTAGTATAATTAAAGATGTTACAGAACTCTTGGAATACTATTGATGGTTTAATGATCAATGCATCATGTAGATTTTCTAAGAGAGAGAACTGAACATTCTATTAGTATTTCTGAGGTAAAGAACACGACGAGAGGAGCTGCTGTATATTATTCGGTGCACTTCAAAGCCACAAACAGCCGTATCAATATAAAGGAGCAAGTTGCTGTAGCAAGTGGCTGGAAATCCTTTGCTGCCTTTGTCAACCCCTTGATTTATTGATTCCCATATGGAGAGGATATATTCACAAAATCTCTTGAAAATCTTGATTTCATTGCCTAACAATCTCTATCTTCCAATTTACAGGAGATTTGATTTCCTCCACTTCCTAAACAAACGCTTTAAAAATATGAGAAAAATAAATTACAACTCGATAATTAGGGATACGACGAAATGCATGTGTGATTTGTCATGGAATTGTCAATAAAAGAAGACCGTGGCCGACTTATGGTCCCAACAGCAAGGCTAAGCCCTAATTCTTAACCAGTGGTCCGATCATGTTACCGATTGGAATCACCACTCCACACCAACTAACTGCACGTATTCGTTCCACCCTGAAGTTAAGCATGTCTGGTATAATCGTTACTGTCACTCGTGCATTCTTTCTCTAAAGTTAAAATTGTGCATCCTTCCTTCCATAGTTTCACGGATTACCCATGATCCATGCACAATATCACTTTCTACCAAGTAGCTACCGAGTAATGGAGTTGCCGCCATTCAAGTTCATGCTAACAAGCAACTTGAAGTATCATGTACGGGGTCACTTGTGTAATTTTCTTAAGTTATACAAATATTATAAATAGCCTTTTATTAAACTTTTAGTCCCTTAGCATGTTCGGTCAAAAAGATGTTTCTTCCTGTCACTTGGCAAAAATCTCTTTTTGAACATACCTCACACTCCTAGCAACTTTGTTGCCGTCGTCTTCTTGGTAACTAGTTTTGTAGTGAGAGTACTACTTGAGTTGATTAATGAGAATGAGTTGTTTCCTTCAATTCTAATTCAATATTTGTTTATAATTGCTTCTTGAGTCACTGTTTGAAAACTCAGTTACTTACTTGATCTCGTTTGTTTGCATTGTAAACACTTGTGGGTTGAGCTTGGCGGACTAGCAAAAGAGTTTGTCAGGCACCACACACGTCCTTAGAGCCGTCGTGTGACACATGGGCACGATTTGTGTGTGCCATTCTCCTAATACAAAAGTATAGGATATAGGAGAATAGAATGACCTCTTTCCTAATATCTAAAACCAACAAATGTAGCTCCGAAAAAAGAAGGAAAAAAAAAAATTAGCGTTGTGTTTTCCTTTCACAGAAATGAAAATTACATGGCTTCTTGCTCTGACCCTTGGTCTGTCTGCAAAATGGGTCATTTCTGTTTTAGAGAATTGGCCAACTAAAATAATAGCAGTTCCATTGAAATGTCTAAGTGAAAAACCAGAGATGGACATGAGTCACATTGCAATCTTTTGATCAACCTCTAGAAAAAGTACAATCTGCAGCTGTTGTCGCTGGAAAAGAAAACAAGAAGGTATCGCGAGAGTAATCACATACCACTAAGTGTGAATTCATAGTAAGCAATACATCTCAATGTACACAGAAGCCTCATGAGAAGAAAATGCAATGGAAGAGAAGAGATTTACAGAAGTAATCCTCGGATTTTCTCCCAAGGAAATACTACTCTACAGCTTCGAAAAACAGAAGGTGAGGTTTCAAATGCCCTTCTTCACATATGCAAATAAGGTCCTCCCAACGACGAAAATTCTGCCAGTATTTGTCATATTAGTAAGAAAACATAAAAGAAAGGCAAATACAAATTCAAATAGAACGATTGTGACTTAAAATGATTGGTTACCTTCAAAGTTTCATCATCATACATAACCCAAATCTTCATCTCATGGTTGTACGCAAAGCAGATGTGGTGTTGGCCAGCACAGCAAACCTGTAAATTACATAAGGAATTTTGGTTACATAATTACTTTCAGGTTATTAGATAAAATGGAGACTAGAAAAAAGATGTAGATACCAAGAAGAAGTATATTAAGATATAGAGGTGTATACATGCCATATGGTGCTAACTACTACGCGCTAACTAAACCTCCCCTCATTCGATGGGAACCATTTTTTTCTATTTAGACTATTTTCTTGTAGTTGCCTCCATTTGTTTCTGTTTCAAGGACACGTTTAACTCTAAATCACCCCACACTATTGACTACAAAATGGAAAAACTACCAAATGAAGGACCACAAAATCATACTTTGAAAATCGATAGAAACATATCTCTTATAACTAACAGAACCTTAGGTAAAAGAATTCTTACTTCATCCTTCATGAAAAACACAACCACAAGATAGGACATGTTCAAGCAAAGCCGAAGTTTACCATTGAAGAAAGGGAATGTTTGTTCCCTGAAACTAAACCATCATGGATGACAGCCAAATCTATCTCAGTTGTCAAAGCTCTCAATATTGCAGATATATCTTCTTTGCTTTCACTGTCCCAAAATAGAGCTGCAATGACCAAACAAGAATAAGCAAGTAAACTGAGAACAAACTGCTTTATGAAATATTAGTGGACTTCTAGTCGTTTACCTATTGCAAACACCTGTGGAGGCCTCGTAAGGTATCTACGAACTCTTCTGTTTCCACATTGTCCTATCATAGGATTACAAGCAAATTGCGGTGCACAATCCTCATACTTCCTTTGTCCAATCTTAAAAAGCTCATCAAAATGGCTCTCAGAATGCATATTCTGAGCTAGCAAAATAAATGAAGAGTCAGATATTGCACATTTTTTAATATCATATATACTTTTTTACAGAAAGGGGAAACTTCTTTTATGCAAATTTTCCATCAAAAAATTAATCTGATGACTGATGAGACATGCCTTTGTCATTCTTAGAGAGCCTGCAACTACACAGCAGAAGAAGGACGTGAACTTTATTTCTCTAGTTCCACAGGAGAAACAGGACATGTTTTCCATGAAGTACATCCCAAAAATATTGTGGGACACGCAAGCATCCGCCCCACAAGTCCAACCTGCATAAGCAAACCTTTTTTCTACGGATTCAAACATATTCCCTAGGATGTCTAATCCGTGAGCATGTAGCATACTTTGTTTCGATCCGAGCTTCGATGATTCATGGAGACTGTCTAAAATGATTGCTAATAATTCACACATGTTGTACATATGTGGCTGTAAAAAATCAGCAATAAAAAAGTCAGACAAAATGTCTAAATGGGAAAAAAAAGGTGAAATATGATGATGATGATAATAATAACCACCAACGAAATTGTTAACTTACTTTGCTGAAAAGATCACTACAAGGGTTAAACTTGATTAGAGCATTTCTTAAACATGTAGTAGGGAGAGCTTCTCTTTGGTAATTTGTAGACACCACACTTATGTTGAGTACGACGCAGCGGAACAAACAAAAATCTTTTATTGTATATACTAACTCTTGTACATACACTTCGCACTCACTTCACTTGACAACACTCATACGAAGATACATATGACTCTCACTTGACACTTACAATATTTAGGCACACTCTTTGTGCTCACTCATTAGGTGGTCTCTCCCCCACTTGGGTACTCTCCCACCCAAGGGGTGCTTTCTTCACCACCAAGGTGGTACTTCCTCACCACACCTCACAAATGAGGCCTTCCACCCTTTATATAGCCATCCACCTCCTCAATGGACGGCTAAGATCATTCTCATCCAACGGTCCATATTCTTCATCTAGAATCCTCCTAGAAAATATCTTCTTCTCCTCACACCTCCACAACATTCTAGAATTCTCCACACAAGTCTAGCATGTAGTGGAGTCTTCCATAACCTTCTTGAATATTCCGGAACTCTCTAGGTTCCTCCACTTCTAGAATCTTCCAGAAATATCTAGAACATTCTAGACCATTCTAGATTTATCTAGATTATTCTTCAACCTTCTAGAGAGTTCTCCATTATTCTAGAATACTCTCGAACCTTCCGGACTATTCTAGAATTCTTTGTTCTATTCTGGAGGATTCTAGATCCATGGACCATGGAGAGTCAAGTGTTGACTCTCAACAACTTAGGGCACTGAAAATCTCTTTTAATGCGCAGACAACACAGGGGTCCCCTATATGCACATGCTCGGATGTTGATCCACTCATAAACATGTCTCTGAACTTTCTTAAATGCCATAGAGACTGTAGATTCACAGAAATGTTCGTATCATTGACAAAGGATATAGAAAGGAAATAATTATCCTCACAGCATAGGAATGAAAAGAACACTAACCTGTACAACCACGTTTATAACGCAATTGTTTTCTCCAATATAATTCCTCAGACAGGGGTTATATCTATATCCACTTTCAGTTCTGAATCTGAGACAAGTTGGCGAGGGAAGATTCTTCCTTGCATGTAATGAATCTGAAAATAGTTGATTCTTCCACGCTTGTAATATATCTGAAAATAGTTGAATCTTTATAAGTGCAGCTTCACTCGTGGTTTCCTTGACTAGACCCATCTGCTTGGCCTCGTCCTCGTTCTCTTTTGTACTCTCTTGTGCTACAGTTAGCTCGTCGGTACAAGTAGCCTGCAATAGGAGGAGAGTATTGGACAAACTTGAACCGAGTGTACACGGTGTTCATGAAAGCAACCTCTATGGTAAAATATACAACAGGACTCTGAAGCATGGCTAAGAAACCTAGAAACCAAACAGTCATGTACTTCTACAGAAACCAAGTTAAAAGCTTATTGTCCATTGTGATCGTCGTAAGTGTCCAATGCGGGTACGTCATTAGTAAGTATATAAACAGTAACTCAAGCATGTGTTGCAGAACTGAATTTAGAGATAATTTCATTACCACTTTGAATTGTGTAAGGGGACACCAGCTCTAGCATTGGATGTACATTCGCTATATGAGGGTGAGATACATTTCTAGAGACAAACTTATTTACCAAATCAGCTCTAGCATTGAATTGCATGTATATTCACTTATTCCTAATATGAAAGCAACCTCTGTGGTAAATATACAACAGGGCCTTAAAGTTGCTCAACCTGTGTAGGTGCAGCTTCATTCATGGTTTCCTTCGCTAGAGCGATCTGCTTAGCCTGTTTCTCAAACTGTCTTGGATAATCCCACTTCTCAAACATTCTTTGTAAATCCCACATCTCTTGTAACTTGAATTTGTAAGCAGTTGCATCAACAACAAGAAAGTCACTGGATAGACAAGGTCAAAACCCAGAACAAATTCAGTGGGACTTACGAAAAATAGCATAGCTGAATGTGATCTGTGCATATATTTCTATGGTCAATTTTGCAACTGAGAGTGTTACTAAACTTACGTTTGTTCTGCCTTTTCCTCTTCCACCACAGTTGCATCAACAACAGGAAAGTCACTGGATGAAGACAAGGTCAAAATTCAGAACACATTCGGTAAGACTTACGGAAAATAGCATTGATGGATGTGATCTGTGCATGTATTTCTATGGTGTATTCTGCAGCTGAGAGTATTACTAAACTTACTCTTGTTCTGCCCTTTCCTCTTCTGCCACAGTTAGCTTGTCGCTAGACTCGCTACAAGTATCCTGCAATACGAGGAGAGTATTAGAAACCAAATATACATGGCATACATGAAAGCAACTTCTAAGGTAAGATATAAAACAAGACTCTAAAATGAGAAACCTTTGGATCCTTCACTTCTCTATGGTCTTTAATCTTTTTCTTAGCCTTTGAAGTTTTCTTTGAAAGCTTTGGATGACTGTTGCCTTTGTTAGTATTCTTCTCGGCCTCAAGAGCAAGCTCTGATAAAAGGGCTTCAGTTGCATCATCTGCCCTCTGCTTTTCTAATTCCGCCTGGTAATGAAAATTTCCAAAAATGTTGAATTTCAAACATGGAAGTTCGGGAAACAGTTCAGATAATTATGCAGAGGAAACATTACGAACATGTATGAAGTTCCGCACAAGAGGCAACATGATGCCCCGGTAGTCAAGACAGGACTGCTTGTATATTACCAACAGCCGCAACATAACAGCACTGCTCCTTGTGATTTCCGCTTCATTTGTGAATAGCTGCAGGAAACATCACAACTCAATTAAGTAAAGCTTCTGGACTAGAGAATGACATATGCTAGTCATCTTTAAAACAGATAATGTAAATCACGAATGAAGTCTAATGCTTCTTTTTGCATTGCTACCTCTGATATTTTCTTTTGGATCGCCACTCTAATGAAAGAATCTTCTTGATCCTCAACTTCACTCCTTCTCACATTCCCGGCTTCTTTCAGTAATCCCACTATCGCGGTGAACTCGGATTGTTGTGTGGGGGACATAGAATCGTACTTTGTTTTAGAAAGCTGTCCGAGCTTTTCCGTCAAGAGCGATTTATAAGGGACATGATCTCCACCTCGCTTCCTCTTGTTGAGTTCTTGTGCACAGATGATATGAATTCCTCCCAAGGATCTGGCCTGTACCATAAGTTCGCTTTGCTTCCTAGGCAAACTTTGAAACTTAATAAATTCGTCCTCGAATCTTATAGGAACCTCCATTCCTTCTTGTTTCATTTGATCTTGCAAATGTGTCCATGCTGCTAATTCTTCTGCTGTCGAAGTCGGAGGACCATCAAACAACCACTGTCCAAAAGCATCAATATCTGGTGGGACAGCAACTTCAGCTTCAGTTGATGAAGAACCATTTTCGTCATCTTCAACACCGTCGTGATGTCTGTGTGGCATAACCTCCACTCTTAGTAAACGCTTGTCCAATGGACCCGATGAGTCACCAGTAAGAATAATCCGTTCCTTAATGCTATGAATAGTTCCATTTACAACTTGCAAATCATGATAAACCTCAGCACCAATCTCAGGAAACAGAAATCGATTCATTTGCAAATTTTGTTCGATTAGCCATTCATGATTTCGCTCAATATGATTCATACGCAATTCAAATTCTTCAAACTTCTCATCACAATAATAACACGCCCAAAACCTCCAATTCTTGTTCTTCTCAGCGTAACCTATACCTTCCGAGAAAACCCTTTTCGCTAAACCATCCTTGCAGAATGAACGGTAATACTCTCTTAAATCACCAATTTTTAGTCCAATCAATTTCGTCTTTTTCTCATTACTCATCTCATTCCAATACGATCGGGACTTTTCCATTTTCATCTCTGCCCTCTCATTCTCCTTCGAAACAGCATGTTTCTTCCTCATTCTACGTCTTTCCTCATAAGCCCAACCCTTAAATGATAAAGAAGCATCCCCACAAAGCTGTAATGGATTATCAACCAACAACGCTTGTTCACACACTCTCAGTACCTCATCGAATCCTTCAACACTAAATGAAAACCAGTTCAGTGTTGCGGCGTAGAAATCCACTAATTTAATTGCATATGGGGCTACAGAGACCACGCGATCGACGAGCCGACTCGATCGCGTTTCTCACTTGGTTCTGATACAGCACAATATCAGAAGTGCCTATTCTTGAAGCTTCTAGAACGTGTAGCTTACACTGAGCCGCATGCACGAGACTGGCGTATTCGTAAGGACGGCGCGTCTCTTCCATGAGCTCGAAGGCTTGGGCGGTGTTACCGGCTTTGTGAGCGGCGTGAATGGCATTACATTTGGACTTGATCAAGGAGTATTCTTGATCGATCTCGGTCTGTTCTTGATTGGGGTTAGTGGTCGGTGGTGGTGGTAGTGGTGGTGGTGGTGGTGGTGGTGGTGGTGCTCGGTGGCGGTGTTGGGCGGCGGAGGAGGGGGGTTTGGCTTCTTCTTAGAACGATTCAAGATTTTGAAGGTGGGTTTAATGAATTGAGTTGAAACAATGAGAAAACTTGAAAGGAAAAATCAAGAATGTTCGTTATTACGTTTGTATTTCTGTTATATATTCGGCGCAGGCGGGAGAAATCGTTAGTTTGAATAATAACGGTCAGTGGGTCCCATGGCTTCTTCCTTCCCTTCGGTGTACGGTGTACCAGAATCTTGTGATACAGTTAAACGACTTAACCGACTTACCCACCCATGCCCATGCCCTGATTAACAAAGGTTCAAAGAAAAAACTTCGGTGCCGGAGGGTACCATGTAGCAGTACTCGTTGCGCATTTCAACCATCCAAATATTTTTTGATAGCCGAAATTCACACTCGGGCACCACGTCATTCCTACCCTACACGTACCCAAATTCTTCTCGCTTTCCCTTCAACTGCTTTAGTTTCGAAATTATATCCATAAAAAAGTCAATTAAACGTGTTTTATTTACATAGCTATCGATACCCGATAAAAAAATTATTTTTACTCCCTTCGTCCTTGTTTGTTGGCCTTTTTCAAGAGTTTGTGCCACTTTTCAATTAATTATATCTTTTAATATGAATTTCAAAAGATACGCAATATGAATTTTGTTTAACTGATCTCAACTAGTTCTATTATTTAAAAAATTTAAAATTGTGAAAGACATTATAAATTGAAAAACTAACTATAGTAACATTAGTTAAAGATAAGTGGCAAGTAAATAAGATAACCTTTCTAGTATCAAACCATAAGGAGGGTCATGTTCACTCTAGTGAACAAAATCAGACTCGACTGGCTCGAAGGAATTGATAACACCTAGAGGTTTCAAACCTGAGACTTTAGGACCGACCAAACCCGAAGTTACAAGCCTCGCCATCAGGCCAACCCCTTGGCTTTTCTCATTTTCCCCTTTCGTGCGGCCTGCTGTTGTTTATCTATACGTTTTCTTTGAAGAAGACTGCTTATGCATGGGGTGGGATTTGATCATCACTTTTGGTTGGGTCTGTTATATTTGAATATCGGCTTACAGAAATTTTTTCATTACACAAATAATGAATATGAGCTAAAAAGGGCCTTCTCTGACCTTTTTCTGTCTACTATTCTCAGACAAATTTCCCTGAACAATGGACCAAAGCCTGAAGGTTTTATCAGCTTACGTCGCAGTCAAAAACAAATACTCTTGGTCCAGGACTGAGGTTTGATGGGGGTGAGCGCGATTGTTCTCTATACGTGATATTAAAGGTTAGTATTTACATGATATGAAAAGTTAATGTTTCTATATATGCTCCTGAAAAAACTTCAGCTTTTTATGCCCTTGGTTCGTTACACTAACTTTTTGTGAATGTAGGGTCTCTCTGGAATTTAGGAAAGTTTAGAGACCAATTTTTTAGTGCATGATTCGTCAGCCGAGCATCTGCATATCGGAGCTCCATGCGTTGTCTGTGCATTACATGAAATTTTCAATGCCTTACGTCTGGCACGTGTGAAAATCCAGAGAGAAGCTATTTCTCTTGCCTCTTCAAAAATTGGTCTGAGCAAGTTGTACCCTGCCATGAACATCTTCTCACAAGTAACTCTGCTAATCTGTTGGTCTCGTCGACACATTGTCACTCCCTCCAAAGTGAAGGAACGAAGCTGGAGCTCGAGTGAGTCGATCTAGGCCCTCTAATTAACTCGGTTGGAGATCACAATACACAGAAAAATCAATTTCATTTTTCATCGACAAATAAAGTTTTGCATTGTAATAACTTTCTCTCACGATCAGACTTTGAAAAATGACCACAGAAATTTGGAAATACAAATGAAATTTTTTTCTTTTGTTTTGGCACCCCTAAACAAGAAGCCTAGCTTCGTCCCTGCCAAAGGGACAAAATTAGAGATCACCTCCACTTACATGCACTTCACTGTCATAACTATTTTCCATTTTACAGGCTTCTGAAGTGTCTTCATAAATCATGCACTTCTGGTTCTGGTTTTTGCAACACTGAGTCACTTGGAAGCAAATGCATAGGCTCTTGGGATGGCCATAGTCATGCTTGTATAGAACATGAACACTTTACAGAAGACGAATGCATAGGCTCGAAGGAATTGATAACACCTAGAGGTTTCAAACCTGAGACTTTAGGACCGACCAAACCCTAAGTTCCAAGCCTCACCATCAGGCCAACCCCTTGGCTTTTCTCATTTTCCCCTTTCGTGCGGCCTGCTGTTGTTTATCTATACGTTTTCTTTGAAAAAGACTGCTTATGCATGGGGTGGGATTTGATCATCACTTTTGGTTGGGTCTGTTATATTTGAATATCGGCTTACAGAAATTTTTTCATTACACAAATAATGAATATGAGCTAAAAAGGGCCTTCTCTGACCTTTTTCTGTCTACTATTCTCAGACAAATTTCCCTGAACAATGGACCAAAGCCTGAAGGTTTTATCAGCTTACGTCGCAGTCAAAAACAAATACTCTTGGTCCAGGACTGAGGTTTGATGGTGGTGAGCGCGATTGTTCTCTATACGTGATATTAAAGGTTAGTATTTACATGATATGAAAAGTTAATGTTTCTATATATGCTCCTGAAAAAACTTCAGCTTTTTATGCCCTTGGTTCGTTACACTAACTTTTTGTGAATGTAGAGTCTCTCTGGAATTTAGGAAAGTTTAGAGACCAATTTTTTAGTGCATGATTCGTCAGCCGAGCATCTGCATATCGGAGCTCCATGCGTTGTCTGTGCATTACATGAAATTTTCAATGCCTTACGTCTGGCACGTGTGAAAATGCAGAGAGAAGCTATTTCTCTTGCCTCTTCAAAAATTGGTCTGAGCAAGTTGTACCCTGCCATGAACATCTTCTCACAAGTAACTCTGCTAATCTGTTGGTCTCGTCGACACATTGTCACTCCCTCCAAAGTGAAGGAACGAAGCTGGAGCTCGAGTGAGTCGATCTAGGCCCTCTAATTAACTCGGTTGGAGATCACAATACACAGAAAAATCAATTTCATTTTTCATCGACAAATAAAGTTTTGCATTGTAATAACTTTCTCTCACGATCAGACTTTGAAAAATGACCACAGAAATTTGGAAATACAAATGAAATTTTTTCTTTTGTTTTGGCACCCCTAAACAAGAAGCCTAGCTTCGTCCCTGCCAAAGGGACAAAATTAGAGATCACCTCCACTTACATGCACTTCACTGTCATAACTATTTTCCATTTTACAGGCTTCTGAAGTGTCTTCATAAATCATGCACTTCTGGTTCTGGTTTTTGCAACACTGAGTCGCTTGGAAGCAAATGCATAGGCTCTTGGGATGGCCATAGTCATGCTTGTATAGAACATGAACACTTTACAGAAGACGAATGCATAGGCTCGAAGGAATTGATAACACCTAGAGGTTTCAAACCTGAGACTTTAGGACCGACCAAACCCTAAGTTCCAAGCCTCACCATCAGGCCAACCCCTTGGCTTTTCTCATTTTCCCCTTTCGTGCGGCCTGCTGTTGTTTATCTATACGTTTTCTTTGAAAAAGACTGCTTATGCATGGGGTGGGATTTGATCATCACTTTTGGTTGGGTCTGTTATATATGAATATCGGCTTACAGAAATTTTTTCATTACACAAATAATGAATATGAGCTAAAAAGGGCCTTCTCTGACCTTTTTCTGTCTACTATTCTCAGACAAATTTCCCTTAACAATGGACCAAAGCCTGAAGGTTTTATCAGCTTACGTCGCAGTAAAAAACAAAGAGTGGACCAAATACTCTTGGTCCAGGACTGAGGTTTGATGTTGGTGAGCGCGATTATTCTCTATACGTGAAATTAAAGGTTAGTAATTACATGATAAGAAAAGTTTATGTTTCTATATATGCTCCTGAAAAACTTCAGTTTTTTGTGCCCTTGGTTTGTTACACTAACTTTTTGTGAATGTACAGTCTCTCTGGAATTTAAGAAAGTTTAGAGACCAATTTTTTAGTGCATGATTCATCAGCCGAGCATCTGCATATCAGAGTTCCCTGCGTTGTCCGTGCATTACATGAGATTTTCAATGCCTTCAGTGTGGCACCTGCAAAAATCTCGGTCGGAGATCACAATACAAAGCGAAATCAATTTCATTTTTCATCGACAAATAAAGTTTTGCATTGTAATACCTCTCTCATGATCAGACTTTGAAAAATGACCACAGAAATTTCGAAATACAAATGAAATTTTTTCTTTTGTTTTGGCACCCCTAAACAAGAAGCCTAGCTTTGTCCCTGCCAAAGAGACAAAATTAGAGATCACCTCCACTTACATGCACTTCACTGTCATAACTATTTTCCATTTTACAGGCTTCTGAAGTATCTTCATAAATCATGCACTTCTGGTTCTGGTTTTTCCAACACTGAATCGCTTGGAAGCAAATGCATAGGCTCTTGGGATGGCCATAGTCATGCTTGTATAGAACATGAACACTTTACAGAAGACGAATTCGTAAAATGGATTTGTTCCAACTGTGGTATTGAATCCAGGCCAACAAATTACACTACAGGCAAAGTCTTCCATCTTCACAATTATGGAAAGTAAAAATGAGCAACTAAATGTCTGAAACAGTAACAGCAAGCTAAAGGGGATTCCGGAATGCTAAAGTTCTACTAGATATAATCTGAACCCGTATCATTCTACAACTCATTTCACCAAAGGTAGTTCAAGCTAATTTTTCCCAAATAAAGCTACTAGAAAAACCAAAGATGGATATGAGTCACAATTCAACATTTGATCAGCAAAAGCACATGAATATGATCTCAGTTCCTCGGCTAATATTGCTTGTGCTGGGGAAAAAAAAAACTAAAAGATATGGTGACGCTACATCATTATGCATCATCACATACCACAAAGAGCGAATTCACTGCAGCAGTCAAACCTACACAACACGTCACCTTGTATACAGAATCTATGGAGAAAATGCAGTCGAAGAGAAGGAATTTACGGAAGAAGTCTTCCTCCCATCCAGAACAAACTCAGTAAGACATATGGAAAATAGCATAGATGGATGTGATGTTTTGCATAGTATTGTATGGTGTATTCTGCATCTGAGAGTATAACTCTAGCTTACGCTTGTTCTTCCTTGTCCTCTTGTCCCACAGGTGTAGCCTGCAATAGGAGGATAGTATTAGACGAACTTGGCCCAAATATGCACGGCATACTTGAAAGCAACCTCTATGGTAAAATATACAACAGGACTCTAAAGTTCCTCAACCTTTGGAGGTTCAGCTTCATTCGTGGTTTCCTTGGCTAGAGCCTTCTGCTTGGCCTCTTCCTCAAACTTTCTTTGAAGATCCAGCATCTCTTCTAATTTCAATGAAGCAGCATGAAGGTTTCTGGATGAATACAAGGTCAAAACACAGAACAAACTCAGTAATGCATATTTTTCTGTGGTGTATTCTGTAGCTGAGAGTACAAGTTTAACTTACTCTTGTTCTGTCTTTTCCTCTTGTGCCACAGGTACCTTGTCGCTACTAGTAGCCTGCAATATTATGAGACTCATTAGACAAACATGAACCAAATATACATGGCTACATGAAAGCAGCCTCTATAATAAAATACACAACAGGGTTCTAAAGTTTCTCAACCTTTATAGGCTCGGCTTCCTTTGTAGCCTGCAACACAAGGAGAGTATTAGAAACTAAATATACACGGCATACATGAAAGCAACCTCTACGATGAGATATACAACAGGACTCTAAAATTAGAAACCTTTGGATCCTTCACTTCTCCGTGGTCTTTAATCTTTTTCTTAGCCTTTGAAGTTTTCTTCGAAAGCTTTGTGTGACTGTTTCCTTTGCTAGTACTCTTCTTGGTATCAAGAGAAAGCTCTGCCAAAAGCGCTTCTGTTGCAGCATCTGACTTCTGCTTTTCATCTTCATAAACCAACGCCTCTAGTTTTGCCTGGTAAAAGAAATTTCCGAAAATGTTAAATTTTGAACAAGTAGGGGAAACAGTTCAGATAATTAAGCAGTGGAAACAGTACGAACATGTATGAAGTTTCGCACAAGAGGCAACATTATGCTCCGATAATCAAGACCGGTCTGGTTGTATATTGCCCACAGCCGCAACATAACAACACTGTTCCTTGTGATTTGTGCTTCATTTGTGCAGAGCTGCAGGAAACATCACAACTCAGTAATCGTACTTGAGAATTGAGAAGGACTAAGAATTTGAATAACTAAAACAATTTAGGAGTAACAGGAGAATCAAGTCTAAGGCTTCGTTTTCCAAAGCTACCTCTGATAATGACAGATCCATTTTCTTCTGGATTGCCATTCTAATGGATGCATCTTCTTCATCCTCAACCAAAGCTGCCTGATCCCTAGCATGACGAATATTTTGGGCTTCGGTCAGTACTCCCACTATCGCGCTCAACTCAGATCTCTGTGCGGGGGACATAGAATCTTCCTCTGATAACCATAGCTTTTCCCCCAAGAGCGATTTATAACTTTTTGCAACATGCTCTGCACCTTGCTCCCTATTGAGGAGTTCTTGTGCGCAGATGATCACAATTCCTCTTAAGGATCTGCACTGGACCATAAGTTCGCTTTGCTTCCCATGCAAACTCTGGAACAGAATAAATTCTTCCTCGAATAGCTTAGGTACCTCCATTCCTTCTTGTTTCATTTGATCTTGTAAACGTGTCCATGCTGATAATTCTTCAGTTGTCGAAGTCGGAGGACCATCAAACAACCATTGTCCAAAAGCGTCGAGATCTGGTGGGACAGCAACTTCAGCATCACAAATACTGCAAGTTAATGCAGAACTATCTTCGTCATCTTCAACACCGTCGTGATGTCTGTGTGGAATAACCTCCACTCTTAGTAAACGATCGTCCAATGGACACGACGAGTCACCAGTAAGAACAATCCGTTCGTTAATGATATAAACGTTTCCATCTATAAGAAAATTATCATAAGCCTCAGATCCACCACTGGCAGCATCAATTTCTTGAAACAAAAATGGTTTCATTTGTGAATTTTCCCCAATTACCCCTTCGTGCATTTGCTCGATATGCTTCGTACGCAATTCAAAATCTTCAAACTTCTCATCACAGTAATAACACAGCCAAAACTTCCAATTCTTGTTCTTCTCAGCGTAATCTATACCTTCCGAAAAAACCCTTATCGCTGAACCATCCTTGCATAATGAACTGTAATACTGTCTCAAATTACCAATTCTTGGTCCAATCAACCCAATCTTTCCCTCATCACTCATCGCGTTCCAATACGTTCGCGACTTACCCATTTTCACAGTCGCGCTCACAACCTCCTTCAAAACCGCTTTTTTCTTCCTTTCACTCATTCTAAAACTCTCTGATTCGGATGTTTCCTCCGAATCCCTAGCCATCAATGACAAAGATGCATCCCTACAATGGTGTAATGGATTCTCAATCGACAACGCTCGTTCGCACTCTCTCAATACCTCGTCAAATCCGTCAACAACACAACCCGACAACTTGTACAGTGCTTGGGCGTATAAAGTCCTGAGTTCAGTTGAATACGGCAACAGAGACAGCGCGCGTCTAGCCGACTCGACGCCGCTTCGCACGTGCTTCTGAAACAGGACAGCATCAGAAGTTTCAACTCTTGAAGCTTCTAGAGCGTGTAGCTCATATTGAGCCGCGTACACGATACCACAGTTTTCGTAATGATGGCGCGTCTCTTCGATGAGCGTGAAGGCTTCGCCGGGGTTACCAGCGGTGTGAGCGGCGATTGCGGCTTGACATTCGGACTCGATCAAGGAGAGTTCTTGATCGATGTCGGTCTGTTCTTGATTGGGGTTATTGGTCGGTGGTGGTGGTGGTGGTGGTGCTCCAGTGGAGGTGTTGGGCGGCGGAGGAGGGGGGTTTGGCTTCTTCTTGTTACGACCCATTAGAAGGTTTCAAGAATTTGAAGGTGGGTTTAATTGAACTGAATTGAATTGAGAAGGAATGAGAAAACTTGAAAAGTGAATGGGTGCGAGGAGAGAGAGAGAGAGAGTGTTTGTATTTCTGTTATGTATTCGCCGCAGGCGGGAGAAATAAGAAATTGTGAGTTTGAATTGAACAATAACGGTGGGTCCCACGGCTTCCTTACCTTAATTATCCGGTAGTCTTGGAACATAGCTATGTGGTGCTCCGAATCACTTTAACATCACATATTTACGTGATGTCCACACACTTTTAATCGAGAGACCCACAAGAATGTGCGGTTTGAAGTGTTCCACCACGTGACTGTGCTAGGACAGCGCTGAATAATTGTTCTCCTTCTATCATTCTGTGTAGCTGAATCTTGTTATGCAATTATTGGACTTACCCACCCATGCTCTCATCAACGGGGGTTCGAAACCCACCCGCCACATTCCCTTCAACTCTTTTTTTACTAACGAGTCAACGCACAAGAAGCTGGTTTTTTTTTTTATGAACGAAAAATTCAATCCAAATAGTAGAATTTTTTATTGTCATATGAACGAAAGTATATTTTATTTTCAAAATCATATCCGTCAAAAAATTAATTGAACGTGTTTAGTTAGCATAACTACAAATGTCTGATGGAAAAAGGCATAGAAAAAAAAGTCGAGAGCCGCCTTCTTCGATGTAAAACCCTAGCCGCCTTCTTCTCGTCGCCCCTCCATCGGCAGCCATCGACGGCCATCTCATCCATCCCCGCCCTCAGGTCTCTCTTCTTTCTTCTCCCTTCGTTCCCTCTCTATTCCCCTTTGCCGCCGCCGGCTTCTCCGTTTCCTTTCCTTCCCTTTCCCTTTTTCTGCCCTCTCACGTTTGTCGATCAACCCTTTCTCTTCCTCCTCCTTTTCTTTTTCCTGCACTTTTTTCGTTTTCCCTCCCATCAGAAATCCACATTCTCTTCCCAGTTTGTGCTCTCTATAGCATTTATCGCGGCGCGGCTTACTTTCAGTTTTACGGCATTATCCATGTAATGGGTTCTAGTTCTGGTGGGCAACAGCTCTTCACCCTATTTGTGGACAATCTGCCAGATCATTCTAGCCAGCCTTGGCTATGGAAGTTGTTTAACAATTATGGTGTGGTCAAGGACGTTTTCATTCCCGTCAAGCGGAGTAAAGCCACAGGATGCAAATTTGGTTTTATTCGCTATGATTGCCATGTTTCTGCTGCAGTAGCTATTCAAGAAGTCCACGGTTTGAAGGTTGGTGACAAGAAACTCTTTGTTAAATTTGCTTCATTCAGGAAATCTGAGGAAAGAAATAACAATAGGAAATCATGGATACCCATTGGTGTTCTGGAGTCAAGCAAGCAAGGAAATGATAGAAGGCAAGAAAATTCCGGGTTCAAAGTTGCGCAAGGAAAGTCATATGCACAGGCTATTATAGGAGAGGAGACTCATGGCGGTTTGAATAGTATAGCATCCATTCAAATCCAACCGATTGGTTTTGGATGGCTTTTAAGGAGTGCCATTGCCAAGATACGTAGACTGCTCTCGACAGAAGAATTGGAGAAGGAATTTAGAATGGAACAAGTTCGAGATGTCCAAATCAGAGCGATTGGGGGAAGATTTGTCATTATAACTTTCCCAAATGAGGAGTCTAGGAATGCAACTATCAAGGAGAGATGGGTGATGAACTGGTTCGAAGAAATTAAACCATGGGATGGTGAGCAAGCCAAAGATGAACGCTTTGTGTGGCTTGCCTGCTTTGGCATGCCTCTCAACGCTTGGTCCATGCAAACTTTCCAAGAAATTGGTGGTAAATGGGGCCATGTCCTTAAGGTAGATGATAATACATTGAGAGGACAATCATATGAGAAAGGAAAAGTTCTAATTGCTACCGAGTGTATACAAAAGGTGGAAGGGAAGATTGAACTCTTAGTAGATGGGAAAAAATATACCATCAGAGTAGAAGAAGAAGAAACTTTCTGGATAATTGCATCAAGTAGCCCCTCCACAATTTTTGAGATGGAAGCAAAGAAGATGGATGAAGATTTGGATCGGAAACATGACAACATAGAGGGAGATAGTGTTGATTTGGAGGCAGGATTCGAGCGTGAAAAAGAAGATCAACATTCTCACGTTCCAAATGTGGCCCTGGTGACTGTTGAGGAAACTAATGAGGTAATTTCAAACTCTATTCATGGATTAGACTCTTTGGTATTGGAGTCATCTGACCCATCCTTACAAGGCCAAAACATAGGGGGACAGGGCCCAATGTATTGTTGAACAGAATATGATCCCACTTGCAGTTAATGAGCACATACAATCTTTTGGGGCTTGCATTTGCTCTGGATGTAGTGATTCTATTCAGAACACTACTCTTTCGAGCAAGGATATACAGGAACATGATCTTAAGTCACCATTTGTTGATGAATGTCCATCTTTAGATCTTGTTTCTGAAGATCCTCTAATTAATTTTGTGGAATTCAAGCGTCATAAGAAGAAAAACCGGACCAAACAAGGAAGACGAAGAAATTCTATCTCCTTATGGAGACATAATCCTTTGAAAGGAGCTCCTTTTTCTAAGGTGCATAGCTTGGACCAAAAAGAGAACAATTTGAAAAGGTTTAAGTTGGATTCGAAGAAAGGAAGAAGAAATGACAAATCTCTCTTGAGCTATGGTTCATTCTCTTTGGGGGACATTCGGCACTCTGAGTTTGGGTCCATGCAATCAACTCAAGAGGAAGTTAGTAGCATTGAGAAAAGGTTGGAGGAAGAAACTAAAGCAACAAAAACCACTGGAAAAAATCTCGCTGTAAACCTTCTTCCAGAGGATGAAATAATCTTAAAGGAAATGATTGAAGAAGAATTCAAAGCTTACTCTCAAATGTCTGGGAAATGGAAGGAAATCTGTTGATTCTCTGATAAGGTAAAGGATCCTTTTGAATTTTGGTGGAGAGTTGTGATGGAGTCTTGTCGTGGAAAAAATTGAGGTCGGAAAACTTTGGCGAGGGTTGTATCAATTTCGTTCGGGTGATGTCGCATGTTTGGAAGCGGTTTTTGTTTGGGCTGTTTCGGATAAGGCTGCATTGCTTTTCAAGAGTTTGTGGCGATTTTTGGTTATGGCTCATTTCGGTGTTTTTGTTTGGTTGCTACTTTGTAGTAGTTTGATTTGGATGTTTCTTTTTCTTATCTTTTTCTCCCATTCAACCTTGGTTGGATGCTCCCCCTCGATGTACCCTTTCGAGTTTCTTTTATAAAATCTCTCTTGTCGATCAAAAAAAAAAAACTACAAATGTCTGATGAAAAATGATTAGACTCTAACAACTTGACGAGCCAAACAAATAAGTGGTTCAGATCAAGTTATGAGCTTGGAAGCTTCACAACAAAGACACAAGAAGCTCACCTAGTCCGTATCACAGTTAGTTGAATGCAGTTAGCTGAAATTATCAAGTTATCAGAGTGTCTTGTTTTTTTGTTTTTTTTTGTTTTTTTTATTACTGAATATCCTGACCAGCTTATAGGCAAGTGTCTTGTTAGCGGCAAGTGTATGAGCACGTAGTGTTTGGTAAGAGATGATAGCATTTTAGTTAAAATCAGTAATCTAGAATGAGAAAACATTCTTTACACCGCCGGTGTAAAATCCCCCTTTTCCACCACCGCCATATGTGGGTCCCACTGTGAATTTATTGCTTTAATCTGAATCGTTCATCTTGTAGAGCCCATAGAGTATTGCATTCATGCAAAAAATCATTTTGATCGGACCTTAATAGATATATGAAATTTTTAATTTCGTTTGGCGAAATGGATGGTCAAAGACAACTTAACTTTAAAATCTATAACCACCCATTTTACAAAACAAAATTCAAATTTTGATATGCATGTCGATGTCCGATCAAGATGATTTTTTACAGGGATAAAGTACTTCGCGGGCACTACAAAATGAACGGTTCAGATCAACATTTAATTAACGATGAGACCCACAAAAGTGGTGGTGGAAAAGGGGGATTTTACACCGGCGGTGTAAAGAATGTTCTCTCATCTAAAATACCTATAGCATGCATTACCCTTGAAATTACTCCGAGAGAACATATTAACACGAAAATCATTTCAGCTTTATATTTTCCTTTCTATGATTTCTTTTTGTTCTTTGACTTAATTCTTCACAACCAAAAAAAATATTTGATTATCGTTTGAGGACTTAACAAAGTAGAGACCTCTCAAGTCTCAGGCCCCATAATAATTCTGCCCAGTATTTAACGGTTTCTCCCTCTAAGATCTCGAGTTCGGAACCTCCCAAGCGCTATGAACTCTTTTGAAGCTAGTGGAAGTTTGTCCGGTCGTTAATTTTAAAATAATTCTCAAAATTAGTCGATGTGCGTACAAACTTACTATTATCTCAATAGCTGGCTATAAAAAAAGGTAATTTTACATGACAGTGTTATTGTTCATGTTTGAAAATGTTGCTGTTCAAATGAAAAGTAGTGGGGGCATGTAATTTTTCTTATTTATGTTCCGAACTAGTATTTCCCTTATGGGTTAGAGCATCATTATTATGCGACTCAACCTCAAAAACATCTTTTATAAATTAGCAAGCCATTTTTCAAAAAACTCACAAGGTCAGACTCTCTATCTAACTTTATTATATTAAACTATTCTTTCTTTTTACTCCTGCTCCCCAAAAGTAATTAAAAAAAGAAAAAAAAAAGTGAACAGTGCATGAGCAGTGCGTGAATAGTGCCTTGGTGAGTGAATAATGTCGCACCAAAATTGGTGCGGTACTGTAGCAAAGTTAGAAGTTTAACAAATTTGATTAAGCAGTTGGTGTGCCTGATTTTGGCCCTAGAGCATCAATATCTCACTCATCAAATCCCTTAAAAGCTGCAAGTGGTGGCTAGCTCATGTGGTAGAGCTCTTGGATGCCCTACACTGCATCACGGGATCGAGTCTCATTCCTCCCTCCCCCATGTAATAGATTAGAAATGACGAATGACAAAAAAAAAAATCCCTTAAAAGCTAAATTTGATGAGTGAAATGCAGCAAAATCCTCCAAAATCAGGCTTAACAAATCTTTTGCAAAGTTGTTAAACTTGTAGCTTTGCTACAGTAACGCCTCAACTTTGTTAACTTACTATTCACTGACTCTTCGGCTCCTCTTAACCTAAAATCTTCGGCTCCTCTTCCCTTCTACATCCAGTTTCTGCCGCTTAGGGGGAGGCGCCGCCCTCCTCCCTCCTCCCCCCAGGCACCTTCTCTCTCTTCCTTTCCTCTCCTCCTCTCAGCCATCTTTCTCTCCATTCCTAACTCCACCATTCCTCTTTTTTCTGATCTTCTCTTTTCTTTTATTCAAAAACGATTGGCAACAAATGGCGATGGTCGGCGGCTTCGGAGTGGTTTGGCTTCATTGGCGTCATGGTCCTCACTTCCAGGTGTTCTGGGGTCTCTCTACCAACTGATGAGAGGCGCTATTTTGGACATTCGGTTGTCGACGAGGGCGGCGTTTCCTTTGCCGGTTTTCGGTGAGTCCTTCTTCTTCTTGCTTTCCCCTTCTCCACTTCTTTTTTTTCCGACCCCCGGACCTTCGCCGCTGTGGGTTTTTCGTTTCATCTTTGCCTTGGTTGCTCGGTTCCTCCCTCTATGTTCATCTCCGGCCGGATCTCTGTTGGGTGTTCCGGTTTCGCTTAACGACATGGTTTTGGGCGGTGGAGGTGGTTGTCCGTCGTGGTCTCCCGCTAGCTCGTGGAGCTTCTGAGATAGCTTGGGTTGTTTCTCGTCGGCAACATCATTTTGGGTTCTCCAATGGTGGTGTGGTGGTGTGGAGGTGGCGGTGGTTGTCGGGGTGGGTGTTGGCTGTCAGCAACCTTGGTGACGGTGGCGAAGGATTTTTTGCACAGTGCATGGTTTAGGGTTTGGTTTTGGGTTTTCTTTGGGTTGGGCGTAATGATGTATCTTGGCTTTGTAGGCCTTCAGGTTTATTTTTCATTGTTTTATCTAGGCTTTCAGGGGTGCTCCAATCTTTGGTTGGATCTTTTCTCTCGCTTGATGTAACCTTCGTTGAGCTTATCTAATAATATTTTGTTTGCCGATCAAAAAAAATACCTTTCTAGTAAAATTTGAATAGAGAGTCTGATTTTGGGAATTTTGGATAAGTAACTTGCTAAATTTGTAAAAGGTGTTTTTGAAGTTAAATTTGATGAAAATTTTGGTGCTCCTGATAAGGATGCCCTTATTTGGGGAGTTTGGCTTTCTACTTTTAACCAAAAGTTATTTTAGGTAACCTGATAATGATGCTCTTACAAGACGAAAATGCCCTTATTAACAAAGAGAACCTTGTACTAACAATAAGTTATACTCCGGTGTCAATCTAATCAATCTTTCTTGAAAGAATCAGCACCAACAATTATACAACCTTCTCAATAAAATAAATAAAATAAAATAAAAAACCATTGTACAAACTTTCTCATAGGGAGTTTGTGAACTCCACCACTCATATGAGAGAGTTTGTACAATTGTTAATAAAAGTGTAAGTTGTTGTAGCAAACCTAATATTTATATATGCTCTGAGACATTTGAAATGTAGGAGAATTTTATATGCAAGCGTATTTTAAAACAAGACGTATTTCTGTGTAGCCGATAGCTGTATTTGTTTAAAGCTTACTTAGGCTGAGGGGGTGTTCCACTAACCCAGTTTTTTTTAATAAACTGGTTTTTCACGGTTTTTTTATGTGATGTATTGTGAGAAAATGACCTGTCTCGGTGTTTGGAAAAAATAATTTTTTGTTAGTGGAACACCCCCTGAGTTTGCCTATTAATAAAATGAGATAAAAGCTCATTGCCCCTATACGCAACTACACAATCTCTGGACGGTCAAGATTTTAAATAAACTCTTACTGGTAAGATTTGATACTCTTATCAATAAGAGGATTGTATTTAAAATCCGGACCATCCAAAACACTTGTCGACGGTCAAGATTCGCGCTCAGGCACCACGTCATCTCTACCCTACACGCGTCCTAATTCATCTCGCTTTCCCTTCAACTGTTTTAGTTTCAAAATCATATCCATCAAAGAAACCATTTAAATGTGTTTTGTTAACATAGCTATCAATACCCGATAAAAAAAATGACTTTTAGTTATTTAGGGTGCTTTGTCCTTAATTTTTTTTCCCATTTGTTAGTTTTGCGTCGATATTTTGCCCTTATCTAGGGTTGTAGTGCGGCACCTGTGCGTCACCAAGATCAACAGCTCGGATTTCATCTCGGCAATGGACGGCTCGGACCGTGCAAATGCCGAGATGAAATCTGATCTGTTGGTTGTGCGATCAACAACTTGGATGAAGTAGTGTGGTGCCGCACTACAAGATCACCGACTCTACCTAAAATGCCCCCAGCTCTTGTTAAAACACCACGACAGACAGCCAAGACTTGAAACTCCTCCTATTAATGAATCAGTAATTTAGCAGACCAAAAAAATTCAGTATTTTAGTTGGAGTATTAGTTTATTTCTATTTAACAACTAACTATATCTTGTCCAGAATTAGAATCTTACATTCTGGACTGGCTCCAATTAAATAACCCATAGCATTAATGTGATCCACAAGGCCCAATGGTTGATCCATTGGGCCTCTTACTTCGGGTCACCACACTGAGGTCTCCATCTGGGATACCCAGATCCGAACCGACTAATTCGGTCACCATCTGGCCCGGACCGACTCCTGCGACACATGTAAAATACAGAAGGCATTTCGTGCACGTGGACCTAACCATTTCACTTGGTATGTCATATCTCACGTGCCGATCACATGAATACTTGAAGGCCATCAGTGATAACCCCTAAGTACGCCGCATCTTTCTATCCAGCACACTCTGTACTTTCCTCTCCACCTCCAATCGCTTACTTAACCAACGGAGTGCCTCCATGGTCAACTCCAACCAGTTTGGCACTAATGATGAGGTTTACTTCACAGGTCAGGCGGAGCAGCATGGCTAAGCCCTAATTCCAAACCAGAGGTCCGATCAGGAATCAGGATACTCAATAGAATCAGCCCCCACGCCTCCTAGTTGCACATAAACCAGTTTTTACGTCTAATTCGTTCAGAATATGTTGCAGTATTTATGTTCGACCCCAAAGTTTGACAAGTTTGTTATAATCGTTATTGGCACACATACAATCCCTCTCTAAAGTTAAAATCGTGCATCTTTCCTCCTACGCGCATGATTCTTGTTTGCCGTTCTTTAGGACTCTTTTTTAACCATACAGAAGTATAGGATAGGAGAAAACCATGACCGTTATATTAGTATCTGAAACCAACAAATGTAGTAACGAAAAACATCAACAATAACAGAACAAAAAGTAGTTCCGAAAAAAGCTAAAAATTCTGTTTTGCGTTTTCCCTTCACTGAAATTAAAATGTGCAAAATGGGGTCTTGCTCTGACCCTTGGTCTGTCTGAAAAATGGGTCATTTCTGTAAAAAACCAGAGATGGATATGAGTCACAACTCAACATTTGATCAGCTACTAGAAAAAGAACATGATTATGATCTCTCAGTTCCCCAGCTATTATTGCTGGGAAAAAAACACAAATATATGGTGAAGCTACTAAGAGTGAATTCACGGTAGTCAAACCTACACAACACGTCTCCTTGTATACAGAATCCATGGAGAAAATGCAGTCGAAGAGATGAAATTTACAGAAGAAGTCTTCCTCCCATCCAGAACAAACGCAGTAAGACATATGGAAAACAACATAGATGGATGTGATGTTTTGCATAATATTGTATGGTATATTCTGCAGCTGAGAGTATAACTCTAGCTTACGCTTGTTCTGCCTTGTCCTCTTGTCCCGCAGTTGTAGCCTGCAATACGAGGATAGTATTAGACAAACTTGACCCAATTCTGCAACCTCTATGGTAAAATATACAACCGGACTCTAAAGTTCCTCAACCTTTGTAGGTGCAGCTTCATTCGTTGTTTCCTTGGCTAGAGCCTTCTGCTTGGCCTCTTCCTCAAACTGTCTTTGCTGATCCAACCTCTCTTCTAATTTCAATTCATCAGCACTTGCAGCAGCAACATGAAAGTCGCTGGATGAAGACAAGATCAAAACGCAGAACAAACTCAGTAATGGATGTGATCTTTGCATATATTTCTATGATGTATTCTGCAGCTATGAATATAACTATAACTTACGCTTGTTCTGTTTTTTCCTCTTGTACCATAGGTAGCTTGTCGCTACTAGTAGCCTGCAATATGAGGAGAGTATTAGATGAACTAGAACCAAATATACATGGTTTATATGAAAGCAGCCTCTACAATAAAATGCACAACAGGGTTCTAAAGTTCCTCAACCTTTATAGCCGCAGCTTCATTCGTAGCCTGCAATACGAGGAGAGTATTAGAAACCAACTATACAAGGAATACATGAAAGCAACCTCTACGGTGAGATATACAGCAGGACTCTAAACTTAGAAACCTTTGGATCCTTCACTTCTCCATGGTCTTTAATCTTTTTCTTAGCCTTTGAAGTTTTCTTCGAAAGCTTTGGGTGACTGTTTCCTTTGCTAGTACTCTTCTTCGTATCAAGAGTAAGCTCTGCCAAAAGCTCTTCTGTTGCAGCATCTGACTTCTGCTTTTCTTCTTCATAAACAAACGCCTCTAGTTTTGCCTGGTAAAAGAAATTTCCAAAAATGTTAAAATTTTGAACAAGTAGGTTGGGGAAACAGTTCAGATAATTGTGCAGTTTAAACTGTACGAACATGTATGAAGTTTCGCACAAGAGGCAACATTATGCCCCGATAATCAAGACTGGTCTGCTTGTATATTGCCCACAGCCGCAACATAGCAGCACTGCTCCTTGTGATTAGTGCTTCATTTCTGCAGAGCTGCAGGAAACATCACAACTCCATAATCGTACTTGAGAGTTGACAAGGACTAAGAATTTGAATAAATAAACAAATTTAGGAGTAACAGGAGAAAGTTATTAGGTTCATAACCAACAAAATTGACACCCCTGGACTCCCACATCTGCCATTACTTCTGTTAATTAAGTAAAGTTACCCATAAGATTGGCGAGTTACCTCTGATAATGGCTGCTCCAGCATCTTCTGGATTGCCATTCTAATGGAAGCATCTTCTTGATCCTCAAATTCACTTTTTGCCAAAGAATTTGACGCAGAACCTGTGTTATTCAAACCCTCATCAGCCCTAAAATGACGAATATTTATGGCTTCTGTCAGTACTCCCACAATTGCATTTAGCTCAGATCTTTGTGGGGGGGAGATAGAATCTTCCTTTGCTTTAACAAGCGGTTCTAGCTTTTCATTCAAGAGCGATTTATAACTTTTTGCGACATGCTCTCCACCTTGCTCCCTCTTGTCGAGTTCTTGTGCACAGATGATCACAATTCCTCGTAAGGATCTGCACTGTACCACAAGTTCGCTTTGCTTCCTACGCAAACTTTGAAACAGAATAAATTCTTCCTCAAATCTCTTAGGTGCTTCCATTCCATCATGTTTCATTTGATTTTGTAATTGTGTCCATGCTGCTAATTCTTCTGCTGTCGAAGTCGGAGGACCATCAAACAGCCATTGTCCAAAAGCATCAATATCTGGTGGGACAGCAACTTCAGCATCAGTTGATGCAGAACCATTTTTGTCATCTTCAACACCGTTGTGATGTCTGTGTGGAATAACCT
The DNA here is from genome assembly GCA_016920895.1 of Vaccinium myrtillus. Classification (NCBI taxonomy): domain Eukaryota; kingdom Viridiplantae; phylum Streptophyta; class Magnoliopsida; order Ericales; family Ericaceae; genus Vaccinium; species Vaccinium myrtillus. The sequence continues at coordinate 34,876,028 of CM029274.1, forward strand.
CCACTCTTAGTAAACGATCGTCCAATGGACACGACGAGTCACCAGTAAGAACAATCCGTTCCTTAATCATATAAATGGTTCCATTGACAATTTGGAAATTATGATAAACCTCGGATCCACCACTGTCAGCATCAATTTCTGTTTCTTGAAACAGAAATAGCCTCATTGCCGATTTATTCCCAATTACCCCTTCGTGCTTTCGCTCAACATGCTTCATACGCAATTCATAATCTTCAAACTTCTCATCACAATAATAACATGGCCAAAACTTCCAATTCTTTTTCTCATCAACGTAACCTATACTTTCCGAAATAACCCTTTTCACTGAACCATCCTTACATACTGAACTGTAATACTCCCTCAAATCACCAATTCTTGGTCCAATCAACCCCAACTTTGTCTCATCACTCATCGCATCCCAATACGTTCGTGACTTACCCATTTTCACTGTCGCACTCACAATCTCCTTCAAAACCGCTTGTTTCTTCCTTTCACTCATTCTAGAACTCTCTGACTCAGATCTTTCCTCCCAGACCATGGCCTTCAGTGATAACGAAGCATCCCTAAAATGCTGTAATGGATTCTTAATCGACAACCCTCGTTCGCATACCTCGTGGAATTCTTCAACATCACTGCTCGACAACTTGTTCAGTGCTTGGACATACAAAGTCTCGAATTCTGTCGAATTCGGCGACAGAGAGACTGCCCGTCTAGCCGAATCGACAGCGCTTCTCACGTGCTTCTGAAACAGGACACCATCAGAAGTTTCTAATCTTGAAGCTTCTAGAGCGTGTAGGTTATATTGAGACGCGTACACGAGACCACAGTTTTCGTATCGAAGGCGCGTCTCTTCCATGAGTCTGAAGGCTTCGGCGGGGTTACCGCCGATGTGAGCGGCGATTGCGGCAAGACATTCGGACTTGATCAAGGAGAGTTCTTGATCGATCTTGGTCTGTTGTTGATTGGGGTCATTGGTCGGTGGTGGTGCTCCTCCGCGTTCGATGGCGGTGTTCGGCGGCCGAGGAGGGGGGTTTAGCTTCTTGTTACGATCCATTACAAGGTTTCAAGATTTTCAAGGTGGGTTTATTGGAATTGAGTTGAAGGAATGAAATTGATTTTCAAGAATGTTTTGTACTCCAATTTCTGTGATATATATTCGGCGCAGGCGGGAGAAATTGTGAGTTTGAATAATAACGGTCAGTGGGTCCCACTCTCTTCCTTCCGGGTACCTGAATCTTGTGATACAGTTATAGCACTTAACCGAATTAACCAACCATGCTCATTAACGGGGGTTCGAAACCCAGCCGCTGCTTTCCCGTCAACTTAATTAATTATTTGTCTCGACCTAAGGAATAGGAATAAAAATGTAGACCGAAGTTGATAAAGTTCAGAAAGATTAGCTTAAAGACAAAAATACCAGCTGTTTCAAATTTTCTCGTCTTTGGCAAACTTTTTTTGTTCTTTTGACTGTAATTTTTTACTTTTTAGACTCCACTAATTGAGACTGATGACTAATTGCGAAAAAAATAACATGAACTTTAAAAAAAAGATCAGAAAAAGAAGAAAAAAATACCGACACTAAAATTTAGAAAGGATGTCCCAATAATTTAGCAAGAATCAGTATTTATGCACTTCTGCAAAGACAATAACACGTGCGCAAAAAAAAAAAGAAAAGGAAAGACACCTTATTACAAACACCACCACCTCTAGAGAACTCCATCACCACAACTATCAACAAGTTTCATCTGATGCAGGACAAGATACCAAGGGTTTTAATGTATGGAAACGTTAATTTAGTAAAAGATTAATTTTAGTAAATAGGCGTGATCTACGAAGATTGTTATGAATATCAGTCAGTGAAGCGACATCCGAAGTACGATGGGTACATACGCATGAAATATACTTATCCTTTCAGGTATTATCACAACTTACCTAAAATCAGTGGTAATGAGTATTTTGAAGATATTTTAGATTGGATTCTAGATATTAAAGATTTCTTTGAGTATGTGGAAATTTCATCTGAAGAAAGGTGGATATATATTTGTGGTTAAAATTTACGGATTCCGCACTTAGTTGGTGGTTAGATTTGCAATCTTCAAGAGATAAACTGGGTAAGTGTCGTATCCGTGCACGGTCAAGAATTAAAATAGGTATGATGGAAAGATTTTTTCCATGGAATTATGAGAAACTTTTGAAAGAAAAACATAGGCCAAAGAGAAAAAAAAAAAAAAACAATCAACACCGTTGCCAAAGATGTCGAAGAAGCTTTTAAAGAGGAGGTAACTCAAGTTGATGATAAGAAAATTGATGTGGATTTGGGTGATGAGAAAAATGCTACTCCCTCCGTCCCTTTTTAAATGTGTTACTTCGTAAATCCAACTTATTAAAGAAACATCATCATTATACCTTTTCACATCAACTTTTTCCTCCACTTTACATTTTTCACATCAACTTTTACCCATACTTTCCAAAATTATCCTCCACTTTTACCCATTAACTCTTTACCCACTAACTTTTCAAAGGGCAAAATGATAATTGTACAAACTTTTACCCATTAACTTTTCAAACCACACACTTATTTAAGGACAGCCCAAAATGGAAATGTCTACATTTAAAAAGGGACGGAGGGAGTATTGTTGTTGGGGATCAAGTTGTTAAGGACCTGTTTGCCAAATTAAACCAGTTCTTATCGAGAAGAACTTTTAGTGACTGATGGATGCTGGAAATGTGGATTGTGAAAGTGGAGTTTGGTTCCTTGCCATATTTCAGAACTTCTAACAAAGTGAAACTTTATTATACTTCAACTTTTTTTTTTTTTTTACAGATAAGTCTTCACTACTACAAAAAACCATAAACATCACGCTTTTTAAGCGTGATGTTTCACTTTCCATCACGCCCGCAAAAGCGTGATGGCTCCGGGTGTGATTGTAAGTCGGCATTTTCCATCACGCTTTATAAGCGTGATGGAAAGAGAGGATCAATCACACTAAAAAAGCGTGACAGTTTCTATGAAAAACCGAGATGAAAACTAATTCCACGCGATCTTTTCTCGTTTTCTATCCATCACACACAAAAAGCGTGATGAAAAGATGCACCGTTTTTAAAAAAAAAATTGAATTTGGGAAATTCTGATACCATTAAATTAAGCCGATCACTTGAAATCCTTTTCCAATGCCACCAAACACATACAAGACCATAACAAATAATCTAACCAACAAAGGAACCCAACCACAAAGAAACTAGCCAAATAACAAGAAGAATGGTCGTAATCAAACACATTATCAACATGGGAAAAGGTTAAACACCAGTGAAGTATCCCAATTAGAGTAGCATTCACAAATCAATTGGGATATACATAGAACTAGAGTAGCATTCACAAATCAATTGGGATATACATAGAACAAACCTTACCAGTTATTATCACAACTGCACAATCTATAACCTAAGTTCCGTAAAGAAAGATTACTAATTGGATATAGAAAAGATATATCCAACAGTTAAAGGCCCGCTGACATCCAACTCAATCACTACTTTCCTTTTTCTTTGCTTTCGTCAATTACTAAATAACATCAGTTTCTTGCACCTCAACATCCAATTTAGTCAGTTTCGAACAGTTCACTAGATCTTCTGGCAAGCTGGTGATGCAATTGTTTGATGCCTGAGGAGAGTATAAAATAATAATCTTTTAGAATTGCTCTTTAGTCTGCAAGTTAGAATTGCTAAAACTAAAAGAGATCTGTTAAGAAACTCAACATATCATTAGGATCAGCTGGAAAACCATCTCGGGCTTCAATGCCAGCAACAATTGTGTCACGTAATCCCTTAATTCCCTGCCAAATTGTACAGAAGCACATTACATACCACACATTACATGACTATTGTTCTAAACCTTTCCACTTTCCCACCATATGACAATTACCTGGCTATGACTATATGCCCCAGTTGCTCTTCCAGGAATTTGATCAAGGATCTGCCAAGCTCGCTCAATGGCATCCGCAGTCCGCACTAAAAATGCAGCAAATGAATGAGGCATAATCAATAATCAACTATCATAACACCAAGTTCATATCGTAGCAGAAACAATATCTAGAAGGCAGCGATAATATAAATAGGAGAACTCTTTGTTCTTGAATTACTCAACATTTTCCTCCTCCTCTTCCTTGGGCATCTTCCATTCGTTTTTCAAATTCCATGCCTTGGGTATAAAAGCCGCCAATGTATACTTGGCACAATAGAGTGCATGTTTTATGTAAAATTTGGTTACAAGTAATTATATCAACACTTCTAATTGGCATTTGCTTCAAATTCTAACCTTGGATATTTATCACATAAGCTGCAAGGGTATAATGACACTCACCCAGTGCCTTTTGTGCAAGAAATACAAACTTGATAGCACGGTAAGTCGGTAAGTATTGTACTTATCAAACTACCCTAACTTAAACACATAAAAGGGGACTTCCACCAACAGAAGGTAAGAGAAACAGAGATAAATACAGTAATATTCAAACATGCACAACATAGTTTTGTCCAAAATGGCTGGATGGTCACACAGTGCAAGTACCTAACGATAGTAATGGTTGAGTGTTGGTAGAGCTGAAAATAGGCACAATTCTTTATACAATAAACTTACAGCTAACAAACCTCACGGAAAAAAGTAATTGGTTGCTGACCGAGAGATTGAGGATTTCCAATATTGCAGTAAAGTATCTGTCATACTAAGAAGAAAACAAGGACAGATGCAAAAACCTCTTAGTAAACTGTGCTCCGGAGGAATCTTTTCTTTTTCTTTTTTTTTTTTGCATGAAGTAGCATTACTAAACGATGGAAGAAGATTAGCACCGAAAGAGATTCATGTTCCACGCAATCCACATTAAACATTTGCCCGAGAAGTATGCAAAAAAAATCGTTTGAAGCTGTGGATCAGTCAAATGTGGTGGATGAAAGCCTTGGTTCATCAATGGTAAGTTGTGAGTGACAGAGAAAGTCTATTTCCAGTTACTTGGACAGAATGATTCGCAAAATATTATGGGTAGCTAAGTTCTTATTGTTTCTCCCATGCTCTTTTTGCCCTTATTGTTTATATTGGATGTTGGATAATGTATTCTCGTTGTTGGGTGACCAATATCAATACGAGAGAGCAAGGTCGTCAAAAACAATAGGTTGAGAAAGCAAGAGAAAGTATTGAGTTCACTATCTTCTTCCCACCCATGGGGTAGCACAAAAAGAGAGATTAGCTATATTGGCCAACTGATAAACGACTAGCTCCTTCCTCGTTGGGCTTCATGCACTTGAAAAAGCTCTAGCGAAGGGAAACTGGCCACTCATTACAAACCACTCCCAGGACCCCACAGCAATGCGTGGGCTACCTTTTTATTATAGTGAGAAACAAACAAACTATGTACCTCATCAAAAGGATGAGAACCTCGATTTTGTAATTATTGTTGCAATTGCTGTCACATAGAAACAATACAAACTACACTCATGAGAAAGAAATTGATTGCAAAAATGACAAGGACGAGGGCCAGCTTATTCAGAAATATGCGGTCATGCCGAGCCAAATTGAAATCGCCAGTTAACAAGTTTAGTGTTACCTGGGCCAGGGTGACAATTTCACCTCGGACAGCATACTCGCATTTCAAAACCTGCCAGGGAAGAACATTTATCAGTGAAATGAGTAGCAGCATGTAAGTTCACAAGAAGAACTGCAAGTGAAAATGCAAAATCGAGAAGGGAACTAATTTGTAGTCACCACGTCGAAACATTTACTCAATCGCAGATTAAAGCAAACCCTTAATCAGACTAATAAAGCACATCTATCAAATCAAACTACATACTGCGTTATCTAAGAAAACCCTAACCTAGCCTTTCCCTGCATGAAGTAGACCCAATCGTAGCGTCCAGCGAATCGGCCGTCGATTTGTTCCATGAGCGTCGATTGCGTAATTGACGGCGGCAAGTGGCGGACCACGGCCTTCGTTCGATCTAATGGGCCAAAACCCCCAAAACAAGAGACTAAATGAACCGATGCTTACAAAATGAACAGACGCTTCAAAAACCCCAAGTGACTAAATCTATCCTTTCTGGTTCTGGCCAGAGAAAAACCGACCACAGAGATGTAGAACTAGGCTTTTCTCTGCCTAAACCGAGATGTTTCAAAACAAGAGAGAGAGAGAGAGAGAGAGAGAGAGAGAGAGAGAGAGAGGCATACCAGCAGTCGAAGAAGAGAAGACCAGAGGGAGAGAATGTTAGCAGCTAGGGCTTTTTTGTTGTAGGGGTTTTCTGGAAAAGCGGAATGGATACGCTGTGATGGAAATGCGGTGAACCCTCTGAGTATTTTCCATCACGGTTACCGAAGAAAACGAGATTGAAGATCGAAATACAATCTCGCTTTAGTAGGAGCCGCGGTAAAATATATAAACCATCTCACTTTTTTAGGAAAAGTGTGATTAATAATTCCCTCCCAATTTCTTTATCACGCTTTTGAAAAAAGTGTGATCTTTCTAAATTTCTTAGTGTGATCTTTATACATTATTGTAGTAGTGCTTGGGCACAACAAGCTAGTAGGAGGGGACTCGAGGGGCCTGTAGTGGCTAGTGAGCTTGCTCACTATACCTTTGTAGTGAGCCCTCACATCCATTCGTTCGGAAATCAATGGTCCAGAATATTCTTAAAGGTGAGAAAGTTCTTTGACCTGGGCCATTGATTTCCGAACGAAAAATTGTGATTGCTCACTACAGGATAGACTAGTGAGATTGAGCAAGCTCACTACAAGCCCCCTGAATCCGATAGGAGTGTCATTTCGGGCTCATCCCACATCGATTAGTTTGATTCAAAATGCTCGTTGAATTGATAGTATTTGTAAAAGAATCACACAGATTGAATAGACAAATTTTCATTTTCAAAATTATTTCATTCTCTCTTTTACATGACAGTGTTATGTTCCAAACTATTTCCCTTTCGGGTTACATGACAAAAATGCCCCTATTAACAAAGAGTACCCTGTACTAACACTAAGTTATACTCCATGTCAATCTAACAAATAGTCTTTCTCCAAAGAATCAGATACCAACAATTGTGCAAACTCTCTCATACGAGAAATGTGGACCCCCACTTATGAGTGGTGGGGCCCACAAACTCCATATGAACGAGTTTATACAATTGTTAGTAAAAGTGTTTGTTTACGTAGCAAACCTAAACCTGAGAGACAGTTGAAATATAGGCCTTTTTTGTATGCAAGCATATTTTGAAACAAAACGTGTTACAGTGTAAGCCTGCTCAATTAGACTGATCCTATAGTAGATGTTTCTCCATTTGCAGTGAACACCAGGAGGTCACGTTCTTGTTAACCTTGCTCCTACAGGAAAAGGGAAGGAAAAAAAAAAAAAAAAGGAAAGAAAAAAATCATACAAAAATGGCTTTATGTTTATTGTGTATTTTTTTTCTCGTCAGATGTTAAAAGAAACTACACTAACCTCGTTGCACATATACGCAACTACATAATTTTTTTTCTCTCACTATCCCCATCAACAGCACCCAGATCTCGACTTCTTCGCTATAGGAAAAGTACCCATAACCTCGTTGCACCTATACGCAACTACATAATTTTGGACCTAGTGTCCCAGTTCTCCTACAACGTTGGCTTTGACAAGCCTCAGAAGGACGCAATCTCTGTGATTCCAATACAACGTCAATGACAGCTCACCCTTTTCGATAGACTTAATCCAAAAAACCATGACCGCTATATAATTTCTTAGTCCGAAAAAGCTAAAAATTCAGTGTTGCGTTTTTCCTTCACTGAAACGAAAAGTGTGCAAAATGGGGTCTTGTTCTAACCCTTGGTCCGTCTGTAAAAAGCCAGAGATGGATATGACTCACAATTCAATATTAGAAAAAGTGCAAGAATATGATCTCAATACCTCAGCTATCATTGCTGGGGGAAAAAAAAAACAAAAAGCTATGGTGAAACTACATCATTATGCACCATCACATACCACTAAGAGCAAATTCACACTAGCCAAACCTACACAAGAAGTCTCCTAGTATACAGAATCCATGGAGAAAATGCAGTCAAAGAGAAGGAATTTGCAGAAGCCTTCCTCCCATCCAGAACAAACTCAGTAAAACATATGGAAAATAGCATAGATGGATGTGATGTTTTGCATAATATTGTAGTATGGTGTATTCTGCAACTGAGAGTATAACTCTAGCTTACGCTTGTTCTGCCTTGTCCTCTTGTCCCACAGGTGTAGCCTGCAATACGAGGATTGTATTAGACGAACTTGACCCAAATATGCACGGCATACTTGATAGCAACCTCTATGGTAAAATATACAACCGGACTCTAAAGTTCCTCAACCTTTGTAGGTGCGGCTTCATTCGTTGTTTCCTTGGCTAGAGCCTTCTGCTTGGCCTCTTCGGATCTTCCTCAAACTGTCTTTGCTGATCCAACTTCTCTTCTAATTTTAATTCATCAGCCCTTGCAGCAGCAACATGAAAGTCGCTGGATGAAGACAAGGTCAAAACACAGAACAAACTCAGTAATGGATGTGATCTTTGCATATATTTCGGTGGTGTATTCTGCAGCTATGAGTATAACTATAACTTACGCTTGTTTTGTATTTTCCTCTCGTGCCACAGGTAGCTTGTCGCTACTAGCAGCCTGCAATATGGGGAGAGTATTAGACAAAACTTGAACCAAATATACACAGCTTACATGAAAGCAGCCTCTATGGTAAAATATAAAACGGGCTTTGAAAGTTCCTCAACCTTTATAGGCTCAGCTTCATTCCTAGCCTGCAATACGAGGATAGTATTAGAAACCAAATATACACGGCATACATGAAAGCAACCTCTACGGTGAGATGTACAACAGGACTCTAAACTTAGAAACCTTTGGATCCTTCACTTCTCTGTGGTCTTTAATCTTTTTCTTATCCTTTGAAGATTTCTTTGAAAGCTTTGGATGACTGTTTCCTTTGCTTGTACTCTTCTTGGTGTCAAGAGCAAGCTCCGATAAAAGGGCTTCAGCTGCAGCCTCTGCCTTCTGCTTTTCTTCTTCAAAAACCAATGCCTCTAATTTTGCCTGGCAAAAATACAAAAATTCTGACAATGTTACATTTTGAACAAATAAGTTGGGGAAACAGTTCAGATTCTTATGCAGCGGAAACAGTAACAAACATGTATGAAGTTTCGCACAAGAGGCAACATTATGCCCCGATAATCAAGATTGGTCTGCTTGTATATTGCCCACAGCCGCAACATAACAGCACTGCTCCTTGTGATTAGTGCTTCATTTGTGCAGAGCTACAGGAAACATCACAACTCAGTAATCGTACTTGAGAATTGACTAGGAATTCTAACTACTAAAAAATATTTAGGAGTAACATGAGAATCAAGTCTAAAGGCTTTGTTTTGCAAAGCTACCTCTGATAATGGCTGAGTCATTTTGTTCTGGATTGCCATTCTAATGGAAGCATCTTCTTCATCCTCAAGGACCTCAACCGAAGCTGCCTGATCCCTAGCATGACCAATATTTTAGGCTTCGGCCAGTACTCCCATTATCGCGCTCAACTCAGATCTTTGTGCGGGGGACATAGAATCTTCCTTTGCTTTAACATGCGGTTCTAGCTTTTCCGTCAAGAGCGATTTATAACTTTTTGCAACATTCTCTCCACCTTCCTCCCTCTTATCGAGTTCTTGTGCACAGATGATCACAATTCCTCGTAAGGATCTGCACTGTACCATAAGTTCGCTTTGCTTCCTACACAAACTTTGGAACAGAATAAATTCGTCCTTGAATTTTACAAGCAGTGGATAGTTTCCTGGATACATTAGATGGTGGAAGAAAAGGCAAAAATGATAAATTAACCAAAACCCTTGGTAATGGTACGTAGTAAAGGAAAAAAATGTGAGTAATGTATATTCAAGACTTACATAAACAAAAATCAAGACAATAGAAACCTTGTACACAGAGAGAGACCTGCAGAAGGGGCCGCGGAGTGGTCACCGGCGGTGGAGATGAGGCCGGAGGTGGAGGGAGAGGGAGGAGAAGAAGGGACGAGGAGATTTAACAGAAGACGGTATCTACTAGCGCCCATACGGCGTCGTTTGGCCAGAATATCGGTAGATTCGAGCGGTACACCGAAAAGGCGAAAACGTCACCTGTTAGCCCTATACCAGAAAACCGGTAATTTTGGTTTTGATTCACTATATCTAAACCTATTTTAAGAAACATAAATTCATTAAGATCAAATACTAATTCATTTTCAATTAATATAAAAAATTTACATGATATTTAGTTTTCTGCGTTCTACAATATGAATGTCTTAGATCATCAAAATATTATTTAGATAAATAGAAAACGTACTTAAAGTCCCCTAAAAGTTGTTCCTATAGAAGGGATATGATTCTATGTATCCAAAGCCATTTTAAGAAACAAAAATTCATTTAGATTAAGTACTAATATGTAATTTATTTAGGAGATATTTGTAATTCATATGTATTATAGTAATTTCTATAAGAAGAATGTCTCGGATCATTAAATAATTTTCTATATAAATAGAAATCGTCCTTGTAGTAATCATGAGTTCTTAGAAGTAAGAACTTAAACAAACGTAGTCGTTTTAGGTGGCATGACATAGGTTGAACCTATGTCATGACGTGAAAAATACAGTAAAAATTAAAAACCCTCCTTATTAATTCTTTTTCTTCTTTCCCACTTCATTCTCACGGACCTCTCCCAGTTCTAAAACCCGTCATCCTGCTCCATCACCAGCGCCGGCGACGCGCTTTCCGATCAGCCCAGGTATCTCTCTCGTTTTATTGAAAGCGGGATTAACAAAAACCGTACGTTGGTTATGGATAAAGATCTGTATTATCTTTGTCTAGGAGATGTTATTTTCAAGAGGATTTCGAGGACCAGATTGAACCACAGTCGATGGCTCTTCTCATTTCAAAGCAAGCAACCCCTCCCATCTGCTCACTTACACTCTCCGTTGGACTCTACTGAAACGGTAACAGTCTCACTCTTTTAAGGTTTTTTTTTTTTTTTTGGATTTTTTTAATGTGCACCGCTGTTTGTTTAGGATGCTGGGAAAACTGAGGAGAATGAAGAAAAAGGAAATAGAATATGTATTGTAACTTAATCTGTTTATGGAGAATTAAAGTTATGTCAATATATCGAAATTCTTATGAACAACAGGATAATTTGTAATGGAAATTCAAACTGCGATGGGAAGACCTCATGGTAAAAAAGGATATATATGATGATTGTGCTGAACATATAGCCCTTGACATGGCAGAAAGCAAGCAAGGATTTATGTAGCCAACCTCCGTTGACTGGGACAAGGTTGAGCTGCTGATTTTGGTTTCATTGTGGGTATATGACATTACTGTTTCTTAGATGATTCATTTATCCACTTAACCTAGTTTTTAATGTTGAATGCACTCTTATTCTCTAGGGTTGGTAAATTTGTTTCCGTAGCCAATCACTGTATGTGTGGTGGAGAAGACAAAGTCACATACAGTAGTTGCAGTACACCTTCCATAGAGGTTCACCTTCTCTTTCAAATGGAACAAATTTTCTGATGGTTGACTTAACTCATTATTTCTTTAAGTCTGACCAAAAAAAATGTGAGTTTCGTGCGCAAAACAAATGAAAAATGAGGCAAACCATATGATTAACATATCCAATCTTTAATTATGTTAGGAAACTGTGTTCAAAGATTGGGAATACGAGATGGTAAATGTCAGTTGTGACTTATAATTGGTACAACTCCGTTTTTTAGAGGAAAAGAAAGGATGTAAAAAGGCAAACGTTTGACTTATCAGACCCACGTCAAATATTTTCCTAACCATGTCAAAACTCAATGTACTGCATTCTCACAGGTGATGTAAGGAACATTCTTCAATGGGGATCTTAGTAGCAAAGAGCTCCTAAAATGGTGCCACTCCCACCTTAGGAGAGCGCTTCTGTGCTCCCAACTAAGGAGCCTGACGGGAGCCTGTTCTGACTTATTTGCATGTTCCTTCCCATGCTCCCAACCTCGGGGGCTTCTATATTCCCCTGCTCCCATTCCGGCTTCCGATTCGTGCAACTAAGATCAGTAGGGTTGATATATGTATATGCATATATTCAAGGTTGGAACATACATATCCACTCTCTCTCGTGTCCCCATCTATGCTTGTGCTCACGTCCGTGCTGCATATATGGGAAAGAAACATTTTCAAAAGGGACTTTGTGTAGAATCATTGTTGACTGCATCCAAGCAACCTCTTCTGCATTTACGGGAAGTAGAAGCGAGAATGTGGGTTGTAGATAATGTGCTCCCCCTCCCTGCGGAGAGCGTATTTTGTGCTTCCTTGTGGTGTTTTGTAAGAAATTGCTTTGCTCTCTAATGATAGCAATGATATTCATCCATAAGTCTGTGATGTTAGTGCTATTATTTCAGTTGTGTCGTCGTTTCCATATGTACAATTTTCTAAATACGGGTTCAGAACCGTTTCTAATCTAATGTTTTGTTTATGGTGATTAGTAGGCAGGGGGGTGCAGAGAAACCTATTATTGGGGTTCATTTTCTTTTCATGACATTGGGCGGCAAATTCATCACCAGAGCAGCTCTGTAGTGGAGGTTTGGTATAGCTAGTCATTCTTGTAATAAACAATCTAACAATTTTTGTTGCCAAACTTTTTTTCTTTTTCTTGTTTTGATCCCTTCTCTTTCTTTCCTTCCAGGATGAATTGGACCCATTTTTGCTTGTCGAAAATGAACTATCTATCCTTGCTAATAGGTTGCGCTCAATGGTAGTTGCCGAGGTACCCATTTCTCGCTTCTCTTGTTTCTGTATCACGTGTCAATGAAAATAATGGACATGTAACATTTTTGGATAATCCTTGGATTTGAGCATGCAGGTCCCAAAGCTTGCCTCAGCTGCCGAGTACTTCTTCAAGATGGGGGTGGAAGGAAAGCGATTTCGACCAACAGTAAGATTGATGGATACTTTTCTGCTGTATCTGTGCCATGTCCAAAATTTTTTTTTTTTTTTTTTGATGGATGAATACTTCCAGCTGTATCACTGTCTGGGGCTTTTGTGGAGTATCTGTGCTTCACTGCTACCCACATACATCAAAGAGCTTTGGTTGCTTTGGTAGCTTTTTGTTCTTTATTTGGAGGCACCAAGGAATGTTGTGGCCATACAGTTAACAGACTTTTATGTGGCAATGATGAAGTCATCAGTTAATTATCCATGAAATATCATTTCATGTCTAAACCAACAGGTCACTTAGTTTTCTTGAAATGCAACTTCCTTCTTGCCAATCATATCCTAAGGATGCATACAAAAAGGAACCTCGTAGTTGCTTATCATAGCCTAAGGATGCATACAAAAAGAATCCTCTTAGTTGCTTATTTTATAGCAAACAAAAGTCCCATGAAGCATTAGGATTAAAAAAGCAGGTGAATGATGCTTAAGAAGTGTGGATTCCCTGGATTGAATCACTGTTGTGTAGTAATTACATTATTTTGAATGGCAGCATCAATTGATGCAAGACTTTTTCGGTTCATAATAAAGAAGTGACATTGCACTTTTCATTCTCTGTTTGCAACACTTCCTCTTATCTGTGAAAAAGATTGCTCAAACGATGTATATCTTTGATTTTTTAAGAGTCTCATTGTTAAGAGTCTTATTCCAAAGGTTCAGGGACCACAAATTTCTGTGGATCATGATAGCATACTTCTACATATCCACTCAAGGGAGGTCTTTTAGTTGACATTCTAGTTTAAACCATTTAGCACCTTGTGGATCCATCATATGCATTTGCTAGTTTATGGATTCTACCTGAAATTTTTAGTTTTCTTTTTTGAAGCAGAATATAGTCAGACTGTCAGTACACTTTATGCTACTCTACTCTACCTGTTATGATCTCGTAATTTCCCTGGACTCAGTATTACAGACCTGTCTCTGCAGGTTTTACTGTTGATGGCAACAGCTTTGAATGCACATATACCTGGGCCTCCTTCTGATACAGTTGTTTATGATTTATCAGAAGAACTCCGTACAAGACAACAGCATATAGCTGAAATCACAAAAATGATCCATGTCAGTTCTTTTTCTTTTCCTCATTGGTGCTTTATCAGAAGAATTCCTTCTTATTTGCTTTTGTTTTTCATCCTTAAAGTTTCTTCGTGAAGTGAGAAATAGCGTAGGTTTGAGATATGGCTATGGTTTTTAAATCCATAAGTCGGTTAAATAGCTATCAATTATGTGGTATAGATCCATGTTACTTGATTGTTAGTCTGTTGGGGGATGGATTCCTGTTCATATACCTTAAGATTACACCACTATTATTCCTCCAAAGGTAAACCATGTGTTGATCATGTGACCCTAGAAGCTGAGTGTTACAGGAAGATGCATCATTGGCGTACTTTGTCCCACTAGATAACCAGGATAGAAAGCTTGGTCGAAGCTATGCCGTCCATTCACTTCGGCCTCTAGTTCAAGTGCTTCTAATTCTTACCCCTTCGATTGCCATCCTTTCAGTTCTGCTCAGAACCTCAATCCAGCACAGGGTAATAGATTTTGCCATCGAAATTATGCTCAACTAGAGAGCCATAGCGTAAGGTACCCTGTAAGTCGATTAACTGTTCAAGGGGCTTAAATCTGACACAGTGCTTGCTAAGGTGGAAGAAGAGGAGGGAATGAGGGAATGATCCTTTTTTCTTCTTCTTCTGCTGCTTCTTTTTTTTTTTTTTTTTTTTTTTTTGAGTAATTCCTTTCCTGATGTTAAGTCCGGTCAATGTGCTTTAAGGAAAATAAGAAAGATGGCATACTGAACGTTCCAAGTGTCAATCCCTTAAGAATGTTGGGTTGCTCTCAGCATATGGTTATATTGTCCTGCTTGGGTGACTGAGATTTTACTATTGCTCCTAGCGATCCCCTTGATAATGGAATGACGAGAAGAGTGAACATGATGCATGAAGATTGAAGCATTAGATAATATAGGATAATGCTTTCACTCTGTTCTGTGCTAAGGTTTAAGGATAAGTCTTAGATCTCCGTTTTTAGAGCATAGACAATCTCGTTGGATCTATATGGACAGTAATGTTTGAATTGGCTTAGCTTTTTGTGATGAAAAGCTTGCCGGAGATTAACAAAGTATGTAGCTGGAACTTCTGGGTGGAAACTAGTTAAAGTATTAGTTGTTAAACTGAAGTCGAAAAGGTTGATGGGAGATTATGGTTGATTAAGGGTTGGGAATGGTGGTTCCGGGGCTGACATAAGGCTGTTTTCAACTCGTGTTGTGCTCTTTTATCTTTTCATGGTTTTGGGATGTGTGGATTTAGTTTATTGTGAAGACAATAATTCTTACGACTGAACACTATGATAAACAAAAGGGGAAGATGGTAATTCTTACGACTAATCATATTTCAATGCACTTGGATTCTTAATTGTGCCCATGGCCTATCTTTTATGGAGTTCTTGAATCTCATGTCAATCTCGATTCTTCATAACCAATGTATCTCGTATATTATATTATTTGGGATGTATACCAGTTTTGCATATCCTCATATATATACGGTAAACGTATCCCCCACGTGTCTGTGTCCTACAATTTAGAGAAGTAACGTATCCGTGCGTCCGTCCCCGTGCGTCCACCCATGTTGCTTAGGATGTAATGATAAATTTGTTTTGATGTTGGTATGGTGTTACATATAGAGAATAAGAGTCTTATTTTTAATTCACATAATAGTATATGTGCATGCTTTTATAACTTTTAGCCCAAGATGTTGTGTCCTCCAATTTTTTGAAACTTAAAGAGTCGGATTGTCAGTGTCCGTGTCTGTGCTACATAGTTGATAGATTTGTTGAATTGTAGTGAAAGCTTCATATATGTATCTTTAGCTTTTGGTATTTCTACTACTACTTGAACTAAAACTGCAAAATTGATGACATTTTGATTAGTATGACTGATTTGGAGCTAATTGAAAACAAAAGACAAATATGATGGCCTATATACAGAAAATCCAGAAATTACAAGGTTCTAGTGACTCATCAATGTAAGCAAGCATGAGACGAATAACATTATCTAATCCATGTGACAATTTGATCGGTGGAGTTCGTATTTATTCCTTGCAGAACTTCAAAAATTTCTGCTTTCTTTTATGCTTTGCACAAGAATGGTTCTTGTGGAGAGACTGAAGTGGTTACGAAAGGCATGGCTGAACCCCACCCTTCCTTCCCTCTCTCTCTCTCTCTCTCTCTCACACACACACACACACACACACATTTCCAGATTGAGGAGAACCGTTGTGCTTCTTTTCGAGAGGATAATTGGTTAATTCCATCTCATCTGTCTTGTTTGCCTCCTTAATAGATCTCTCCCCTTTTACTTTCCCTTTTTTAGATTGTTTTTATGCTTATCAAAAGTTGATTGTTGGTTTGAACAGATCTCATCTTAGCGGTCTAAATAGTTCCCAAAAAACCATTTGTCCTCCTTCCTTTGTACTTACTCCTGAGGCTACATAAAGCTATTTTCCAAGGAACAAAACCTACATTGTGTCAAAAGTTTGAGGTTCTAAGGAGTCCAACTTGTTGTAGAGACTGTAGACTTTTTTTTACATGATGACTTTTATAAACGAATCACCTGATCCCTGGCCAAACAAGGCATAGATACTCCGCTTTGAGTTGAGCTCAAGACGTTCCTTTTCGTTATCTTAGGTGGCAAGCCTTCTTCATGATGATGTATTGGATGATGCAGATACAAGGCGTGGCATTGGTTCGTTAAACTTTGTGATGGGGAATAAGGTATCTTTTGTTTCTTATATGTTGGATATCTTGTTTTCCTTTTGTTCTTCTGCATCAGAACTCAATTTATTGAATCTGCGTGCTTTTGTTAATGTTCGATTATTTAGTCCATATTATCTGTAAAAAACTAAACCATGTAAAGTTGTGCTTTTCCGTTTGTATTTTTGGGCTGTTCTCTGTCATCTGCTCTATGTGTGTGCGCGAGTGTGTGTCGGTGTATTTTCGTATTCGACTGATTTAGCCATGTGTTGATCTATTTTCTAAACTAGGTGTATTTGTCTATAGCTATGCTCTCCCTTTCGTTTATATATCATTTTGAAATGAACTAGTAGATAGTTTAAATGCCTCTTGAGTTACTTCTTAGAATTCATCACTTTTCTGGAAAAGCACAGGCTGACAAGCTGTGGAGAATTGATGAAATAATTTCTTTTTTAGTCATGTCTTTGCTTTTTTCAACTTGAAGTTAGCTGTATTGGCTGGGATTTCTTGCTTTCGAGAGCTTGCGTGGCCCTTGCCTCCTTGAAAAACAAAGAGGTATTTTTCTGTCCTCACGAAGCTTTTTTCCCCCGAGTGGGTTTGTTATCCTCTGAACTTCAAATTCTGTAGCATGGGTGTTTGAATTACACTGAGATTGCACTGAACTGATTCTTTTTGTTGTGCCATGCCTGCATAGTTTATAATGGTAGTTGGGAACCCATGCATTTAATTGTTGGTTTAGATTTATAATTTTTCTTATGGATTCATCTGTCGTCCAATAGTTACGAAATCCATTTTTCAACGAGTCACGGACCATTAGTTGATGGGGAACGGTAATGAGTATTCCATGGGCCCCACGAGCTGGGTGTATGTCCTATTTTGAATCTAGGTTAGGTTTCTTATCCTATCTTCTTGTTAGGTTACTTATCTAAAAAAACCATATCTTCTTGTTATCTTGGAAGAGCCTATTTAAGGACTCTACATATGATGTTTTATTTGGTTGATGAAATATACTTGAGTTTGATTATGGTTTGATAAATGGATATCGTTATTTCCTTAGGCACAGGGATGTCTAGGGGTGCTTAGACACATGGACACTTAGGGTTCTTTTTATATCTTGTTCTTCATCAACCTACATCAATTTTGGTATTACAGCATTGTTGAATGTTTTATTTGCCCCTTCAAATTTAGCATTCTCTTGTAAACTACTGAGAGGGAGAGGGAGGAGAGGGAGAGAGAGCAGCAGTTATCCCATTGCCATCCAAACCAAATCGCAGCACCATTGTTCAGAGAAAGCAAAATCGTCAACCAATTCATGCCCAATTTCCCCTAGATTTTGCTGACCACATCGTCAATCTCGGACCACAGCTTTGTGACCACTCCTTCCCCTGTTTTTTTGTCACCATTTGACGCATAGAATCTGAAGTAGAAAGATCTGCCATTTCCCTGACGCCATCCACAGCAGTAGTGCCAGCCACCAAGACTACCATGGCAGTTATTGGCAGCCATTGTCTTCCTCCACCAATGTCGTTGAAGTTTTGTTCATCAATTGATCTTAATGCTTCAAGAATGTAGAGAAACAGTTTTCACACTGATTGAACCAGATCAGCCCCTGAAGCACTCCAGTCCACACCAAAAGCCCATAACTGATCTGCCCCAGTCACCGATTCAGAATTTAGAACAGTTGCCTTAAATCATCTTTGAACCGGCCCATTCCAACAATTAAAAACAGCGGCCCAATCATCTTTAACCCAATTGTGAACCGACCCCAACTTAAGCCCATGCTGCATATTTAAAGCCAGAACCTAACTTTACCCTTGCACTTTGGCAGCCCAATTACTAGATAATACCCATAGCAATCCAAACACGTTGGCCTTGTTAAACTTAGCCTAAATAACATACCTACTTGCAATCCTAACTGAAATTCTGAGCCAACGTACTGTGTCCAATAGCCAAAGTCTTTAAAGTTTAAACTCCTTCCAAAGCAGCACAAAAACTAAAATGGTAATCTGGCACCAAACCAAAGGGGCGAACGAAAGCAAACGAATACAACAGCTCTGGAGGAACACAGAATTAGAACGCTGGGCGGGAGGTCAAGTTTTAGATCTACTGCGCCCTTTTGAAGTAACACCACACAACTGGAGCTCGTATTGGATCTGGAAATGGTTCTGTTTTCCATTAAAAGGTCAGATTTCTCCTCTTATTCATGGAGACAAATAGTAAATATGCCACAGGGTCCAAATTAGTTCTTGATGTTCTCTGCTGCCTCTCCAATATGACAAATTTAGTTCCCATGGATGGTATTGCTAAGCTCATTCATGACCTGTCATGTAAGGTCGACCAATTCAATACTTAATTCGACACTCACTTTAGTAGAATCTTGGGACTCCTTAGACAGTCTCCTCCAGTTGTTCTTACCGATATTCTCACTAACTGTCACACATTTGCGTACTGTGGGGAAGGATTGTGCAAACTTGTTATTGATGAGAGTTCCCATTCCCAATGAATGTGATTTTCTAAGTCTTGCATTAAAAGAGGAAATCTTGTCATTGAACTACACCAACCAACCAACCATATGAGATAGATGATTCTATTTTTCTAGTCTCCCAGAGGGTTGTTTAGTGCCATTTGAAATGAGTAATCTCTATTCAGAAGATGTTTATTGTCGTATCCTACCCTAAGTCCGCATTCACACTGAGAACGTTGATCCGTTCCGTGATCCAGTCTGTGGTGCGCTACCCTTATGTCACGGATTATGTGACTAAGGTCCTACCTATAGATGTTGGTCGTATCCTTTTTGGTCACCCTTGGATACATAGTGTTCATGCGAGGGAAGTGCCAGAAAAAGAATATTGTGTTTTGGATAATGGTAAATCTATCTTACTCAGGTGTGAGAAACCTCAAACAAGTGATAGAAAGACGATCCGATTTGCCTCTCAGGTGCCTATTAAGCAAACTCTTCCCATTTGGTCCTAAAATGAATCTTTTTTGTTATTTTTGAGTTCCATGATGAGTTGACTTGCTCAAATGACGAACCTTTAACGCAAGATTCCCTTTCTGAGAGTTCTAGTCTATGCGTTGCTCCTCGTAGCCTTGGCCTAAATGTTCCTAATAGCAACCATGTTCTCCCATCTAGCTAGCCTCTTGATCATGTTTGTGTCTTTTATAAGTTGAACCTTAATGCATGTTTGCTAGGTTTCTCATAGAAAACGAGTAAGAACCTCAATTTTTATGTGGAGAATGTATTTTCTGGCCCAGGCATCTTTGCATCCCTTTTGTTACCTACAGGTGTTCAGACATATGAGATTGTTCATCCTGTGATATTGAGAGTCATTTCTTTGCGATGTTCTTCTCAAGCATGGTTTTGCTCATGGATGCTCTCAAGTGTTTTGTGATGGACCACAGTCCACAGCTTTTATTCATCAGAGTCTAGTTCTTCTGAGTAGAGTGGTGGAGAAATGATAGGGAGGGAAGGAGTACTCCATGGGGCCCACGTGCTATTCGTGTATGATCCTCGAGGATAGGGAGGGAAGGAGTACTCCATGGGCCCCACGTGCTGTTCGTGTATGATCCTTGTTTCAGTCATCAAATTATATTTTGGGATTTTACTTTGTAGTTTAAGTTCTTTTTTTTTTAGAATCTATCCTATTTAGGATTCGTTTATTATCCTTATCCTCTTGTCATCTTGGAAGAGCCTACTAAGGACTCTTCTTATGATGAGGTAGTTGATTGATGAAATATATTTTAATTTGATTGCAGTGGTGATACTGAGGTATGATTACTTCCTTGGGCACAGGAATGCCTAGGGTTCTTCATTTTATATCTTGTTCTTGATCGTCCTACGTCAGAAGTGTCATCCACTAGTAATTTCAAGCCCCTTATGGTCTATCTAGTAGCTTAACGCATCATTTTCTCATCGGTATGACTTGGATTTGCTATATTTCGTAATCTAGTCACCATCTTTTTAGCAGGTTGTATCATTACTAGCAACGATTGTAGAGCATCTTGTTACAGGGGAGACCATGCAAATGACTACTACATCTGAGCAACGTTGTAGGTACACTACTCTGCTGCTGGTGTCATTTCGTGTTTCATGCTTGATGCAATATATAATCTAAGATGCAAAATCCAATAAGACCCAAGTGCATAACAATACGTTTTCCAGTTGAAGGGTAATTACTCTTCTGCCACGTTCATGTTACTATTACCGATTAGTGAAAGTTTCCCTATACCTCTAAGGACATAAAAGTTGGGTTGGCAATGCAAATAGAATTACCATCAGTGTGAGCCCTTGTTTTGGAAACTTGATTGGCTAGAATCCATGAAACAAAGACATTATATTGCATAAAAGGCTGAATGATGCAAGCCTAAAAAAGGGAATACAATGTCCTTCCATATAAATTAAAAGGTAAAATGAACAAACCACCCGTGAATTAAAAGGTAACCCTAACAAAAAAAACAAAATAGATTAATGATAGGAAAACTCAAATACTACGGACAACCTTGCCCCCTCAAACTCAGGATGTGACTGCAGAGATCATTGCAAGTTTGCCAAGGAAACAAAAACAAGCAGTGATGTGAGTCTTGGTAGAAAAAAAAAAAAATCAGCCAACTGCAGCGAGCATGAAACAAACAGCCGATCAATAGTGCACGACTGAAGATGTTGCCGGACGAAATGACAATCTACCTTGATATGCTTCGTACACGTGAAAAACAGAGTAGTGGGCGATCTGAATGACACTCTTATTATCACAATAAAGAAGTGTGGAAGACTAAAAAGAAATGCCCATAACCTATAGAAGCCATTGAAGCCAAACTATTTCAGTAGTAGCCTGAGCCATAACGCAGTATTCAGCTTCAGAAGTGGAGCAAGTAATAATACATTGTTTCTTACTTCTCCAAGTAAGAGATAAGTGAGCCACCCAAAAAAACAAAAAAAAAAAAAAACCAGATATAGACGTGCGATTAGAGATATCTCCTTCACAATCAGCATAAGCCTAGATGTTCAAGTTTGAAGTGGAAGAAAGTAGACACTGAAAATAGAACCGCGATCATAGCGCCAAATACGTAATATAACAGCACAGTGGGTAGAACGAGGAGCAGAAACAAACTGACTGACAACGTGTACAATGTAGGCAATGTCATGATTAGTCACGTTCAGATAAACCAAGTGGCCAACAAGCTCGCGATAACCCGTAGGAAAATCAGGAAGAACACCAGTACTGGTGTTGTATTGACCAGTAGGAAAACCAGTACCCAAGTTGGGATTCAGAACCTCGCACATGAGAGTTCATGGGACTGTTTCCTTTCTACTGCCTTTTCAGCTTTCTACCCTATTTGCAGATTTTCTCTGCATCATGCTGTTATCTTGTCTGATCGTGATAATCAATTTAAATTGATTTTTATTACTTGTCCTGATATTTGGTCTGGTGTGAAATCCCTCTAAAGTGATTTTTTTTGTTGCAGTATGGAATATTATTTGCAAAAGACGTACTACAAGACTGCGTCACTGATTTCAAATAGCTGTAAAGCAGTCGCCCTTCTTGCAGGGCAAACTACAGAAGTTTCAATGTTAGCTTATGAATATGGGAAGAATCTGGTGTGTAATATCTTACTAATGTATGTTCCATATATTATCATGTTTGCATGCTTCCTGGATACATCCCTAGGTAATTTGCAGCTTCTTTGAATCATATTAAAGTATGCACCAGAAGACGGGGTAATCCTGATTCCTGACATATTCTGGTGTGAACGGCATGTCGTGAAGTTATGAATGGAATGTTATGAAGATCTCTGTCCAGTAGACTTCTTGCTTCAACTCTTACCAGAAAGATTCGTCTTTTATTTGGTTTTTAGTCCTTTGGAGAACGTGTAGGGAATGCTTCGTAATTGCTTTTCTTGGAAAGCAAACCACCAAGAAAAGCAAGTAAAGAGACCAAAATTTGCTTCTCCCAAGTCCCAACAATATATTCCAACTTTCATAGAGAGTAGTTCTCTCTTTACCTTCGAACCAACATTATTTTTTTTTCATTTAATAGGCTTTGACGAACTTCTTTTCTTCATTTTTCCTTTCTTCTCCCAGGGATTGGCATTTCAGTTGATAGATGACGTTCTCGATTTCACTGGCTCGTCAACTTCCCTCGGAAAGGGTTCATTATCTGACATCCATCATGTAGGCTATCTTTTCTTTGCGTGATTGCTGCATTAATATATTCCTTCTGTTTAGTGGAAGAAAGCATGTGCAGGTCTTATATGTTATGTATCCTCAGCGTTGGCAAATTTTGAATCTTCTGTAGGGAATTATAACAGCTCCCATATTGTATGCTATGGAGGAGTTCCCACAATTGCAAGCAGTTGTTGATCGGGGGTTGGACAACCCAGCAGATGTGGATCTTGTAAGTTTCTTGGTACAGTGTACAGTACATGATATGCATTATCCACGTAGCATGGAATTCACAAGTCAATGATAACAGCATACTAAACGTACACCAGGCATTAGGTTCAATTAGTGCATATTTACACGCTTAGTCATAGCAATTCCTCGTTTATGGTCCCCTCCTCCCTCCTATCCAGCTATCCTCGGTTGAATTAAACTACTTTTGTACTGATTCTATTTAACGTGGCTTTTCACTATAGTTGCACTTTACCTCAACACCTCGAATTGTGGAAGGAAAAGAAACTGCAAGGGAAAAGATAAGAATAGATGTGTATGCTGGATGACAATAAAAATGAGTCGGTAACCTTAATTTTTTGGTGCTTATACCACAAAAAGTAGATACTTGTATGAACAATTTCTCACTTCTGTTTCTCTTGCTTTTCACAAATCTGCTGGATTTCTAAAATCTCACCTGTTTTAATTTTAATAGACTTCTTACACCAGATTTACCACGTCTCTGATGAGCGATTGATGATCTGCACCGGGTCATGGACTACTATTATTTGGTGGATTGATTGTCTGCACTGGGTTCTATTATTATTCGGTTAACCCACTAGATTTTTCACCAATGGACTACCGTATTCAATTTGATTACAGGCTCTTGATTACCTTGGAAAGAGCCAGGGAATACAGAGAACGCGAGAGCTAGCGGCAAAGCACGCAACCCTTGCATCCGCTGCAATCCTCTCTCTCCCAGAGAGTGAGGATGAGGATGTTCGGAGATCAAGGCGTGCCCTAGTGGATCTAACTCATCGAGTCATAACAAGGACAAAATAGAGGAAATAGAACCTATTCCTCCGCACTGTTTTCATTAGTCACAATTTTTTTCTTCCCTTCAAATGTGTCCATTTGTTATACAGTCAGGGCAGAGTATTCCCTTGTTTCTTTTCTGTATTTCGTTATTCTTTTCCAATCTTCATGTGTTTTTGTCATGAATGCAATAGCTAGCGAAAATTGCTGTAATGTAATTGCAACAGTCTACATTCTGATCAATCATAATAATTGGATCTTACTTGGATCCAGGTCAAATAGTAGTTTGTTTTTTCAGCCTATGCGTTAATCATTGCTTTTGTGTAGGTAGATTAACCTTTTCATTGCTATCTATCTATGTCGATACATACAGTAAGCATGTGAAGTACATATGGGCTCTCATTTTTAAGGAAAATCTGGAAGTCTTTTTTTTTGAAATAATTCACATCATCCTCAGGCGGCGCCACAACATCATCCTTAGGTGGCCACCAGTACCTGCACTGGCTAACTAGGGATCGTAACTAGGCCTAGCGGCCGCCACATGCATGGATGCAAACATCAGGTGGCGCCATAACTTGTTGTAGTCATTCCTCCATTACACCAGCAGAAAATACAGTGAAGAAAGGGGGTTAGAAAACCGACAATAATTTGAAGGGATCTGGCTTTATACGAACATTTCACCTTAATCCGTAAGTTGCTTGGTTGAGCAACCATGCTTGAGAGTATACATTGCTAGCAAATATGAGAGTTTTTTCAGAGGAAGCACACACGCATATTCCCTAAATACTTGGGGAAAGCCCATATACTATTCAATTCAGAATTTTTTGGTTAAGTTCGCACTGTTGCGACCAATTCTTCAAACTTGGCGACTGAATGATATTGAAGTGAAATGTTATTTGCAAATGTGTCATGATGATAGTTGAGCATGGAAGGGCAAATGGAAGGCGAATGCATTTAATCCAACTCATGTAGCTAATCAAGACAATGATGGAAGTACCATGAATGTGCATCAGCTGCTGCATATGGAAAGTATTTATCACCTATAGTATACATCACCAATTACCGTGATACAATTGTAAACCTAACCATGACCCAAGTTGTCTCTGCATCACCAGTTACCGTGATACAATTGTGTTGATCATGATAGTTGAGCATGAATGTGCCGATCAAAAAAAAAAAAAGAGCATTCCTTGGTGCCCCCAAAGAAAGAACAAAAAGCTACCAAAGCAACGAAAGCTACCAAAGGTATGTGGGTGGCAGTGAAGCACAGATACTCCACAAAAGCCCTAGACAGTGGGACATGTACGAGATATAGTTGGAAGTATTCATCCATTTATAAAAATAAAATAAAATAAATACAAATTAATTTAGGACAAGGCACAGACATGGAGAAAAGTATCCATTAATTTTCAAAATCGCTTTCCTTTCACCCCCATCTTGAAGAAGTACTCAGGGACCTCCAAAACCTCCACTACAGAGCTGCTCTGGTGATGAATTTGCCACCCAATGGCATGAAACGAATATGAACCCCAATAAGAGGTTTTTCTGCATCCCCCTGCCTACTAATCACTAGAAACAAAACATTAGATTGGAAATGATCCCAAACTCATATTCAGAAAACTGTAGTTATGGAAACAACGACACAGCTGGAATAATAGCACGAACATTATAGAGCAAACAATTTCTTACAAAACTCCACAAGCAAGCACAAAATAAGCACTCTGTAGGGAGGGGGAGCAGCATTATCCACAGCCCACATTCTAGCATCTACTTCCCGTGAATGCACAAGAGGTTGCTTGGACGCAGTCAACAATGATTCTACACAAAGTCCCTTTTGAAAATGTTTCTTTCCTAACTCTGCAGAACGGACATGAGCACGGGCATAGATGTGGGTATAGACATGGGAAATCTCAAAAATGGGGACATGAGAGAGAGTGGATATGTATGTTTCAACCTTCAATATATGCATATACATATATCAACCCTACTGATCTCAGTTGCACAAAACGAGTACCGGAGCAGGGGAATATAGAATCCCCCAAGGTGGAAAAGTGGACGGAACATGTAAATATATTGCAAAAATAATGTAGTATGGAATATAAACTTTTAACTACAATCATTTTAGGGAGTAAAAAGATGGGCCAAGTCCACCTAAATGTAAGAAATGGGTTAGTGTTTGAATGGATGGGTTTCTTTTCAGGATATCATGACTTGGGCTATATGTATGAGTTGAATGGAATACCAATTTATAAGGATGAGTAATAAATTCCTGTTTTTCTATACAAGGGCCGTACAATAGCTCCCATCCTTGTAAGGAGGATGCTTCCATTGAGATGGGAGCGGGCTCCAATTAGGTTCCTTAGTTGGGAGCACAGAAGTGCTCTCCTAAGGTCGGAGTGGCACCATTTTAGGAGCTCTCTGCTACTAAGATCTCCATTTGAGAATGTTCCTTATATCACATGCTAGAATGCAGTACATTGAGTTTTGCACACGAAATCTCTTTTATTTTGCACACAAAACTCACATTATTTTTTTTTTGGGTCTGCCTTAAAGAAACAATGAGTTAAGTCAACCATCTCATATGGCAATAATTGGAGAAAATTTTGTTACATTTGATAGGGGAGGTGAACTTCTAAGGAAGGTGTACTGCAACTACCGTATGTGGTTTTGTCTTCTGCACCAAATACAGAGTGATCGGCTATGGGAAAAAAATTTACCAACTCTAGAAAATAAGTGTGCATTCAACATTAAAAAATAGATAAGTGGATAAATGCATCATCTAAGAAACAGTAATGTCATCTACCCACACTGAAACCAAACTCAGCAGCTCAATCTTGTCCCAAAACTCCCAATCAATGGAGGTTGGTTACATATATCCTTGCTTGCTTTCTGCCGTGTCAAGGGCTATATGTTCAGCACAATCAACATATATGTGTCCTTTTTTTTTACCATGAGGCCTTCCCCTCGCAGTTTGAATTTCCATTAATAATCGTATTGCTCTTCTTATGGTTTCAACTCATGCCCACTGGTGGTAACAACACTCGTACCAAAATTGTAAACCTGGGTACTTTCATTTTTAACAATATTTGAAGAAAATTTGTTACATTTAATAGGGAAGGCGAACTTCGAGCCTCCTTTGAGACGGCATTAGAAGTGGAAGGGGTCCAGCGCAACTGGCGGTTAGCTAAAGTTAATGATAGATTGACATCTTATGGCAGAATGGTAGCATACAAAATGTTACGGCCTTGTTCGTTTGGTAGTTTTAGTTTATCACCAACTTGTGGATGGATTTTTCCTGTATTTCAAGCACAATGGTATGGGGAGATTTCACGCCTGGACACAATTGCAACCAAGTAACACATGTCAATTTGTCCTCAATTAGCGCAACTCATGCGGCTTTCACGAATCGTCACGCTTCTAACTTGAATGCCTCAAAAAGGCATTGGCGTACGGTTTTTCCTAATCACGCTTTTAATAAAACGAGAGAGATATAGATACCTGGGCTTGGCGGCAAGTGTGTTGATGCGAGGTTACACGAGACGCTGCCGTTTTGGATGCATGACATAGGTTCAACCTATGTCATGTACCATAAAACGACGTCGAAGTTTCCAATATGGGATTGCAATGTACTTTTGTCACTCGAGATTGATTCCAGGATTATTTATCTGATCTAAACTGTTCAAGTTTTTCATCTGGCTAATAAGATAAAATCTTGTTAATTATTGTACAAATTTAGTGAAATTGAATTGTATATAATCGAAGAAGATTTAAGTGAAATTATTTTTTTGAAAATAGATTTGGATACACTGGATCAAACCCATTTTTAGCAATACACCGCTATCAACGTCCCTTCTTTTCCTCCCGCTCTCTGGTCGACCTCACTTTCCTGCTCAACCTCCCCCTCCGGCCTCATCTCCACCGCCGGTGACCACTCCGGCAGCCCTCTGCAGGTCTCTCTTTCTCTCGACCTGTACTAGGTTTCTATTGGGATGATTTATGTAAAATCTATTGTATTTACTACGTTTGTAAACTCTCTGAGAGACGGTTGAAATCTAGGCCTTTTTTTGTATGCAAGCATATTTTGAAACAAAACGTGTTACAGTGTAAGCTTGCTCAATTAGACTGATCCTATAGTAGATGTTTCTCCATTTGCAGTGAACACCAGGAAAAGAAAAAAGGAAAGAAAAAAAAGGAAAGAAAAAAAATCATACAAAAATGGCTTTATGTTTATTGTGTAAAAAGCCAGAGATGGATATGACTCACAATTCAATATTAGAAAAAGTGCAAGAATATGATCTCAATACCTCAGCTATCATTGCTGGGAAAAAAAAAAAAAAAGGATATGGTGAAACTACATCATTATGCACCATCACATACCACTAAGAGCAAATTCACACTAGCCAAACCTACACAAGAAGTCTCCTAGTATACAGAATCCATGGAGAAAATGCAGTCGAAGAGAAGGAATTTCCAGAACAAACTCAGTAAGACATGGAAAATAGCATAGATGGATGTGATGTTTTACATAATATTGTATGGTGTATTCTGCAACTGAGAGTATAACTCTGGTTTACGCTTGTTCTGCCTTGTCCTCTTGTCCCACAGGTGTAGCCTGCAATACGAGGATTGTATTAGACGAACTTGACCCAAATATGCATGGCATACTTGATAGCAACCTCTATGGTAAAATATACAACCGGACTCTAAAGTTCCTCAACCTTTGTAGGTGCAGCTTCATTTGTTGTTTCCTTGGCTAGAGCCTTCTGCTTGGCCTCTTCCTCAAACTGTCTTTGCTGATCCAACTTCTCTTCTAATTTTAATTCATCAGCACTTGCAGCAGCAACATGAAAGTCGCTGGATGAAGACAAGGTCAAAACACAGAACAAACTCAGTAATGGATGTGATCTTTGCATATATTTCGGTGGTGTATTCTTCAGCTATGAGTATAACTATAACTTACGCTTGTTCTGTATTTTCCTCTCGTGCCACAGGTAGCTTGTCGCTACTAGTAGCCTGCAATATGGGGAGAGTATTAGACAAAACTTGAACCAAATATACACAGCTTACATGAAAGCAGCCTCTATGGTAAAATATAAAACGGGCTTTGAAAGTTCCTCAACCTTTATAGGCTCAGATTCATTCCTAGCCTGCAATACGAGGAGAGTATTAGAAACCAAATATACACGGCATACATGAAAGCAACCTCTACGGTGAGATATACAGCAGGACTCTAAACTTAGAAACCTTTTGATCCTTCACTTCTCTGTGGTCTTTAATCTTTTTCTTATCCTTTGAAGATTTCTTTGAAAGCTTTGGATGACTGTTTCCTTTGCTTGTACTCTTCTTGGTGTCAAGAGCAAGCTCTGATAAAAGGGCTTCAGCTGCAGCCTCTGCCTTCTGCTTTTCTTCTTCAAAAACCAACGCCTCTAATTTTGCCTGGCAAAAATACAAAAATTCTGAAAATGTTACATTTTGAACAAATAAAGTTGGGGAAACAGTTCAGATTCTTATGCAGCGGAAACAGTAACAAACATGTATGAAGTATCGCACAAGAGGCAACATTATGCCCCGATAATCAAGACTGGTCTGCTTGTATATTGCCCACAGCCGCAACATAACAGCACTGCTCCTTGTGATTAGTGCTTCATTTGTGCAGAGCTGCAGGAAACATCACAACTCAGTAATCGTACTTGAGAATTGACTAGGAATTCTAACTACTAAAAAATATTTAGGAGTAACATGAGAATCAAGTCTAAAGGCTTTGTTTTGCAAAGCTACCTCTGATAATGGCTGAGTCATTTTGTTCTGGATTGCCATTCTAATGGAAGCATCTTCTTCATCCTCAAGGACCTCAACCGAAGCTGCCTGATCCCTAGCATGACCAATATTTTGGGCTTCAGCCAGTACTCCCATTATCGCGCTCAACTCATATCTTTGTGCGGGGGACATAGAATCTTCCTTTGCTTTAACAAGCGGTTCTAGCATTTCTGTCAAGAGCGATTTATAACTTTTTGCAACATTCTCTCCACCTTCCTCCCTCTTATCGAGTTCTTGTGCACAGATGATCACAATTCCTCGTAAGGATCTGCACTGTACCATAAGTTCGCTTTGCTTCCTACAGAAACTTTGGAACAGAATAAATTCATCCTCGAATTTCTTAGGTACCGCTATTCCTTCTTGTTTTGTTTGATCTTGTACATGTGTCCATGCTGATAATTCTTCAGTTGTCGAAATCGAAGGACCATCAAACAACCATTGTCCAAAAGCATCAAGATCTGGCGGGACAGCAACTTCAGCATCACGAATACTGCAAGTTGATGCAGAACCATTTTTGTCATTTTCAACACCGTCGTGATGTCTGTGTCGCATAACCTCCACTCTTATTAAACGATCGTCCAGTGGACACGACGAGTCACCAGTAAGAACAATCGGTTCCTTAATGACATAAACGATTCCATCTACCAGAAAATTATCATAAACTTCAGATTCACTGTCAGCATCAATTTCTTGAAAGAAAAATCGTTTCATTTGCGAATTTTTCTCAATTACCCCTTCGTGCATTTGCTCGATATGCTTCATACGCAATTCGAAATCTTGAAACTTCTCATCACAGTAATAACACAGCCAAAACTTCCAATTCTTGTTCTTCTCTGCGTAATCTATACCTTCCGAAAAAACCCTTATCGCTGAACCATCCTTGTATAATGAACTGTAATACTGTCTCAAATCACCAATTCTGGGTCTAATCAACCCAATCTTTCCCTCATCACTCATCGCGTTCCAATACGTTCGCGATTTACCCATTTTCACAGTCGCGTTTGCAATCTCCTTCAAAACCGCTTGTTTCTTCCTTTCACTCATTCCAAAACTCTCTGACTCGGATGTTTCCTTCGAATCCCTAGCCTTCAATGACAAAGAAGCATCCCTACAATGGTGTAATGGATTCTCAATCGACAACGCTCGTTCGCACTCTCTCAATACCTCGTCGAATCCGCCGACAAGACCACCCGACAATTTGTACAGTGCTTCGGCGTACATAATCCCGAATTCGACTGAATTCGGCGACAGAGAGAGCGCGCGTCTAGCCGACTCGACGGCGCTTTGCACATGATTCTGAAACAGGACATCATCAGAAGCTTCGACTCTTGAAGCTTCTAGAGTGTGTAGGTTATATTCAGCCGCGTACACGAGACCACAGTTTTCGTAACGAAGGCGCGTCTCTTCGATGAGGCTGAAGGCTTTGCCGGGGTTACCGGCGGTGTGAGCGGCGATTGCGGCATTGCATTCGGACTCGATCAAGGAGAGTTCTTGATCGATTTCGGTCTGTTCTTGATTGGGGTTATTGGTCAGTGGCGGTGCTCCGCCGTGACCAGTGGCGGGCGGAGGAGGGGGGTTTGAATTTGGCTTCTTCTTGTTACGATCCATTAGAAGGTTTCAAGAATTTCAAGGCGGGTTTAGTTGAATTGAATTGAATTGAATTGGGAAGGAATGAGAAAAACTTGAAAAGTGAATGGTGCGAGGAGAGAGAGAGAGAGAGAGGAGAGAAAATGTTTGTATTTCTGTTATGTATTCGCCGCAGGCGGGAGAAATAAGAAATTGTGAGTTTGAATTGAACAATAACGGTGGGTCCCACGGCTTCCTTCCCTCAATTATCTAGTAGTCTTGGAACACAGTTATGTAGTGCTCCGGATCATTTTAACACGAGATATTTACGTGATGTCCACACACTTAGTCGGGAGACACACGAGAATGTCCGGTTTGAAGTGTTCCACCACGTGACTGTGCTCAGGCAGCGCTGAATAATTAGACCCTTCTATCATTATGTGTATCTGAATCTTGTTATTGGACTTAACCGACTTACCCAGACTCTCCTCAACGGCCAACGTGGGTTCGAAACCCACCGCGTTGGCGCGTTCCCTTCAACTCTTTTTTTACTGACGAGTCAACGCACAACAAGCTGTTAATAGAATTTTTGGTAAAAAAAATCACACTATTGAATATTAGTGGTTATATGAACGATATACATTATTATTTTAAAATCATATCCCTTAAAAAATTAATTGAATGTGCCTAGTTAGCATAGCTACCAATAGGGGTGAGCAGAAAATCCATCAAACCGTGAATCCAGTCCAAACCAATCCAAACCGATTGGTTTGGTTCGGTTTTTTAGTAGCGTGGTTTGGTCCTGGTTTAAAAAAATTAGAATCCGTAGTCAATGGTCTGGTTTGTGGATTTACGTTCATGGTTCCGGTTCCAATCCGATCCAAACCATGTATATTATGTATTTTATATATATATAAGCCATAGTCAACTAACTTCTAAATTTAATTTATTCATTATTCCTTCTCTGGCAAGATTTTATTTTGCCTAGAATTCACAACTTATTCCCCTAATTCCAATACACCAATAGTGGTGTAGTCATAGCAAATAAATTCGGTGATGAAATTCTCCCTTCGAATTTTGATTCCACAGCATGTTTCTATTTTTCCAAATTTCTATACATAATTCGGTCATGCCTATTCTTATTCCTTGATTTCCTTCATTACCATGATTAATTACCCTAAATTTCTATATATGAGAACCTATTCGTATTCTATATAAACCTAACGTAGTAAACCTAAATTTTAAGTACTCTAAATAATTTACGGAAATAATATCTCAATTTTAAGCAAACCGTGGTTCGAAACCGAATCCGAACCGTAGTTTAATGGTTTAGATTGGTTTGGTTCTATGCTTTTGTGGGTTGGTTTGGTTCTTTAAATTCATAATCCGTAGATAGTGGTTTGGTTCTTGGTTTACTACAAAACCGAACCAATCCGGTCCATGCTCACCCCTAGCTACCAATGTCCGATGAAAAATGATTAGACGCTAACAACTTGACGAGCCAAACAAAATAAGCAGTTCGGATCAAAGTATGAGCTTGGAATGGCGCAGAATGAGCTTCACAACCAAGGCACAACAAACTCACCCAGCTCATACCTCTCTATGGTAACCTCAAAATCAAAGAGCTCATACCTCTCTAAAAAACCTCAAAAGAAGGAAATAACAGAAAAAATCAAAAAAAAAAAAGGCAAATGGATCGGTGTAAAGTTAATAAGGGGTAGCTAGGTATCTCAGTTAGAGCTAAATTGTCAATGTTAGTCGGTTAAATAAGGAGAGTGTCTTGTTATTACAGTTGGGTGAATTTGGCTTGGTTTATCTCAGTTAAGACCACTTTTCAAGTTAATTTTACAAAAAAATCTTAAAGTTTACAAAATAGATACTACAAATTTTAGAAAAAAATCTTAAAGTATACTACAAATACTTGAGGGGAGTGTATAAGGGCCGAACACTCCTCTTGCACCCCATGTATCCGCCCCTATTGTTAGTGGCAATGTATGAGCACCTGTTGTTTAGTAAGATCTGAGAGCATTTTTGGTAAAATCGGTAATCTAGAATACCTATAGCATTCATTACCCTAGTAATTAAGAGAGAACATATTAACACGAAAATCATTTCAATTTTATATTTTCCTCTCTGATTTCGTTGTGTCCTTTCACTTAATTCTTCACAACCAAAAAAAAAAATACTATTTGATTATTGTTTGAGGACTTTACCCTCTTGCCTCCCCGCGATGTAAATAAAAGTCAAAAAAATAAAAAAATTAGAGACCTCTCAAGTCTCGGGTCCCATAATAGTTCCACCACTACTTTAAGGTTTATCCCTCTAAGATCTCGAGTTTGGAACCTCCCAAGTGCTATCAAAACGTTTGGGGCCACTGAAACTTTGCCCTGTCATTAATTTTAAAATCTCAAAATTAGTCGACGTACGTACAAACTAGTCCAATAGCTGGTATAAAAAAGGTAATTTTACACGACAGTAATTGTACATGTTCGAAGATGTTGCCGTTAAAATGAAAAGATAATTTTACATGACAGTAATTGTATATGTTCGAAGATGTTGCTGTTAAAATGAAAAATAGTAGGGGTGTGAATAGTAGCAATAAGTTATACACCAGTGTCAATCTAATCAATCTTTCTTGAAACTTGAAAGAGTCAACCACTGTTGGAAGGTTATTGTGGGTAGGCAATTTCTCCTTGTCGATCGCCTCTGTCTTAGGGACTTGGGCAAGGGCAGGAAGTTCCGATTCTTCCATTCGCCGAGCCAATCGGTTGTATAAGTCAAAGGTCAAGAGCTCTTGGACGAGGCGGGTCACAATGGGCAGAAGACTGATGGTGTGATGGAGGAAGAGTCGAAATTTCTTAGTTCCACCCACATGGAAGAGGGTTCTTCGTCACAGCTTAGTTGCGTGTCCTTTTCTCCGACGCATGTATCGCCTTTGCCTAGTTCTGAAGGTTCCTCATCTGATAAGGTTGAAGATGGCCTTCTTGACACTCTACTGGCCCTTTGAATTTGCGGTCTAAGAGGATTTCGGTTCTTAGGCGTGACCTGTTTGAGAGGTGGGGTCATGATATGGGTAGATATGCAGGCAAGCGGAAGCGGAAGAAGATGGACAGAGTCAAAGAATATGTTGGTGGTGATAAGGCTAATCCAAACCCTGCTCGGAGGAAGCGCAAAAGGATTAGAGTTATTGAAGATAGCTGCGAGGACCCTCCTACTTTCTGTGCCCCTCAGCGTCGCTCTTTATGTTAATATGTTTTATCTTGGTCTCTAACCTTGTTTTGCAGGTTTTTTATTTGTGTGCGTGGCTTCGAGGGTTTTGCTTAGGGCGTTGGAGACTAGCTTTAGGATTTTGGGTTTGACATAAGGGTTTGATTGGTCTTAGACTATTTGTTTGCTTGGTCTTGGTTACGCTTTTTCTTTGATTTTGTTGTTGTAGTTGGGCTAATTCAATGTTTGTCGTGCTGTACTTTATTTGATATTAATGAGATATATGATATGTTTTGGTTTGCTCAAAAAATAGTCCGGCACCAACAATTGTACAAACTCTCTCATATGGAGTTTATTAGCCCCACCACTCATGAGAGAGTTTGTACAATTATCAATAAAAAGTGTTGGTTGTAGTAGCAAACCTAGTACTTATATATGCTTTGTTACTGTGTAAGCCAATAGCTGTATTTGTTTACAGCTTAATTAGATTGATCCTACAGATGTTTCTCCATTTGCAGTGAACACCAGGAGGTCACAATCTTGTCAACCTTGCACCAACAGGAGGTCACTAGTGAAAATAGGTTCTCCTTGCAGCTGGAGATGGTATCATTAAAAAGATGTAATGCTCTTCTACTCGAAGTGTACCAACAACTTACAGATTTCCCGACTTCTACGGTCTTACAAAAGCCAGGGTTTCTGTCCCCAAAAAAGATGTATTCTGTCTTAATGCACTCTTAGCTGTAGAATGAGACAGGAATTCCCCATTCACCCAATGTAACTAGAAGTGCATTCAGACACAGACACAGACACAGAAACAATGGGATCGAGGCACAGATGGAATTCCACACTCATCCAATGCAAATAGAAGTGCATGAAGACAGAGGGACAAGAGTATAAGGGCACAGATGATCTCATGCCTCGTACAAGAAGGCAAGGTTGGAGTTCTCTCGGAAACAGCCCACTAGTCTTCAGAAACTCTAAACAAAGGCAGCATACTGGCTCCGGGTTGAGGATATAAATTTCGGCCTTCTGCTCTTCATAACGTCTATGGTTATACAATTTTCAGTTGTCATGGAGCAACCACCATTGTAAATAGCAAGGCGTACTCAATTCACATGGAATACTCAGACAACCTCACTTTGACTGTTATTTTAGCTACTGATTAGTTAATGAATATCAAAGAACAAAAGAAATGTCACAAAGAAAAGAGAAAACAATTGAAATTTAAAAAGAAAAGAAAAGAAAAGTGATGGCATTCATACTACCTCCCATTAGCAATTCCGTGCTTATGGAAGGGCCAAAGGTTTACGAGGCGCTCCAGCACTGCTGCGCTTTTGGTGAAATAACCAGAGAAACCCTGCGGGGTTGATGGTGGGGGGAAGTCTTCTGCTGGCATTGCAAATGGCCGAACCATCTTCTCCATCTTCTCTAATGTCAGATATGACCCTACTTCTTGCAGCCTTTCTGGGCCCATTATTGGCAGAGTGTGCTCATGATGCAATGAAGCAGCTACACTGTCGTCCTTTTGTGCAAAAGCAAAAACAGAGTACAGATCATGAAACAACTTGGTTATGAAACAGAGAACGAAAATAACTCGCTTATGCTTCTTCCCAATCCACAATACTCGTTTAAGATATCAATACATTTTTTTCTTACGCTAGCAATCAAAAAATGCACAAAGTTTCATAGTGACAAACAGAAATGTCCATCACAAATATCCTATCATGGTTATCAATCCATTAGGTATCATTTGATTTAAGGTATATTACCTCCAAGGGGGACAAATCTGCACCGCGGCTAAAAGTCATCTCAATGCGGAACCTTTTTGGGTCTTCCAAAGCTACCTGCTGTTAAATTTAAGAAACTTAATGGTCAGGAGGCTCACAGCAAAACCGATCATGAGTATTTATCCACATAAAAATCCTAGTCAATGAAAACTAGCATTAAATTGTACGGCAACAAAAACCCATATGTTTGATCGTTTCAAGCTCTACCCCAGTTTGTAATGACAGAAAATTATTCTTTAGTCTGGACTATGGTACAACTTAAAGTGCTCATTGGAATCATTTTAGTCATTCCACATTTTTTTGACTTTCTCAGCAGATTAGGACGAGAACATTTTCCTGGAAAGTGAAGGAAAATGTCACTCTTGCTCAAGCATATCACTCCTTCGTACGACAGTTTTCATACGAAACCAACCCTTCTTCCACCAAACTTGAATGCCATTCTGAGGAATCAGGCAACCTCTGAGACAATGTAAATCAGTTGCCAATATTGTGTAAATTGGTAGACTATACAGTTATAATTACCCTAATACAATTTCCAAGAGGCATGATAATTGATAGTAATCGCAAGCCAAATGAAATTGGTCCTGACTCCTGAACAGTGAGATGCAATCCCACAGGACTGTCAAACAGCCAAATGACGTACAATGAAACATGTGCTTGCTACTTAGAAACTTGAGCGGGACATGGTGATAGTCCCAGTTTCTACAGGTTACAAGGCCAGAATGTGCTGGGCCATTACACAAAACCTCCTACTTTCCCCTCTATCTGTGCGAATCCATCCATTTTTCATCAAGTATCTGAATGCATTACTGAAAGTGAGCTCCAGTGGAGAGCTTATTAAAACCCTTTGTTGTATCCACCCCATCAAGGTTTAGAATGAAGACTAGTTAATATTTACTGTGCCATGCCGATAAAAATATATATATTTACTGTGTCATGAGAAATTATCAAGAAATGTTCCACTCAGAGAAGAGGAAATAAGAAGGTTCCAAGCGTAGTAACAAATTGTAAAAATGTTCAAATAGTCCTAGGACAGCAGGAAAATAGGTTTCAAGAAGATTAGTTATGGAATGCTTCCTGACAAAATATGTTCCAAAATTAGACTCAATGCCTTCAATGCAAACAAAATGAAACAGCACACGAAAGAGCCCCATTACTTTTTAATCAATCTACTAAACAAGTATAACAAAACCCAACCAGCACAACAGCTACAATTGACGTCTTACAAAATTGAACCATCAAAGAGAAGATTGTTTCCAAATGGAGGACTCCGAATTCAAAACACTAGGTTTTGATATGCATTTCTGGTCAAACAGGGGAATAGAATCTCTTGACCTTTTGTATGACTTGAGTGTTTAGATCGGTATAAAATATGGCGATTCGTAAAGTTAGATAATTCGTCTTTTCTATTTGAATCAGAGCCTCTACTCTTAAAAGTATGTTCCTTGCAAGTCGAAAGAAATTACTGAGTGAATAGGCAAGATTTACTAGAGGTTACCACCCGACTAACTAAAAAAACATGATAAAGTAACAGTCAACTTAAAAACTTATTCTGCGCAAAATGCATGACAAAGACAATTTAGTTGTAGGACCTGCTACTTCTCAAATTGATTACATACAAACAAAAAGAACTTGAGTAAATCAACAATTATGTTTGTGCTTTCTAATATAGAAATACCAACCTCAGTGTCCTCAAACATCCTCAACACTATATAACTCATGTAATCTAGCTCCTTGGTTTTGTACAAACGCTCCAAAGCGCAATTAGAAACAAGGCTATCCTCCTCATGGAGAGATTCATCAAAATTACAGTACCGGAGAACATTCATTAGAGAGTGAATGTGTGACTCCTGTAATCGAAAAACATACACATTTCAGAATAAATAACATACAACAAAACAGAAGGTAAATGGATATATAATTGAACAGTAACACCTAAGCAATCTGATGAAACAAGTGATGAAGACAAACTATTGTTGTTGAAGCTTGATATACATTGTTGGGACTATTTCCTAACAACTTAAGCTTTTATGTTTCGGTCTATCTATGAAAAAATTGCATCTACATGTGCAAGACGTGATTGCACGTGAGGGAAGACGTTTAATAACTTCATATACATTATTTGCCCATTTCCTAACAGCTTAAACTTTTGGACTACTGGTAACTTACCAATTATCAGCATTTAAAATGACCAAAAATGATCAGCAAAGCAAGCTAAGCTAGGTAACATATCCCTAGATAATAAGTGAAGCAAATCGCAACATAACAAGGATAAATGCAAAGCGTATATACGAGTTAAAGCAGAGACATTTAAGGAAACTATTTTCAAATGGAAATACCCATAAAAACTTTGGGCTAAGACATGTTCTTCTGTTAGAAGGATAGAGACGCTCATGGAAGATGCCAACATCTCAGTTGTTAAAAGTCTTAAATATCTAAAAGTGAAGATGGTTTCAACAATTTGGGGTCTAATTTTCTTTTGAGTATGAATGCTCTAAATCGAAGTTTTCCAACCTGCTTGAATACGACCTTCAGCAATAACTCATCACCGCAATAAATATATACAAATGATTAAAGTGATGAAGTTTTAGG
The DNA here is from genome assembly GCA_016920895.1 of Vaccinium myrtillus. Classification (NCBI taxonomy): domain Eukaryota; kingdom Viridiplantae; phylum Streptophyta; class Magnoliopsida; order Ericales; family Ericaceae; genus Vaccinium; species Vaccinium myrtillus. The sequence goes on from CM029274.1 coordinate 34,914,962, forward strand.
GGATAGGGTGCCAAAGGGAAAATAGTTAGAAACGTGAGATGATTTCATTTTTAGGATGCCAATCCAATTCTTTACATGATTAATAATACCTTAAAAATGCTTTTGAAAAGAAACAAGACGACCTCATGCTTCACACAGCCATAGATACTCATGGTATGCTTTGATTATCTAGGCTGTGTTTGGTTAGATAGTTTAGTTTAGTTTTTGATGATGTCAGCAGGTGTAATGAGTGGAGAGAGATAGAGAGAGAAATGAGGGAAATGATGATGTCATCAAAACTAAAACTAAAACTAAACAGGGAAACGAACAAGGCCCTAATAGTTTTCACTTGTGATGGTTCTTGATGATTTTCTGAATCCAGAATGACATTTTCTTCCTCCACTTTCCTTTTTTTAGGTAATATTTTATACACCGAGTAATATAACAGGATGCGCATTTGATACATCCTGATGACATGGTAAAATATGTATACACTCTTGTTAGGAGTTATATAGTTGAAGTATCAGGGAATGTGGGTATTTCGGTCTTATTTATTGTACTCACACACCATATATATCATCTACATATGTCTTCTTCTTTAATCAAACCCAAAGCACTTCATATATATGGCGGTTCCGCTCACCCAACTTTTGACACTAAAATTGTAAACCACCCATCTTGGAGTCTCCCAAGCAAATGATCAGAACAGTTCAATTCGTTTAAAACATGTTTTTAAGAGTTCCCATAAATAATCAAGTCATTTGGATATCGGCAAGGGCTTGATCAGTATTTGTCAATGAATTTGACAGAATAAAAGATGAATGAATCGATCAAGCCCTTGCCGATATCCAAATGAGTTGATTTTTTCCGAGTACTCTTAAAAACATGTTTTAAAAAAAAATTGAACAGCTCCGATTATCAGCGTTGGACTCCGATTATCTTTGTGCCAAATGTTGTACGTGCGCGAGCACACACACGCAAGCGGAGAGGTTATTTCCGAGAACCGAACCCGTGACCTATAAGCCACACACACTAGTAGATAATATCTAGTGTAGCCTATATACCGAGCAGTTAATTAGAGGGAGAGGCAAAGCGGAAGACAGAATGTTGGTTGTAGAGCGGGGAGTTACTACAACGAGTACTACAAGATTAATGTAGCAATTAGCAAATAACAGGATTATATGGCAATTTTTACTTACCGATGTGAAATAAAGGCGTGTCCGCACATGACGTTCTGGTGTTTTTACATTAGCGTACCTAGGGGACAGAAAACATGAAATTAACTACAATTAAAAAGGATACTTTCACATGATATGATCACATTCTTATTTATCATATTTATCTATGTCTGGTGACTGGTGTAGATGTGTGTGCTTGTGAATAATCAAAAGGTTCATATATTCACTTTGGATCCAAGCGGTATTTGGTTTCTTTGTCGTCTTCATCATCCAGATCCATTGACATATCACTGGTAAAACTAGCTCTTCTGCCATCTTCGTTCTTAATATGCTTCAAAGGGTACTCAGTTTCTTCTTTCCCAGTTTTAATTGGTTGATCTTGATTACCCTTCAATTCAGCAACACTGAGTGCTTCTTCACGGGTATTCCTCAGATCAATTAAAATTTTACCCAGCAAGCGACGAGCAATCTGTGTGCGAACACGATTAGAAAAAACTATTTTCATAAGTAATCATTCAATGCTGCAGAAGCATTCCTCATTTACAGGATTGAAGGAGATGAACATGATATGAGAATATAGCAAGGCCACCAACCAATGCAACATGAAACTACATTGTAAAGGGATTTAAGCATTGAAACAGGAAATCATGCTTAATACTTTAAGCCTGCTGGGTCACATCCATGTATGTTTTATGAATGATGAAAATTAGCTTTGCAAATTCTCTCCTAAAAACTGCATAACCGAACCAAACCGAGCCTTAAGTTCCAAACCATAAAAAGTGCATCTATACTCTAAAAAAAATCTTATACTGCTATTTAATAAGAGTCTTTGTTGGTATGTTAACTGCAAACATTAACCATCGAGTGCCGTTCTATGCTACTAAAAGAAAGTCTCATGTTACAATTAGCTTATAGATGTAAAGTATATGAAATTGCGCATAGGAAAATTTTCATTCAATAAGATCGATTAGTTGCTAAAAAACAGGTAAAAAGACTCTGTAACTTTGCATCAGATAAATTTCAAATAAAAGGGATACCACAACAAGAAGTTCACCTTTGAGCCAATTTTTAGCTTGTGCTTTGGGTTGATCCCATATTCGTTTGGTATAACACCATCTGCAAGTAACTGAAAAAACAAGGCAGAGCATTCAGGCTAATTGGGATGACGGTATGATGCTAAGTGACAATACACAGGATATCCTAATACATCTAAACAGGGGCCATTTTATCAATCTATAGCCAGAGTGCCACAAATACGATCAAGCAGATCAAGACTTCAGGAAACTTAATTATTCTAATATAGGAGGAGAACAATATCCTTCCACAGGTAAAGGAAAAACAGGATTTGCGGGAATCCGGGGTATGAGCCTGGATACTTGTATTATAAGCCATGTTTACTTATCTATTGCAGTAAAATTAGAAGCACGTAACATTGGTTACACTTCAGAGACCATTCATAAAACACAACAATATTCCATCATAGAAACATATTCGTTACCTGAGCAACTTTGAAGAGTTCATCCAACCCTTCTAAATTTAGATGTGCATTGTGCAGGAGATCATATCTGTCCAATGGAATCAAAACAATGACAAGCACAGCAAGGATAAGCCAAAGTAGATGTCAACTAAGATCGTTACAAAATAGAGATTTATTAGAGCAAAAGCAATGGCACGAGGGGTAAACTATTTATTGCTACGGAAATTCTTTGCCTATAGCGACCCTTCAAAATGAACCCTAGGCTCTCATATTCTTCATGAGACCAAAACCATGCATTAGAAAACCCAACGGGTTGAACCAATGTCTCTCTCATAACCAAGAGATCTGAACCAATGGACTTGAAAAATCCCCCTCCTTCCATGGTTCTGCTGAACCAAACTAACGATAACCCCACTGATCACATTGACCCACTCTCTAACTTGATGGGCCCTTTCCAATAACATACAGTGAAGCAAATGCCAAATGCAACATGCCTAGATGATTTGCAAAATACCTCCTAGCTTGGTAAATATCTCTTATGATCTTGCTTTCAAGTTTCAAGGCTATTAGCCTATTACATTAATTATAAATATTTTATTCACTTTCCATATCGAGTTTCATGCTCCGCCATAAGAAAATTAAAGTAACATATCTATGAGTAGGTAAAGCAGTCGCAGTATTTCAAAAATAAAAGATCGCATAAAGCATGATATAAAGCAGAAGACCTAAGTCCAACCAAGCACATGATTAGTTTAGATACTCTTCTTCATAATAGCATATTCTAAGAAGAGTAAAAATTGAATGCCCAATTTCATCACTCCCTTCCAAACGCCGGCAGAGCTTATCAAATATCAAGAACTATGGGATGCTTTAACAAATCTTCTAAGAAGTAGGAAATCAATTTTCACCGCAAAAATCAAAATAGAATTTACTGGATAGTATCTTCACCCCATCGTTGCACGATCTTGGGTAGAACTCAACCCCAAAAGCTAGCTCATGAAGTGAGGGTCCCTCACGCTTATATACTTCATATTACTTTGGTATCTAGGTGATGTGGGACTTCGCTTCACACCCATTGTTGATCATTTTAATGTATGTCTACGACAAAAAAAGCTACAACATGATGTTATGGAGAAAGAAGCCCATTTGAATCAACTGAAGTGAATTGTGTCCTAAAATGTTACTATGCATTTGGTCCAGTCAATAAACCACTACTCCCTCCGTCCCATTTTGATAGTCCCTTTGGGGATTCCAACTTTTTAAGGGAGCAAAATAATTGCTCCAAAAAGTATTTCACTTTTCTATTATACCCTTCATTTTGTTTATTAACTATGTGCGCCTATATCTGCTTTTTTCTTGTTGTATACTTGTTATACCCGTTGTAAGTCGTGAAACTCGGTTTTGTTGAGGGCCTCCAATTCTATTGATCAACACGAATACGTATACACTTTCCCTTCTTAGCAAAAGCAAGCAGAAAATATGGAAACTGGAATAGGGAAGGGAAAGATTTAGGAAAGAAAGGAGTAAAGGTGTAAATGCGGCCGGGTCGATTTCTTAATTCTTACAGGGATGAGACTAATCACACCTGATCAATGTAGAATCCAATAGAGTTGACATTTCAAATTTGATTGAGGCAAATAGAACTTCCATTTAAACACAAGGGTAAGAATGGGATTTCACCAAGATTCAATGTTTAATTTTGGAAAGTAGACATGTATTTTGGGACGGCCCAATATAGAATATGGGACTATCAAAATGGGACGGAGGGAGTATTTCTCAAGGGACATAATCATTGTTGAAGCAGTACACCATACCAACAAGTAATCAGATAAAAACTCACGCAAAGCTAGAAGTGCACCGATACAGTTCAACAAGTTGAAACTTTTTTTAAATTAACTATTTCATACATCGATACACAAGCATAATGCACAACAAAGTAAAACACGGAAATATATGCACCAAGCTACCAAAATTGGGTAATACATCACAAGCAATATCAACCTGGAAACACAAGAATGAAGAGTATCGTTGTATTGAAGTAAACACTCAGTCTCATAGCTCATTGTTCCCTATTGATAACTTGGAAAAGCGTGACAAAGCCACATAGGCATAGTGCTTACATCTAATAATAATACAGCAGATGACTTACTTGCAAGAATCATAAACATCTGGAATTTGAGTTATATCAAACCGTCTGCAAGTGAATCCACAAGTTACTAGTTAGTCAAATTGTGTGTCTAGCATGTCAGACCAGCTACATCAACAATTTATTTGTACCGGTTCCAGTAATTAGTTCTTTTCTAATCAAAATCAAAACGACAAATGTTCAAAGACTGTAACAACTTACTCCTTGCGTTCATTGTACAAGTCGCTCACAAGTTTTCTCCACCGAGCATACATGAGAAGAAATCCCTCACTTCCGCAGGGTAATCCAGCAGCAATCCGACCTATATCAATGTTTGTCTTTCCAAGGGCCCTTGCTTGGTCATATGGAGGAATTACATCATATGATGTTGTCTCCGCAAACTTTTCATCTTCATCCTTGGCAAGTAGTCTCACTTGTTCAGTGACCTTCTTAGTCAATTCCACCTATTTTGAAACAAACTTAAATTAAGACAAATAAAGGGACAACCAAATTTCAGAACAATTCCTATCAGCAATCACGAAGAATGTTTCGAATATATCCATTTGAAGGCAGCCATGTTTGAAGGCAAACAAAGGCATCATGGAAGAGTCTTGTGTAATAGGGAGGTGAAAAGAGCATGAAACTCTGATTTTATAATCGCATAAAGCAGCAATATGAGAACAAAAACAACAACCAGCTTTCGGAATAGATTTTAATTCAGCAAAAAACAAATTACCAATTTGAGTAGAAGCTCAGAAGCATTTGGAGGAAGACCAGCGCCATCGACCATCCAAGGTGTATCTGATGATCCATCCTCGGGATCTGCTTTTGCTTCTGAAGTTATGATCTCATTCAATCTAGCCTGGTTAAGTATAAAGAGAAAAAAGTACTGAGATACAATATACTCAGTTGCAAAGCAATTTCCATTCTACAGAGCTGAAACCTAGGGACATAACTTTCAGTTGACTTATATATGGGGAGAGTTGAAGCTTCTGTAATTCTTAAAATGAACTGGGAAAATACATTTTCAGGAGATAAATACGTCAAAATGATCAAAGTAATCTACTACTCTAAAGGCCCCTCTAGAGAACTAAATTTGCAAAATCACAAATTCTCCTGTTCAACTTTCAAAAAGGGATATACCTTAAAATTGCCTTGAAATTCAATGTTACTAGTTTTTGTTATCCATAGAGAGATCCTAGATAAACTGAACAAGCCTTTGTCTCAATACATTGGAATCATCAACATCAATCCATCTACTCCAATTTGTTCAACTCACGCCATACGGTACCACATAAAATCCTCAAGATAGTCATGTACTTCCACATCACTTCAACCAAAGTTTCCCTTGGACTTCCTCCACCTTTTACCACCCACCACATGGATCAAATTACTCCTTCCATGAACATAAATTAGTTTAGGATGCACATGCCCAAACCACCTCAAACAGTAATCTCTCATCTCACCTTCAATAGGTGTCACTTCTAAATCCCTCTAGGTAAATTATGTATTTTTTTTGTTGTATATTATCTTTGTAGTGTAACTTATCCATCTCAACATTCTCATTAGAGCTACATTTATTTACTAGAAACGTTTTCTTCTTAACCTTCCAACATTCAGTAACCTTTCTTAGGATTCATAGAAGTCTTATAGCAATCCCATAAACTTTTCCTTTTATCTTAATACAAAACCCACATTCATACAAAACTTAAAATGCTCTCCCACTCTGTAAACCCCGGCCTAAGAGATTTAGCTTACTGTAAAAACATTAAAAGTCTAAATTATTTAAAGTGAAAATGAAAAGGAAAAACACATGGTAGCCAATTTTTGGAGTTCATATTCAAAAATCACCACCTGGTTTCTGCATGACCCTTGGTTAGATGGAACTATGAAAGAACAGGGGAAAAAGACCAAGGACACATAAAAATAATATTTAACAGGTAACCACACCGAGTTAGCATGTAATAAACATAGTTTTGTCCAACTGTCATTCAGGCCAAGTTGAAATCATGGGCTTTGTTTGGTTGAGAGTTTTGAGAAGAATATTTTGAAAAATATTTTTGAGATAGTGTTTGAATGAGTTTTTGGAAAAAGTAATAATTAGAGAGAGATGTAATAATTGGAGAGAGATAGAGAGAGAAATGAGAATAATGATTGGAGAGAGGGGAATGAGTAGAGAGAGAAATGTGATTAATGATTAGAGAGATGAGAGATGAGAGATGGGGAAAGCATTTTTTTGGAATTTTTTTTAGAAATGTGATGTGAACACAGTGCATATCTTCCTACCAGAACTGTCAATTATTTTTGACAAGATAGATGTTCATACTACGTCAAGGTATAACCCTGTCTCCACACTAAGCAGAACGTAGAAAGAGAACAGGAGGGCACAAAACCTTAGCCTCGTCCATCTCAATACTAGCATTGTCAAGTCCATCCAACATAGAAGAATCCTTGCTAACGAGTGAAACCTGCACAAATATACCATTCAAGTCATACAACATCGTAGTCAGCAAGCAGACAGAAAACCTCTGGAGGAAAGGCTGTACCAGGATTGGTGTTAGTTGTCCTTCCAAGTCTAGAAGGCCTTTGGCAAATGCAGCTGCAGACATCTGCCAACACATGCAATAAATAATGTTGGTGAAAAGCAGAGCATCATAAATCTGGCCGATGATGTGACAGTGTTTTAGTAACTACATAAAACACAGATGAAGAAATGGTTTCTGGATGACGAAGAATGGAGCACTCACTCAATAGAACAAAACAAAAAACAAATTGAAACTCATACAGGATGCAAAAGTGGAGCACCAAACAGGAAGGCAATTGAAATTAAGCTACAAAGACTCCCATAAGTACCTCAGAGGCTATACCTGCACACGGCCCTCATCAGAGCTGTATATCTTAAGATCATGACGATATGTACTATGGAGGCGAAGCAAGCCAGTACCTTCACCTGAAATTGCATGTAGAGAGAATAAGGAGTTGCAAAGAGAGGAAATTAGCTACAAAGACTATCACGACAAACCTATTGGACTTGCACACAGAAAAAATCAGACTTTATTGACTGAAAAACCACAACATAGCAAGAAGAATTTGCATGGCAAGAAACTAGAATTCGTAGAGGTATTACCGTATTAGCCATGTAATTACGCTCACACTTATGATTTTTGGTTCACTGGTTAGCTAACACGGTCTCACAATTGGATATATAGTCAGAAAAGCAAAAGTAATTGTGTTTGCAAAAGATCTCACCAACAGAACAAGCTGAAGCTATATATCTAACCTTAACAACCTTAAAAAAAAACTAGTAAAGCCAAAAGCCTAGACCACACTTTGATATAGAAGATTATAACGATTAACCAAAGTTCTGCATTCTCAGATTGTTTTGGCTCCTCAAATGTTGGTATGTAGGCATTTGTCCAATTATAACCATTTGTCCAATTATAACCATTTTGTTTGTCTATATTTTCTGGAGGAGAGCCCACATGCTGTGGGAGAGTTACAAGAACTTGGTAGTAGAGCCAAATGCCAAAGTTTGTATCAGTCCAGACAATGAGAATATGAAATAAAAAACTAACCAAAGCCACACTAACTCCTAATCTAAGTCGGAGACAGCTAGCAACGAAGAAGAGTACCACCTTCCTATTTCCACCACAGCATCTAAAGCCTAATCTTTGGCTCTAGTCCAAGAAACCTGCTACAATTTGATTACATTCCAATGGAGCACAAATACGTAATCCGAAACATTAAGAGAAAAGGACACAACAATGAAATATATTAAAAAGAAATTTTTCGCAAATCACACTTCCACACTTGAGGTGTAGACAATTGATTCTAGGATGATCAACAAGAATACCACCACCCATGCAAGTTGTAATAATGCTGAAAGTGAAATGTCATTACCACCATGCTAGTTACGAAACCCCAACCAAACACAAGAGAGAAATGGGAGATGGCAGTCTAGCGGTGTTCATGGGTCGGGACGGGATTGGACTCCACCCATCCCCCAATCCGAACTAGTCTGGTTAAGAAAGTTGAGGCCCGATTCCGACCAATTGAATGGCAGAACCGGCCGAGAGTTCCGGTTTTCAGGCGGTTAGGTCGGGTAAGGCTCCTGATGGACAAACAAAACCCCAAACAACCAAAACATCAAGACCAACACTGATATCGAAAACAAACCCAAAATGTCGGTTATAGAAACCATAAGTTACGACCGAAATCATTTGAAAGGGGGAAAAAAATCACACAGCATGAATCACTTACAACTCGATCGCAAGACACTGTGGGAGAGATTGGGTGGGTGAGTGGGAGATCTTTGCAACCCGATCAGAGAGAGAGAGAGAGAGGATGACAGAAGTTGAAGGCAGTGGAAGATGGATGGTGGCTGATTGGCGGGGGTTGGTGGCCATGGAAGGTAGACGGTGGTGGATTGGTGGCCTCAAACACACAGTTGAAGGTTGGGGTTGGTAGCTGCTGTGAAAAGGAATGAAGGATTAGGTCATTAGGGCAAGCAACGGTTGGGATTGGGCTGAGGAGTTGGGAGATTATTACATGTGTAGGGTAGTTTGAGTGTGTATTTGAATAAATGGTCGGGTCAGGTAAGTCGGGTTTGAATGACTGAACCCGTTAACCAACCGAAACCTGTTAAAATCCCCAAGGTCTAACCCATATGCAACCACTGGCTGGCTTGAACCCTTCCATAGGAGTTCGGGCCGGTTCGGGTTTGTCGTGTTCCTTGGATCCTTGCTCTAGATTGCACTACACTGGCTCAACATTATTATCTTGGTTGCAAGTTGCAACAGTTTGCTTATGACAAAGCAAGAATTTTGTTAGAAAAGGATTGATGTTCCCATGGAGTACGAGGTTATAATACAAGAGCAGATCCCACTCTGAGCAAATTTATAGAAAGGAAAATACTAGACCAGAACTACACGGTGTCTCCGAACAATGATTGCTATACCTTGCGCAAATCAGACACCTGATAGATTTTGCTATGGGATAATGGGTATTCTAAGGATCATGGGTCCCAACATATAGAATGGGTCCCAACATATAGAAGGAGAGAACTACAAAAACTGAAACCAACCTTACATGTGAACTATGAAAAACAAAAGCCATACCAAGTACCATAGAACACAGGGCCCCTAACGTTTGTTTACCAGTGCCCCTGCTTTTTTCCAATTGTTGAAGCACCTTTATGAAATAAGAAATTCACAAAAAAAAAAAAAAAGATGTTCTGTATTTCTACCAAATACGACGGTCAAAGAAAGTTATTTTATTGCAACAATCTTTGTGCTATCTACCAAGTACCAACTATAAATGGCTATGATCCAAAAAGTTCTAATCTTCAGAAATTGTTTCTTTTAGAGATTTTACCTGGATACATGTTGTTGCGAAAATATCTACCCAGCTCCTCAGCCTGCCAAAAAATATCCCCACTTATTAGTTAACAAGAACAATTGTAAAGGTCAAGCAACCAACACAAAACAGTAATTCTCAAGGACAACACAAAGTTCCAGTACAATTGCAAAGGGAGGTTATCAGTAACTTATGAATAATGTGAGAGAAAACTAGCACCTGCTTTCTGCCTGCATGTGTAAGGACACCCCCATATTTAAGAACCATTAGTGCTTCAACAGGTCGTTCTTCTTCACCTTCCCCGTTGCTTTTAGCAACTTTAACCCACTTCAGTGGCTTTAGTTGAACCTTCCTATAAATGCCAGAGAAATGCCCCCCCTGGATGCCAAAACATAAACAGTAAAACAAGCAGAAAAAGTTCAGTTTGAGCTCTGGTTCCACATAGAAAATGAATAAAGTAGTATAAATCTTAACTAAAAGATAAATGCCATTTCCCTGTCTTCATAAATATTCAGGTATTTGATACAAGTCGAAGCATATTGATACCGGGTTGGTCAAATGCAACTAATCAATAAAAAGGGTGTCTATGGAACTTCAGTGAGTCAGTCAGAAGAACAGGATTAGCATTACGTCCTGGAGTCTTTTTGGTTCTTTCAACGATTCTCTCAGTTCGGGAAAAACTTATATTGATCTAACTAACTGCTGCGTAAACATGAATCCGACTTCCAAGACCTTACTAAAGGTGACGTCCTCTGCATGAATACAACAAATACGAAAAATGGTTAAGAGTAAGAATGGTATTTCTTACAATTCTCCTTTGAATACGAACAAAGGTTAAGAGAAAGAACCATTAACACTACTGACAGGTTGGTGGCTTGGGGTCTGAATGTGGATATTGGAAACAGGTGACAATGTCACCTGTTTTTGAATGTTCATATTCAAAGGAGATTTGGCAGAAGATTAAGAGTAAGAATGGTATTTCTTCTCCAGCTTGTAGCCTAAGGATGTTATGGACTGGTTTGTGAATTATGTGAAGGGGAAAAGTTTTGCTAACTTGGTTTTGAAATGTTCTTTGGCTGCTGTGGTGTACCATATATGGTTAGAGCGGAATCAGAGGATATTTCAGAATAAAGCAGTGGATAGTGGGATGTTAGCTTCTGGGCTTATTGCTAATATAAGGGCCTTCATCTGCTCTAATAGGTCGGTGAAACCATCTCAGAAAAACAAAGAACTGTGCAAGACTTGGGACCTACCTGGTACTATTTTGTAGCAACTCTAGCCTTGGTCAAGGCTGTTATATTTTGTTTCCTGTCTGTTTTTTGTGTTGTAAAGTCTTTTGCTGAGCTTTTGTTCAAGGCTTTTGTTGTTTTGTATAAGCTAGGATGAGGATGTAATAGGCTGCTGCTGTTTCCTCTGGGTTTTTCCCTGAATTTTATTCTTTTGGTTTGAGCTTTCAATGTAATCATACTAATAATAATAAATAAATAAAAAACAAACAAACAAATATGAACAAAGACTGAACTGGAAACTTCATATATTATATTTCAAAAGACTCCATATGAGCGTACCTCTTCAAGAACTGCTTTAACTTGACGCAGTTTTTCAGCATGCTCAATATCTTCTGCTTCACTATCACTTTCACGACCATGTCTAGAAGATGTTAAAGTTCGAGATTGAGTCATACTTTCTTTGTCAATGCAGAATTCGATAAGCATATATCATATATAATTTCTGTGCTCCAATCAACATGAAACGCAGTACCACTAGACAGAGAAGGCAAGGCAGCAACTTTTTAAGCTGAAAGAGAAGCTTTACACTTAGAATATACAAGTGTTGGGTTTGTGAAGCGTGATTCAATTTGGTTTGCCACTTTGCAGACTATGCCAGGGTTCGACCTGAGTGGCTAGGTCGCCAGCGTTCAGGGGCAGCGCCCCTGAGACCTCAACAGGGAAATTATGGTAATTGGTGATGTAAAACCCGATGATCCATATTTTCCTATACAAATTAGCCAATGTAACCTATACTCTCTTCTTCAGATGATACATTGTATAAAGGGGTGCGAGCCATGAATATATCCAATTACCCAATTGGGGAACCACCTAAATCTTTTTGTCGTGCTTTTCTTGTTTCTTAATAATTTTTCTTTGTACGATTGTGTGTGTGTGTGTTTGTTTGTTGGTCTGGGTCGAATCGACATTTTAAGTACTTCGTTGAGCAGGAAGCACACAACCTAATGCATAGGCATAGCTATCAATCATGAATCACCCATGCTATTTGGTTCATGTTATGTCATGAATAACCTATTTTTATTTCTTTTGGTGAGGAGTGTAGTAGTTACTAGGAATTGTGTAGAATCCAATATAACAACAAAGTGCAGTCACACAAACAAAAAACTGCACATGTGGAGGAGTATACCTAGAACGTGGAACCAAAATTCTGGTGGCGTCTAACAAATCTTGCAACTGAACAGCACTTTTAAGTTTTGTCTGCCAAAAGGAAGAAGAAAAATTAAAAACACTGTATTTCAACATCAAATTTAGCACCTCAAACGAAATGGTAATGAAAAGAAAAGAAGCACCTCAGATCTAGGCCGACCTCCATTGTATTTCAACATCAAATTTAGCAGCTTCTCCTCAGTAACCTTCAACTTTACCTTCTGTTTTGGAGTTCTGTCTCCACTGATAACAAAGAAAATGACTATATATTAAAAACAAAAATCCACAGAATGCCACCAAATGAAGATAAAAGAAAAGGATATATCTTACTGACGAATGATAGCAATCACACATCGTAACTCCTCGGACTGCCCAAAATTGCCAATAATCCCACTCCCCTGACGAGTTAGTCCCTCGGAAGGCGGTGCCGGTTCGTTAACTTTCCATGGTAAAATTGGTGGAATTGTTGAAGAAAGATGGGGAGCTTTTGCGTCTAGAAACATCTTCCTCAACACACAAGCAGCATCATCATAATACCTGTAGCTCGGAAAATAGTGGAAAAATTTTGGTTCTCCAATAAAGACAAGAACAAGTGGGATAACAAACAAAGAGATAACAAATGTATCTATTGTATTATCTACCACGTTTGTTGCCATGGAGATACACACTGCTATGAAAAAACGTGATATCTCATCCCACAACGGTGGGATATGAGAAGTTAATCTGATATATAGTGAACCAAGTAGGCTAATACTCGTACATGGGCTTAAACATTTTGGGCCATTTGGATAGACTCTTTATTCAAGTTACTGGGCTAGTGGCTGCTTAGGTCATTACAAAAACCACAATTGAAAGTCAAAAGCGTTGATTATCCATTTTCCCACTACCCTTAACAACTTCAACTCTAATTTGAGGAATCATCTGTGATCCTCAAAATCAGAAAGTAAAGAAAAGTATCAAGCTCTATAGCTAAAACATAAAAGAGACCATGATAAAGGTTCAAAAGTCACACAACAAGATTACTCTGAAAGAAATAGTACAAAATGAACCACCAAGAAGAAGGAACATCACAAAGTATCTCAGAGGTCTTCTTAGTGCATAGCCTCATCCCCTGGTAAGACGCTGTCGCTTGCAGAAATACCAAGCATCTATATCCTATAGCAATGTAGTTGGCCCTCCAAAAACTCTCCAAACCTCAATCCTGATTTTCTAGATTTTTCAATTTATTTTAATTTTCTAAAATAGGGAGAGAGAAAGAGAGGGGAAGTGTGGGAGGAGTGACAGGGAAACCACCTGTTTTTAATAAAGGGGGAAGATACATATTGGCTCTCCTATCAATTTTTTTTTAACAGTTAAAACATTTTATAGTACTAAAAGAAAAACATGAAACCTCCGAGTGTTTTGAAAGGAAAACCGCAGCTGCCCACTATGTGAGAATCCCACGTCTTCCACTATCTTCCCTCCCCCTACAATGTAGGACTCCCATCCTCACACCATTTATTTAATTTCCCACGTAGTACAATTTATGAACTCTTCCAACAAAAAAATGAAATCTGCTATCAAGCCAAAAGGGAACAATAACAGTGCTTCCAAGATACAGAGCTCCAAGCTGTTTCAAGCCTACCAAATTGTTTCAATTTTTTACCCGTCGCCATTGAAAGGTTAGTTTATTTGCCTTTTTTTTTGAACTAGAGATTATTTACATCTCTTCCTCTATACAGAATAATTTGACATTTTGCTTCGGAAGGAAAAAAAATATAGTTGGCCGGATAGAAAAGAAAATGGCTAGCTCTCCCAAAGTAATGTATTTACCATGCCTCCCTGGATAAACTAACACAGATATATCGGGTTGAAACTTGGGATCATCATTCTTACTCTAATAGTTTTACTTTCTAATTTTCACATGCTCCGATATGTCATGTATTTTTTTCCCTCATTTAACTTTTTCTATTTTTGGACCGTGTTCACAGGTTTACGCCGGTCGATATCATAGAGATGTTGTTCTTGCATCGCACGGGCACCATTAATCTCACTCATTCATAACCCGTTCGATGCACGGAAAAAAGTTCACATTTGCTTTTTGTTTTTTGTTTTCCCGTGCATTGAACGGGTACACGCTAGTAACTCCTCAAAGAAATGTAATGGACAGTTGATATGAGAGCTTTGCAAATTGATGTACATAAATGACCAACAGTGCTTCTTATACATTCGAGATACTATTTATGTTTATGTTACCTATAAAATTTCCAGAGAAAACATTCTTCAACCTTCTACTTCTTGATAAGGATTTAGTAAGTTTGTAACTTGGTGGAGACACGAAATCTTCATTTTTGGGGAATCTATATTACCGAGGGGCAAACATGTTATGCACACCACTTGACGTAACAAAACATATCTCACTGTTGAGAGAAAGGATCTTGGCTAGAACCATTTTTTTGTTAAAAGCTAGTATTACTTTTTCAGCAGAAATAGATTTCTGTAATTTGAACAGCAAAAGTATAAACTAATTAGCGAAGTGATTGGAAGCAAATTAACCAAGGTTGAATAATAGAGTTGTGAGGCTAGTCAGAAGAAATTAACAACAGCCGATGAGAAAGGGATGTCGGTGGACATCAACATTTTGCAAATGCCAATGAGAATCACTGTAATTGATAGTAAAGAAACAGTGTAACAAGTATTACTTGTAGGAGTTCTTCACAAAACTCCATCCATTTACATCGCAAACGTATGAACGTCCCTCGCAACGTAGAAGATCAAAACCACAAACCTGCAAGGAACATGAAGAAATAAAAACCGTCAACAAGACTAATGTGTTCTGAGAAATGCATTTGCATTCGTCTCTCCGGAGAACGTCATATCCAGCAGTCCAGGTTTAATAAATCAGAAGTGGAGACATCTGTCTTCTCACAATTTAACATGTGACACCACAGGACATAAAGCATGTAACCAAAATAATAGCAGGAAAAGTTAACTTGACATGTCTCTAGTATAATATATTTATACCAGGGGCCAAGCATTTCCGCAAATCCTATTCATATGAGTTTGAGGATTTAACATGTATTCATGCTAAGAAACATCAGCAGCAAACAAAAGTGTAGAACACTGTGTGGGAAATGGCACACATGTATAAACATGAAAGATGGGAAGAGAATGAGACTATCTGTATTTCAGATTAGCTTCTTAGGTAAGTCACAATTAGAAAACTTAGCAATATAATCATGACAACAGCAATACTAGGAGTACCAATGCCTGGGAAAAACAACTAAAACTTCTCAAGGATCCAGATGACTTACTGCTTGCCTAAATGCAATGCAAACATCTCTTGCCATTTGCTTCTCAGTTGGAGTAAGTAGCACAGGATACCTGACCTGCCATATCAAACAACAATTCAAACGTGTCACATAAGCTCCTCTCAAAGCCCAGGAATGAAGAGGACCAAAAAACATCAGCTTATCCAAAGCCAGGGCCATCAGACTTCATAGATGAACATACGGCTCACACTCTGATCTCATTCTTGGGTCATATATCCAAATGCCTTCAAAATGGTTGCCCAACTTTTACAGTTTTTACAAACCTCACATTCTACTTCTTTGATCAACAGGGATTCTCACGCACTTAATCACTGTCTCAAGATATTACAAATAAAAGCCAAACCCAAGAGAATAGAGATTAGAATAGTATGTAGGCAATAAAGCAGACATTAGTTCTGAATATGAAAATGGCTTTGATAGCTCAATCTACATAGAAAGTGCGTAGTTAAGTTGGCTTGGCTCTTGCCAAAACTCAAGTCCTGCTTCAGATGAAAAAGGAACCGGTCATACATATAGAGAGTCAATCAAACAGCCATCATTTCTTTTGCTGGATAACACACGTAAACCAACCAAGTCCAGCAGTTTGAAGGTTCACTGATAACTAGCCCAGACAATGGAGAAGATAATTGAAGCTAGCTCAAGAAATCAGGAAACGGAGTCGATTAGATAGGTATGTAAGATATGTAGTTGGAGAACATTGCAAGCCGAAGACCCCAACTAGAAACAGTTGCAAACAAAATGGGAGCTCTGTTTGGATAATGTGGAGATCTGTCAAAGCGGGTAGGTAGGGTTCAACAGCCAGAAGTGGTGAATCATGGTCTTTCGGGATAGTGGGTGGGATTGAGGAGTGGACAACCCGATTAAATTTTCTTGGGTTGTGGGCTCCAAAAGTTTAAAGCTTTTTGTCTAAACAGAGAAGGCCCCCTTTAAGATGGGTCAATCCCTTCTAGTGGCCTGACGCTTGAACCCGACCCACCTAAGCACCCTCCATCTTCTTGTTGGGTTTGGGAGAAGGGGCGTAGAGTCTTGAGGGGAGCGGAAGCCAACATTGGCTAACTCAGGGGAGTAGGTGAGCAGTAGTTTTCTGATGATTAAGGAGGTGGAAAGTCCTTCAAACAAAGCAGAATGTGAGATTCATCATGCATGGCTCAAACAAGATAGATGGTTTTATGCAACAGCAATTAGTACCTTCTTCAACCTCAATTGGTATCCGATGAGGGTCAATCTAGACTTGTCAGTAGGTTTCAGAAGATGACGCATATTTTGAGGTGGCTGAGTGTGTTGTTTTCAGTCAATGGCAGAGCTAGGATTTAGGTTTGGAGGTGGCACTGTTCAACGGGAGTCTACTGGTATTGTTATATATTTTTAGTAAAACTATGAAGATAAAGGTTAGTACAAAGTCAAGCTTTGTCTTGGGCTTTGTTTCTTGTAAAACAAAAATAAAGGCTTGATCCAAATTTTTCCATGGTCTTAATATGAAAGTTTTTGAGATGTTTTTTTTTTATGATATGAACCATTCATCTTTTAAGGCACTATTTTTGCATCGTTTGTGTGAAAAAATCAAGTTGTTTGAATACCTTTAAGTGCTGTAAAATAAAACTTTCTTTGGAAGGGGGGTCGCCATGCCACACTGCCCCACTAGGTGGCCCCGTCCCTGTTTTCAGTTACATGAAGGCATACTTGGTTGTTTTGAACGACTAAGTCATGGACAAGCTTGACAGGCCCTTCTGTGTTTTGTGGTTGCGATGGATGACTTGACGAGGAAGGAGGGGATTGGAAACTTCTTTTAAAGTGGCCCACGCCACACCAAATACGGAGAAGCTGTTCGCATGATTTTCAAATTTTGGTGAATATTTTAGTGCATTATCTTTTGCTTAAAATTGCAAATAAATACCATAGCATGATACTTTTAAACATAAATTTTGCATGCCACCCTGCATATCATGCATCATTTGTTTTTTTATGCAAACCGATGCATGTCTGTTCACACTTCTTAGCCCCAAATGAGTGATTCCTAATTTCCTACAACTAAGTCTAGACATTTCCAATACAACCATGGCATCTAGGCTAGAAGCTGGGCATAGAGATTGTCAAATTGACTCACCT
Source organism: Vaccinium myrtillus (assembly GCA_016920895.1). NCBI lineage: Eukaryota > Viridiplantae > Streptophyta > Magnoliopsida > Ericales > Ericaceae > Vaccinium > Vaccinium myrtillus. The sequence continues at coordinate 34,932,928 of CM029274.1, forward strand.
TACCTTTTATGCTTACCTTTTATTTCATAAAGAAATAAAAACAAAAAGAGGGGCTACTCCATAAAAGTAGCAGTACGGCGTACCCCACCTTGACCAGCCTTAGAGGGAGAAAGTAGTGACCAAAACATGACATCTCGGGGCATCACATCTAACATGTGGAGTCGTCCCCCAGACACGGTTATTGAGGTATCATACCTACCTCTGCAACTCTGATGACACATACCCCAAGATCTGATTCTAGGATGAAGAGGTAAACAAAATACCTCGACCTCGTCCAACATATAAGAGGCAACCTCTCTCTCTCTCACACATACCACCAAGACTTCACAACCAGAAGCAGATAAAATACGAATAACTACTATGACCCAAAGGGAGAGAGAGTTAGGAAAGAAAGGGTTGAAGGGGTGAATGCTCCAAGAAATAATATTGAAAGAATGAGGTAGAAAGATCTCACAGCCCGTTTGGATGGGGGAGTAGGCGCCCTTCTTAGCTTGGGCTCGGATTAGGAATCCCAGGCCCACTGTGTTGCCTTGGTTTGGATGGAAAATGTTGCCCCTCCATAAATAAGCCTAAGACTAAATATGGACCCTTAATCCTTACTAACTATGGACAGGGTCGACCCTGTCCATAATTAGTCCAGGTCATCAATTTACGCCGTTACCCCCCACACACCCCCAAACCCCCTTATTAATTGTTGAGTTGGCTTTGCAATATCATTCTGATAAAAAAAAATAAAGTACTTCAGCACATAATTTTTAATTTTTTTTCACCAAATTAAACTATTAATAGAGATCTTTAATTTGATGCGAAAATTTTGAAAAATTGTATACAAAAGTATTTTACATTGTTGGCTTGTTGACTTGGCTTTGCGATATCGTTTGGATAAAAAAATAAAGTACTTCCACCCATAATTTTTATTTTTTTTGCACCAAAATAAACTACTAATGGAGATCTTTAATTCTATACGAAAAAAATATTTGAAAAATTGTATACTTAAGTATTTTACATTGCTAGCTTGTTGGCTTTGCAATTTTCTTCGGATCAGAAAATATACTAATTCCGCATATAATTTTTTGTTTTTGTTTTTGTTTTTGCACCAAAATAAACTACTAATAGAGACCTTTAATTCGATGCAAAAAAAAATATTGAAAATTTTGTACGAAAGTATTTTACATTGATGGCTTGTTGGGTTTGCAATTTTCAGCCAAAAAATAAAGTACAGTCGCTCATAATTTTTTGATTTTTCACACCAAATTGAGTACGAAAGTATTTAATTTTTTGGTTCGAAAAATGAACGATTGCTTTAGATCTTTATGTTTTAATGCACGTTTAGTACTCCATTTGTTCTTAATTTAGGTGGTAAATCAAAAAAAAATATCTTAATTTAGGAATGAGAGTATGCATCTCCATTTGTTCAATTTGTTCCTTCAAGAAATTGTAGGTGTCAAATTTTTTTTTTCAAATTAATTACAATTAAATCTTCTAGCTTGATTAATTATTGGATTTACATAACAAATTAATCAATTATTGGATTTACCTATTACAAAAAATGCATAACTAATATGGATATGTACAAGGGCAAATAAGACTTTTGACAGCTTTTTACATCATCCATCCAAACTTAATCCCCCTTCTTACAAAATCATCCAAACCAAGTACTAATTTATCCACCCTTCATAAATGTCATATCAATGTGGGCCTACCCTCCATAACTAATACCCCTACTATTTTATCCAACCAAAACTAATCGGGCATCCAATCGAGACCTAAAATGCCAAGAAATAAGATTGAAAGAATGCTTCCTAATAGAGTTGTATCTGCCAGCAGGAGAAAAAATGGTGAGTCGCCTCTTACTTTACTTGACTTTATTATGAGTGATTCGACACGATACCCCAAAATTGTTCTCCCAGAAAATTGTAAGTACTTAACTCATTCTTGGCTATATGTTGCTACTACTAATTGGAAAATAAAAAAGTAGGTTCCATTCACTTCATAAATTGTTCGAAGTGTGCAACAGAAGAATGTTACTGAGCCCATGTGAAAATGTTTCATTGTTGTTTCAGTTTACTAGTTCTCCATGTGCACATGCATAAAAAAATGTCAATTTCAGATAACATACCCCTTGGAATTAGAAAGGAGAAGAAGAGAGGATGTTTAAGTGTCTTTCTGGATAGGTACATATGTGCAAGTACACAAATGTCTAGCTCAAATTACTTACTTCTTTGCCATCAGGATTTCTCATAACAACACCATCAACAACAGGAGATTTCCTTGCCTCCGCATGTGCATACTCAGGGCCAACAGTATAAACCTGTAAGAATTTGACAGATAGGCAGTTCTGTAACAATTCATGCAGGAAATGTTTCAGCAAGAAGCAATGTTAAGAGGGACACAGAATGCTACAAGACGAAGACAGAACAGTAGCCTCAGCGATAATACATATTATACAATGTGGACAAGGCATTTCAAGAATATGGGAGCTTTATCCATAATCATGTGGACATCTCAAAGCGTGAGACATGCTTTTTGTCTACATCTTTCACACACAGATCCAACACCCTTGCACAAGTGGCACGTGTCTTTACCTGGGACTTTACACATTAAGAGTAAAGACTTTACACATTAAGAGTAGCACATCTAATTATCTTGGAGCAAAACCACAAGAACACCACATATTCTTTTAAGTATAGAAACAGATATATGTGCAAAGGATGGAACACGAATCTGCTAATTTGTTCTTCTTGCAATTCTCCTACATGTTTAAAGACATAGCACATTCAGAAAAGGAAAAGGTTGAGGAGAAGGACGAAAAAAATAAATTAAGAAACGAAATAAAAGATCAAAGGACTCTCAACCAGCAGAGTGATACGCATAAAGCAGTAAAAGAAGAAATAGTGTCATTATGACTCCTGGAAACTTGTTAATGACAGAAGACATCGAAACGAGAAAACTTTCACTCTGTTTCTCTGCTCCTAAAGTTAAATATTTATTATCAAATTAGCAACACTTCCAATGGAATCACTCCACAATAGCTTCTCCCGTGCTAATGAAAGGGGGAAGGTCTGGTGATTAGATCTTCCACGGCGAGTGAATGCCATGGATCTTCCACGGTGAGTGAATGCCATGGGGATTATAATCTGCCTTGTGAAATAATTATTGAGCAGTTTCGTTATTATTACATGTAGTTCATCTAGTTAAGTATAAATGCCAGGATAAGATGTCATGTCTTTATAGGATAGCCCTTTTGGCTATAAAGGCATCCATACAAATCATCACGCCAGATTGATCAACACACTACTCTTGACTCTTGATCAGATGTCATGTGTTACACCATCTACTGCCAACCACATACATCTCGAGGTGCTAAAAGCATCAATAAAATGACAGTAAGAGTTCAAGGACGAGAAAATTTTAAGAATGATCGATGTCCAAAGAATAATCAATGAGAACTAAGCCTTCCTCACAGCAAAGTGCAAAAATAAGAATCCAATCAACAACAGTACAAAAGCATAGACCAGAAAACCTTGACATCTGTTCCTCCTGTTGGCATAAATTCCTCATATATATAAGAGCCTTCACGCCTCACTCTTCTAACTTCTGGATGAAACTCACTTGACCTGTTACCAACCTGAATTTCCAAACAAATGAAACTATAAGAATCAATGGCGTAAGGATAATCACGAAATTCAAGCTGAGATGGTTCCATGGTCGACTCAGAAATAGAGTACCCCACTACTATCTACTACAGGAAAACATCAAGAAAGTGTTGAGGAGACAAAAACAAACATGTTGTAATCACAAAATGGAAGAAAGGAGGATATGTTAGGCAGAAAAGACAAGCTTGAATCCAAAGTCTTGGTTTCACAAATCAGTGCAAGCCGGACAACTGAAATACAAAAGACAACCCAAGAGAGGAAATAACTCTAGATCTGCTAGACTGCTACTGCATAACAACAAAGAAAAACACATAGAAATAGAAAATGACAACGGCTCTATTTGGTTGAGAGTTTGGAGAATAATATTTTGAGAAATATTTTTGAGATAGTGTTTGGATGGGTTTTTAGAAAAAGTAATAATTAGAGAGAGGTGTAATAATTGGAGAGAGAGAGAGAGAGAAATGAGAATAATGATTGGAGAGAGGGGTATGAGTAGAGAGAGAAATGTGATTAATGATTAGAGAGATGAGAGATGGAGAGAATATTTTTGGAATTCTTTTTAGAAATGTGAAGTGAACACAGTGAACATATCCTGCGAGAGCTCATTTACTCATTTTAACTTCAGTCGGATAGATACAGAACTCACTAAATTTGATGATCTGGTTCCCTCTTGTTAAACTTCTTACCAAGGAATGACAAGTCATTCTACAACATCTTTTACTCCCCCAAGCTGCAGAAACAGTCATGGAGGAAGAAGGAACCGTACAGAATCCTTGATTTCCACTACTGACATCAGCGTCTTTCAAACTATGGAAGATAGGATTACAAGTCATTTAGAAATACTGTCACTAATTTCGTGGTATCTATGCCTGCATACAAGCCTAATTAGCAGACATGAGTACAGATGCCAAGTCTACAGAATACTGACAGGCCAATTGTCTATTACCTTTAAAATGGGTTCAGACTCAGTGCTATCATTGAAACAAAAAAGTTGATCTCAATAAACAAAATCTATAATAACAAGCAGGTTGAATTAGAATTACGACAACTGAGCAACCAACTTGCAACTAATTAAGCGTTCAAGAATTTCCTTTACTTTCACACTGCTTGCATATCAACCTCGTGCCACTGATGCGACACTGACAGTACACAACAGAGAAGACGGTAACTGTATCTCAGCATTTTTTCCACTTTTAAAGGTTGTAACTGAGAATCCAAAGTGGAAATTAAGCCAAACAAAGAGACAATACAAAATTCCCACCTTCCGAAACAATTCTTTCATTCCCCCACCAGCTGCACTAGGGTAATATATCATTATGCTGTGATCATCACCTTCACAAAAGCAAAAACGGAAATTCATTACCGGTACGCTTGCGACACAACAACAATTGGCAAAAACCCAAACTTCTACCACAAAGCAATGAACAAAATTTACCCTTTATGATCGTAATAAGATTCAGAAACACATAATTAAGCTCTGCTATGATATAAGCACCAAAGAATCACGGATGCGGAAACGGACAGGATACATTAAAATACAAGCCGACATGTAAATTCACAAATATTTGGGGAAAAAAACACTTTGAGGACACAATGTACATGTACATAAAGACTTCATTTTTTTTCCAAACTATGATAAAGAACAAAAACAACACAAAAACTACGAACGATATACACGTACAAAAGGAACTGCATCAACAAAACCAACATTGACAACAATTTGAAATGAATGCAAGAACAAAAAAGGGTTACCATGAACGGGTTTCTCCACAAAAGGCTTCAAGAAGCGATTCCCATAAACCTCAACATAATCTTCTTCCTCAACAAAATAATCCAGCTCTTGATATGGCACCTCTCTATTTACAAGGGCATATCTCGGTACAGGAATACCAAACATTTCAAGACGCTTAATTTTGGAGGCACAGAAGAGAAACGTCAAAAAAAGGGAGAATTGGTCAGACATTCAAAATACCAACATGATAATGATTAGAACTAGCAACAGATCAATTGAGAAGTGAACCAAAACAAACTAAGCTCAACTGGGGTCGGCTGCATGAATCATTTTTCTCCATTTTGCGCCGTCAAGGGCAATACCATCAATTATCTTTACTGATTCATATAATTTTTACCAGACCATCCCATGTCAATAAGCATTTCCCTCCCCCCTTGCATTTCCATTAATAGTAGTATTATCCCTTTTCCTTACTGTTGCATCTGCTGGCAGAGCAGAATAGAGAAATGAGGTCATGTAGCCATGTCAAAAAACAGAACTCATTCTTTCACCATGTTGTGTAGTATATCCTTCAGTTTCCAGTATGTTTTGGAGGAAAGACCGAAAGTCGGGTACACGCTCATAGTCTGAGTCAATTCCCTAGGAAACAGAAATATCTTGCTGTTCATCTATGGATAAGCGGAAAAAAAAATCTTTTCAGGGGAAGCAACCTCTAAATGACATCAATCAGCAGCAAAATCTGTAACAGAGGAATGAGCTCACTTTACAAAGGTCATGCTCTCTCCTTTCCCTCTAAGAACATTAACTTTTAGCAACCAAATGGACCCAATGACCTATCCCCGTTTGTGGATGTCAACAATCAACAAGGTTCTTATTAGGAATTAATTTCACATAAGGAAACTTCTGGTCTTGTTGATAACTACTACTCTTGCAAAAGCACCAGAAGAAGCAAGATTTTGTCTTTCCTAATGTCTCAATACGGTAATCAACAAAGTATCCAAGCAAAAGATTCACAGTGCAATACTTCAGAAGAAGTATAACTGAATCAAGATGCAAAAATTGCAGTATCCATTCAACAATCAGCATCTATAGTCATAAATGATACTGTAAAAAATAAAAAACACCAGTACTACTATGAACTATGAGAAGAAGAAGAGGTTTTTTTTTTTTTTTGTTATAAACAGCAACAAGAAGAAGAGTTATCAAAAAAACATACCTCGTATACCTTCCTTCTGTCATGGAGAAGGTGTTGTTGCTCCAATTCATTCACAAGAAAAGGCCTGAAAACCAGATAATGCACAGCATTCCATTGAGGCATTGACTGGTTAATTATTCATCTGGAAAACTGCAAAAGTTCCCTTGCAAGCATAATCTAAAATCTTGGTTTTCAGTAAAAAACAGGCACCTATATGAATCTCGTTTTGAAAAACTATCCAAAGCCTGCTTCTGTCTTAATGCATTTGGAAAAAGCATAAGCCTTATCAAAATGTAAAGCATCTGAGTAAAGAAAAATGAGGTGCGGGTGGTGGGGGAAGGAAACTTACTTCCTCAATGCAGCATATGCCTCAGCCTTCTCAAGGGGGTAACCAGAAGAATAGAAGGCAATCAAGCAATCGCACACTGGCCAGCTGAAAACAATTTATCCACTGAGGCAAATTAGTCACTTGGTAGACACACATACACACTAACGATGACTTCAACTCTGCCAAACAATAGATGAAACAAAGACCGAAATCTACTCTGTAGAAGTTGATATACATGATACTCTCAGCAGAGTGTTATCACTATGCAACATTGTAAACAAATGCCAACCTGGTGGTCTGTTCCAACATATGAAAGGAATTGCCAGAAAGGGCTCGCAGCAAAGCATAGTTACTGATAGTATGGGAAAATATTTAAAAAGTAAACTCAATAACATATGACATTAGATAGGATTCGATCAACTGTAGAGTGTAGAGTACAGGAACCTAAGTAACCATTTCAGTCACCCAAAATCAAATAATCAGTTTTGATCCTCATGCCCTCTCATCCAGGGCAGACATAACAAGACATTGACAGTTAAGAGTACCAAGACCATTCAATTTCTCAATTTCTTTGGTGGTTTTTTTTTTTTGGGTAAATATTCTTTGGTGTGTTTGTCTTTCCTTAATGTCTATGGCTTGACACCAACTGTGCTCCACAAATATATAATCAAGGTGGAGGGGTGATGAACTTTCCACTGTGTTCAATCTAGAAAAAACACTTGGTATAGTTATTTCGCATGCAAACAATGAAGTCCATGGACAACTCATAATCAACTGTTCTTTTGTAGTACATTTGAAAATTCTGCCTCACAGAAAGGAGATCCTTACAGTACAAGAAACAGATGATGTTCCTTAAGTCTTAGATAGCAGAAACACAACCTACGAAGGGCATCATAGAAATAGCAAGCAATATCCATTGTAATATTCTGCAGACTGTGGAAGGGAAGCAATAGCAGAATTGTTTTAGGGAAGGTTCTCATAGTTGAAGCACTCCCTTCTAAAAGTTCGAAGTTTTGCCTAGGCATCACTTGTAACCAATATTTCATCCTTACAAACAAAGTAAACCGCGCTTTCAAGCAGTGAGCTCTAACCAAAACTCTACCAAGTGGCAGACATAAATACTTAGAAAGGAAACGAATCTCTAAGACTCTGCCAAACGCTGGCATTGGAGTATAATACAACCAAGTTGGTCATCAAAAGAGTACAATTAAAAATAAATAAAAAATAAAAAACAAACAAATTGAACTGATATCTCCTTATGCCTTGTGGGCTTGCAGTATCTGCAAAGATGGAACGGAAAAGCTTAATAATATAACAGGGTCCTAACATGTTTGTAACTCGTATTTTTCAGTTTTACAAATTTTCAATACTGACTTAACGAAATCTGATCTCACATATAATTGTACTCGTGATAAGTTTCTAGAGCTATATTGTTTATAGATCAAAACAATACTCGAATGAGTGGAAGAGAAGAAAGAAAGGGACTATCACTATCGATTCAAAAGGAGGAGCTTAGGCCTAGCCAGACATGAATGTTCAATGTATGACGTGGCTCCACCATCTGATTCAAGTTCTACTAAACAGTTTAATTTTATTTGTATGTCATATTAACCATGCATTTATATTAACTATCATCAGCTAGGAAGTTAGTAATGCATCAGATCATAAAAGAAAAAAAGGCAAGGTAGTAATGCAAGGGTTAGGTAGTTAAGCAAAACTGTTAGTTAGTTAAACTTCTGTTCACCGTATGTAACTTGTCTTACTCTCAGTAAATGTGAGTGAAATGAACTGCAATTCGCTTTCTTCTATCCAAAGTAAATAATGAAATCTCCAATTCTCACATTCATATTTTCTACAAAGTCAGCATTATATGGAGAGAAAAGATGTCCAAATTTGAAACAACCAAATCACAATACCTATAAATGCCAGCACCGTTGAAAACTTTAAACGAGCACAAAATATGTTTCAGCTAATTTCATCGAAATGTACCTCTCCATCGTATCCTCGAGAATAACCTTGTCCCCGAAATACTTTATCTACCACAAATATACAAGAGAAAACATAAGAAAGAACACCTAGCATCACAGATTAGGCCCAAATTCGACAAGTACGTACGTACTCGAGGGGGAAAAAGAAAAGGAAAAGGAAAAACTAGTAACAAATACTCCACAATGCATTGTTAGAAATTTGACTTCCATTCTTCTTTAACATCGAAGTCCTTTCAGTTCTTGTTCATCAAAACTAGTCTAGCTCAAGATCGAGTCAAGCCCAAATAATCGAGCTCAAGCTCTACTCGTTTGTTGTCGAGGCGTTCAAGCTCGGTTTGTTTACTACACGACCTCTACAAATGAGCCGAGCCTCTGCAGCCGAACCCAGCTTCCATAATCGAGCCAAGTTACAAGTAACTCGAACTCGAGCTTGACTAGTTTACGAGCCAAGCCAAACCCATATCAAGCCGCTCGCGAACAGCTCCGTTCCATTGCATCCCTAACCAGCTAACCTCTAGTATAATCAAATTCATCTCATTAATCAATAACGCTAAATTAATTACCTCAAATTCACCAAACGCCTGTAGCCTGTCTAAAATCTGCGCCATCGGAGCCGAAAAAACCTGCACAAAATCGCTATATTACAACTGATACACAACGTGATTTGCTTACACAACAGACGATTACTTATTACTGGGTTTTTTTTGGATCAATGTAATAAAGCAACAAGAACAGAACCTCGGAGCCGCATTTCACCTTCTTTTCCATTACGCAAACACCAACTTTAATCTTTTTAACCAAACTTCCCTCCTCCTCCTCCTCCTCCATTTCTCTCCCTCTAAACTTTCTCATCTCTGAATCACTGAATGACTTTCTCTCTCTACAACTGATAGCTCCCTTTTGTTGTCTCTCACCTCCTTCACTGTTCAAACACGAATAAAAAACACAATACACTACTAAAACGCGCGTGTGTGTATATATATGCATATATGTATGTATGTATAAATGTGCGTACATAAGATTTAAGGTAAGTAAATAAATTCCTCCGTAATGTGTAACCGAACCGCCATAAATCGTTACCAGATGCTGGAATTCCGGTGGTGGCGCAATAAAGATGGTAAGAGATCTCTGATGAGCACCGATGTTTCAGCGAGTGGTGAGAGGAGAGAGAGAAGAGACCTCGTGAGGATGTAACAACCAAGAGAGAGAGAGAGAGAGGTGTACGTAACTTTTGGGATCGGATTGTATCCAGTGGAGTCCACGTTGTACGGTGGTGAATTTCCTATTTTTGTATTTTTTGTTTGTTGGGTCATTAATTTTAAAAAAAAAAATTAGCTGCAATCAATCATGAGGATTAAAGTATTTTCTTTTTTTTTAAAAAAAGGAGATACACGTATGTGTAACAAATAAATGTTTGAGTATATTTTTCGCAGTACGCATATTCTTGATACACGTCACGTGTTATTTTGGTTAAGTACGTAAGACACGGTAATAAATTTTGAAAGTGTATGGTTTAGAACTTAATTTTGAAAAAATGTCTCCTCCGGACTCTCTGTGCGAAAGCAACTAGATGATAATGTTGTAGGCGTCATCTTATAACAAATAAATGTTCAGCATATTTTTGTATACGGTACGCATATTCTTCATATACATCACACATTGTTTTGGTTAAGTACGCAAGGCGGTAAAAGTGTATTTTAAAAGTGTATGGTTCAACGGTTAAATTTGAAAATCTTGTTGTTAACTTTAATGTTTAAGTTTTTAATTCTCCTCCGGACTGTGAGGAAGCAAGTAGATGACGATGTTGTATGGGTCAAATACCTAGAACTTTTATATTTTAATCCCATGTAATGTTTTTGTTTACCAAAAACAAAAAGAAAAAAGTGTATGGTTCAAGTGATGGAAACTCATAGCTTGATTGAACAAGGCTCAAGTTTGAGTCTCCCAATCTCAACTTCGCAATAGGTTGCCGGAGTGGTATTACCTTAAGATTTATGGATTTATTCTCACATAGGGTTTCAGGTTCGTGTCCTCTCGCTAACAAATTCTAGGGGGCACTAGGGATTATGACCGCCTCAGAATAAGTCGACGTACGTGCAAACCTGCCCAGACATCCAGGTATATCAAGAAGGATCACATATTCCTAAGGTCCCCTATCGATTGTGATGCAGTGTAAAGCGTAATACAGTAGTCCCTAATCGATGTGTCGGCATATCATAATTGTACTTCTATTTTTGTGCAACCAAAAAAAAAAAAAAGAAGATAACGGTACAAAAAGTTTTGGAGGATTATAGGTATAGTGCATGTCGATTTTTAGTGTATGATATGTATATTTTTGGCTCTTTAATTACGCATTTGTAGGGTATTATACGTTTTTTTTTTTTTTGGGTGAAGTTGTGATTCATAGGGCGTGCAAAGGGGCGGAGCCACAGGGAGACAAGAGGGGTCAGTTGACCCCCCTGACCCCCAAATTTCTATAGGGATTTTACTATAGTATACCTCACAAAATTGCTAATTGACCCCTCTTTGATTTTTTTTTTTTGCCCCTCTGAACCAAAATCCTTGCACCCCCCTGAACGCGTTTAATTCTTGCCTCCCCTGAACCAAAATCCTTGCACCCCCTGAACGCGTTTAATTCTTGCCCCTCTGAACTAAAATCCGTGCTCCGCCCCTGGGCGTGCATAAGAGCCCAAAATATTTACTTATTTTTTTACAAGTTAGGTATTTTTCCATTTATTTTTCCTTTTTTTGGTTAAAACGGCAATACCATCAAACCTTTATAAAAGTGTTGTTGACGTTTTGTCCCATAAGCTTCGAGTAAAAGAAACACTGAACATCAAGCAACTTCCGAGTCTTTTCCCGGTCAGTACGTAAATTACCTACGAAGAATTTGAAATCATTTTTAAAGAATAGTTGCTTGACTTTACAATTAAAATACTCTCTGTATCAAGTCTCTATAAATAAATACAATCATTATGACCCGACGGATTTGATTTTGGATGGATTTGTAATGAGGGCGAATTTGAGAGTGAATTTGTAATGAGGGCGGGTCCACCTCTTAAGAATGGTGGATTTGTATATTGAGAAGAGGGATTTGAAAGGAGAGTGGATTACATATAAGGGCGCGTTGCAAATCCCCCCTCTTCTCTGGCATCCAAACAGGTTGTGGGTTCCTCGGGTCATTAAGACTTGCTAAAATTAAAGAGTGTATTATCTCGCTCTTAGACTGTTCCTTAGTGAATAGTGAGAGCGAGGATGGCTCATGTCGTGAACTCCAAAAAATTACTAAAAACAAGGGGATTCCCAAACTTTTATGGGGAATCGTGTTAGATATAACGAGAATCTCCTTATGTTGGCGTAATTTATACATTTATCGTTAAAAATGGAGAAAAATGATATGTAGTGATACTTTTTTTTTGGAATAGCTTCTTTTATTAAAACCAACCAAAGAAATATAGTGATACTTTTGCATTCTTGTAATGATAAATACTTTCAAAAATTTGATCTACTTACTATTATAAGTTTGTTTTTATTATTTTAGATTGATTTACTGTTTCTTTTGTTTGCTCGTAAAACTATGCAAGAGCCCAACTTTGGCATTCGCCTAGGGTCCCAAAAATGTTAGGAAACGGTCTTTTTTTAAGTGTTATAACTCTTATAAAGCCAGCTGATACGAAATTTTGCCTCATTATTTAAATAGGCCATCGCCATAGATGATAGGATTGGTCTTCAAAAAGAATATTCAAAAGTTCACGTAAGCTGAACCGACGAGAAATTCATCCCTCTTTATCCAAAACTCATTCTGTGGTGTCTAGAAAAGGCATGATGATCTGGAGATTAAGAAACGTCCGATTCTCGAATATGCATATGGTGAGGGATTTTGGATGGGGACGTGCAAAGGTTTTGTCACCTTTTGCTTTTTTTTTCTGGTCACCTTTTGCTTTACATTTTTAGGTACATAATTAACACCTTTTGGTTTACATGGCCTACTTTATAGTAAGAAAGTTGCTTATCTTTGTCGTTGCCTTACTATAAAGTACTGTACTATCTTCATGGGTGTGTCTCCTTGCTGGAGGGATGGGATCTTTAGGGCATCTTTAGTGCACTACCTAAAGTGTCCCAACTAGTTAATTAAGAAAAATTTCAAAAAATGGTCTTCCTAGGTGGCACCCCTCACTACCTAAAGTGCCCTAAGTGACTACCTAAATTTGGGGAGGGACTTAAGGAGAGAGAAAGAGGAGAGAGATAGAGAGAAAGAGGAGAGAGAAAGTTGCTTGCATTTATAATGTTGAATCTGACATTGTTTTTTTGGTTATGAGGCCCACTTAAATGGGTCCCACATACACTTTAGGGAGTATTTTTAGGGAGCCCCATTATAGTGAATTTCTTCTTAGCTAGCTAACTAAGTTCTTAGCAAACAAAATTGGGTCCCACATGTGCTTAGGTGTACACTTTAGGGAGCATTTTTTAGGTAGTGCACTAGAGATGGCCTTACCGACAGAGACGGAGCCAAAAATTTTGCATAATAAGAGCGGGCTATATATGTGAAGGAGGGACGGAGTTATATAATTTGATGTGATATATATATATATAGGATTAACTTCCAATAAGGGTCCCTTATTGAAGAAAACCGTGCGGACCTGCCCTTTTTTTGTGTTTCCGGACCAAATTTTGACGATCCGAACCGCTCAATGTTTTTAAAATGCATTTTCCAAGGTCTACGCAGAAAATCTTCCAAAAAAAATACCCGCAAGGGCTTGATCCACACAGTTTTTGTTATAAACGTTTTAACAAAAACTGTGTGGATCAAGCCCTTCCGGGTATTTTTTTTGGACGAATCTTCGCGGGGGCCCTTAAAAATGCATTTTAAAAACATTGAACGGTTCGGATCGTCAAAATTTGGCTCGGAAACGTGAGGTCCGCATAGTAACTTAGATAAGGGACCCTTATTAGAAGGGCTTCCTATATATATATATATATATATATATATATATATATATTTCAATGTAATAATAAGGTTTTTTTCAAATTGTAGCATGGGCGACAGCTCCTACGAGCTACCCCTTGCTCCATCCTTGCTCATTGAACCCATTTTAGGGATGAGACGGTTCTACCTCGGTCATTTCAAGGCCTTTCCGCATCCGTTTCGATGATCGGGACCATTGACATCAAGAACATTAGACATGCAAAACCTTATGCTAATCAGATACCGTTTTTATGTGTTATCCAAATATATTTATCTATAGAATAATGAGTTTTTACCAGTGTTGCACTATTGTCTAACCTCATTTTCCTATTTATAAATGTGTTTCGAAAATACGTTAGGCGATATCCGATTCATATGAACATGGACCTGCCTTATATTCTAGACGAGATCTAAAATATCAATGGTCTCAATCATCAAAACGGACCCGGATATGACCGTCTAGTCCAAGGACGGAGCTATGAATTTCACTATACAAGACGAATTTTTTTTCCAAAATACTTTAATTGCAGGGGCGAGCTTATATAATTCATATGGAAAAAAAAAATCTATAGAAAACTAGACGTTTTATTTTTCTTGCGGTGGCGACCACCCCTGTTGACCCCCCTCTGGCTTCATCCCTAATCCAGTCCCAAAGGACTGCATAGCATTCTTTCCTTGCTAAAGTCCACACAGAAGTAAACAAAATCTTTCACTAAAAAACCTTTTTTAAAGTGGAGATGTTGGGGATACTTTATATGTTGAAAATCAAAATCAAGAAAGTCTGTATTGGCATAAATCCATCCTGATACTCAGGATCTGGAGATCCTTAAAGCATGGTTTTAGCTTTTAAGAGTATTGGAAAAGGAAAATCAACATAACCAGAAGGGATGAATTTTTAAATGATCCCCAAACAAATGGTCAATAATTATTATTATTATTTTTTTAGTTTCTAACCCAACTGATAATAAACAATTTATAAGATCATCAACACGATATTCAGGGATGAAACTAGAATTCACGATTCTTGGCTTCAGACATGTCTTCCTGCAAGGTCTTTTGTGCACGAATAATCTATCTTTATTCTATACATTTTCAACTATTGTTGAATCATGTCTTGAAAAAGATGATTTAAAATCATCTCTATTTTCTATGTTTTTAGTTGATTTGTGCCAATAATTACTAAAAACAACTGCAGAACTCGGGTATTTCAGCTAGCTCCTTCATGCTTTGTTAATCGCGTTAATATTCACACACATAAAATTATCTTTTTATCCTTATAAAGGGTCTAAGTGAGACTTTTTCTATTAAGATTACAAGGGAAGAAATTATTCAATACATTTAATACATTTAACACATTCACCTGAGGTCCATACATTTAATACTGGATCCCACGATAATGTTTGATTGCAAAGGCCCTTGGACCACAATTTGGTGGAGAATCCATTTTTGAGTGCCGGCTGGATACTACCACGAGATACTATCGCGCATCTCAACGTTCAAAAGTGCTTTGGATAGTCAGGATTTGAGAGAGAGAGAGAGAGAGAGAGAATAAAACTGAATTGTCCAAAACACTTTCGGACGACCGAGATGCGAGTTCGAACACCACAAGTGTTGTATCCTATTTGCACCCAAAATTTTCTCAATGCGGTGATACTCCTCCAAGAGCAAGTACAATAATTTCCCTTGGAGACGTTAATTAATAGAGGCCCTACCTTATTAGTAGCATTAAGCTTTTAGCTCTACTAGTCCAAGTCAACGGTCCCGATCAAAAATCACTATGCACCATTACCAACTCCATTGTAAAGGCTCCAAAAAAATCACAATAAAATAACCAATCTTACTTCTGTCTACAATTTAGACGAAAAACTATAAGAAACACACCCTAAAAATAACAGTAGAAGACTAGAAGGAGCAAAACTGGTGCAAGGAGGAACAAGAGATTTGGGTGATTAGGCCTGCCCTCTTTAATGCCTTTAGGCTTTGATTTGGGGTATGATTTTGCAGCAAAACGTCCCTGTAACTCATCGGTTCTTGGAGGTTTAGGGGGTCACTATTTCATCAAAATTTCATTAATAAATGTTTTTGCCGATCCAAAAAAAAGGAGGAAAGCAAAAGAATAGCAATATTAATTATTGCGCCGATTTTAGATCATTGTAGCACAATCTCAAATCAATTTTTTCCTTTTCTGTCGCAAGATTATATTGATAAAAAAAACCCAACAACACTAACATTCATTATGTTGACCAAAATCCAAATCAAGTTCATTTGAGTAAACTCGTCGCATTTTCCTATACAATTCGAATGGCTTAGATCGTCTTACGGGAAACAACAGTAATCATATTTGATGCATTTTTTAAGATCGACGAATGAGTCAATGACAATGGGTAGACTTAAATTTGGCCCCCCATAAAAATTACCAAACTATGACTTTGACACCGGCAATGGGTGAACTTTTTCAAAAGATTTTAGCAATCCAGTTGCTAAAATCAACTCGATTTTAAGAAACGAAATGACTTGCCGCTTAAAATCACAAGTTGATTTGACAATGATTTTGTGTGTGATTTTAAAGACTTAGAATTCATTTATTAAAAATTCATTTATTAAAATTTAACAACCAAAAGTTCAAAATTTTTTAACAAGGAAGAATTAAAATTCTTTTTGAAAATTTCATCATTTTTTCAAATGCAAAATTTCATGCCATTTTCAAATGACAAATGCAAAAAGCATGCCATGTCACGTGACAAGGAAGAATTGACCACATTACTAATCTCCACCTTACTTATTGGAAGTAAATGATTTAAAAAAGTAGGTATTGTAATCAATTATGAAAAGGATTGATTTAGGTGAAGAAATTTGGACTTGGTCAAAGCAAAAAATAATGGGTCTTTGTATGAAATATTCAATGACCGAGTTCAATTTTGTTCAATCGTATTTAAAAGTGTGTGGGCATTATCCTCCATATTTTTAAAAGTGTGTGGGCCTATTTCAATGATCATAACGCCATGATATTTTTAAATATCCTTACAAAAATCTACGCAATCAGATATTGTGAACTACTTGTTAAAACACACAATTTTCAGTTCAGATTCGTGTTAAACTTCTAGACTCAACATTTGGTGATTTTATCAAGCACTTATTGATATCTACTTGAGCTGATTTTATAATAGTTAAAATATCATCTTCTAAGAAATGAACCGTTCTGATCATCAAAATACGATCGGGACATGGTGGGTATTGTTCACTCTCCTTTATTGGTTGGAATTGGAATACTTCAATGGACAAATACAATTGTTATTTCCTTTCTTGTTTTTCCCCTTCTTTTTTTTTTAATTTTACTAAGTTGTTATCCGTCTCTTTCTTGTTGTTTGTTCAGTAACTCAAAGTGTTCGGATCAGTACTTGTCTCTTTCTCGATATTTTTAATGACTCATCCCTGCTTGAACGTTTCAGTAACGTCATTTGGATAGTCTCGTACAGAATTTAGCGCACCTTAATTTTTGTAAACTAAATTAATCTGATCTAAGTTGATTTTTCAAGTACGTGATATTAACGAAGTGCCAATTAATTAATGAACGATCCGAATCATCTAGATGGAAAATTCCACCATGAATTTATGGGAAAATTAGTCTATTTCTTGATGTTTCTAATGACTAATCTTTGCTAGAACAAATATTAAGCCAATTTTTTTTTTTAAAGTAAGTGATATTTGCAAAGTTCCCCAAATCAGGAACAATCCGAATCATGTACGTTGAATATTCCACCACGACAACTGCTGTACATTTTAGAATATCGACGGCGAAAAAGCCGTCGATACAAAAAAAAAATATAAAAAAATAAATAATAGTAAATAAATCTTGTGTTTAGACCAAAGTCACCAGCTGAATCCTAGTACTTTATAATAAGCCCACCACACTATTTTGTCCAAGCCCAACATGACTAATTTGTTTCAATCTCAATTTCTTATTTTGATTCGTAATTGCCCCACATGAGATCTTGTGAATCAGGTGCGATCCAAATTAACCACATCGATTAAGTATGAGCTTGACCTTATCTATATGAGTTTTTGGATAACTCCTTGTAAGCCGGTTTTCTAAGGTGATTTCTACCCATGAGTTTGAATTATTTGGTATTAGAGTTAGCAATACGTTGCAATTCGACCTGCGAAGGGGCAACCGGTAAACTGGATTAAAATACTTAAAAAATATTGAATACTGATAGGTGAGTGGAGCTCCCAAAAAAGGGAAAGGACTACCATCATATCAGTGTCAATAGAGTAGGATGCCGTGGACGTTGCTTGCAGAGCGCAGTGGTTGATCCTAGTGTCCCACATCGACTAAGTATGGACTTGGCCTTGTGTCTATAAGCTCTTGACACCCTCTTCTCGTAAGCCGGTTTTCAAGGGTGAGTTCTACCTATGAATTTGTAATCATCATGCCTTGTGCTAGAGGTTTTGTTCTGCTCACGTATTATTAGTGAGTCAATGGCTTTCGAGGTCTGCTGCAGATCTAGAATCCCTATGATCACATCCAAGAAAGGTAGCTGCAGATTTGGAATCTCTATTATCACATCCAAGAAAGGTAGCTACGTGAATCGCCCCTCCACCCTTTTAATCAAGAGGAGAAAAATATATCTTTGATTAACAAGGTGGCCCAAGTGATAGGTTTACATTCAGACCCATGTGATCAGGAGCACAATCCCTACCCGCTATTGGCAAATTCTAAAGGAAGAAAAGAAAAAGAAGAGACAAGCAAAAGGTATCCACAACCTTCTTTATCATAATCTGTAACTTAGCTCCACCATCATCGCCAACAAACAGTAGGATGAAGCCATTCAATAATACTAGTTTTAAGCCATGTGCGTTGCACGTCACCGTAGGCAATTCTCGAGTTTTAACCCTCAAGTCACAACTGAAAACAGACTCTCTTGCAATAATGCATTTCAAGCTGTAGGCAAAATCATGGTGTTCAAAGCTCAGCTACCAGATACATGGAGTTCGTGCACAAATACAGTTCTCGAGTTTTAAACATATCACAATTTTCCATTAAATACAGATTCCCGAGTAATTCAGTCATCAACATTTCATCCTTGATGAAACCAAAAAAAAATAAAAGAGCCCCGTGTTGATTCTCTCTCTTTCGGTGTCCAATTATATTATTTCAACCATAACTATGCCATAGCACTCCCCCAGCCTTTACCAATAATCAAACGATAAAAGATATCCCAGATTCCAGCACAGGCGGCTCTACATAACCTCTTGGGTGGTCACGATCCAGTATATATTTCCAAAATCTCTTCACAAGGCCAAGTTCTGAAGGCCATGAATTAAGCACTTTTTGCTTCTGCATGGGTTAAAGCACAAATCGTAAGGAAAAAAAGTCTTGTTAGATTACCGAAAAGACATTGTAGTTAAATTTGATTGCAGCACTAAAGAAAATGAAATAGATCATTAGGGAACAAGAATCCTGGGTTATCACCTTTGAAGGGTCTTGTTAATTTAAACAGCCTAAAACATGATCTCTGAGGCAAGACATTTATAACGTACTAAACATCAAGTCTAATACCTTGTTTAGGTGCTGACTCATACTAACCATTCTTTTTCTTTGTTCAGATTTTTATTGCTGAATTTGTTTTTTTTCCCCTCTAGTAACGCGTGTGAGAGCCAGCTACATACTGATCCTTTTGTTGCCTTTGAAAATATCGCTAGATATTGATCCTTTCATTGCCTTTAAAAATCTCAGAAAGTGTCCTTTCACAAATGGAACCAAGCACATATACATGTGATTCGGCCAATAATATATTTACGAGCGCTAGGAAGCTTTTTTCATTTATTTCACAAGGGATGGGAAAGGTTGGAGAACAGAATTACCACAAACTGATTCTTGTGCTCAATAAGAAAGGACTTCACATCTTCAATGTGAATACTAGGAATAAAATCCACGAACAATGGCCCTGAAACAGTATGGTATAAAAATGAAAAGAGACAATACATAAAAGAAAAATGGAAAAGGAAGTATAGAACCATTCTTTACCTCTATAATCAGAATTGAACAGATCACGGGCTCCCCAAGCAGATAACCGAAGGATTACAGGTCCACTCAGCCCCCGGTGCGTGACTAACATGGGTCCAATCTAAATTCCAAAAAGTATTAGTAATGTCCCTGTACTTGTTTTCCAAACCACCACGCAGAGAAGCAAGCTTGTGTAGGATGGATGAGGTATACTCCTCCCAACGGTTTCTAGCTTTAACTTTGCTCAAACCATAGGGAATGAAACCTGGACATGGGAAGATACAGCAAAAATAACTGACCAGTAATGGAGAATGATAAATACACAAAATGACGTTCGTTTTTTACCACTCCAACTTATTCCTTCATTGACTTGACTATTAAGAGTCGTATGAGATTACAATGAACATGTTATGTATGGTACCATAAGGAAAAGAGCAAGTGATCAGAACTGCATGCTTTGAATGCATAAGTTTCTCATGTTAAATGTTTATTGAGGTGATCATCCAATATATTTTTTGATGTGCAACCTTGTCTTTTTTCTTCCCATCGATCCTTCAAGCATGCACATCTGTGATATCATCATTAACGCCTATGTTTTCCTCCTTTATTTGCACAGATTCATCAAAGTTGCTCCAAAGACGACTCCTCTTGTATTCATAGAGATCAAGTTTATTTTGCTTTCAGTCAGTCAACAAATCCCCACAAGGTCGACATATATTCAGAGCCATTCTGGACATCCGCAACTAACACGTTATACATGCTCAGCTCGTAGACATACATAATTACATACCTACAAGGCATTTTATTGTGCTCTCAGAGAGGCTTTTCAATTCATAGTTTCATTTCTTGATGATCCAAATGTTGTAAATAGATGTGCCTGGTGAATCCTTCTTCATGACACTGGGAAAGCATTACCTCAAGAGATGCTCGATTACACTATTCTCCTTCGAAGCTTGTTGCTTATGGTGGAAGTTGAAAAGATACTTTTTCGCAGGCATGTCTTTCCGGGGTCTATTTATGTGGTAAGCGAGATTTGATTCTGTGGATGACCTCCTTATGCAGGAAGTGTGTGTGAAGTCTAAAACTGTGTACTCTCTACAGCACTCCAATGTGCACATCAACTGGAAACAGATACAGAGACATCCGTTCTGGTTGATAGAGCTGCTCCTAGCATCCTTTGCCAATTGGTTTCTTGTTTGATTCTCTTTTGCTACGAAATCGACTTCGTTCATAGGGTTCAACCAATGCACTGAGTAATGTATTCTTCGAATCGATACTAATAAAATCATAGTGCTTACAACTTTATCAAGCCAAATCACAAAGATCCTAACTGTACATATTTAAGATTGTACAAATTCCTAACAAGTCATGTCAAACAAGTTTTTTCAACAAGTTATATAACCTCCTTTTTGTTCGAGTAACGATAGGAGCACAACCATCTGGACACAACCTCGCACATACATGACACGTGGTTCCCGCCTAATAAATGTGTGTGGGACCCTAGTGTACGTGAATGTTGTGTCCGAATGGTTGTGTACGTAGCATTTTTGTTTTCGTTTAGTGAATTCACTTAGAGCGTTTGTGCAGTCTGAGAAATTTAAGCCCCAAAATACCGTGCGACCCAAAGTCCCACATCGGGTAAGTAGGAGAACAAAAAGCAGTACTTATAGGTCAACAACAGAGAGAAAGAGCACGACCTTACTTGAACAGGATCTGTTCTATAGGCTCGTACATCTGTATCCTTGATTACTAAGGAGACAGGACCCCAGGTCTGGTGGATGAATCACGGCCGCATGATCAGAGCGTGATTAACACTTCTGTCGCCACTCTCGGGTGGCTCTCAGAGCAGTAGAGGATCGTTCTCCTCCACCGTTCGCGGTGGCTGGAGGTGGTCGTGCGGCTTTCTGACAGACTCCCCCGTTCCCCTCTTTTTACCATTTTTTTCCGCTGCAAACCCTAGAAACTCTTTTCAGAAGAAGTTCGACAGAAGTTTCAGCAAACGGTATGAGAGAAGCTGATTTTCAATCGCTTGATTTGAGGAGGTGCTGCTATCCTTGATTACTAAGGAGACATGACCCCAGGTCTGGTGGATGAATCACGGCCGCATGATCAGAGCGTGATTAACACTTCTGTCGCCACTCTCGGGTGGCTCTCAGAGCAGTAGAGGATCGTTCTCCTCCACCGTTCGCGGTGGCTGGAGGTGGTCGTGCGGCTTTCTGACAGACTCCCCCGTTCCCCTCTTTTTACCATTTTTTTCCGCTGCAAACCCTAGAAACTCTTTTCAGAAGAAGTTCGACAGAAGTTTCAGCAAACGGTATGAGAGAAGCTGATTTTCAATCGCTTGATTTGAGGAGGTGCTGCTACTATTGTTGTTGGATAATCTGGAAACAGATTCTTGAATTTTATTCAAGTTTGCAAGTGTAAATGCAAGATGAAAATGTGTGTATATATTTTTTGGAGGTATCCAATTTTGATATTTTCAGTAAATGGTTGTTCCATTAAGGGTGTTTGTAAGAGCATCTCCACTCCTACACCAAATTTTAACTCAAATTTGAGTAAAAATTTGGTCAAAAACTTGATTTGATATCATCCCTTCCAATGGGAAATTACTTTTTTTACCAAATTCTAGTTACAATTTTGTCAAAAACAATTTTTTTTTCCCACCATTTTGTCAAAAAGTTTGTCTTTTGGTAACTTTCTGTGAAGAATTTGTCTTCTGGTAAACAATGGAACTTTCAGTGAAGAATTTGTCTTCAAAAAAATGGAACTTTCAAATTTTTTATGCAGAAACATGAACTGCAGTGAAGAATTTGGGTGAAATAGAGCCGTTGTTTTATTTGGTGAAGGATTTGGTGTTGAGCAAATTTGGTGAAAAATTGGAGCAAATTTGGTGTTGAGCAAATTTGGTGAAGGAGTGGAGTGGGTTTTTTGGTGATTTTTACTCAAATTTAAATTTGGTGAAATATTTGGCCCAAGAGTGGAGATGCTCTAAGGTAAATTGATTTTTCACCATTTTTAATGTGATGTATTGTGAGAGAATAATCTGTCTTGATTTTTGAAATATAAGTATTTCACCTTCCAACAGAGTTTTAAATAAACTAAGCCGTTCATGAACTATGACCTTGGATGACCTTGGATATATATAAACTTGGATATATATAAACTTTCATGTTTACGTAATGAAAATTTTATAACTTGTACTAGTACAAACAATCATCCTCTTAAATAATCATCCTCTTATTCCCTTGAAATTAGAAAATCATCCTGAGCTTTTTAGGGAGTTATGTTTCCATCCCGAGATTCAAATAAACCCTAAATTGCCCTTTATATATATATATATATATAATGTAGAATATATTAGGGGATTGAAGACTAAAATTAAAGTTGCATATAGGAGGTGGTAGAAATGGATGAATTTCAAATTAGGTGGTCCTCTCCTGCAATTATAGGATGATGGGATAAAACCCAATCCCTCATTTTTCGTCCTTCAAAATAATCCCTAATATCTCACCTTCAACTGAATCTCAAATCAACACTAGTCCAGAAATCCCAAATCAAAGCTAGTCCATTGAATTTCGCCATCCTGAAATCCCAAATCAATGCTAGTCCACTTAATCTCGCCGTCTCGCCATCGTCCATCTTCGCCGTACGGCGCCTTCCCCGTCGATATCACCGTCCTCTTCAACGTCCAGCGACAATCAGTACTGCTGCAATGGCCTCAGAATCGTCCCGTCGCACCGGTCTCCTAATCGTCCCACTCGACATCGTCCATCGCCGTAATCATCGTCGTCCTAATCAATGGTCATCGACAGCAGTAACTTCACTAGCTGTTATAGTCCAATACTTCTTCTCTATCTTTTCACATGGATGATGTATCATTACTGCTGCTGCATCAATGGTCTAGCAATTCCCAATCTCTCTCTTTCTCTTTATATTTTTCTTTTGTCTCTCGGGATGAATGAGGAAAAAGAAGAAGAAGAAGAGAGAGAGGGATTAGGAGGAAGTTGCAGGGAGTTTGTCCTATTTTTAGGGAGTTATCGATGGATTTTGGGGACCTTTCAGTGGTCCAACCTTCGATAACAAACCATGAAGTTTTCCCAATCATGGTAAATATGATCACAACAAACCATCAATATGGTAAATTTGAACAAATAATAAACTGTGACCATAAAAAATTGATCATGGTAAAAATTAAATACGTGATTTTTTCATCCCTCTTTTGAGTTTCAACCATGAAGTTTTCTCAATCATGGTAAATATGATCATAACAAACCATCGATATGGTAAATTTGAACAAATAATAAAACTGTGACCATAAAAAATTGATCATGGTAAAAATTAAATACGTGATTTTTTCATAGTAAATATATTCAAAGAGCATGTTAAACCATAAAAAACAAGATTACAGGGAATGAAACAAAATGGAATGTACCCATGAAGTTTTCCATTCGTGATAAAAATGACTGCCGAAACATGGGGTAACCAATTATCCACCACAGGCACCTCCTCTTTTTCAAACATCCCTAATAATTCGGTAAACTTCAATCAGGATTTTGAACTTCATCTGATTTGTTGAAACAATATCATCCCTCTTTTGAATTTCAAAAATTACTTCCATCTTATATTTTTTTCATCCTCTAATATTTTCCACCTGCTAATATATAGGAAGGGTAATAATGGTAAATCACATTACAAGAGGATGAAAACATAATTTCATAAATAATGGGGGATTAAAATCTAAATAGTGTCCAAAAAACGGATGATTATTTAATTACCTCAATTTTTATATGTTTTTATAGTTTTATACATGTATGAACTTATTTATATACAAAATAATTTTTTTTTGAAGTTCTAGACTTGTATGAGAGCAAAAATAATTAATACGGAGTATTCTAAAGTTCAGCTTGATTCCACTCATTTACAACCCAATGAATCCATCATAGTAATTCCTAAATCACTTATCATCGGGACTTATCATCGTGGCAGAGAGGCGGGAAAGTATCTACAATATAAAATTATCGTTTGTGGGACCGTCAATAAACATTATTTGTTTAATTACGATTGAATACAAATATGTTTGATTAATCTACGTTTTAATGTTTAATGTCTTGATTACCATGAAATCTTTTCCTAGATATCAGATGGAAGAATAATTCTCCAGGTTATGCCATTGTAGATGTCAGGTTAAAAGTTGAAGAAGCAGCCCTATGGACTTGAAAAGTGATGTTTTTTGACAGAGTTCCTTCCCCCTTCTGAAATATTGAAATTGCAATCTGATTAAAAGCAATTCTCCAATTTTATTCGTGTGTATGCTAAGTTCGCAATCCGTAAATCAAAGATATGACTGGATGTTGTCAAGTATCAAGACGTTGCACCATTTTTTGTTCTATTAGACGGCAAACTCACTGCGTCCGAGCATGAAAACCCAAGATTCACTAGAAGCACATCAAATATCCTCGCATTAAAGTAGTGGGTAAAGATTTTTTTGTTCATCACCAGATCAGCTTTAATTTTTTCTCCTCATACAAATGGAAAATAATCAAAATATGTGTGGGACTTAAATAGAATAAGAGGATTGAGTTCCGGATTTCCAGATTCGATGGAGAGAGAGAGAGAGAGAGAGAGAGAGAGAGAGAGAGAGAGAGAGAGAGAGAGAGAGACTTTCATGTTTCATAGTTGGAACAAGGAGCACGGCAGGAGGAAGGCTGCAGTTGTGCTTTCACTGCTTTGTTTCCCACATTGCCTAGGCACCAAACGGTGGAGAGAAAAGATGACTTATAAAATGAGCGGGCAAAGTTATGAGAACTCATACCTTTCTCGGCCTTTTGGCTAAGATCAAGTGTAGTATCTGTTCTTATCAGTTTAATATCTGATACGTGGGCCATCGGCTCACATGATATTAAATTAATTTTTTTGAGGGGGAGGACCCATTACAGTAGCTTGCTGCTGGGGTCTCTCGAGCGTTGCCTTGGCGTTGCACTACTGCCTTGGTCTGGCGCACCCCACCCAATTCTAGTAACAAAATTTATGTAGACTTGTCTGGATTTCAGACCCATGAGATCAGGAGCACAATCCCCACCCTCAATTGACAGTTTCAAAAGTAAAAAGGAAGAAAAGAAAAGGTAACCACAACCTTCTTATCATAATCTGTAACTTAGCTCCACCATCAACGCCAACAAACAGAAGGAAGAAGCCATTAATAATATTTGGTTTCTGTGAAACCCAGTATTTGTGATCATTCACAGATGGCCCAATTAAAGCCGGGACAAAGCCATCATTGCAATACATGTTTGTTCATATAGCTATTTATGTCCCACTAATGCCAGCCGACTTAAACTGTGGATGCTATATACAAGAATACAACGATTGACGAGCAAAATTAGGAAGAAACAAAGGATCAAAATCGAAGAGAAGTTCGGCTCACAATCTACTCATTGACATATTCAAGGTCTTACCTCCAAACTTCTCAGATCCGTAGACAAACGAGCTAATTCAGGTGGACTGCTCTGTTTGTAGGATTAATTCAACATCAATGTTCGGACAAGCAGCTACTGTGAGATTTCCAACACTCGTTCCCGCAATGTATCCACCCGACCAAGCATTCTGCACCAAAATTGAGAAAAAAAAAATTAAGGGCCACCAATAAGGACACTGAGTAGTGAACAAATGGGAGGCTGCGATGTGACACTCAAAAAAAGGTTAAGTTGAGCAAAACTATCTTTTTACTGAAAAATGCCTGGATAGCAATAGCAGATGAGTAAATACGTATAAAAGGATGAGTTTCTTTGCTCATTCTTTACTTACCTGGAAATTGAAACCTCCAGTTATTCCATCAACATTTAGAACCTACAGAACGTTAAAATTCTTGAGTGCCACAGAAGGGGCTTAATCTTTTGCTACAAGGTATCAAATTTGCACATTTACGGGGAAGGTTCATGGAATTTATCCTTGAATGTATTTCAACAATAAACATGCCATAGCACTCCACCAGCCTTTACCAATAATCGAACGATAAAAGATACCCTAGATTCCAGAAGTGCAACAAGTAAACTACCTCTCCAGCAAAGAATAGATTTGACTCCATTGTGCTGAGTATTATCTTCACGAAGCATGAGGATTATAATCAGTTTGTTGTGACACGCAGTGGAAAACAAAAGCTTTGGATTTAAGACCCTAAGCTCTGATACCAGTTTGTTGTGACAAAACCCGAAGTACGAGAATATAACAAATCAACAAAGAAAACGAGACACAAGATTTACGTGGTTCCCCCCCAAGCACGAAGCTCTAGAGGTACGTTCACGGGGCGAAGAGCAAGAGAGGATTCGCTATGAACGGGGAGAAATACATAGAGCCGACTATACCCGTAACTCTCAGTTGAAGCACCCAACAGATATCTAGGGACAATCTCTGACGAGCTACGTACAGAGCATCAAACGTCTCAAGAACACAAAAGGGACACACAAAACTCATCCAAACCCATGAATTAAAGACTATGCCAATGGAACAACCGAGAAACCCTAACACACTACAGGAAACCCCATGGGGGATCCCTCAAAGGGATTCACTCATGAAGTCCAAAACTCTAGAAGGCCAGAAGGCTCCTATTTATAAGAAAGTACACAAAATTAGGTCAAAACCCTACTTAATATGCGCAGCCGCACAAATACGTGCATCTCTTGTCCGGATAAGAGAAACCTTGGTCCGGACAAGCAAGGTAGAAACTTTCCAAAACATCCCAGACCCGCTGGTCCGGACAAGACTTCCCTTGGCCCGGACATGCGACCCAGCAAACGGCTTTTCGCACCAAATTTCACACTTTCTTCTAACGGCTTGAATTCAAGACACAATTCCAACAAAGTTTGTACGATAATCTTAAAAAATTCTTGTGGAAATTAGTATTTGATAGTACATTTAAACTAAATTTGAGTATTGGACTCCTATCCCTTGTAACCTTAGTCAAGGCCGGCCCAAGGGTTTGGAATGCCCTAGGCCTGATTTAAAAATTGCGCCCTTAAGAGTAGGGCTGTATATGAGACAAGCCGCTCACAATCGGCTTGAGAAGAGCTCATTCAAGTTCTACTCGATCGCTAAACAAAACGAATGCAAGCCAAGCTTTACATCTCTCATTCTCTATCAAGAATCCTTTCTCTCATTCTCTGTCGGCGGATGAACTCTGGTTCAAAGAGAAATCAGAGCAAGAACACGAAGAGAGCCTCTGCTCCACAATAAAAAACAACCGGCTCGATTAGCCACTCTTTGAGGCAGTAAGCATAATCCAATGGAAGAAGAAGGGTGTTTTTAGTAGGGGAATTGTGCTACCATTTTTTTAGCAGGGGAATTGTGCTACCATTTTTCTTTCTTGGGCTTCCTCTTATAAATTTTTTGTGGACTGGCCTGAAAAAGAGTCCTACCCAAGCCTAATACTAAAATGTATGGGAGTGCCCTTAATATTTGGACATTTTTGGATGCCCAGGCCCAGGCCTCTTGGGCCTAGGGTCTGGGCCGGACCTGACCTTAGTCACATAATCCTTCAAATTGCCCATGTGCTATTGCTCTGCTTGTCAATCCTCGCTCTTGCGAATTTTAATTGGTTGGGAGTATGTTTTTAAAGAAACTTCCACGCTTACACAACTTATGTGACTTTGTAACTCCTTTAACACCAGAGATTCTCTATGGCGAAAATTTGGTGTACCTATGGATAGTGATTTTCAGTCACAGAATCATGTTTTAAGACGCATGATCCTAGACAAAATTTCCAGCATCAAGGATCTTCAATCTCAAACAAATTTCTTTTATCAGATTTTTTCCACTGGATAGATATTCAACTTTCATTGCTCAATTTCCAAGAGTTCATTGCTGTAATGGATGCTAGATGGGGGACAGCCTGTGCCTACGTTCGTTGCATTTGTTTTTTCGGGTGTTGAATAAACACTGAGTAGTGAATTCACTTAGAGCGTTTGTGCAGTCTGAGAAATTTAATTCCCAAAATACTGTGCGACCCAAAGTCCCACATCGGGTAAGTAGGAGAACAAAACGCAGTACTTATAGGCCAACAACAGAGAGAAAGAGCACGACCTTACTTGAACAGGATCTGTTCTATAGGCTCGTACATCTGTATCCTTGATTACTAAGGAGACAGGACCCCAAGTCTGGTGGATGAATCATGGCCGCATGATCAGAGCGTGATTAACACTTCTGTCGCCACTCTCGGGTGACTCTCAGAGCAGTAGAGGATCGTTCTCCTCCACCGTTCGCGGTGGCTGGAGGTGGTCATGCGGCTTTCTGACAGACTCCCCCATCCCCCTCTTTTTACCATTTTTTTCCGGGCAAACCCTAGAAACTCTTTTCAGAAGAAGTTCGACAGAAATTTCAGCAAACGGTGTGAGAGAAGCTGATTTTGAATCGTTTGATTTGAAGAGGTGGTGCTGCCATGGTTGTTGGTCTAGAACAGATTCGTGAATTGTATTCAAAATTTGCAAATCTAAAATGCGAGATGAAGATGTAGTGCTGGCAAGGGAAAAGCGTGGTTGCCAACCACGTCTTCTAAAAGCGCGTTTAGTAATAACGCTTTTACTATTTCTTTTCTCTTTTTTTCTTTTTCGTTTATAACACACATAAAGGCTAAAGTGTGCTAACGAACCACGTTTTTAGAAAGCATGTTTGGTAAACACATTTTCAAGCCAAATTAGAATTAACTTAATTTTTTGGGTTAATCCGTCTTAATCCAATGTGAAAGCGTGAAACGGAACCACGTTTTCCACAAAAACGTGTTTGCCAGAAACATTTTTTACACTGGCGTAAACCAAAGTTTTCTCCAATGCCGATTCTATTACGCCATGTGTCCATCTTCTACCTTTTTATGACCACTGTTTGAACATTTGACGCAGTTTAATAGATTGTGGTAACGAGTAGAGTACATAAGCCCTTGACGAGAGAGGAGTGAGCACCTAAATGGAATTCGTGGGGGCTAGTGTTTTTTTTTTTTATTTATTATTATTATCAGGGGGGGCTAGGTTAATAGCAAACATTTCAGAAACAAAGTGATAGATCTTTCTACGGGAGAGGAACCTTTGCCGCCGGCGTAAAGAATGTTCTCTCCCTTCCTAAATCACTTATCATCGTGGCGAGAAAGCGTCTACAATACAAAATTATCGTTTGTGGAAGCATCAATAAACATTATTTTTTTATTTACAATTAAATGCAAATATGTCTGATTAATCTACGGTTTAATGTTTAATGTTTTGATTACCATCAAATCTTTGCCTAAATATCAGGTGGCAAATATGTCTGGTTATAGCCATTGTCGATGTCAGGTTAGAAGTTGAAGAAGCAGCCCTATGGACTTGAAAACTGGTGTTTTTAAATAGAGTTCCTTCCCCCTTCTCAAATGTTGAAATTGCAATCTGCTTAAAATCAATTCTTCAATTTATTCGTGTTTATGCTAAGTTCGCAATCCGTCCACTCGAATATACGACCGGATGCTATCAAGTATGAAGGTGTTGCACCATTTTTGTTCTATTAGACAGCAAACTCACCGCGTCCGAGCATGAAAACCCAGGATTCACTAGAAGCACATCAAATGTCCTCGCATTAAAATAGCCGGTAAAGATTTTTTTGTTCATTACCAAATCCGCTTTAATTTGTCTCCTCCTACAAATGGAAAATATGTGCGTGGGACATAAATATATTTGAATTAGAGGCTTGAGTTCCAGATTCAATGGAGAGAGAGAGAGAGAGAGAGAGAGAGAGAGAGAGAGAGAGAGAGAGAGAGAGAGAGAGAGAGAGAGAGAGAGAGAGAGAGTATGTGTTTCATTGTTGTAACAAGGAGTACGGCAGGAAGAAGGCGCAGTTTTGAGTTTTGTTTCCCACATTGCCTAGGCACCAAACGTTGGAGAGAGAAGATGACTATAAAACGAGCAGGCAAAGATATGAGAACTCATACCTTTCTCGGCCTTTTGGCTAAGATCAAGTGTAGTATCTGTTCTTATCAGTTTAATATCTGATACGTGGGCCATCGGCTCACATGATATTAAATTAACTTTTTGAGGGGGAGGACCCATTACAGTAGCTTGCTACTGGGGTGTCTCGAGCGTCGCCTTGGCGTTGCACAACTGTCTTGGCCCGGCGCACCCCACCCAAATCTAGTGACAAATTTTATGTAGATGTTTCCCCACCCGCAATTGACAGTTTCATAACCACAACCTTCTTATCATAATCTGCAACTTAGCTCCACCATCAACGCCAATAAACAGAAGGATGAAGCCAATAATATTATTTGGTTTCTGCGAAACCCAGTATTTGTTATCATTCACAGATGGCCAAATTAAATCCGGGACAAAGCCATCATTGCAATACATGTTTGTTCATATAGCTATTTATGTCCTACTAATGCCAGCCGACTTAAACTGTGGATGACATATACAAGAATACAACGATTGACGAGCAAAATTAGGAAGAAACAAAGGATCAAAATTGGAGAGAAGCTCGGCTCATAATCTAATCATCGAAATATTCGAAGTCTTGCCTCCAAGCTTCTCAGATCCCTAGGTGTCTTCGTAAACAAACGAGCTAATTCAGGTCGACTGCTCTGTTTGTAGGCTTAATTCAACTTCACTGTTCGGACAAGCAGCTACTGCAAGATTTCCAATGCTTGTTCCTGCAATGTATCCACCCGACCAAGCATTCTGCACCAAATTGAGAGAGAAAAAATTAAGGGCCACCAATAAGGAACCTGATGAGTCAACAAATGGGAGGCTGCGATGTGACACTCAAAAAAAGGTTTAGTAGAGCAAAACTATCTTTTTACTGAAAAATGCCCAATAGGAATAGCAGATGAATATATACGTACAAGAGGATGAATTTCTTTGCACATGTTTTAATTACCTGGAAATTGAAACCTCCAGTTATTCCATCAACATTCAGTACCTGCAGAAAGTTCAAGTTCTTGAGTGCCATAGATGGGCGCTTAATCTTTTGCTACAAGGTAGTATCAAATTTGCATGTTTACGAGGAAGGTTCATGGAATTTAGCCTTGAATGCAATTAAACCATAAATATGCCATAGCACTCCCCC
Organism: Vaccinium myrtillus; assembly: GCA_016920895.1. Classification (NCBI taxonomy): domain Eukaryota; kingdom Viridiplantae; phylum Streptophyta; class Magnoliopsida; order Ericales; family Ericaceae; genus Vaccinium; species Vaccinium myrtillus. Next base: position 34,964,872 of record CM029274.1, read on the forward strand.
AGCCTTTACCAATAATCAAACGATAAAAAGATACCCAGATTCCAGAAGTGCAACAAGTAAACTACCTCTCCAGCGAAGAACAGATTTGACTGTATCCTGCTCTCCATTGTGCTGAGTGTTATCTTCATGAAGCATGACGATTATAATCAATTTTCGACACAAGAACATGTGCATGAGAGAGAGAGAGAGAGAGAGAGAGAGAGAGAGAGAGAGAGAGAGAGAACCTCAGACAATGGAACGCCTCCAGCAGTGACGAACTCGTCCTTAAATACGCCCTTCAATAATTCAAGGATCTAGTTAAAGTATCCAAAGGAGAGAAGAAATTTTGAACAAATAAACTGCTGAATTGTACCTTCCCTTTCACTACGAACGAACACTGCTTCAACTGAGAAGCAACAGATTTTAATGCACTATTTGAAACAGAAGCCCACAAGATATCCCCATTTAAACCCTGCGTATAAAATACACAGTCACAATTGAGAGCAAAACTCCTATGTGGAACCAAACTGTGTTTCCAAAGGAATGCTCACACAACCTCACGATCCAGTATATATTTCCAAAATCTCTTCACAAGGCCAAGTTCTGAAGGCCATGAATTAAGCACTTTTTGCTTCTGCATGGGTGAAAGCACAAAAAGTAAGAGAACAAATTCTAATTAGATTAACAAGGCGGAAAGGCATTGTAGTTTAATTTGATTGCAGCACTAAAGAAAATGAAATAGATCGTTAGGGAACAAGAATCCTGGGTTATCAACTTTGAAGGGTCTTGTTGATTTATATTTTATACAGCCTAAAACATGATCTATAAGGCGAGACATTTAATTTTTTTTTCCTTTCATATTTTAATCTTTCATATAAGGGCTACCCCAAGTAAATCTACTAAGTACTAACCATTAAGTTTGTTACCTTGTTTAGGGTTCTTGGGAGCTGACTCACACTCACCCTTATTATCCTTTGTTTACAGTTTTATCACATAAATTGTTTTTCTTCGTCTACTTAATGAATGCGACAGCTACTGATCCTTTAGTTGCCTTTGGAAATGTTGCTACATATTGATCCTTTCGTTGCCTTTAAGAATCTCGCAAAAGTGTCCTTTCACAAATGGAACCAAGCTCATATACATGTGATTCAGCCATTAATATATCCACAAGCGCTAGGAAGCTTTTTTCATTTATTTCACAAGGGATGGGAAAGGTTGGGGAACAGAATTACCACAAACTCATTCTTGTGCCCAATAAGAAAGGACTTCACGTCTTCAATATGAATACTAGGAATAAAATCCACGAACAATGTCCCTGAACCAGTATGGTACAAAAATGAAGAGAGACAATATACAAAAGCAAAATGGAAAAGGGAGTATAGAAGTATAGAACCGTTCTTTACCTCTATAATCAGAACTGAACAGATCACGAGCTCCCCAAGCAGATAACCGAAGGATTACAGGTCCACTCAGCCCCCAGTGTGTGACTAACATGGGTCCAATCTAAATTTCAAAAAGTATTAGTGACGTCCACATACTATATTTACAAATCACCAAGTGAAGAAGCATGCCTGCGTAAGATGAGGTATACTCCTCCCAACGGTTTCTAGCTTTAACTTTGCTCGAACCAAAGGGAATGAAACCTGGACATGGAAAATACAGAAAAAATAACTGACCAGTAATGGAGAACAATAAATACACAAAATGACATTCGTTTTACCACTCCAACTTATTCCTTGATTGACTTGACTATCAAGAGTGGTATGAGATTACAATAAACAATGTTATATATGGTACCGTAAAAAAGAAAATAAAAGAGCAAGTGATCAGAAACTTCATGCTTTGAATGCATAAGTTTCATGTTAAACGTGGTACCATAAGGAAGAAAAAAAAAAGCAAGTGATCAGAAACTGCATGGTTTGGATGCATAAGTTTCATGTTAAACGCGTAATCAACCAACATGTTCACGAGAAAGACGAGAATATTAGAATGAAAATCCAATTTCATTGAAAGGAAATTCTAGAAGCAATGCTAAAAAAAAATGAAATTAATTTTAAAAGCATTGCAGACAAAATTATGTAGATGCTTTAAAAGATAAAAATAAGACAAACTGAACTTCATTTAGACCAAACTACAAGTTGAAGAAATTCATATGCTGCATTAAACAAGCATGATAATTCAGAGTAGGTAGAGACAACACTGTAACTCTGTCACAACACAAAAATTCATTGCTCTTTGCTAAACTTGACAGTGGAGGAGAATTATTCATAAATCAAGGAACAACACCATGACAATATTTTTGTTACGTCAGCCGGATGATCATGCGTTCTCTGCAACTAATTTGCATCCTGTAGTTGTTGCTTCATTACAGATTAAAGAGTTTAATGTCCATTTATATTTTTGTTTTATTGCATTCATCTTTATACTCATTTCCTAAATCCTATAATCACACAAATGGAGGGCACATGCCAAATATACCAAGGGTATAACAACTTAAAAATTGTCCTGTGTGCACTAACGTGATTATGATTTGTAGTAAACAGAAAAGAATCTAAACTTAAGCAGTAATTGAAGAATAAATTGTAACTTAAGAAAGACCATTACACCAGACAACTCTGCCAACTGGGGTTCGTCAATCTTGAAAGTGAAGAGGCTTGGTACTGGTTCTATAATAGAATGACCAAGTTGAGTAGCAAGAGCATACCCCTGGAACAACAACATTAAAATGTAAGAATGGAGATATATGATCTGCATAGATTAAAATGTCACTTAACATACAACCTGCCTGCTACTACCACTTGCAATCAAAAGGTAATCAGCTTCAACGTGTTCCATACTATCAACTGTACGCTTCTCAATCTTCAGAAGGAATTTCCCACCAGCGGTCATAGATGCCGTTGTAACAACTTTTCCAGTCTGAAGCAAAACTGATCGACTCATATTTCAGGATAGATGGCTTGATACATATTCCATCATGGTACTGAAAGAGTGTGCAACAAAGCTCTATCGAAAAGTAAAAGCCATCAGCTAACTTAATATCTAAATGTAGAAGGTTTATTTTGATAGGTGCAGGTAGAATGTTTGTTGCAGAGTGTCTAGCTAACAGAAAAGACTATATACACTTCGCCAAGCTTCTAAATTGTGGTGCCTATTCCACAATTCAAACACAAAAGGATTGCTTTGCATTATCAGAACTTTTATAATACATACATGAAGCTAAAATGCATGATATGGTGACGGTGATGGACGTTCCCAGTTAATGGAATCACGTCACGCATTTTCCAATGGGATGCTATGCAAAGCAAAACAACTCCAGTAAGCTTTTCCCAACTACTTGGGGCCAGCTACACAAACCCTACTCTTTATCAAGGTCAACAACCCAGTTAAACCACAACCAAAGTTTCTGTATGCAATATAAGATCATGAACATTAGAAAAAAAGCTCAACATTCAACAATATATAGCAAATCGAACAAAAGGAATAAGATTTAACCAAGTATCTTCAGTATATCCGTTCTAGAACGCGATCGTAGAGGGCAGGGCTTTTCTTCATTTACGGATGTAATTTGAAAACTGGACCTACATTAACCTGATTGAAAGGCCCATCCATTCAACTGTAAAGTTGGGAAGCATAGGATTGGGGTGGCAAGGTTCGGCATGAGAACCCCAAGATGAAAAGGAAAATAAAGGGCGGGCCCCTCACACAGACAAAGGGCCAAACTATCTCAAAGAACAATTATTGACAAACTGCCAAAATAAATAGATTGAGAACTGAACAAACAGCACCACGCAATACTGAGGGCGAATACGCACCTCCCCTCTGCTTTGCTTCGGACAGAAGGCAGTCAACTACAGAAGACGAGTTGTTACTAACAGGAAAAACCCTCCCATCATCCTCTGTCTGACAATAGAAAGGTAATACTTGATTGTGAGCACATAGCACAAAATCAGGCGCAAAACATTGCAAAGGATATGTTAAAAGTGGAAGCAGTATCCGTAGTTTCTGACCTTCAGTTCCACCCCATGCTCAGTAAACCAGGACATGGTATCCTTTGGACCATGCTCACTGAAGAAAGAGCCTCTGAGTTCCTTATAACCCCTGGGGTAATGATCTGCCAGAATCTATGCACGACCAGTGTTATGAAAATGACATGATAGCATACGATGAATGAGCTATCCAGGATAGTTTATATAAACCCATACAAAATACATGTGATAGTAAGAAAGGAAAGTTGAGTTAATTACATGCTACAACAACCCAAAAAAAAAAAAATCTTTAGCCGAAATCTTTTTCATTTTCGTAGCAGATGATAGTAGGGAACTTCAAGGTCAACATTATGCAACAAATCAGTGTTATTCAGTTTGTTTTTGGGGCTGAATCAGAAGTACTCCAATCTAAAGCTACTTGACTAAAGTCCAGCATAGCAAAAACAAGTCAAAACTTCTAGCTCGAGAAAGACATGCACGAAACCAAAGCTAGAGCTGGGTAGCCCAGGGTCTCACACTCACACTAAAAAAAGGCTTGCCATATCCTTCAATATAATTTGTGAAACCCATTACAGAAACCATTTTGAAATATCAAATATAATTGACATCTTTCCTTTTTACCAAACGAAAAGCCAACCAACAGCTGGGAAAAACATAGAAGGATTAGCTAGACCTCAACTACATGACATGTACCAAAATAGTTGGGGCGAAAACTTGGTAAGTGTAGTGATTCTTCACCATAACATTGACATGGCATGGAGGGGGGCAGATACCCAAAATGATTACAGGATTGTAGAGACTTTTTTATCCGTACTATAGGACTCTAATTTCTTCTGTTTTGCTGACTAATTTGTTCGTGATAAGTTCTTCAATACAAACTGTAATCATATTGTCAAATTCAACAGGATTTAAATACCAAACTCATACACATAAATCATATATGTTAGGATGGATAGGCATGTTGGTTTGCAAACCAGTAAAAATACAAAAATGCTAAGGTCACAGACCAAAGGGCAAATATAAGATATGTCCAGAACCGTCTGATGTCTGTGGGCAGCCCTACATCTACCCTAAGGGACCCAAGTGCAACAACGATAATCATCTGTGTCCAAAACTAAGCACTTTCGTCTCTGTCTGTACCATTGCTTGTGAAAATATAAGTAGCAAATTTCTTTTAGAATAGAAAACTTCTAATCTAACAATGCTCACCAAATTGTCAGCACAATGCCCATTTGTCACGTTGCATCGGCCACCTCCAGAAATTTTTACCTTCCAAACAAACCAACATTCTTTTCAGAAAATTTACACAAGCAGCAAGCCCGTTACTTAACACTACAACAAACCAGTAACGAAAAGAAAAAGGAGCTTATCTAATTATTAAACTATGCATAAACGCTCCAAACAATACATACCTTCGACAAAGGCTTTCCTTTTTCGATAATCACCACGTTGAGATTAGGTGCCAAAGTTTTAGCCCTAATTGCTCCATAAACTCCAGCTGCTCCACCTCCGACCACCACTAGTAGGTTCTCACTTGACTTACCAATCAATTAACCCACATATAAAAAATTCAGAAATAAACCTCACCAGTCATAACATACTGACTACGTTTATGTAGATATACATATAGATACACATATACAGTGCCAGAGCTTATGGGACCTTGTCTCCTGGCTTCAATCGGACCCGATGTTTAATTGTAGAATTGGGTCCAGAGAATAGTCGAGATGCACAAAAGCTAACCCGACACTCTGTAAAAAACATAGATACACAGACACAAACATGGCTCTGAGAAGAGATAAATTACCAGATGAGCAGAGATGAGGGTAGTTGCACTGTATCTTCTTTTCTTGGGGGAGAAGAGGAAGAAGCCACGGTTTGTTGGGATGATTGAAGGTTTGGAAAAACCCCCGTAATGGAGGATGAAACGCGGGAATGCGAAGCTCATGATAGTTCACCGCGAGTGCGAATTTTCGTCTCGTGCAAGAGATAAAAAGGACAGTTCAAAAAAAAAAAAGAGATAAAAAGGCTACACAGAAAAGACTCAAAGAGCTAGGGAAAATTACAGAATAAACCCCATACTTTGACCCTTGTGACAACTTCTCTTTTAGATTAGACAAATTCCACAATGCAAGTTAACTCTGTTGTTTAACAGTGAGTTTCCACTACACTACAGTAGTTTTGGTATTTTTAGACTACAAATTATCAAATCAGTTGATGTATGTAGGGAGAATGACTTGTTAATTCAAAAACTTATAATATAAGAATACCGAAAATACCAAAAATACAGTAGTGGAAATTCAGCCTATTTGTACTCCCTCCGTCCTAAAAAAATATTCCCTTTTGAGACTGCGTGACATTTTCAACTGCTTATATAATTAGTTTGGAAGATTTTTCATGATTTTAAAAACTTTGTATAATAGAACTAATTAAGATTTATCAAACAAGATCCATAATTCATACTAGAGGTCGGGCACACGCAATGCGTGTGCAAGTCGAGTTTTGAGAAAAAAAAATATGCACAAAAAATTTGGGCTTATCATTTGATCCGGTATAGTGCATTATCTTTTTTTTTTTATCAAATGAACAACGAATTCAATAACACATCAAATAAGCTATTTTGGGTTTATCATTTGATCTGGTTTTGTAAGAGCAGGCTCTCTTTCTCTCCTTGCGGCTACCAATTGGAAGTGCAGAATTGCAGGCGAATACGCGGCCTGCGGTGGCGCTAACTCGAGAGAGGAGCATCAGACACGTCATAGTTTTTATTCAAAGATTAGGAAGTAAATGGTTTATGTGTTCCTTTTCCTACTGGGGGTTTGAAGGGGACGTGGGGCATGGAGAAGGCAGTTACAGAATGGAGAGGGCAAGTTGGTAACTGTCACATTTAGTTTACGCATTTGTCCCTAGTTATTTGCATAAGTTACAACTATTATAAATGGATGGCAGTTACAACGCGTGAGTTTTTTTGGAAAAGAAATATGTGAGCCAGCCTAAAAAAGACTCCTCACCAAACTTTTGCTCCCCCTTTATATATTAGAATAGATTTTTTTAGGATCACATTAAAAGATATAAGCCATTGAAAATGGCACACAGTCCCAAAATGGACTATCATTTTTGGACAGAGGGAGTACTTTTTTTTGAATAGTATAGAATGTCCCAAGCTTGTGCAAATATTGGATTTTATGGGCTTTTCTACGGTCTTTAATCTTTTCACACGCTTACGTTAAAGAGTTGCTGATAGTGAGAATCGAACCTGACACCTTAAGATAAGACAAATCCCTAAATTATTGGCTAAGATCATTAGGCCCAACCCCTTAAAGTTTTTGCGGTTAAATAGTTTGGCAGTTCATCAACAAAAGAAAGGAAAGATAGGAAAAAGAGATTAAACATAAGTGTTATGATGGTCATTTAACATCTCGATTCTCATGTCTACTTGCCCTCTCTGTGATAAATTTCCTGAAACTCTGGATCACATTCTTTTTTAGTGTCCCTTCTCCAATCAAGTGTGGGCAGCCATTGTAAATCTCTGATGGATTCTCCTTTGGTCTTGAAAGCTTGGTTGGCTCTGCTCTCATTTCAAAAGGAAAGGGTTTTCCTAACCTTCTAAGGAGGCTTGTTTTTGCTGCTGCAGTTTATTTTATTTGGCAAAAGAGGAATTGTAGAATCTTTAAAGGCATTCATAGGTCTCGTTCAACAATTATTGGACAAGTCAGATATGAAGTGAGGATCAAAGCTTGCCAAAGCAGGAACATTAAACCTACATCTTTATCCACTCAACTTTGCTTGAATTGACACATTTATTTCTAGGTTTTTTCAATTGTATAGGCTTTAGTCTCTTTTTGGTTCATTTCTTGTATAGGCTCATGCCTTAGTTTTTTGTTCCACTGTCCTTTGTTTTCTGATACAACGGTTAATCACCAAAAAAGAAGAAGAAGCAAGGTTTGAATTGGTGATTTCCAAAAGTGATGGAGGTGAATTGCCGAAAGCTTAAACTACATGGAGTCAGCTGCAATTTTCCAGGGAAAAGGACTACCGAGAATGAGATGGTCTAAACTGCCACACTTTCTCCTTTACATTTCCAAAATCAGCAGCATTGAGGAGAAATGGACCAGAAGGCCAATGGCTTCCCTTCAAGACGCAATCTTTCTAGTGGAGTGAGCAATCTTAAACACTTGATTTCTTGAATCTTTTTAAGAAAACTGCATACACCCACATGTTAGAAAATGTCAAATACATTCCCAGACTATGGAACCGGTGCATATCCGCCGCGCAACGTTGCACCAGCATGCACCAACTCCAACCAATCCACGCCCTCTTCATCACCACTGGCCTCCACCACAACACCTACGCCATAAGCAAGCTCCTCACCTTCACCGCCCTCTCAAGCAACGGCGACCTCTCCTACGCCTCGCTTCTCTTCACCCAAATCCCCACTCCCAATTCCTTCGTTTACAACACCCTCATCAGAGCCTATTCGAATGGTCCTCACCCCCATTTGTCTCTCCACTACTTCAACCTCATGTTAAAAGACGACACGGTTTGGCCCAATAACCACACTTTTCCGTTTGTACTCGTGGCGTGCGCGAATGCCGGTTGTAGGTCTTTGGGCTTGCAAATTCATAATTGGGTTCTCAAATGTGGTCTGGGTTCATCGGATAGTCACGTAAAGACTGCACTGATTCGGTTTTATTTGGGAAGTAGTGTTTTAGAGGATGCACGGAAGGTGTTCGATGAAATTACAGACGTAGATGTTGTTCAGTGTACTGTTCTAATGACTGGGTATATCCATCTTGGGTTGGCTGCAGAGGGGTTGAGTGTTTTCCAGGATATGTTGATGTGTGAAATTGAACCGGATGAATTTTGTGTTACTACTGCGCTTACGGCTTGTGCTGATTTAGGGGCACTTGTTCAAGGGAAGTGGATTCACGAGTATGTTAAAAAGAGGGAAGAATTGGTGGCGGATGCGTTTGTGGGGACAGCGCTTGTTGACATGTATGTAAAATGCGGGTGCATTGATAAGGCTGTGGAGGTTTTTGAAAGAATGCCAGCGCGGAGTGTATGCTCATGGGCAGCAATGATTGGAGGCTTTGCTATTCATGGACAGGCAAGAAAGGCGGTTGAATACTTGGAGAGGATGCAGGTGGAAGATGGGCTTAAGCCCGACGGAGTTGCCCTTCTTGGGGTTTTAGCTGCTTGTACCCATGCTGGTCTTCATAAAGAAGGCCAATTTCTATTAGACAACATGGAAGCCCGGTATTGCGTTGTACCTAAACACGAGCACTATAGTTGCGTGGTGGATTTGCTTTGCAAAGCAGGTCAATTAGAAAAAGCGTTTGAGCTCATTAGGAGAATGCCTATGAAGCCACTTGCTTCCGTCTGGGGTGCTCTGTTGAGTGGTTGTCGAAACCATAACAACGTTGACCTCGCAGAGGTGGCAGTGAAAGAGATCTTACTAATAGAAAAAGGCGATAGAGCTGAAGAAGATGGAGCTTATGTCCAATTATGGAATATTTATTTGGCTGCCGGGAAGTGTGAAGATGCGGGAAGGATCCGGAAGAAGATTGGTGATAGAGGGCTTAAGAAAAAACCAGGTTGCAGTATGATTGAGGTCGACGGTGTGGTAAACGAGTTTGTCTCTGGAGATGTATCTCACCCTCATATAGCAAATATACATGCAACGCTAGAGCTGGTGTCCCTTTACGCAATACAAAAGAGGTAACGGAATTATTTTCTGAATTCTGTTCTGCAACACATGTTTCAGTTCCTGTTCATATACTTCCTCTGGCCCAAAAAGATGGTTCAGTATTTCATTTTGAGATGTCCCAAAAAGAATGTGAATATTGAAAAGTTTCCAAAAACGTAATGCAACATAACCAATTTGCCTCTCCTTTTCTCCAACCTTGAATAAGCTAGGATTTCAACAAACATCACGTCAGGGACAAAATTATAAAGTTAACAAGATTACAATGTAGTAATAATTATGTTCCCTTAAATAGTTGGATTTCCCATGAGGGACCAACAACATGGAATGGAGGGAGTACGAACTGATGATGTACCCAGAACACTTGCTACCATAAGGACCAAAAACTTTTAAGTTCACTTCTATTGAAGTAAATGCCTGCTTGGTTTCTAGGTTTGTTAGCCAGACTAACATGGTTGTCTAGGTCCATGGTGCTTCTCTCATCAGCTGGTGACTCATCAATTGTAGAATATAAAAGTTGTGCTGTTGTACAGTTATAGAAGTTTGATAAATACTAGTATAGGCTGCTGCTTTTTTTTATTCTGCTGTTAACTTAACCAAGTCAGTAGGGGAATTTTTCATTCTTAGACCGTATTTCTTTAAGCCACATACAATCAAATTGAGTTTTGGGAGTACTGCTGTGAATTTTTTATCGTAAAATCAAATCAAGTAGAGGGCGTATAGATGTGAATTATATTGTGAAAACTTTCCAGGGGAAAAGAAACTAGACGTTGGTTTTGCTTCTGTACGTTACTAAAACTAAAAAGAATTGCTAGGGGATTAATGTGTTCCTGTATTGCGCAAGTTGAGGTTTTCAGTGCATTTTGGAAGAAGTGTTAACTTACTCAATAGAGGCCGAAAAAAAAAATGCTTTGAACACGCATTTAGCAAGCCTTTTTAAGGACCACAAACACAAAATCCATTTGCTTCTCATTAAGAGAAAGAAGTTCCTAATGACAACTGATATGTTTAAGCAGGGCGGTGGGCGAGAGTGGAAGGAGCCTCTGAACTACCCTGATGAACCATCCAACATTAGGGCTTCTAGACTGGGGGCTATTGGATGGTGCGAATTCAGAAGCCGAGAGCAGCAACTATGGCTACTCCAGCAAAGGAAGAAGCAGTCATATTTCAAAATAATTGTATTGACAAATGGTGGCCCGGTGATGTTTCAACTCCGTCGTTGGCCTAGTAATGTAAACAGCCTGGAAAATGTATTTGCTTTTTTGGCGAAGAGTTTAATTGAAGTGTTCACTTGTCAAAAGGGATTTTACAGCAGCAATACGATGTTTTGGAGATTCTTGATAAGCTGCGTATATTGGACTATGGAACAACAGAATGCTACTACTTGGGGAGCAGAGTTGATTACTAGCAACTATTGAAATGCAGATTAGGATGAATTTGAGCCTTTGTTTTGTTATTTTTCTCAAGCAAGTACTGATTTGTTCACGGTGTTGTAGTTTTGCAAAATGATGAAGGCGATTCGTTATAGCGGTTCGTGAATTCTTTTTTGGGGATTTTTTTTTTCCATTTACTTTCTCGATCTAAGATGACAAGTATGTCTCAAGTTTTGTGATTTTTGTTAATTGAGGATATTATTTTACTCATGTGAATTTGAGCGAGTATCAAAGCTTATAGGAGTGACTTTAGATGGATACGAGCTTATTAGTGATTGGTGAATGAAAGCCTAGGAAATTAGAAATCAATAGTTCAAACAAGCGAAATGATTTTGGCACTCCGTATTTTGACAATCACACTCCATTTTTGTCTCTTAGTGTTCATATTATATGTATCTTAAATAATATATGTATCTTAAATAATAAATGACAAAAATTGGAGTGTAATTATCAAAAAGTGGAGGGCCAAAATCAATTACCTAAAAAAAATGGTAAAATCGATGCAATAGGAAACTTTATGCTCTCTTTAAAGAAGGTAATTAAATAATCCTCCTCTTTTTGGGCACCACGTAAGTTTTCATCCCTGCCATTTTGAACAATTATGTAATCATCCTAATTATTTGTGATTTACCACTTATACCCTTTTCTAGTTATACACCTACTGTTTACATATAAAATTAACAAATCCAATAATTGATTGACACGTATTTGGTAAACGCGTTAAAAATTGAAGAAGACTTGAATTAATACGTAATTCTCAAATCAAATTTCAAATTTTAACATTATCTTAAATTATAATTATTTTGATTTACCAAACTCACGTGTAAATCTTCATTGGAATTGTTGGGGGATAGTGAAATTTTTCAAATCAAGATTATTATCATTTTGGATCATGAAAAAAGAATATATGTTCAAAGAAACATTGTATTTCAAGCCAAGTTCAATCATTGGTAAATATTTAAATAGAAGAAATGAAATAAAAACATTTCAAAAGTCAAAAAATGATGCTAATTTGTCATGGTAAATATTTTTGTTTCGACCACTCGGTTCGATAATAAAAGTAAAAAGTTTATCCATTTTGATTGTTTTCAAAAACAATGACTCATTCTCTAGGCAAAAATTCCCATGGAATTTTTTTTGTATTTGAATAATAAACAAAAGTTTATCTTTGATTTATCAATCAAGTACATTGTTTCAATTTCATTATTGGGTAAAAATATTAAGTTGAACCAATAACACACAAAACATGATAAAATTTGATACCAATAACAAAAACATGGTTAATCCATATGGCTTCTTACTTTGATTATTTTATCATGGTAAAATACATTATAATAATTTTCAATGATCATGTCTTAATGATGAAATTATTCACAAATATTTCAAATCATGGGTAGGTAAAAATGGTTAAATTTCAAATATATGATTCATTACCATCCTGTCATTTGGATCATGAAAAATATATGTTCAATTGTATTTCATAATCATGGTAAATATTTCTACGTTGAATCATTGTTAAAATATATAATAAAAAGTAAAATTTATCCATTCAGCCAAGGAAATAAAAACTTTTTTTCTTGGTAATAATAAACAAACTTGTTTAGTAATCCACACCTCCCGAAATAAGAAAAAAATGGTTTTTTTTATGTTGCAAATTTTTTTTTGAAAATCCATGGTTAATCCATATGGCCTTTGCATTGTAAAATTTACAATAATTTTCAATGATCATGGTGAAATTATTCACAAATAACACGTAAAAATGGTGTTTTCAAGGGTCCACGCGAATCATGGTTAAATCTTCAAAAAAAATACACCTCCGGAAATAAGAAAAAATGGTTTTTTTTTGTGTTGAAATTTTTTTGGAAAATCCAACCCGTCCATTGTGTTCGAAGGTGTTTTTTTCAAGGGTCCACGCAAAAAAATGACGGATCGGATCGTCAAAAAAATGTTTGGATCATGAGGTCCGGAAATGAAAAGTCCGGATAAGAAGTTTACCCTATATATATATATATATATATATACGAAAAACTTCTAGTCCACACCTCCCGAAAATAAGAAAAAATTGATTTTTTTTGTATCGCAAATTATTTTTGGAAAATCCGAGCCGTCCAATGTGTTCAGAAGGTGTTTTCAAGGGTCCACGCGAGAAATCTTCAAAAAAAAATACCGGGAAGGGCTTGATCCAAGCAGTTTTCGCAAAAACTGTAAATATAAAGATTTTGCGAAAACTGATGGTTCTGGGCTTGTGGCGTTACTGATTGGATAGTATTTCTACGGTATAAATTGGCTGGAAAAGGGTAAGCCATAAATTGTGGGACTGTTCATCTCAAAATCCTTTAATTACAGGGTAGGACCTCCATAATTCTAAAATAGTCCAATTTTCCTTGCTCTATATTGTATATTTTGTTTGTCACAAATCTCGTAATATATATACAATAAAGGGCAATTTTGGGTTTATTCGAATTTTGGAATTAAAACATAACTCCAAAAAAGAACAGAATGTAACATATGTTCAACGTAGTTATTCATTTTTTATTGCTAGATCATACTAATAGAACATTGTAAATATATTGTACAACGTAGGTGAGCTGCTTGTGCCTCAATTGCAAGGGTCATTACAAACCAAAAAGTTTTGATCCAATCTACTGTAATTCTTTTAATTTCTTCACATCAAAATAATGTACTACCTCCGTCCCAAAATGATAATTCAGGGGGTGTTCCATTAACAAAAAATAGTTTTTTTTTTTCAAAACCAAGACATTTATTTTCTCACAATACATCACATAAAAAATCGTGAAAAACCAGTTTATTCTAAAAACACCCTTATTGGAACACCCTCTCAGTTCCCAAAACGATAAATTAAAAAAAAAAAGCATTTTTTTTTCTAAGAAAAGTTCAAATAGTACTTTTTAGCAATTTACCAAATATCTTGTTTAATTCATGAGTTGGTGCGTAGAATTACACTCTTCCTCTCGTTAAAAAAACACTACAACAAAGGGAACTTGGAAGCCGTGGGACCCTCCCCCATTTTTTGAAATCTTGTTTTCCCTCCCAAGCGCGGAAACACAACAGAAATACAAAGCACTCATTCGTGATCGTCTTCCTCTCCTCTCGCACTCGCACCATTCATATCTCATTCTTCTTGCAATGGTTCATAACAAGAATCGAAACCCCCCTCCTCCGCCCACCACCGCCGCCGATCACGGCCGCGCACCACCACCGGATAATAACCCCAATCAAGAACAGACCAAGACCGATAAACAACTTTCCTCAATCAAATCCGAATGCCAGCTCGCAATCGCCGCTTTCCGTCGAAACCCCGCCAAAGCCCACAAACTCATTGAAGCCGCGTGCCTTAAATACGAGAACTGCGCCCTCGTGCACGCCGCCCGGAGCAACCTGCACGCTCTAGAAGCTTCCAGAATAGGCAGTTCCGACGGTGTCTTGAAACAAAAATACTTGATAGGCGCCGCCCAGTCTGCTCGACGGGCGGTTTCTCTGTCCCCGAATTCGATAGAGTTCGGGGTTTTCTATGCCGAGGCAATGTACGAGTTGTCGAGGGATGTCCAAGGGTTGGATGAGGTGGTGAGAGAGTGCGAACGAGGGTTGTCGATCGAGAATCCGATCGACCCTGCTGAAGAAAGTTTTCGAACAGCGTGGCTTCTGGAGAAATCCACGGCTGAAGAGCGGATTTTGGAGTGTAGGAAAAGATTGGAGCTGATTTTACAGAAGAGTAGGAGTGCTTCTTTATCATTGAAGAATCTTGCAAAAGGAAATCCACTTGATTGTGTAATGGTCGGGGTTGGTTCAGTTGTTACTGGGAGGAAAAATGGTAATAGCAAGGAAATCAAGAAAGGGGTTTTGGAGGAAAGATCAGAAAAACCCGAGTTGGATAATTATAGGATGAGTGAAAGGAAGAGACAGGCTGTTTCGAATGAGATTGTGAGGGCGTCGGTGAAAAAGGGTAAATCCCGAACGTATTGGAATGCGATGAGTGATGAGAGAAAGATGGGATTGATTGAACTTAGAGTTGGTGATTTGAGAGAGTATTACAGTTCATTATGCAAGGATGGTTTAGCGGAAAGGGTTTTTTCGGAAGGTATAGGGTATGCTGAGAAGAACAAGAGTTGGAAGTTCTGGGGGTGTTATTATTGTGATGAGAAATTTGAAGATATGGAATTGCGTATGAAGCATATTGAGCGAAAGCACGAGGGGGAAATCGGGCGCAAGTTGAAAGTGAAACCATTTGTGTTTCCAGAAATTGATGCTCAATGGGCTGACTTGCTTGTTAATGGTACTTGGAAGCCAGTGGATACACCTAGAGCCATCAAAATGATTGGAAAGCAGTTAAAATCACAATTGGCTAATCTTTTCGATGAAGATTGTAGTGTTGAAAATTGTGCAATGGATCAGTTGTCAGATCAAGAACCGAATGAAAGTCAGCATTTCAGAGGCCGTGAAAGAAGAAGCTACGACGAAACTTTATTTGGCTTAGGTAAATCTGTTGGGCATTTCCTCCCAGAGGCCTTCAGAAATGATCAGAAGTGGCCATTGTCTGATGATATTGACCGTGCAAATATTCTTCAAGAAATCCATAGACAGTTCCAAGTTCTAGCGAGAGACAAGTTTCTTTCAGTAAGAAATCTTAACAAGGTGATAACGTATACAATAGCAGAACTGCAGAATTTTATTCCAGCATCGCAGCTTCAAATTCAAGGCCTTGGAAAATCACCTCTCTGCATCTGTTTTTTGGAGGTGTCTCAGTTAGAGAAAATCCTTGAGTTCTTACAGGGTGTGTACGAACTTTCTGGTTCTGACAGTGGTAAATCTAATGACCGCAGGAGATATCTTATTACGGAAAGGATTGTTTTTACTGGTGACTCGTCGTGCCTCTTGGATGATCGTTTACTAAGAGTGGAGTTTATGCCACACAGACATCACGATGGTGTTGAAGATTGCGAAGATGGTTATGCAACAACTTGCAGTATTTGTGATGATGACGTTGCTGTGCCGCCAGATATTAATGCTTTTACACAATGGTTGTTTGATGGTCCTTCGATTTCAACTGCACAACAATTAGCAGCATGGACGAGTGTACAAGATGAAATGAAACATGAAGGAATGAAAGCATCTAAGGAATTCGAGGAAGCATTTAATCTATTTCAAAGCTTGCGTTGTTGGCAACATAAACTTATGGTACAGTACAGATCATTTCAAGCAATTGAGACTGTCTGTGCACAAGAACTCAAGAAGAGGGAGCAAGGTGGAAAGCATGTCCCGCAAAGTTATAAATCAATCTTGACGAAAATGCGAGAACCATTTGTCAATGCAGAGGAAGATTCTATTTCCCCCACAAGAAGATCTGAATTGGATGCGATATTGGAAGTACTGACAGAAGCTTCTGGATCAAATGAAGATGCTTTTATTAGGATGGCAATCCACAAGAAAATAGAGCAGCTATTGTTAGAGGTACTAATGGAAAAAACGAAAACTTAGACTTGATTGTAGGTTTATTATACGCTTCCAGGTTGTAAAACAATTAATCGTATTTCCTTCACCTGCCAGAAGCTTTGCAGCTCGCCGATCTTATTGCCTTAACTTTAGTTAATTAACAGAAGTCATGTCAGGTGGCTTGGAACTCGCCAATGTTGTGAATAGTCCAGCAGTTTCAATTTTATGCTCATTTTCAATAACTAGTACTACTAGTGGTTTCCTGAATTTGGAACTACTGTTATAACTTTCTCCTTATACTCCTAAGATGTTTGTTATTCAAATTCTTTGTCTTTGTCTATTCTCGACTGTGATTACTGAGTTGTTTATTTATCGCGGGGAAATTTTCAATGTTTCCTGCAGCTGTGCAGACTTGACGAACCAATCACAAGGAATGCTGGTGTTATGTGGCGGATATTGGCAATATATAAGCAGGCCAGTCTTGATTATCGGGGCATCATGTTGGCTCTTGTGCAAATCTTCATACATGTTCGTACTGTTTCCGTTGCCTAATTATTTGAACTGTTCACCGAGATTTTTTTTGGGGTAACTACTGTTCACCAAACTTCCTTGGTCAAAATTTAACATTTTTGGAATTTTTCTTTACCAGGCGAAATTGGAGGCTTTGGTTAATGAAGAAGAAAAGCAGAAGTCAGATGCTGTAACTGAAGCACTTTTATCAGATCTTGCTCTTGATACCGAGAAGAATACTAGCAAAGGAAACAATGGCCCAAAACTTTCCAAGAAAACTGCAAAGGCTAAGAAAAAGATTAAAGCCCACATAAAAGTGAAGGATACAAAGGTTTCTAACTTTAGAGTTCAGTTGTATATTTTACCATGTAGGTTGCTTTCATGTATGCCGTGTATGTTTGGTTAATGTTCATCTAATACTCTTTTCGTATTACAGGCTAATTGGGGCGACGAGCTAACTGAGGCACAGGAAGAAAAGACAGAACAAGGGTATGTGAAAGATCACATTAATTATTTCTATTTCCCCCAAGTCCTACAAAGTTATTCTGGGTTTTGACCTTTGTCTTCATCCAGTCACTTTGCTGTTGTTGGTGTAAGTGCTGATGAGTTGAAGCTTCAAGAGGAGGAACTTAGGCGTAACATTTTACATGAGGATAGAAAGCTGAAAGAGATGCTGGAGTATCAAAGACAGGTTGAGGACGAGGCCAAACGGGTGGCTCTGGCCAAGGAAACCACGAATGAAGCTGCGCCTATTAAGGTTGAGGAGTCTGATAAACCAGTGGTTTGCTCACAAAGGACCAAAAGGAGAAGAAAGAAAGGTAAGAAGCCTTCTGGTAGACCCAGAATACGCAAAGTCCTCCTCCCTATAGAAAAAATGGCATGTTGTACTTGATTTTTACGCTCAAAGAAATTATATGGTTACTACAAATATTCGTTTTCGTTTAATTGCTCTGACTGTTTTGCTGAAAGAACGGCATGTACATGTCTAAAGAGAGGGATCAACAAGTTATGTAGTGCAATAGAGACAAAAAAATGTGGAATATGAAGTCGAGAATCTTACAAGCCTGACATAGTTACAGCTAGCCGATGGAGATTCAGACTGATAAAAGTCGTATCTAATTCATTTCACTGAAGTAGTTGAAAACTATGACAAGAGCCTTTAACCTGACTTTTGGCTTGTCAACTATGTCCAGATTCATCAAAAGCACGGAAGAATCTTCCCTTGAAAACGATCCCAGAATCAGAAGAAGACCTTGGGGTCTCATCAACTTTTGGCACGTTTGGAACTATAAGTGGAGCAGATATATTTAACCCCGGACTGAGGAATGATGCTGGTGAATACAATTGCTTTTTAAACGTGATTGTACAGGTTAGTTTTCATCTAAAAGAATCCCAATTCTATGTGCTACCAGAATAATAGATTCCTTTCTATCCCCTTGGTCCGTAATTTTCTGTGAATATGCAGACTTTATGGCATTTAAGAAAGTTCAGAGAGGTGTTTATGAGTAGATCATCATCCGAGCATGTGCATATTGGGGACCCCTGTGTTGTCTGTGCATTAAAAGAGATTTTCATTGCCCTAAGTTTGGCGTCTGCAAATAAACAAAGAGAAGCTATTTCTCCAACGTCATTAAGGAATGCTGTGATCAAGTTGAACCCTGATAGAAATCTATTCCAGGAAGTAAGTTATGAATTTGTTGGCTGTTATTACTATAATTTGTCATCATGTTGCACCCTTTTCACTAAATCACAAACTAAGAGATTTTCTTTGTATTACTGATTTTCTTACAGCCACATATGTACGACACTACTGAAGTGTTGGCAAATATTTTAGACAGTCTTCATGAGTCATCAATGGGAAGCAACAGTGCTGTATGCTCTTGGGATTGCGTCAGCGATGCTTGCCTAGCACATAACCTTTTTGGAATGGCAATACATGAAAAAATAATCTGTTTGAACTGTGGTATTGAATCCGGAGAAGAGCAGTATACGTCTTGCATGAATGGAATATGCACAAGCTTTCTGAGAACAATGAAGGCATGTAACATCACAATATTTATTTTGATGAAAAAAAAGCAAAAAAACAACTTCCTCACATTTCTTAACAAGTTCCAATATGTGAAACTATGAAAGGTAGCATATTCAGTAGATCTTAAAAGTCATTTTCATTTGTTTTTCTATCTCAGAAAATGCAGCCAGAGAGCCATTTTGATGAGCTTTTTAAGCTTGCAGAAAGCAATTATGTCGAATGTGAGCCACACTTTGCTTGTGATCCTGGTAAAGGAGGATGTGGCAAACCCAAAAGTCTTCTCAGTTACCTTAGAACGCCTCCACACGTGTTTTCAATAGGTAAACAACTAGAAGTCCGCTAATATTTCATAAGCAATTTGTTCTGAGTTTACTTGCTTATTCTTGTTTGCTCATTGCAGCTCTACTTTGGCCGACTGACAGTGAAACCAGAGAAGATATACTTGCAACGTTGACAGCTTTGACTACTGAGATAGATTTGGCTGTCTTCCATGATGGTTTAGTTTTAGGGAACAAGCATGCCCTTTTTTCAATGGTAAACTTTGTCTTTTCTTGAACATGTCCTATCTTTTGGTTGCATTTTCCACGATACATGAAGTAAGAATTCTTTTTCCCCAGCTGTTAGTAATGGGACCTATGTTTCTTTCAATTTCTTGGTTTGGTAGTTTCCCGTCTCGTTGTTTTACTGTATAGGCGATTTGGTCTCATCGCATGCTTGAACATAAACTACAGAAGGCAACCACAAGAAAATAGACTAAATTGAAAAAATGGTTTCTGTCAAATGAGGGAAGAAGTAGTTAGCACAGTATGGAACATATACAACTCTATATCTTAGCATACAATCTTTTGGAATCTATGTCTTTTTGCTTGTATCCAATCTCCGTTTAATGTTCTGTGACAAAAACAAATTATTTCACCAATATTCCTCGTCTTCTTAAAAGGTTTGCTATTTTGGGCAACACCATATCTGCTTTGCATACAGCCATGAGCTGGAGAAGTGGATTATGTGCGATGATGAAACTGTGGAGGTAACCATTCAGTTTAAGTCACGGGGCTCTATTAGTAATTATCTTTGCCTTTTGTTTTAGTTTTCTTATTACCTGGAAATCTGAGCAGGAAGTTGGTTGCTGGGATGATGTAATCTCCACATGTGAAAGAAGGTGTTTGCAACCTCAGTTTCTGTTTTTCGAAGCTGTCAAGTAGTTTTTTCCCCTTTTGGTCATTGATTGGAATACAAAGCAAACAAGGCATTTTTCTCTTCATCTAGTTCCTGAAGATTAGGAGCCGGGTACTGGAAGAAAAACAATCCCTCTGATTGCGGAAGGAAAATTTTGGCAGCACGGGAAGAAGACTTCTTCTGTAAATCTCCTCTTTTTGACTGCGTTTTCTTATGAGGCTTCTATATACATAGAGATGTATTGTGTAGGTTTGACTAACTGTAAATTTACATATAGTGGTGGGTGATAATGTATAGTGATATAGTTTCCTAGATGGCATCTTTTATATTTTCTAGCAATAGTGGCTGAACAACTGAGACCATATTGTTCTTTTTCCAGAAGTTGATCAAATAGCAAAGTCTGTTACTCATATCTCCTTCTGGGGTTTTTTTTTTTGAAGTTTCACTGGAACTGTTATTTGTTAGCCACTTCTCTAAAACAGAAATGACCCATTTCGCAGACAGACCAAGACCCTATTTTGCACATTTTCATTTCAGTGAAGGAAAAACAAAACAATGAATTTTATCCCTTTTTTTTTTTAACTACATTTGTTGGTTTTAGATATTAAGAAATCATATAGCAGTCATTATTTTCTCATCTGCTTCTGTATGGTTCCAAAAGAATCCCAAAGAACGGCGAACAAGAATCATATGTATGAAGGAAGGATACACGATTTCAACTTTAGAGAAGGAATGTATGTGTGACAATAACGTTTATAGCAAACGTGTTAAACTTTGCCGCCTACAAAACAGGGAGCTGTAGTGCTTAATCAGAGAAACCATTATGGTAGAACTGGATTTCAGTGAGACTAATTTTGTTTTTTGCCTTCTCTGCACATCGCTGATACGTTCAACCTCCAAAATCAACAGCACTTTCAACCATTTGTGTCTCTCACTACTAATTCTTAGCCTAACCGCGTGGCTCAAAAGGTTAACTCTTTGGCGTTTCGTTATATATCACATCCAACATTCCCATCCCGCCGATGTGGGACTATAGTCTATAGGGATTGGGGTCTCACATATTGCCCCAACTTTGGAAACCGATTGAAGCGGATTTGGGGAATTACGCAACCTCAAATTATTTGAAGAAGAGGAAAAACAGTCAACTGTTCGACTCGTTTATGAGCCCAATGTTTAACCACGAAGCTAAGGACCCCATTACTGTCATCGGCAAATATTGCAACTGAGATGAAAGGAACTAAGTTATTGGAGAGTTGGGAAGTTGCCCCAGCGAAATTGCGAGGTTTGAAGAGCTTAGGGTATCTCTAGCAGCATTTTAAGGAAGTTGAGCTAGCTTGATCTGTATTTTTGCCTAGAGTTGTTTTGCTTTCTTCTGCTCTAGCTGTTTTCCCACAGGTTGCATGTCGAGCGGTAAGCCCCTCCGGTTTTGGTTGTAGGCAAAAAAGTGCGGGTAACCACTGACATGACGAGAACACAACCAATTCAAACATCAAAGTGAAACTCGAAAGAGATACAAGTCACAAAATTTGGATTGAATTATGAAAAAGTACAATATGATATCATTTCTTCAGCTACTACTCTAGGATGTTCAGGAAAAGGTTTTACTCTTGGATGACAGGTTAATGGCCTTACAAAAGGTAAAGAAAACTACGAATGTTTGGTTGATGTCCACAGCATTGTTTCTTTCCATTCGAGTGTGGTTCCAACTCCGAGCTTGAAATGCATTATCATCTTCAAGTGAAAATATATAGAACATCGGTGTTGTATGCCCTGGTCATGTTGACGCCGAAGCCTCCGGAGCAAAATCTCTAGCCACTGGTAAAATAAAAATGAACAACATTAACCAACCAAGGTCCGAAATTGCAAATTCCAAAACAGAAACCAATAGAATGGAAGGGGATGATCCGTGGTTTGTGGTAACTCTATATAAGGCAAACAATTTGTCAGCACATTTTATTGGCAGATTGGAAATTTATCTCCCTTCCTTTTGGTTGATCCATTCCTTTTTTTTTTTTTTTTGAACAGCAAAAAGGGTGGGAGGGGGCAACCAACGTAGCAAACCCCCTTGGGTGTGACAATAGGGGCTCTCGACCATCTGTGGAATGTCCGGTTTGAGCCATAGTTGTTGTCTGAAAGGATAGGCCGTCACCATAGCACCACCTAGGTACTAGATGGACAAAGGGCCCTCCACACTAGTCCTGCGGTTGGCAGGATTTGAACCTTGTTGGATCGTATACGGGAGGGAGGAATACTTAAGCCCGCTCACCCTTGCCATCTAGGCTACCACCTTCGGTGGTTGAATGATCCCTTGCTAGTTCCTACCCATTTGGCTTGGTTGTTCTCCAATATGCAAATTTTAGGCAACACAAGGATCTGGTAGACTAAATGCGGGCGACCCTTTTAACTAGTCTGTTTTTACGATACTAAAATTGCAAGATCAAACTGTGAAGAGCAATTTTTTAAAACATAACAGATTCCAGTGGTCGATAGCCTTTTGTGAGTCCGGGCAGCGTGGTATAGCTAACCCATGCCATGTTTTTAACATCCTAAGTTTCCAACACAAGATAAGTGATCTAGTGCTAGATCTTGATTCCAATTAGTACAAGAACTACTATGAGCATGCAGAAAGATCTGCATTTGAGCAAAACTGATTCTAAAATCATCACTGTGTGGGGTAGCTAAACCATATCAATGTATCAAGAAAAAACAACCGAACTAACCTCTGGACGACGATGGAACCACAACAATATGCATGGTGGCATTGTTTGGAGGAAGATCTAACCGGAGGGGATAAAGCTTTCCATTCAATCGATTGCGCAAACACACAATAACATCCTCCAGCCCTGTTTCTTCCTCCAACTTTGCAGTCAATTCCTCCAAACCATGCCCCTTAAAATTGAAAGAAGGCTCTTCCCTGCCCTCCTCAATTGTCACATCGTCTTCCACAACACTATAGTATATGATCCGGCCTTCAGACTTCGCTGGCGTATCACCAAATGAATCACTTGACTGCATGTACATGAAATGACCAATCACACACAAATAAAATGATTTGTAGGTTGTTCTAACAGCAATACAATTGAAATCCAACCTCGAGTTTTGAGGATCTCGGTGTCCTAAGATGGATCTTAGGCGAGCTTGTTTCAGACTCAGAGAGAGAATCGGTTCGAACTGGCGCCGGCAATGCCAGTTGAGGAGGGGGCTGCTCAGGTCGAAGCTCAACAATATCAACTTCCCACAATATCCAATCTGTGTGGCGGTGAGGAATATCATGCGTGATCGAATTCCTCCATGGCGGCAATCCCCCATTTGCACGCAAATAATTGCCATAGCGGGTTTTAAGCCTTACCTGAAACCATTTGATCAAATTTTCAATGGGGTGTTGTTCAGCAAGCATAGAGCTGGAAAAAGGACAGTCAAGCTTCTCCTTTTGCAAATACATGGAATGTAGTCCAAAAGAGAAGATTAAAGGTACAAGAACAAACGATTAGAAACATGAACTAAGTCCATAAAAACTTGAATTTGGCTAATCATACGGCAAAAATTATAGATTCAAAGATTGATTCAGTAACTCATACAAAAGAAAACATATTAAATAAAAAAGTAAAACCTATCATGAAACCAAAATTGTCAAATATTGTTGATCAAATTTCAAATTTATGCTGACACGACTATTGCTTCACAAACAAATCGCAAATATACGACTATTGTTTTGCTATGTTTTGGTGTTTTTCAATATGCATTGCTGTGTTCTGTTATCCATTTGAACCACAAGAATAGGACTGCTAAACGAACCAAGCTACTCTAATTTGAGCCCATGTTCGCTGGTTAAAAGTTCTTTCAAGCTTGGCTTGTTACACAGACAAACCACACTTAAACATTCTTCTGAAGCTTGAGATACTAAATGGGTTGGTTTGGTTTACGATGTATAAAATTCAAGCTATTCGAAATCCGTTTGTGTTCGGCCCATTAGGCTCGATCAAAGCTGTTTTGAGATCGGCTTATCCAAAAAACAAACTAAACTTGAACATATCTTTAAAGTTTTCAAGTTTTCAAACCAAATTGGATCAAATAATCAATTACCGGTCAGCTCATTCCGCTTGTTTATCACCCCTATTTCCATAGGTAGTATTTCACTATCCTTCCATTTCGGTCTCTCAGGAAACAGGGAGAGAAATTTTTTCTGTCATTACCCGAAACAAAACCAATATCTATGGAAATCAAATTGGATTTGGGATCTTTACATGAAACCCACAGGAATAGGACTGCTAAACGAACCAAGCTACTCGGATTTGACCGTGTTCAGTGGTTAAAAGTTCTTTCAAGCCCGGCTTGTTACAAAGACAAACCAAGCTTAAACATTCTTTTGAAGCTTGTTAGATTGTCAACCAAACTCGAACAAACTAAACTTGAACATACTTCAAAGCATTAGTTCTCAAACTAAACTTGATCAATTATATACTCTGCTCATTCCGCTCGTTTATCACCCCTAGTTCCTTACTACCTCTCTCCCAAAATGTTTTGTCCGGTCCACAAATTTTTTTTGCGGACTTGCAAAATAAGATATTTTTGCAAGAAAAACTAACCTTTTTCATACATTTGAAGAACTATATCTATCTAGTAATTGAAAAAAGAAATTGAATTCTTTTAGTTTTAAGTCCTCATCAGGCGGACCGGACAAACATTCAGGGATGGAGGTAGCATTTCACTAGAGTTTCATTTCAGTCTCTCACGAAACAGAGAACATGACAAATTTTCTATCATTACCTGCAACAAAAACCAATTTCTATGGAAACCAAATGCGAATTCGGATCCTTACCTGAAACCCTTCTCGAATCGGCTCCCAATCAACCTTAGAATCAAGTTTCCTGGGCAACGTTTGAGAGACCTTCCGACCCGTAACGCCCAACAGAAACTGCTCGTCCGTCGCCGTCAAATACTTCCCGTAACAGCTCTTGAATCTGACGACGCCATCGACGCCGTCGACGAATTCGACGGCCCATTTCGCCCTCTGGATCGAGCCTTGGCGATCTTGGCACACCGATTCTTGGTCGTCTTCTGCTAATAGGTACTTATCGTGGTGGCTTCTGAGCCGAACCGTTTTCGCTTTCTGGAACAGCTCCATTCCACTCTGCAAAATCAAAATGGGTTCAGAAATTGAGATCTTGATTATAGGAAGTGGGCTGAATAATTGTTTGTTTGGGTTGTTTACCTGAAATCTGGTAGATGAAAGGAATTGAGCGGATTTGGTCTAATAAATTGTTTGGGTTGGAAGATGTCAGATGTGCATGAATAAGTGAAACGGTGTGATCATGGGAAGCAACTCCCCAGAGCCTGATAACTCTTCTTGGACGGCAACGGTAATTAATGGGGAAAGGTTTCTTGAGTGCGTGGGTGCACACGAAAACCGATATAACCGTCAAATCGATTTGATCCGGATAGAATCGAACCGCTCTATTTGGTTAGGTTCTATGGTTCAATGGCCTGGTTATGGTTCTAAAAATCTAAGAACCGGTAATTATGGTTTGGTTACTGGTTCTCAATTTAAGAATCACGGATAGAACCGAACCGAACTGTATAATATATATTTATATATACAATCTGGATCACCTCAGGATTCCCGGATTTACCTTAGGTCCGGAACTTCATTTTCAGCCGTTGGATCGCATCCAACGGCTCTGATAAAAGAGAGGAACACGCGGGTCAAATGGTACCGGGTCCGGGTAAAATGTGCTCGCGGGTCATAACACTTCACACCCGGATCCTCATTTGTTCATTTCCCGTTGAAACAACAGAAGAGAAGTTTCCTATGAGCCGTTGGATCGTGTCAAGGGCGTAGGATCCAATGTCCTACAACTGTTTTCCCCCACTTTTTTTGTGAGGGAGCCCTCATAGGAAACTTTTTTATTAAATATATTTATACATGTACAAAATTATGAATCTTATAAAATCCTATAATTAATTATTTATTTTATGAGTTGTTTTGGTGCTCTAAATTCTAATAATCTTTTGAACTCATGTGTTGTGATAAAGTCTTTCTTAATCGGATAAAACTGGAATAGAACCATAATCGATCCGGTCTCGTGGTTTGGATTTAGACAGGTTCTTCGTATGTATTGGTTAGGTTTTGGTTCTTAATTTTTTAGAACTGGTTGAAATGGTCCGGTTACTGGATTTGTAAAGAACCAATCCAATTCGAACCGTGTGCACCCTACTCATGCATTTTTTTTTAAATAACTAGATTTTCGGGCTAATTTACATTTATTTCAACTATTTTGGAATATCAATTTTACTAATCACTATCGGGAGTGCACTTATATGAAGAT
Organism: Vaccinium myrtillus; assembly: GCA_016920895.1. Taxonomy (NCBI): domain Eukaryota; kingdom Viridiplantae; phylum Streptophyta; class Magnoliopsida; order Ericales; family Ericaceae; genus Vaccinium; species Vaccinium myrtillus. The sequence goes on from CM029274.1 coordinate 34,991,466, forward strand.
TTCAACTTTGTAATTTAAATAATTTACTTTCCTCGTCCCAAAACAAAAATTTAGTCCAGTACGAAAAAAGTGAAATTTTTAGGCTCTGTTTGTTTGGACGTAAAACATTTTTTGGTAAAATATTTTACCCATTTTCCGGTGTTTGGTTGCAAAAAAATGCAGTAAAATATTTTTCAAAGTAAAACATTTTACCCCAATGGGATGAAAATGTTTTACTTTGATTTGGCCCGTAAGTCGTTTTTGCCTTTTTTAACAGTCCCCTCCCCGACATTTCCCAGAACATAGTATCCCACCAGTTCACCACTCCTCCCGATTCATATCAAATTCTCCCGAATCATATCAGATCCACTACGATTCTCTCCAGCACTTCTCCGGCGACTGATCACCGACGTTCTCTGCTGCGATTACCTCTGTCAAAAGGTTCCGTTGTTCTCAAAATCCTCCCTCTGATATCCGACAAATGCAATTGAAGATCTGGATTTGGAAGTCGGGGCATTAGTTAGTGTTGTTGCCAATTCGAATGAGGGACGACGAATTGTCTCATTTAGGATCTGAAGCTTGCGTTTGATTTGCTAGTTTTGCAATCAAACCCTTACATAATCGAGGGGCTGGTGAAGTGAGGCTTTCGCCTACGGAGACTACTACTTCTCAGGTTATCAGTTCATTTGAATTAGTTGGGATGCAGAAGCATCAATTGAGTATTTGAATTAGTTTGATGTTCATAGGTGTGATTTGGTCATTTCATAATGGATATAGAGAGAATTTCACTTGTTTCAAACAGATATCTCATCTTTATGTTCTGTACAGTACCCAGTGGCCACCCACCATAGCCCAATTTCTTCGATTTTATTGTAATTTGGTTGTGGATTAATTGGTTCATTTCTTGCTTTTCGTCAGTAATTGTGCTCTAATTTTTATCTTGTTGCAGATGGCTGATGATTGAAAACAATTCAAATATTTTTGTTACGTAACAACCAAACACCGGAAAATAAAAGTTAAAAAGTTTGTTTTCAGCAAAAATATTTTACAAGAAAAATATTTTACATTGTAAAACATTTTACATCGAAACAAACGGAGCCTTAATTAAAGAATGAAGCACTTCCTTTCATAATTTTTGAATTTTTTTATATCAACTTAAAGAACTAAGTGAGATACTTAATTTGATGCAAAAAAATTCGAAAAATTATGTACGGAAGTACATCATTTTTATCTAAAAATTACACGTCTTGTCCTTTGGAAGTGAACTAATTTTTTGAGAAGTATCCAATAGTTTTAAGGTTCTTTGACTTGACTGTCCCAGAAAAAAGGATGAGAAAATTATATAAGGTGTGGCGTTCCATTCCAATAGTTCATTTCAACAATTAATTGTTCAAATATATTTGTTAACTCTTACCGGTAAGAATATTTATGCGAATCTGAATAATCAATCTTGGAGATGGATGACTCGGATTTGCAAGTGTAGCGTGGACAAAACGCTAAGGACCCCACAGAGATGAAATGAGTCGAGCGGAATGGAAGCTAGGGGGTGCTGAACAGCCAAGTGCTGTGCACGGCCGCGCCGACCATTTTCCGGCGATCCGAGACGTTCACCGGATACCTCTCGTTGAGTACTATAAGTGTATAAAAAATTAACTTGGCCGGATATCGTTAAGTGCCTAATCGGAACACAAATAGATTGAAATGAAATGGAACACAAATGTACATAAACACTCGATCCAAATCAATAAACCCATTTTTTCAATCTATTTGTGTTCCAATTAGGTACTTAACGATATCCGATCAAGTTGATTTTTGGTATACTTATAGTACTCGACGAGGGCTATCCGGTGAATGTCTCGGATCGCCGGAACGTGGCCGGCGCGACAGCGCCATGCGGCTGCACAACACTTGGCTGTGCAGCACCCCCGGAGTCCGAGCGGAATGGAGAGAAGTCTTTGGGTTGAAAAATGTGCATGAAGGATTTGGAACGGTGTGATGGGGGAAGTAACACCCCAGATAACTCTTCTTGGACGGCAACGGAAATTAATGGGGAAAAGGGTTCTTGCATATTGTATTGCATGGTGGAGTGCATTTCTTTATTAAGATATTATTATTAGGATCGAAATCGTTCATTTTTATATTAGTCGAATAATTGTAGTTCTTTGGCCATTAGTTACATGAAAATGGATGATCAAGACAATTTTAGGAATAAAATGTATGTCACAGGCGGACGAGAATGTTTAATGAACTTATCTTTTAGTAAATTTGAAATAGTTAGCGAATTCTATGCACTGGACGGTTTAGATCACGGTAACAAGATTTTATAAACCCATGCTTGGTTTTTGTCGGCTAACAAGTACTTCTTGTGGTGACTTCGTTGCCCTATGATTTTGGCTTTTTGTAAGTTTGAACAGTTCCATTCCGTTATGCTTAAAATGATAAGGGATCAGAAATCATGCGGTAGAGTTCTTGAATGTCTCTGCATCCTCTGATCGACTCTCATTCCCCCTTGTAGTAGATTAAGAATAACAAATGGAAAGAATAAAAATAAAAAATCAGTTACGTAAGCATTTTCCAACTTGAAGAAGGAAACCGCGTGATAACCCCACAGAATTTTTCCTTGGTGGACGGCAAGTCGGCAGCAGTTATTAATGTGGGCTTTACGTCAAAATCACGGTGTCTGAACGTCAACGTTTAACTTTTGGAAATGCCTTTTTTTTGGGGGGATTTGCATGGGCTAGGGGTGAAATCGGTTCGGTTTCGGTCGGTTCGGGGTGAATGTTGCACGGACCGATTTGGTTCGGGGTAGGATTTATCTGAACCGATCCCGACCGATTTGCATGAGGGACCGATTCGGTTCGGTCGGGGTTTTTGGGAAAATCGGTTCAAGCTCATGAACACAATAAAAGTCTTCAACTTATATAGCTACAAAAGGGGCAAATCACAAAGAAAAATCGAATTTCAGAAGCTTAAACATATGAGGTCCAGATTTTCTGAAGCTTAAACATTTCAGAAGCTTAAAAATTGAATTTCGAATTTCATACAGATCCAGATTTTGATTTCCACAATCATCGTATAACATCATTATCAGAGAGATAAGAGATCAGAGAGTAATACCGAAGTTACACCTTTTTCCTTCCCCAATCTGATTTCCGGTTACCTTGGCCGCTGCCAAACTCCGACGCCGGAGTAGGTGGTACCGAGATCTATGGTGGGAGTAGATGTCGAGTAGAGTAGAGGTCGAGATCTATGGTGGGAGTAGAGAAATCCGAGATTCATGGTGGGAGAGGGAGAAGAGAAGAAGAGAGGGAGAAGAAGAGAGAAGAGAGTGGGGCGTACAAAGACTGGACTGATGGGAGAGAAGTAAGTTTAGGGTTCTACTTTTATACTTCATAGATGGACGGTGTAGATCAAAGTAAATGGACGGTATTGATTAGTTTCGGTTCGGCCTTAATTCCCCTAAACCGAGACCGAACCGATAATATATTTCGGTTTTTTCGGTCGGTTTTTTCGGTTTTTTTAAAGCATGGACCGACCGAAAACGGGCCCGAAATTTCGGTTTTCGGTTCGGTTTGGGTCCCGCCGGTTTTTTTTCCATCCCTAGCATGGGCTATGGCCTATATATGGATGAATCTTGGGTCTACTGCGAGCAGTCCCACTATACGTACATGTTCCTATTAGGAGTGTAAAGATGGCGTACTAGATTGGTTCGGGAATCCATTTGTGGGTTTCACATGAATGATCCGAGTCGTTTATTCATTTTAAAAGAATTTTTCAAATAGTCTTGCGAGAAATTAGCTCAATTCGACATGCATAAGTGGTTAATCCGAAAACCCCCGTTTTATTAATAAACATCTCGGATCATTCACGTGGGACCCACAATGAGTCTCCGAGCCGGTCTGTACGTCATCTTCACACTCCTCATCTGCACCCTGTGGATTTACTGCGAGATAACCTCCATTGCTTTTTTGATCCTCATAACCTCAGGTAAAGAATTACAAGCATTGACTACTAACTTAACGCCCGTTTCAGCAAGGGGATTTTTAGGTTTTTATTTTTCATGTTTTTCAAAACAAATTATCCTCACGTAAATTAACTAAAAAGCCCAAACAACCAAAAAGCTAAAGCTTAATGAAACGGTGCCTTAAGAGCTAAAGTAAACACACATGTTGATGAAGTGTAGAATATGTACTATCACATTTCTAGCCATAAAGTTATAAACTCTCATAATCTAACCCGGAAAATTTGTACACTAGACAACAAAATTTTGAACTTCCTGTGCTGACTTTTTTGAACCACGAAATTCATAGACTGGACCTCAAAATTATATTCTTTGGCATTACACTTTTGCATGATGTGTTGAGCAAACGATGGAGGGCAAATAGGGGTTGAGAGAGAAACATAGAAAATGAATTCTCAGATTTCGGTCCGATTTTTAGTTTTTCAATTTTTTTATTTTTTATTTATTTATTTTTTGTATTTGTATTTGGGTCTCTGAATTACGCACTCCGATTGTTTTGTTTCATTACAAAACCACGTGGTAAATATCACTTTTGCATTTTAGTGGCAACAATAGTATTAATTATGCTCATCATATAATATTTTTTCTCAAATTTGTTGTTCATTTTGAACAAAATTTAATTTTATAGACCTAAATTTAATCATTACAACACAACTCAACTTTCGCAGTGAATGGCGAAAGCCTCGCTTGCGTTTTCTCAAGTTGATATTATATTCACCGTATCAGAAAAGGACACGCAACACCTATGAAAAAATAGGTATTGTCACTTTTCCAATAAATGTCTTCTGTTCTACAATTGCGTGTACGGATTCATATGTTTCTTATACTCTTAACGAAACATTCGAACATGTGAGAGAGATTAGGAAAGTAAGTAAATCTCATCAAAGTAAATGCAAGCTGGTTGATTCAAGAGTAAGTAAACCAATTTATGAGTCTCTGAGATGTTCACATATTTGACCTCAGATGCCAGGCACCGGGACTGGTCGAGGTGACACAGACATCCGGTTATAAGAAAACATAATAAATCTTAGTAGCCGAAAAAATTACACCCTGTTCGATTTCATTTCACCACGAGTAAACGCCATGATCCGCTGCTTCGCGTTGGTGAATTTGGTAGCCTTAGGTTCAAGGGTAGGTGGTGTCCTTTTTACCGGAAAATCCACTTTCAACGTTGAATCGCGACGATTATTTGGCGACGGCGACATTAATGGTGTCTTCGGAGTCGCATCCACCACCTCGACATCCCACAAAACCTTCTCTTGCGTGCCCATTTTATACGGAACGTCGTGCGTCACCGAATTCCTCCACCGGGGCAAGCCCCCATTTGGACGCAAAAAGCTTCCATTCGGCGTCCTGAATCGAGCCGAAAACCCTGAAAAATCCTAGATCCCCTAGGTTTAATAATTTGCTAGTTTTTTTTATCTCAATAAAAAAAAACATCAATCAATTACGAACCAATCACAAACAAAAAGCAATTAAACGATGAACACACGATATACGTGGAAAACCCCTTAAAAAGGATAAAAACCACGGGAGGAAATCAATCCACTAAAAACAATAACATTGTGCAGTTACAAAACGATCTTAATTAACACAATCGTGAATCCTCACCGACTGACCAAAGATCGTGTTGCCGAATCCACGTACACCGCACCAAGTGGTTGATTGCCGCACGCCTTGAATCCTCAAGTCCTCCGAATACTCCCAAAAATCCATTGGAAGAGTGACTCAACAACTTGAATGAACATTGAAGAAGAGTTCCTTGGAGTCCCTATCCGTGTTGCTCAATCCTTCATTATATATATCGACTCCAATACCCCAAAACCAAAACACATGCACCAGCCCCCTAATCCTTGTTTGTAACGGCAGAAATATGGCTGTGGAACAACATTCCTTATTGAAGTAGAATACTCCAGTAGTTCCTTATTGATGTAGAATGCCTAATAAGACCAATAACTTTCCAATATGATAACTCCCGTGCAAATCCTTCCAAAGAAATAATTTGATTAAGCCCCAAACTTTCCTTTGATTTGTTCCCATATCAATCCCAAGCAAATCTTTCCAATTATTTGTACCTAACGATCTCTACCTTTCAATTTACAAAATATTTGATTTCCTCCACTTCCTAAACAGACACTCTAAAAATAGAAAAAAATAAATTACAACTCGATAATTTGGGATACAATAAAATGTGTCTTGTCATGGAATTTGCCAATAAATATGGACCTTACAATCTCCCCCTTTAGCACTTCCATGACAAAACACACTCAACAAATAAAACATATCCCTCAACAGATTGTTCGCTTGATCTTACAACATGCAATATCATGATTGATGTGTATGGAAAGGTTGATATGGCCAAGGAAGCTGACAGATTGTTTTGGAACATGACGAAGATGGGGATTGAATCGAGTGTTGTTAGTTACAATACGCTTTTGCGTGTTTATGGAGAGGCTGAGCTTTTCGGGGAAGCTATACATTTGTTTAGGTTGATGCAGAGGAAAAATATAGAGCAAAATGTTGTAACTTACAACACTATGATTAGTATTCATCGGAAATCTCTTGAGCATGAAAAGGCTAATAATCTTATTCAAGAGATGCAGAGGAGAGGGATTGAACCCGATGCCATCATTTATCATTGAGCCAACAGACTTGATGATGCATCTCGGATAATGGATCAGATGGGCAATAATGGTACTTCAAATCTATGACTACGGGAACTTTATGACAATTTATGAAGTCTATAAATCTGTCTCCTCTTTTTCTCTCTCCTCTTCCAGACCGTCGGATCGCATTTTGGACGATTGAGATTGCTAAGCGGATACCACATAGGCAATACCCACCCGACACTGAAAAATTTCTCATCACATCAGATAATAAAAAAGGAACAAAAATTCCCATCAGTTCCGCACTACAACTGAACGTTGTTAATCAAAATACACGAATACACATGGGCGCGTCCTCATTCTCTTCTATTTCCATTCCACCATCTTTATTCCCATCCATTCGGACCAACACCTTCATCACTTACCCAGTACCCACTTCAAAAATCCCAAAATACCCAAGAAAATGCCTCGTTACTTTCTCAATCTCGCCTTCTCCCACAAAACACATGTGGAAAAGAACAACCCACAAACGACCACAAACTGTTCAGTTGGACTACAACGTCGACATGGGCGAGCTCTTATCATCAATCCAACAAACCACACGGACGAGAACCAACTGTTCGACTTAATGTCACCGTACAACAATAGGACCCTTTCAATTAAATTCATGGTATCGCTTCTCTCTAAAGAACCTGACTGGCAACGGTCACTGGCTTTGCTTGATTGGATCAATGAACAGGCGTTGTACTCACCTTCTGTGTTCGCTTACAATGTAGTTATGCGAAATGTTTTGCGTGCAAAGCAGTGGCAGCTTGCACATGGCCTGTTCGATGAAATGCATGAGAGAGCAGTTTCCCCGGATAAGTACACTTACTCTACGCTTATAACCCATTTTGGTAAACAGGGTTTGTTTGATGATGCTTTATCTTGGCTTTCAAAAATGGAAAAAGATTGTGTGACAGGTGATCTCGTGTTGTATAACAATCTTATTGAATTATCTCGTAAACTTTGTGATTACTCTAAGGCAATTTCGGTTTTTTCGAGATTGAAGAGCTCAGGTATTTCGCTTGACCTTGTTGTTTATAATTCGATGATTAGTGTGATTGGAAAGGCTAAGCTTTTTCGTGAAGCACGATTGCTTGTTCAAGAGATGAGGTCGAAGGGTGTTATTCCTGATACGGTAAGCTATTCGACACTTTTGAACGTGTATGTTGAGAATCAAATGTTTGCTGATGCACTTTCAATTATTCTGCGATGATGGAGGCTAAGTGTTCGCTTGATCTTACAACATGCAATATCATGATTGATGTGTATGGAAAGGTTGATATGGCCAAGGAAGCTGACAGGTTGTTTTGGAACATCACGAAGATGGGGATTGAATCGAGTGTTGTTAGTTACATTACGCTTTTGCGTGTTTATGGAGAGGCTGAGCTTTTCGGGGAAGCTATACATTTGTTTAGGTTGATGCAGAGGAAAGATATAGAGCAAAATGTTGTTACTTACAACACTATGATTAGTATTCATCGGAAATCTCTTCAGCACGAAAAGGCTAATAATCTTATTCAAGAGATGCAGAGGAGAGGGATTGAACCCGATGCCATCATTTATCAAAGAGCCAATAGACTTGATGATGCATCTCGGATAATGGATCGGATGGGCGATAATGGTACTTCAAATCTATGACTACGGGAACTTTATGACAATTTATGAAGTCTATAAATCTGTCTCCTCTTTTTCTCTCTCCTCTTCCAGACCGTCCGATCGCATTTTGGACGATTGAGATTACTGAGCGGATACCACATAGGCAATACCCACCCGGCACTGAAAAATTTCTCATCACATCAGATAATAATAAAAGAACAAAAATTCCCACCAGTTCCGCACTACAACTGAACATTGTTAATCAAAATACACGAATACACATGGGCGCGTCCTCATCCTCTTCTATTTCCATTCCACCATCTTCATTCCCATCCATTCGGACCAACACCTTCATCACTTACCCAGTACCCACTTCAAAAATCCCAAAACACCCAAGAAAATGCCTCATTACTTTCTCAATATCACCTTCTCCCACAAAACACATGTGGAAAAGAACAACCCACAAACGACCGCAAACTATTCACTTGGACCACAACGTCTACATGGGCGAGGTCTTATCATCAATCCAACAAACCACACAGACGAGCACCAACTCTTCGACTTAATGTCACCGTACAAGAATAGGACCCTTTCAATTAAATTCATGGTATCACTTCTCTGTAAAGAACCCGACTGGCAACGTTCACTGGCTTTGCTTGATTGGATCGATGAACAGGCGTTGTACTCACCTTCTGTGTTCGCTTACAATGTAGTTATGCGAAATGTTTTGCGTGCAAAGCAGTGGCAGCTTGCACATGGCCTGTTCGATGAAATGCATGAGAGAGCAGTTTCCCCGGATAAGTACACTTACTCTACGCTTATAACCCATTTTGGTAAACCGGGTTTGTTTGATGACGCTTTATCTTGGCTTTCAAAAAAGGAAAAAGATCGTGTGACGGGTGATCTCGTGTTGTATAGCAATCTGATTGAATTATCTCGTAAACTTTGTGATTACTCTAAGGCAATATCGGTTTTTTCGAGATTGAAGATTTCAGGTATTTCGCCTGACCTTGTCGTTTATAATTCGATGATTAGTGTGCTTGGAAAGGCTAAGCTTTTTCGTGAAGCATGATTGCTTGTTCAAGAGATGAGGTCTAAGGGTGTTATTCCTGATACGGTAAGCTATTCGACACTTTTGAGCGTGTATGTTGAGAATCAAATGTTTGCTGATGCAGTTTCAGTTTATTCTGCGATGATGGAGGCTATGTGTTCGCTTGATCTTACATCATGCAATATCATGATTGATGTGTATGGAAAGGTTGATATGGCCAAGGAAGCTGACTGGTTGTTTTGGAACAAGACGAAGATGGGGATTGAACCGAGTGTTGTTAGTTACAATATGCTTTTGCGTGTTTATGGAGAGGCTAAGCTTTTCGGGGAAGCTATACATTTGTTTAGGTTGATGCAGAGGAAAGATATAGAGCAAAATGTTGTTATTTACAACACTATGATTAGTATTCATCGGAAATCTCTTGAGCACGAAAAGGTTAATAATCTTATTCAAGAGATGGAGAGGAGAGGGATTGAGCCCGATGCCATCATTTATCAAAGAGCCAACAGACTTGATGATGCATCTCGGATAATGGATCAGATGGGCGATAATGGTACTTGAAATCTATGACTACAGGAACTTTATGACAATTTATGAAGTCTATAAATCTGTCTCGTCTTTTTCTCTCTCCTCTTCCAGACCGTCGGATCGCATTTTGGACGATTGAGATTGCTGAGCGGATACCATATAGGCAATACCCACCCGGCACTGAAAAATTTCTCATCACATCAGATAATAAAAAAGGAACAAAAATTCCCACCAGTTCCGCACTACAACTGAACATTGTTAATAAAAATACAAGAATACACATGGGCACGTCCTCATTCTCTTCGATTTCCATTCCACCATCTTCATTCCCATCTATTCGCACCAACACCTTCATCACTTACCCAGTACCCACTTCAAAAATCCCAAAACACCCAAGAAAATGCCTCGTTACTTTCTCAACATTGCCTTCTCCCACAAAACACATGTGGAAAATGACCTCAAACTGTTCACTTGGACCACAACGTCGACATGGGCGAGCTCTTATCAGCAATCCAACAAACCACACGGACGAGCACCAACCAACTGTTCGACTTAATGTCACCGTACAAGAATAGGACCCTTTCAATTAAATTCATGGTATCGCTTCTCTCTAAAGAACCCGACTGGCAACGTTCACTGGCTTTCCTTGAATGGATCAATGAACATGCGTTGTACTCACCTTCTGTGTTCGCTTACAATGTAGTTGTGCGAAATGTTTTGCGTGCAATGCAGTGGCAGCTTGCACATGGCCTGTTCGATGAAATGCATGAGAGAGCAGTTTCCCCGGATAAGTACACTTACTCTACGCTTATAACCCATTTTGGTAAACAGGGATTGTTTGATTACGCTTTATCTTGGCTTTCAAAAATGGAAAAAGATCTTGTGACGGGTGATCTCGTGTTGTATAGCAATCTAATTGAATTATCTCGTAAACTTTGTGATTACTCTAAGGCAATATCGATTTTTTCAAGATTGAAGAGCTGAGGTATTTCGCCTGACCTTGTTGTTTATAATTCGATGATTAGTGAGTTTGGAAAGGCTAAGCTTTTTCGTGACGCACGATTGCTTGTTCAAGAGATGAGGTCGAAGGGTGTTATTCCTGATACGGTAAGCTATTCGACACTTTTGAGCGTGTATGTTGAGAATCAAATGTTTGCTGATGCACTTTCAGTTTATTCTGCGATGATGGAGGCTAAGTGTTCGCTTGATCTTACAACATGCAATATCATGATTGATGTGTATGGAAAGGTTGATATGGCCAAGGAAGCTGACTGGTTGTTTTGGAACATGACGAAGATGGGGATTGAACCGAGTCTTGTTAGTTACTATACGCTTTTGCGTGTTTATGGAGAGGCTGAGCTTTTCGGGGAAGCTATACATTTGTTTAGGTTGATGCAGAGGCAAGATATAGAGCAAAATGTTGTTACTTACAACACTATGATTAGTATTCATCGGAAATCTCTTGAGCACGACAAGGCTAATAAACTTATTCAAGAGATGCAGAGGAGAGGGATTGAGCCCGATGCCATCATTTACCAAAGAGCCAACAAACTTGGTGATGCATCTCGGATAATGGATCTGATGGGCGATAATGGTACTTCAAATCTATGACTACGGGAACTTTATGACAATTTATGAAGTCTATAAATCTGTCTCCTCTTTTTCTCTCTCCTCTTCCAGACCGTCGGATCCCATTTTGGACGATTGAGATTGCTGAGCGGATACCACATAGGCAATACCCACCCGGCACTGAAAAATTTCTCATCACATCAGATAATGAAAAAGGAACGAAAATTCCCACCAGTTCCGCACTACAACTTAACATTGTTAATCAAAATACATGAATACACATGGGCACATCCTCATTCTCTTCTATTTCCATTCCACCATCTTCATTCCCATCTATTCGCACCAACACCTTCATCACTTACCCAGTACCCACTTCAAAAATCCCAAAACAGCCAAGAAAATGCCTCATTACTTTCTCAATCTCGCCTTCTCCCACAAAACAAATGTGGAAAAGAACAACCCACAAACGACCACAAACTGTTCACTTCGACCACAACGTCGACATGGGCGAGCTCTTATCAGCAATCCAACAAACCACACGGACGAGCACCAACTGTTCGACTTAATGTCACCGTACAGGAATATGATCCTTTCAATTAAATTCATGGTATCGCTTCCCTCTAAAGAACCCGACTGGCAAAGTTCACTAGCTTTGCTTGATTGGATCAATGAACAGGCGTTGTACTCACCTTCTGTGTTCGCTTACAATGTAGTTATGCGAAATGTTTTGCGTGCAACGTAGTGGCAGCTTGCACAAGGCCTGTTCGATGAAATGCAAGAGAGAGCAGTTTCCCCGGATATGTACACTTACTCTATGCTTATAACCCATTTTGGTAAATAGGGTTGTTTGATGACGCTTTATTTTGTCTTTCAGAAATGGGAAGAGATCGTGTGACGGGTGATCTCGTGTTGTATAGCAATCTAATTGAATTATCTCGTAAACTTTGTGATTACTCTAAGGCAATATCGGTTTTTTCGAGATTGAAGAGCTGAGGTATTTCGTCTGACTTTGTTGTTTGTAATTCGATGATTAGTGTGTTTGGAAAGGCAAAGTTTTTTCGTGACGCACGATTGCTTGTTCAAGAGATAAGGTTGAAGGGTGTTATTCCTGATACGGTAAGCTATTCGACACTTTTGAGCGTGTATGTTGAGAATCAAATGTTTGCTGATGTACTTTCAGTTTATTCTGCGATGATGGAGGCTAAGTGTCCGCTTGATCTTACAACATGCAATATCATGATTGATGTGTATGGCAAGGTTGATATGGCCAAGGAAGCTGACAGGTTGTTTTGGAACATGACGAAGATGGGGATTGAATCGAGTGTTGTTAGCTACAATACGCTTTTGCGTGTTTATGGAGAGGCTGAGCTTTTCGGGGAACCTATACATTTGTTTAGGTTGATGCAGAGGAAAGATATAGAGCAAAATGTTGTTACTTACAACACTATGATTAGTATTCATCGAAAATCTCTTGAGCATGAAAAGGCTAATAATCTTATTCAAGAGATGCAGAGGAGAGGGATTGAACCCCATGCCATCATTTATCAAAGAGCCAACAGACTTGATGATGCATCTCGGATAATGGATCAGATGGGCGATAATGGTACTTTAAATCTATGACTACGGGAACTTTATGACAATTTATGAAGTCTATAAATCTGTCTCCTCTTTTTCTCTCTCCTCTTCTAGACCGTCAGATCGGATTGTGGACGATTGAGATTGCTGAGCGGATACCACATAGGCAATACCCACCCGGTACTGAAAAATTTCTCATCGCATCAGATAATGAAAAAGGAACAAAAATTCCCACCAGTTCCGCACTACAACTGAACATTGTTAATCAAAATACACAAATACGCATGGGCACATCCTCATTCTCTTCTATTTCCATTCCACCATCTTCATTCCCATCCATTCGCACCAACACCTTCATCGCTTACCCAGTAACCACTTCAAAAATCCCAAAACACCCAAGAAAATGTCTCCTTACTTTCTCAATCTCGCCTTCTCCCACAAAACACATGTGGAAAAGAACAACCCACAAACGATCACAAACTGTTCACTTGGACCACAACGTCGACATGGGCGAGCTCTTATCATCAATCCAACAAACCACTCGGACGAGCACCAACTGTTCGACTTAATGTCACCGTACAAGAATAGGTCCCTTTCGATTAAATTCATGGTATCGCTTCTCTCTAAAGAACCCGACTGGCAACGTTCACTGGCTTTGCTTGATTGGATCAACGAACAGTCGTTGTACTCACCTTCTGTGTTCGCTTACAATGTAGTTATGCGAAATGTTTTGCGTGTAAAGCAGTGGCAGCTTGCATATGGCCTGTTCGATGAAATGCATGAGAGAGCAGTTTCCCCGGATAAGTACACTTACTCTACGCTTATAACCCATTTTGGTAAACAGGGTTTGTTTGATGACGCTTTATCTTGGCTTTCAAAAATGGAAAAAGATCGTGATGGGTGATCTCGTGTTGTATAGCAATCTAATTAAATTATCTCGTAAACTTTGTGATTACTCTATGGCAATATCGGTTTTGTCGAGACTGAAGAGCTCAGGTATTTCGCCTGACCTTGTTGTTTATAATTCGATGATTAGTGTGTTTGGAAAGGCTAAGCTTTTTCGTGACGCACGATTGCTTGTTCAAGAGATGAGGTCGAAGGGTGTTATTCCTGATACGGTAAGCTATTCGACACTTTTGAGCGTGTATGTTGAGAATCAAATGTTTGCTGATGCAGTTTCAGTTTATTCTGCGATGATGGAGGCTAAGTGTTCGCTTGATTTTACAACATGGAATATCATGATTGATGTGTAAGGAAAGGTTGATATGGCCAAGGAAGCTGACAGGTTGTTTTGGAACATGACGAAGATGGGGATTGAACCGAGTGTTGTTAGTTACAATACGCTTTTGCGTGTTTATAGAGAGGCTGAGTTTTTCGGGGAAGCCATACATTTGTTTAGGTTGATGCAGAGGAAAGATATAGAGCAAAATGTTGTTACTTACAACACTATGATTAGTATTCATCGAAAATCTCTTGAGCATGAAAAGGCTAATAATCTTATCCAAGAGATGGAGAGGAGAGGGATTGAACCCGATGCCATCATTTACCAAAGAGCCAACAGACTTGTTGATGCATCTCGGATAATGGATCAGATGGGCGATAATGGTACTTTAAATCTCTGACTACGGGAACTGTATGACAATTTATGAAGTCTATAAATCTGTCTCCTCTTTTTCTCTCTCCTCTTCCAGACCGTCGGATCACATTTTGGACGATTGAGATTGCTGAGCGGATACCACATTGGCAATATCCAACCGGCACTGAAAAATTTCTCATCGCATCAGGTAATGAAAAAGGAACAAAAATTCCCACCAGTTCCGCACTACAACTGAACATTGTTAATCAAAATATACGAATACGCATGGGCACATCCTCATTCTCTTCTATTTCCATTCCAGCATCTTCATTCCCATCCATTCGCACCAACACCTTCATCACTTACCCAATACCCACTTCAAAAATCCCAAAACACCCAAGAAAATGCCTCATTACTTTCTCAATGTCGCCTTCTCCCACAAAACACATGTGGAAAAGAACAACCCACAAACGACCACAAACTGTTCATTTGGACCACAATGTCGACATGGGCGAGCTCTTATCATCAATCCAACAAACCACACGGACGAGCACCAACTGTTCGACTTAATGTCACCGTACAAGAATAGGACCCTTTCAATTAAATTCATGGTATCGCTTCTCTCTAAAGAACCCTATTGGCAACGTTCACTGGCTTTCCTTGATTGGATCAATGAACAGGCGTTGTACTCACCTTCTGTGTTCGCTTACAATGTAGTTATGCGAAATGTTTTGCGTGCAATGCAGTGGCAGCTTGCACATGGCCTGTTCGTGAAATGCATGAGAGAACAGTTTCCCCGGATAAGTACACTTACTCTACGCTTATAACCCATTTTGGTAAACAGGGTTTGTTTGATGACGCTTTATCTTGGCTTTCAAAAATGGAAAAAGATCGTGTGACAGGTGATCTCGTGTTGTCTAGCAATCTAATTGAATTATCTCGTAAACTTTGTGATTGCTCTAAGGCAATATCGATTTTTTCGAGATTGAAGAGCTCAGGTATTTCGCCTGACCTTGTTGTTTATAATTCGATGATTAGTGTGTTTAGAATGGCTAAACTTTTTCGTGAAGCACGATTGCTTGTTCAAGAGATGAGGTCGAAGGGTGTTATTCCTGATACGGTAAGCTATTCGACACTTTTGAGCGTGTATGTTGAGAATCAAATGTTTGCTGATGCACTTTCAGTTTATTCTGAGATGATGGAGGCTAAGTGTTCGCTTGATCTTACAACATGCAATATCATGATTGATGTGTATGGAAAGGTTGATATGGCCAAGGAAGCTGACAGGTTGTTTTGGAACATGACGAATGTAGAGACTCGGAATTTCCATGAAATTCTTTATACCTTTTTACTCATTTCAAGTAATGTAAGTGAGTTGATTAATATTTTAAAATGTGTTTCGTTCTAAGTATTATATGAGTGTGTATATCTCGGTATGCCGGGGGTCTATTAAATGGTAGAAATACGTATTACAATGTTGTTTGGGTGTTTGGAGATGTTAAAAATGTGTTAGTAATGATCGGGGTTTGAATTGGTGAAGGTAGTAGGAATTTAGAAATTTTCGGTCTAGATACCGGTATGGGTTTTTCTTGATACCGGTATCCAGCTTCATTTTGAGCCGTCAGAAATTCTAGATACCGGTATGGGTTTTTCTTGATACCGGTATCCAGCTTCATTTTGAGTCATCAGAAACTCTAGATACCGGTATGGCTTATTCTTGATACCGGTATCCAGCTGCACTTTCTGCGAATTTTGAGCCCGACATTGGCTTCTATAAAAAGGGGTCCTTGACCCATTTCTTCTCTCCCAAAACCATGAAACAAACCCTAAAATCACCCCTCTACCTTCTCTCTTCACCCCCACCTCAAATCTTGTGATTTTAACCTCATTCCACCACAAATCTTCAACATCTACACATTGGGTTCGTGAATCTCACTTCAATTTCGGGTTTTGCACTCAAGGAGGTAAGAACACTTGATTTGGGTCTTGTTCTTTCTCCATTCACGTTTTTCCCCTCTCTCTCTTTGATTGTGAGTGTAACCTCACTCTTGTAACTCGTTTTTGACTTGAGATTGTCTCTTGAACGCGTAGTGGAGCTTCGGTAGAGGTCGTTCATGGAGTTTGGGGTTTTCTACACCTAGGGCTTCATTCATCTTCCATTTTTGAGCACATCCTTGAGGTAGGGGAACAATTTCTACACTCTCTAGTTGTATGCTTGTGATTTATGGCACATATCTTGTTTTTGGCTTCAAATTCCTTGAATTTCATGTTTTCCCCAATTTGTGTGGGTTTTCCCACTTTGTTTCTTTGATCTATGAAATTGTGTGTTGTTTGGTGAAATTGGGAGTGGAATTGACCTCCCTCCATGTTTAAATGTTGCCTA
Organism: Vaccinium myrtillus; assembly: GCA_016920895.1. Lineage (NCBI taxonomy): Eukaryota > Viridiplantae > Streptophyta > Magnoliopsida > Ericales > Ericaceae > Vaccinium > Vaccinium myrtillus. The sequence goes on from CM029274.1 coordinate 35,008,395, forward strand.
GCATTTCTAATTTGAGCCAAGACTATCTTATTTGTGATTGGGTTGAAATTCCACACCTTAGAGGTGAAAATCTGCACAGTGTACTGTTCATAGGCTACTGTCAAAAAATTTCCAGCTGCTGCCCTTGTCATTTGGGTGGCATTCGGCCACCCTTTGATGTCCGTTTGGTCCCCGATTGCTCAATACTTCATGAAATCGACCTTTGGCATTATTTCTTTACCTATGTTTTGACTCGAGGACTATGGTTTTATAAACAAATGTGTCCTTTTACATCACATGAAAGTTTGTTGGTTCTTCGAAGGTGTGTGTGTACGTGCGTGTGGCAAGATTTGTCGAAAGAAATGTGTTGGAGAAATAGACTTGGAAATTCAAAATGGTTTTGACTTTGAAATGAGATTTTTAACGAAATGATTTAAAAAGAACGAATTACATTATAGATACATTTATGCATTTGGGAGATAGACTAAAATACGTGGATGTATTGAAAGCTTATAGAACGACATAGTAAGAAGGGGATGTGCGCGTTGGTATACTAATGCCCGCCAATGTTTAAGTGAGTTGGTAAGCACATTGATTATAAATACTAGTGTGATGCCGTGTTGGGGAATATGATTGGCTCGTAGACACGTCTTCATAGAAATGAGGGTGCATTTAATGATTCCGGTGAGTGAATGAGTTTATGAAACGGAAAAGACATCATGTGTTACGTGGTGAATGAGTAGTTCTTGTGACAAAGCGGTATTTTGGTATTGAGAACTTGTGAAGATATCTTTTGTTTAAAAACCTTCGGTGTTCTACGGAATCAACGAAGCTTATGATGCCTCTACCTTCGGGTATTGAGAAGGAGTTGAGTTTCTGGTATTTGGGCACAAATCAACGGATCTTAATCTCGTTTTGAAAACTCTATTTTTTTTGTGAGCTTGTGTTGCTTCACCAAGGAAGGCCTTGAGTCTATACATTAGTATAGCATTGTGCCTTGGAATCGTTGGTTATTATTATGACCCGTGTATCGGGTAAGGCACGCGGAGCCTATGGAATCCGACAGAGGCACGCGGGGCCTACAGAACCCAGCAGAGGCACGCGGGGCCTACAGAACCCGGCAGAGGCGCGCGGGGCCTACAGAACCCGGCAGGCGCGCGGAGCCTATGGAATCCGGTCGTGGGATTAAATCCCTAACACTAATTGAAATGATGGTTATTCTTCAATGAAAGAAATGATGATGAGATGTCTTTAATTAAATGGGTTGGCTTCTATCCCAAAAGGCAATGAACTTATTTGATTTTCGTTAGATTTCTAAAGGGTTATTTTTAACAAAAATCGTGGACACTTTGGTGACATTTTTGGATACATTTAGTGCATATGGGCTCATGAAATATGTTGGATGCTTTGAAGTGCTTGTTCGTGTGACGGATATTCTTTATTAAGCACGCGTTTGATCTTTAACTTGACTAGTGTGAGTTAATGGATATACTTGATGAAATTAAAGAGAATACTAGGATGTTTCCAAGTTAACATACACATTAAAATAGTGATTACCAGGAAAGAAATAGAAAGTGAATGTTGAAGTTGGGTTTAAATTGAGTGAATGGAAACAAAGGAAGAGAACCTACATTTCTTTACAACTTTTGTTGGTGTGAAATTATGATTTTGTGGAGACGACCTTTATGAGGGTTGTTGGATACGAATGACTAGACCACTAGTAAACATACGGAAGATCAAGTTGGTGAATAGGGACATTGAGATTTACAATGAGGTTAGAGGGAAGTTCTATTATTCGTTATCTAAATGTTATATCGTTGAGGTATGCTGAATGAAGCGTGAAGTGTTATTATTCGGTCGCTATAATCAATTGATATGTTTGGTGGCTTGGTTGCTAATTGTCAATCGTATGATATGTTTCATGTTCATTATATCTTGTTGTGAAATTTTGTGTCTGAAACGAAAAGGGGATACCTACTGGGCGAAGTGAATGCTCACCCCTTTCCTGTTTCAGCCTTTCAGGTTTAACCAAGCGGCTTGAATTGGGTTGCGAGGGATGCATGACATTTCTGAAGCATGGCATGAAAGCATTTTTTTTTTATCATCAGAAATCTCATCATTTGAAATTCAAAGTTGTAATTAAACCTCCCTTTTTGAAAGAATGTAATATTTTTGGAGAAACAATTTATATGGGACACGGGTACAACAATTTGAATCATCGTTTATTGTCAATGTAGCGTTGTGAGATGACTTTTGGACTAATTTATGAGTTTATTGAGATATCTCCCAGAGAAAAATGTTTATTCATTTATGTTGAAATTCGAGGGCGTGACAACGAAGATGGGGATTGATCCGAGTGCTGTTAGTTACAATACGCTTTTGCGTGTTTATGGAGAGGCTGAGCTTTTCGGGGAAGCTATACATTTGTTTAGGTTGATGCAGAGGAAAGATATAGAGCAAAATGTTGTTACTTACAACACTATGATTAGTATTCATGGGAAATCTCTTGAGCATGAAAAGGCTAATAATCTTATTCAAGAGATGCAGATGAGAGGGATTGAACCCGATGCCATCATTTACCAAAGAGCCAACAGACTTGATGATGCATCTCGGATAATGGATCAGATGGGCGATAATGGTACTTCAAATCTATGACTACGGGAACTTTATGACAATTTATGAAGTCTATAAATCTGTCACCGAGGAAACTATACCAAACTATACCAATATAAATTGAAGGTCTTTTTGGTTGGTTTCTCTGTCAATAATGCATTTGTACGTTTTCACTGAATCATTCCTTTTAACGCATCACAATAATGTCATGATGTTGTTTTTTATGGTCATATGCTTTTCATGAATCTCTACCATGTATCTATGCCTTGTCTTCTTTGCTTTGACTTTAGTCATATTCTATGTGAGAAAGAACTGATGATTTTGCTCCAAGTATCAGCTTCTCTCATGCATTTTGTGTTGATAAACCAACTATTTGGAATACGTTTTCTGTTATATATTCAAGTACTTCTGGATGTGTATTACACCATGTTGTTCAAGAGAATCAAGGTCAATATTGTTGAAACGCTCCTTTTTTCCACCCGTAATGACCATGACGATACACATCCAATCCCACTAAAATAGGAAATAGAATAAAATCCCAAGCAATGTGAGTTTGAATTATCCTAAGTCAAATACGAAAGTGAACCTTATTTCTTGGAAGGGAACCCAGATTGAGAAAAGAAAAATTCTTTTTCCAATTAGTAATTTTTTTAACGCAACATGAGGTCGGATTATCCTAAGTCAAATATGAATTAACTGGAGGGGAAATCAGATTGAGAAAATCTTTTTCAGTTAGTTTTTCCCCCAACTTGGGTCAATGTAAGTAATCACCATTGTGCTCATCAGATTCTATATAACGTAAAGGGTAGTTGTGCATCTGTACCAAAGAACTCTACAATTTTGAATTAGAAAAAGTATCAAAATGGGTTGGGTGGAAAAAGAGTTGATTGTTATGACAGTGGCAATGGTGCTATTGTGTGAAGCAGCAAATTAAAGGCCCAATTCAAGGGATTTGAAGAGCCACTCAAATGTAAAACCCTAGAGTGCCCTCCATACAAGGTGATTGAAAGCCAAGGGGACGTTGAAATTCGGAGCTATGAGAATGCCGTGTGGATGTTTACTCCCCAAATCAACTCAAAATTCTTGGAAGATGGTTTTCCCATAGGCTTCAAGATGTAAGCATCTCTCTCTCTCTCTCTCTCTGGTCTGAAGAGAATTTGTGTACGCTATTTCCTCTGTCCGAAAGGATTGGCCAGTGCCAGTCATTCACGTAGAATTTTTAAAACAGTTAGTTGGAGGATAGTAACTGTCCGTGTGTAAACATCACATCACCTGAGATAACATAGTAACAAGAGTCGGTGAGCATATATAGCAATTGTATGATATACAATCATTGTTTTAGATCTAAATATCCATTATTGTAGGTTGTTATTTTTGCAATGCCATTCCTCCCCATGCATTTCTGTTTTATTTACAAATTCTGTTTGAAAACATTTTCCATGTTCAAGTTTAACACTACTTTTCTAGATAGCACCATCTGGCATATTAGATTGAGCATAGCTTAATTTAGTACGTTAGCAGGAGTTGTAAACCTAACGTAAACAATGCCATGGAACTCATTTTTCAAATAGTTGAAGATACAAATTGTCTACGCAACTGATCTAGAAAAAAATCGTTAACACATGCGAGTTGATATCGATCATCTTCTAATACATTTTTTTGGATGACATGCTGACTCTTCGAGTACTTTCACGGCGAAAATCAGTATGATAGCTCCCGTCTTTGTTGATGTAAATCCTTCAACTCCTTCGAGCAGTCAATCGTCGGTCCTCTGCTTTTACTTGCCACAAAAGTAGCAAAAGAGCCCTCCTAGCTCTCTCTGATGAGGTTTGTCCTGTGACGCTACCTAAGCATAAGTATGTTGCCGTGTTGAGAATTAACGATCCTCGTTTGAGAGACCCATAGTCGGTAGAATTCCTAGTTTTTGTATTGAAACAAAGACTAAAGGGCACCCCTTGTGAATCAGCCATTGCAAAAACAATTGGTGGTGGTGTTGTGCCATGCATTTTGTTAGACAATGATAAACAGGTCACAGCTTGCAATTGCACTGTCCCAGTTTGACCTCTCTATAAGAAAAGGCAAGACAAAAAGGAGGAAAAAAATGACAAACAATTAGGTAAATAGAGAATCAACATTAATCACATTATACCATGCTAGAACTTGTGGCTCATATGAAGAGGTATTGAGAAGTTTTACGAAAGACCAGATGCTGAGCGGAGTGGAGCAAGGGAAGCGCAGCTGATTGGGCTGGGCCATGGGCCCAATGGTTTGGGGGGTGCGGGGGGCATGGTATGGTATTTTTTAGGGTTAGAATAGAATAGGCGTGTATAAAAACTTTCTATTGTAAAACCCTAGACTACTTCATCAAATAACGTACTCGCTCCTGTAGTGGTACCGGGTTTTGGGGAACCACACAAAATCCTGTGTTGATTTCTTTACTGTCGTATTTTGTGAAATGAAAAAGACAAGAATATCGAATTCCATGTTTTGAACTTGCACGTAGTTCATAAAGTGAAAGAAATCAATCCAAATAGTTGACAGAAAGGCAAACACTCAATGATCCAAAGCCATAATAGGCGCAAACCTGTGGAACACAAAACAATAAACACATTTCAGAATTGATAACTCGGGCAATACTTTCACAAGGCATTATCAGTTAAAACTACTATTCAACTAAAAAGGCAAAGCAAGGGAAATTTAAATGAATTGGAAAAATATAGCACAAATCTAATAAAGTCAATGCAGTGCCACTGAATGAATCAAGGGAATGAGTGGTTTTGGTATTGAAAAAAATCCCTGATCACTAAACTGGACCAAATCGAAGTGGCGTTGAACGGGACCAGCAGGAAATCCCGAATCACTGATTCAGGGCTCTTAGGTTGTGAGGGTGTTCGTGATTACATCTTGTCATTGCCAGCATTTATGAAAGAGCCAACAGACTCGATTATGCATCTTGGATAATGAATCAGATGGGCGAAAATGGTACATCAAAACTATGACTACGGGAACTTTACAATGATTTATGAAGTCTAAATCTGTCACCGAGGAAACTACGCCACTGTAAATCAATAGTCTTTTTGGCTGGTTTCTCTGTGGATAATGCATTGTACCTTTTCACTGAATCATTCCTTTTAACACATCAAAATAATGTCATGATGCCGTTTTTTTACGGTCATATCCTTTTCATGAATCTCTGCCATGTATCTATACCTTGTCTTCTTTGCTTTGACTTGGTCATATGCTATGTGAGGAAGAACCAATGATGTTGTGCCAAGTATCGTCTTACCTCATGCATTTTGTGTTGATAAACCAACTATTGGAATATGTTTTCTGCTATATTTTCAACTACTTCTAGATGTGTATTACTCTATATTTTTCAAGTGAATCAAGGTCAATATATCGGTTAAATCCACTGTTGAAAGAGCTTGATATAATTTCTTCTGCGTCTATTTTCATATGTTTTGTTCAAGTTAGAAAATTTCTAATCTAGGCACTGGACGACCACCTAATGCCTAGGCGGGGACTAGTCACTCTAAGTGGCCGATTTTTAGAACACTATTCTATTTTTCTTCTCATTTCAATGTTCAAAGACGCATAATGTTTTAATGAAGTAGATCGAAGGTAGCGAATATGTAGTGGGCCGAAGCCAGTTTCACATGGGCCTGTCTATATGGACAGCCCAAACCCTAAAGAAGGCTCGTTGGACAGAACATATGTGGGCCAAACTGACTGCTCACCCGTTTTGTGTAGCCCAATGCGTAGGCCCGGTGTTAAGATTCAATGGTGTCGGGCCAGCTGGCTGAAGGGACCCGACCCAAAAATTAATTCGGGGTATCATTGTGGCATCACGCTCCGGACACCTAAGTTCAGACATGAGTCTATCAAGTGTCATCCATGACATCACTAACCAAAACGGTTGCAGGTGAGGTCATGCGCTTGTGCCGGGCATGAGATACTTGGAGACCAAGTACAAACCGCTTATGTATACCTAGGGATTTACCAAAGGGAAAGGTACTTCTAGATCTGATATTTGTTGTTTCCTTTCTTCTTCTTCTCCAAGTACTAACTTAGGCATCGGAGTGCCATCCAACGACTTTAGCCAGGGTGACACTAATGGTTGTGTCCTTTTCTAGGCAAGGGAAAGGAGCTTGACAGAGTACGAGTTGAACCGGTCGAGCTCTTCAAAACACCACCCCACACAACACTACTAGTCTTGTTTTTAGTGAGTTTTTAAAAAGCCATTTGTAAAATAAAAGAAGGTTCAATTTAGCAGCTACTCTACCTCCAACGGTAGAGTTGCTATTCGAATAGTTATTGCTATAATATAGGACATATATTGTCATATTATTATGCTATAGCAATGTTGTTCCAATGGTGTGAAATCTATTTCTTTTAATTTTTCACAAAGTGTCAATTATTTGAATTTCCACATATTAAATTTTGCATTAGAGGAGAGGTACTAAATGTCAACTATTCAATTGAAACTATAATTGGAGTGATCTCATTCGGCATGTCATGTTATTTGACATTTTGATTTTGAGATGCTCTACGTCAAGTAGGTTATCAACATCAAATAAAAATTTTAATTTTTTCTCCACAATCTCTCCTCATGAGGTATGTCAGAACTTACGAGTAGCGACTACATTTTGATTAAATATTTACATAATGTCTACATGTCCAGAAAGGGCCTGCAGAATTTGAAAATCAGTGGTCCAGATTCACTTGGAGTGAATAAGTGAATCTGGACCATTGATTTTCAAATTCTGGATAAACTTTGAGTTTATTTTCTGAATATGTAGTAGTGTTGTTTCCATTTCTGAATATGTAGTAGTGTTGTTTCCAGAGGCGGAGGCTTGTAGGGGCCGCGGGTGCCCCCCCCCCCCGTTTTCTATTTCGGAGTATATTTTGCATATTTTTTATACATATATATTTTTAAAAAATATAAAATTTCAAAAATAATTAAAAAGTAAGAATAATTTTCATTTCAAAAATACTAAATTATAGAGAATGATAATGTGCAAGAATGATAATACGTTTATCGAATGATATGATAAAAACAACTCGAGATTAATTTTTCAATTTATCAAAACTGTCTCATAAAAACTCGAAAGACAGGATAGTCTTTGAAAATCATCAAATCAAGATTTTTTTTCATGATTCGGCCCCCTCCGACTTCGATTCTTGGCTCCGCCATGGGTTGTTTCATACGAAAACGGCAAAATAAAAAAGAAAAAGAAGAAAGAACAATGCTAATACGTGCTACCCAACTTGGCACCTTATGGACATGTGAAAATCCTAGCTACAGATTATTATACTGGATAATATTGTACACTGTCCTAATAAAATACCCAAATGTCTTTTGATCGCTTAAAAAAGGTCAATGGTATGGTACAGCAAGACACATGCCAATTGCAAGTTTCCATTGAAGATACATCTTCTTACTGTGGTTGAAGAAATGGACACAGGTCCTTATAGTGCCCAAAGGCTTTAATCTCCTGTAATGCGCATTTGACCCGTCCATTTACGTAATTAATAGTACTTAAATATGCTTGTTAACACTTATCAGTAATCGTGCCTATGCGAATCTGAATTACCGATTGCGGAGATGAACGGTTGGATAAGGGCACTATACCCTTGTAGTGCTCCAAATCCGGTCAAAATATTAGTTATTTTCTGTAAATTAAATATGTTGGCAATGAAAAATATTCCCTCGCAAATACATTGGCAACGAAATAAAATGCTTTTGACAAATTTGTCTTTTTTTCTTATTTTTGTCTTTATTTATTAAATTTTGAGTTTCGTTTATAAACTTTTACTTTTCTGATTCCTTTCCACGAATCATCTCTTTTTTTTTTTCTTTTTGAACGGCAAATTTTTTTTTATTTCCATTTATCACAAGGATAAAAAAACAAAAAGAATGCAATAGGAAAATATATAAAAGCATTGAGAGAGTTTCGGAAAATGCATAATACTCTTCTTTCGTCGAGACGAACCATCTACAAAGAGAAGAACGAGGAGAAGAAGAAGGAGGTGAGAGCAAGACAAAAAATAAAAATAAAAATCACAATCGAGTCAACTGCAACTCTCAATGTGGAGAGGCACTGTAGCTCAAATTAAATAGTTGAGGCTGGTGCAGAGCCGGCTCATACTTTTGGGAGGCCTAAATCGAACTTGGGGGAAAAAAAAAAATGAGGCCCACCCTATATTTTGTATACAAAAATTGGCCGATAAAGTGTCTTTATAAAAACTATTACAGAAGATTTACCATTACAAATGCAAACCTATAGTTATCCAAAAATATACAACCGCAGAGGTGGCTCCACCTTAGGGTGTGGGTGGTCACCCGAACACCCTGATTTTTTTTTTTAGTTAGAGATACATGTAATTTTTTAATTTTTATTTATTTTTTGTCATTTTGAACACCCTAGCCACAATTTTTGAACACCCTATACAAAATGTTTTTGAACAAATAAGCCCACAACATATTTGAATACCAACCCAATTAGAGCCCATCCTAAAATAAATAAGGGAAAGAGAAAATAAAAAAATAAAAAGAATAGAATAGAAACGGGAAACATATGGGTTTTGATCATTCCGGACCCCCTGTCCTTTATTTTTACTTTTTTAAATAGAATAGAAACGTTACACATTTTTTTCGTAGGGAAGTACTTGATTTTTACTTTTTTAAACATGGGAAGTGGGGCTTCAACCCCGTTAAAGAACTTGATTAGTTCTTTAATTTAGTATTTTTAAAAAAAACATGTACGAGAGTCCTTTATCGGGAAGTACTTTATTTGGTGGCATTTGTTGATATTAGTAGATTTTTTTTTTGTATGTATAGTTATGGTTTCTCGATGACATTCGAACATTTGTCGCCTCGCACTTTTAGCGGCAAACGTACAAAATTGTATTGGGCTTAGTATATATATGTAGGGGTCCTAACTAATTGGGGGGCCCTAAAAATTTTGGTTTTTTGGGGGCCTAAATCGGCCGGTTCATAGGATTGCCCTATGAGCCGGTACTGGGCTGGTGGAGCTTGTTTTAGTGTTTTTGGAAGCTTAAATAGCTAAATGTAAGGTTTGCCTAGCTCTTGTATTTTCTCTAAGCTATGTGATAAGTATAAACCGGCCTCAGCCTGGCAAAGAGAGCTCAGCACGATGTGCGAAGCTCGGTTCAAACGGGCAGCTTAGTCGTGAGTTAGGACAAGACCCAGAATGGGCTACACCAAGGGAGACCTGACCTCATGAGATCAGCCTAAGGGCTGACCTAGCCATAAGAGCACAGCTCATTGTATATTCAGCTCTTCCAAGGGCCAGCTTTGTGAGCAAGGTAGTTAGGCATTATCCGATTTAAAGTATATCTCTGTGGACATAATTAAACGTAATGTCTAAGGACTTAAGAGGCTTATCACCTTGAAAGGAATAAGTCCCAACGATCCCAAGGGATAAAGATAAAGAACCGAGATGCCATAAGGAGTCCTAAATCCTAAAGGGGTTAGGAGTCCTAAGAGCAAAAGGACACCGTTGGTGCTAATCCACAACCCTAAGTCCAAGAGACCTAATCCCAATGGGATTCTACCTTCTACGCCTATATAAACATGTCTCCATTGACCCATTGAGGTAGGACATTTTCTCCACGGAGAAACACTACAACTCGTCTTTGTTTACTTTCAACAAACTTGACTTAGGCATCGGAGGGGTGTTGGCTGACGCCACACCGGTGTCTTAGTTCTTTTTGCAGGTGATCGATCTCGGTAGCGATGATCCAAGAAAGCAGATGAAGAACTCATTATCCAGGTGAGCCCAAAATCGCTTCATCACTATGAAATTGCAATAAGATGGAATCTATAATGATTTTTATCGTATAATAAGCTGCTGTACACAAAAGTCTACCAAATTCACCTGACTTGGGCCTTGGGAATAGAAAATGATGCAGGCAAGAGAACACTGAACCAAGCATTTTCTGGGAGGACCCACTGATATGTGTTCCAGAGAACAACCAAAGATGCTAGAGAAAAACTCCAGAGAGATTGAAGAGAAGACACCAAAGAAATCATCACCAACTATTGGGTAATTTTAGTTATATGATTCGGACTAGTTGATCTTATGAACTCATCATGGAGGTAACCCTACTACAAACTAGACTGGTTCAACAGTAAAAGCTTCAACCAAACACACAGTACATAATAGGAAAAAGGCTGTTGTAAAGTACCGAGGGGTGCAGTTCAAAAAAAGTACCGAGGGGTGTTTCCCAAATGATTTTATGAGATAAAATTGAGTGTTGATAAAATCTTAGGCCTTGTTTCCCGAACAATAAAATCAAGACTTGATTTTATTAAATGAGGAAGAGGTTTGATAAAATCAAGATTTGATAAATGATTTTATCAAATCTTGATTTTATCCTAAATGAGGAAGAGGTTTGATAAAATCAAGTGTTGATTTTATCAAATCTTGATTTTATCCCGATTTCATCGTTTGGGAAACAAGGCCTGAGTTTTTATGAAGGTGTGATAAAATCGCTTGTTTTTCCAAATGATAAAATCTAGTTTTAATAAACTCCATCCAATGCCTTTTATTTGATAAAATCCAGTTTTTTTTTTTTATGATTTGAGGACTAGTGATTTTAGCAGATTTTATCATTTGGAAAACTCACCCTAAAAAGAACAATAGATAAATTTACAGCATAAAGGTACATGTCAATGTAGAAACCTTTATTGCTGAAAGCTTGAGGCTATGTCTGCCTTTTCTCTTCTTGTTGGATTTAAAACCGTTGATTTCTTTGTTGTTGAGATAGTGCAAGGAAAATGATACACGTACAGCACAAAGCTCCAACAAAATTCTCCGCCACTGCTAAAAAAAAAAAAAAAAAAAAAAACACTCAAAATTTCAAAACCAGATCAGGGACTCCCTCCCCCGCTCCCATTTCACTCGACCAAACACAGAGAGAGACCACCACCGCCGCCGAACGACCTCCTCCCTCTCCTCCTCCTTCTTCCTCCCTCTCCACCTCCAGCGGCTGCCGCCGCTGCTGCCAACAGATGACCAATACCAGCTTCCAGCAATCTCCCTTTGAAACAGAAGGTCAGTCACACACTCTCTCTCTCTCTCTCTCTCTCTCTCTCTCTCTCTCTCTCTCTCTCTCTCTCTCTCAGCGCTTGTTCCATTCATAGAGATAACCCCAATTCAAAACCCTAATCGGTTGAAAAAACTAGCGTTTTAATTCGAGAATTTGAACCACCTAATTCGAAAACCCTTAGTTCGAAATTATCAAATCTTGACATTTTGATACTTCCTGTGTAGCCTAGTTTATTGTATGTTCTAAATTGTATGTTGCATCTCTCCACAGTCCACATACTTAGTACAACAGGCATACAATATTGAAGATCCTCACCAGTCGAATAAGCGAGAGTATATGGTTTTAGCCAAGGCATCCCTACTACCTAGAGCACCATCAGGATCAATCGTTCTCGTAATTACTTCCTCGGGTGTCACCATTACACGCTGAATCATCGCATCTTCGAAGATCTTGGCATCGCACCTATAAAATCACCTTGGCCAACAGCTATTCAAGGTTTCTACCCATTAAAATTAGATTAAGGCACATAAGGGAATAATCAAAACAGAGGTCCAATTAACCCATTTTTGTGCTATTCGAATTAGGGGTTTTTCAATCATGAACCCTAGTTTCTCAAGAATTAGGGTTTCCAATTAAAAGTTATCTAGATGAATAAGAGAGAGAGAGAGAGAGAGAGAGAGAGAGAGAGAGAGAGAGAGAGACCAACCTTCGTGTGGGTCTGGTTCGAAGAGATCGCTGGGTAATGTACTGGGTTTGTGCCGGCGAGGGTCATCTGTTTCAGAGCTTTCTCGGCGGTGGCGACGGAGGCAGTGGCGGTCGCTGGAGGTGGAGAGGGAAGTTGGAGGTGCTGGGTCGCCGGTGGTGGTGGAATGCGAGGTGGTTGCCCTCTTTTTGTGTCTCTTTAGTCGAATGAAATGGGGGAGGGGGAGAGAACCAAGATCTGTTTTTTTTTTTTTTTTTTTTTTTTTTCAGCAATGCCAAAACGACGTTGTTTTGGCTGTTGGAGAACTTTGTTGGAGCTTTGTGCTGTATGTGTATCATTTTCGATAGTGCAACCCATCTAGCATGGGAAAATTTAAACAAGGCTATGAATTTATAGGTATCAGTATAGGACTACAACTAACACAAATAGCTATTCTAACTAAGAAACATTAGAAATTGTTACTGTATAAAACAAGGCTATGAATTTATAGGGATCACAAGGCATATTTATAGGGGTCACAGTTCAAAAAGAAAAAAAGAAAAAATTTACATATAAGGGTTGTCTTGGTACAAATTTGCTTGGAAATGAGCTTTATCTAGATTTAGTACCGAAATCAGGTGCTTTTACCGCATAACAAAATCTAACAAAACAATCAAAGTTCATACAACTGAGATTGATAATGATCGATGCTTCCAATCAAACTTCGTATTCTTAATTTAAATGTTGGGCCATGAAAAACAACACGTTGTAGCAACAGAAGAAAAAAAAAATTGTACACACAACTTAGTTTAAATGGTTACTTGTGTTCGGGTCCTTCTGAAAACAACACACCCAACTTCACACACACACACACAAAAAAAAAAACTTCATAGACAACAAATCTAGATCCCCTTAAATGAAAACCATCTCTCCACTATACGTGGGCTTCATCTCGACAGCCCCAAATGAAGATCTCCTCCGTCCCAACGCCCTACTTTCTTAACCGACTCATCAACCCTGATTCCAATGATTTACCCATAAAGTACCTTAATTAATTACCTCAATCTCATCCCACTGCTATCAATTAAAGCGAACTAATCATGAGATTTAGGCAATCATCATCTCCATTTCTATTTCTTTGCTCTTCCCGAATCTCCTTGGCCAATTTTTCTGCAGAGCTTGTACACATCTCCGACTTAATTTCGCGAAGTTCGTTTAGATTACCAAAAGCAATGGGGATCTACTTCAGTTGGTAGCAACTTACAATCACTATGTGGGGGTGTCGATTCTGGGGTGAGCCTCCTGTGAACCTCTTGAGCCGCCTGAGGGCTCCGCCTAAGCGCTCTTCCCTAGCGCTCCATCCGAGCGCTTTTCGCCTAGCGCTCCGTCCGAGCACACTTCTCCTAGCGCTCCATCCGAGTGCTCCTGCCTGGCCGACGGGCTAGGACGAACCTCGCCTAGGGCCTTCGCCTGAACCTTTTTGCCTGGTGCTCCGTCCGAGCGCACTTCTCCTAGCACTCCATCCGAGCGCTCTTGCCTAGCCGACGGGCTAGGACGAACCTCGCCTAGGGCCTTCGCCTGAACCTTTTTGCCTAGCGCTCCGTCTGAGCGCACTTCTCCTAGCGCTCCATCCGAGCGCTCTTGCCTAGCCGACGGGCTAGGACGAACCTCGCCTAGGGCCTTCGCTTGAAAAGATGACCTCACTGGAAGTCTAGAAGCACGTCGGAGAAGAGGGCCTGATTCCTTGGAGCACGCCGGGGGGGAGGACCTAAGTCCTTGGAGCACGCCGGAAGGGAGAACCTGAGTCCTTGGAGCACGCCGGAAGGGAGAACCTGCACAGGGGAGCAACCACGTTAGTGCCTAGCCCGGACGGTGGTGGTCCGGGAAGGCACTCCGATGGTAAAGTCAGCGACTGAGGGAGAAGTATAATGGACGCAAGAGCTTCAGAGTTTCTAGAGAGAGAAAGTGAGAGAGAAGGGTTGAACATTGTGAAAACTCTCTCCCTCTTCAGGTTGGGGGAGTATGCCTTTTATAGGCAAGGAGTTGGTTGGGCTCCGAGCCCTCCACGCGCCTCACGCGCCATCGGTTCCCTAGGCAAATCACGTGGCCCAGACAGGGCGCTGCCTGCACCTTGTCGCTTTAGATGACGCCGCTCCTGTCACCTATCACGACTTTTGCAGCACGCCACCTGACATGCCGCCTGACACACGCCACCTAATGTCACATTTGATATGTCAGGCATGCGTGATAGGGACCCTTCGGAACCCATCGGTTCGGGAAAGGAGTGCCCAACTCGGGAAAGAGCGCTCGGATTGACAAGGGGTGCCTGGCTCGGCGATGAGCGCTCGGATCGACAAGGGCGTCCGTTCAGCAAGGAGCGCCCGGCTCAGTAAAGAGCATCCAGTTCGGCAAGGAGTGCCCGGCTCGGGAAAGAGCGCTCGGATTGACAAGGGCGTCCGTTCGGCAAGGAGCGCCCAGCTCAGTAAAGAGCATCCGGTTCGGCAAGGAGTGCTCGGATTGACAGGGACGCCCGTGCGGCAAGGAGCGCCCGGCTCGGGAAAGAGCGCTCAGATTGGCAGGGGCGCCAGGTGTGGACGGCCCACCGAGATGCGATGCGATTCGCGTTCGAAAAGATTGTGATTGTTTGAGTCGCCACCCGGATTTTAGGTCCGAACCCGAGAAACCGATAAAAAGATGACTCATTTACCCATTTGAAAAAGGATTTCACTGATCTTGATAAAACCAAAAATTTCTCGGATTCGGGGGTTTGGTTACGAGAGGGGAAGGGTTTTACGACACCCCTCTCGCCCGGTCCATGAACCGGTCTCTACTCGATGTTCCGTGGGATTTTAAAGAATATTCAAAATTCGATTTATTCACAACATAGGGGGGTTGGGGATGGGAACCACATAAACGATAAAAACATGAAAGATATACCTAAGGTGGATGCTTGTGCTTGATGGTTTACATGAATGATGATGATGATGATAAATGGAATTATTACAAATATTTGCAAAGAAATGAGAAATTACAGAAATTATACAACAAACCCAGAAAATACAAACATTGTGGCCCAACAAACTGTTTTGCAAACTGAATTCCAGAATAGGAGTTGAGCGCTCAAAGACGGAGGCTTGAGCGCTCAAGCCCTTCAAACCAGCTTGAGCGCTCAAGGACCATGGCTTGAGCGCTCAATCCAGCCTTCCCCTCTGTGAAACTACACCCTTTTTGTAACTTCTTTTCGTGATCGATCACTTTTTAAGGACTTTTCAGGAGAAACAGATACAAATAAATTGATCAATCTCATAAAGAAGGATGAAAAGAATGTAATTTCGATGAATCCCCAAAGAAATGTTTGAAAATAGAAGGAAAGAGGGGAATCCAAGTCCTGAGCACAACAATAATAACTCACACACACACGATTAACAAGTTACATCAAGATCCATCATTGAATCAACTAATAACCCATAAAACACCCAAGAACAGCTTGAGCGCTCAAGTTAATGACCTTGAGCGCTCAAGCTCAAGCGTAAAACCCCTACCAGTTTCGACTTAAAAAAATGATCGATGATTCTCAGGACCTCAAACATTTTACACATGAGTAAAGAAAGAAAATCCAACCACCGTTCTGCATTTAAAATGGTAAGTTCACAAAGGTTTTGGGCTTTGATCATTATAATATAGTTAATTAATACTCATGCATGTGTTTTTGAAATAGAAATGAACTGTTTTAAAGATATCATGAACACAGATAACCATTGTATGATGATCGAAGCCAGAAAGGAACTCGAGATTCACAAAAAAGAATTTAACCAGAAATGGGCTTGAGCGCTCAAAGCCTGAGGCTTGAGCGCTCAACCCCCGTTGCAACTGTAATTTTGAAAATGGTTTTTGAACAACTCTCAGACCTCTGTGAGTTCAAAACAAGTAAAAAGAACTTGCTTGAACACACTGGTCTTCCTCAGAAGAACCAAAACAGTGAGACTTTCACATTTCGACTACCTTTCTGGAATACTTGAAGTTTGGACTTGATTCTGGGCTCGGGGTTGGATGATTGTGGATGATTCAGTCTATATTATGAACGAATTAGACAATGTGGGAGGTTGGTTGGTGATCAAGAGCTTAATTTCTGGTTTTTGACGAGTGGTATTGCAAATGGTTTTGATGGTTGAAGGAGTGGTTTTGTAGAGAGAGAGAGAGAGATGATCGAATTTCTGAAAGATTTTGGAGCTGGAGTGTGAGAATCGGTCCCTTCCAAAACCGGGGGTAGTGGGTGGATTTTATAGAGTGAGTGGGAGGGAAGAGAGGAGAGAGAAAGAGTGGGTTTTGTATTTGGGGGTATTTTTGGGTGTATTTCTGGAGTTAGTGGGGTGTATATACGTATAGAGATCGTAGCAGATCATCCCCAGACGCTCCCATGCAGAAAATCTCATGATTAGATATTCTGCAGGTTGCTGACTGGATCAGAGTTGAGCGCTCAAAGCCGTGGGCTTGAGCGCTCAAGGTGCTTTCTCCTGGTTGAGCGCTCAAGGCTAGGGGATTGAGCGCTCAGGGTGCTTGATGGCAGATTGCTGGCTTAGCTTGGTTCAACAGTGTTTGGTTTGGTTTGGGTTATTTTGGTTGCTGCTTGGTTAATTTGGTCAAGTTCAAGTCAAACTTACAAGTTCCAGGTAATCATGATTGGTCCGCTTCATCATTGGAAATGCTCGAGTGCATTTTGGATTCAAAATTGGGGTGTCTACACCAGGCTAGGCAAAGAGCGTCCGGCTCGGCCCCGAATGATGAGCCCGCCTAACGCCTAGCGGATCAGTATGCCTAGCGCACTTATCCGCCTAGCGCCTAGCGAATCAGTACGCCTAGCCGGTGACTCCACCTAGCCCATAGCGGATGAGTCCTCCTAGCGGCTGAGGCTAGTGTGGACATTGGTTTGTGAGGACCTTTGTGGGAAGAGGGCCCCTACACACTATGACCTCAAGTTTCGGAAATTGATCTTCAGAAACATTCCACTCCTCGATATCTAGATTGTTAAACTTCAAGTACTTGAGTTGAGGGAACCCCTCAAGTTCACTTGCGTCCCAAACTGGTCCAGCACAGGCATACCTGCCACACGCAGGCCTTCTTCTCCCTTTTCCTCACCCTCAAATGGAGTGAAGTTTGAAGAAAAAATGGGTTAACTAATTTGTGTAAGTAAAAATGTAGCACTAAAAATAAGTTAAATAATCAAATGGAGATCTAATGGGAAACTCCGTTATCAAAATCACATGATTAACGATTATATGTATGTTCCGGGTTATGTCAAGCCTTTTGGAGTTCGTAATTGGCTTATTTTGCAATTGGGGTTTGGGAGGTAAAGTTTTAAGGTTTGAGTACGTCTAGATGCTCCACTCAAGTGCTTTTAAGCTTCATTGTCAAGTTGATGCCGCGCCAAGTATTTTGAGGACTATCCGAAAAGGTATAGCCATGCATATTATTTACGCATTTAGGTCATTCAAATGTCTCGTTTTATCGTGCATGGTATTGGATTAACTTGTGCATTGATTAACCTTTAAAATCCCATGATTTTAATATTGGTTTTTGGCTTTCAATAGGCTGCGTTTGCTTGAGTCTGCGGACGCTTGTTTATCTAGTGGCATCCTTTGACATGTTTTAATCTTGACCATTTAGATCATTTTAATAGAGTTATCAAGCATCTGCAGACCCGTGTTTCTGAACATCCTCTATTGTGCCAAGTGTCTTAATCCTAACAGAGCGTCTGCTTGCGTTTGCACGCGTCTGTCAACTTTTTAAGTAGCCAAATGTCATGTTTTGAGTGGCTATCTTGCTGGCCACGAAATGCATACTATATAAGCTCTTTTTCTCATTTTAGGGTACACACTTCATTAAAAATCAATCCCCTTTTTAGAGAGAGAGTCTTATCCCTTCTCTCCTTTTTGTGAACTTGATATTCTTGGTGATTTGAGCTTGCTCCTTTCATCTTTATTCAATCTAGATCTTTTCTCTCAATGGATTGACCCTAGATTGATTTTAGTTTTCAAAATCCTTCATAAAAATCAATTTTTTTTTCCATTCATCATGGTTGGGTGCCTTCTAGTCTATTTGGCCGGATGATCTGGAGCCGTGGTGATGCGGAGATCGAGATGGTGATTCTCGTGAGTTCATGAATTCAAGAAGGAGCATGAGGTGCTAGTTCAAGAGTTGGAGCTAGGAATAGCAAGTGACCTGTGGGTAAAATTCCTTGTCTTTCAACTTCTTATACCTTTTGAATTATGCAACATAAGTAGAGTAAGGTCGTGGTTTTTTTTATGCTTAGGGTGTTAGACCCTAAGTAGTTTCCACGTGTATCGTGTGTCTTGTCCCCTTAGTTTAATTTCTCCATATTGAACTTATTGTGATTGGTTGAGTTGACATGGAGGTTGGGTGATGGATTTATACTAGTTGTAGTTAAATTTTTAATTCATAGTCCTATTCACCCCCAGGACTTGTAGTGCTATTACATAATTTCAGAACTTGACTTCATTTTTGTGAGGAAAGGCAACGAATTTTTCAACATATTTGTGGAAAAAATTTGTCACCTATTGTGTCCGAAAAAGGAGAAGAAAAAAACAAATTTCATAACTAATACCTTTTGCAATGAAGTATAGACGAGGAAAGTTGGCGATGAAAAATATTCCCTCGCAAATACGTTCGCAACAAAATCCAACGCTTTTGCGACAATTTTTTTTCAGCACAATATGGCAATTTTCTTCTAGTGATATGCATGAGACATTTTTTAAGAATTACCACATCACTCAAAGAGAGAAATAATTTACGCATACATGAAACTCATCTTTTATGAGGATAAATCTGTCTTTTTTCTTTATTTTTGTCTTTTTTTAAAAAAAAAAAATTTTGAGCTTCGTTTATAAACTTTTACTTTTCCGATTCCTTTCGACGAACCATCTTTTGGCGGAAAAAAAATTTCATTTATCACAAGGATTAAAAAAACGAAAAGAGTGCAATAGAAAAATAAAAGCATTGAGAGAGTCTCGGAAAGTGCACAATACTCTCCTTTCGTCGAGACGAACCATCTACAAAGAGAAAGAGGAGGAGAAGAAGAAGAAGGTGAGAGCAAGACAAAAAATAAAAATAAAAATCACAATCGAGTCTACTGCGACTCTCATTGTGGAGCGGCACTGTAGCTCAAATTAAATGGTTGAGGCTGGTGGAGCTTGTTTTAGTGTTTTTGGTAGCTTAAATTGCTAAATGTAAGGTTTGCCTAGCTCTTGTATATGCTCTAAGCTATGAAGAAATTGCAATAAGATGGAATCTATAATGATTTTATCGTATGGTAAGCTACTATACACAATGTCTACAAAATTCATCTGACTTGGGAATAGAAAATGATGCAAGCAATTAAGAGAATACTGAGAACCAAGCATTTTTGGGGTGTTTCAAAGAACAATCAAAGATGCTAGGGAAAAACTCCAAAGAAATCATCACCAATTATTGGGTAGTTTTAGTTATATTATTCTGACTATTTGATCACATAAACTCAAACACACAGTACATAAAAGAAAAAAAATCCGTTCTAAAGCACAGAGGGGTGTTTTCCAAATAATTTTATGAGATAAAATCGAGTGTTGATAAAATCTTAAGGGTGAGTTTTGAAAATGATAAAATCTGCTAAAATCACCCGTCCTAAAATGATAAAGCAAAACTAGATTTTATCAAATAAAGGCATTGGGTGGAGTTTATGAAAACTAAATTTTATCATTTGGGAAAACAAAATGTCATTTTATCACACCTTCATAAAAACCTAAGGCCTTATTTCCCAAACGATATATCGGGATAAAATCAAGATTTGATAAAATCAACACTTGAGTTTATAAAACCTCATCCTCATCTGATAAATCAAGTGTTGATTTTATTGTTTGGGAGAAAGAACATAGGAGTGCATGTCAAGGTAGAGGGATCAGTATAGGACTACAACAAAACACAAATAGCTATTCTAAGAAACATTAACTAGAAATTGTTACTGAATAAAACAAGGCTATGAATTTATAGGGGTCACAGTTAAAAAAAAAAAAAAAAAAATACATATAGGGGTCGTCCTGGTACAAATTTTCTTGAAAATGAGCTTTATCGATCTAAATTTAATACCGAAATCAGGTGCTTCTACCGCATAACGAAATCCTACAAAACAATTAAAATTCATACAACTGAGATCGATAATGATCGATGCTTCCAATCAAACTTCGTATTCTTAATTTAAATGTTGGGCCATGAAAAACAACACGTTGTAGCAACAGAAGAAAAAAAAATTGTACACAGAACTTAGTTTAAATGTTTACTTGTGTTCGGGTCCTTCTAAAAATGACACACCCAACTTCACACACACACACACACAAAAAAAAAAAGAACTTCATAGACATCAAACGAAGATCTCCTCCGTCCCAACGTCCTACTTTCTGAACCGACTCATCAACCCTGATTCCAATGATTTACCCATGAAGTATCTTATTTAATTACCTCAATCTCATCCCACTGCTATCAATTAACGCCGATTAAGTACTATGAGATTTAGGCAATCATCTCCATTTCTATTTCTTTGCTCTTCCTGAATCTCCCTGGCCAATTCCACCGTAGAGCTTGTACACATCTCTAACTTAATTTCACGAACTTCGTTTAGATTACCAAAAGCAATTGGGATCTGCTTCAGTTTGACGCAAAGTCCAATCACTAACACCTCAAGTTTTGGAAATTGATCTTCAGAAGCATTCCACTTGATAGGAATTGTGGGCTTTAATTGTTGTAATTGAAAGGTTTAGAGTGTAATTACTGAGAGTAGTTTGTTAGGTTTGCTAGGCAGTTCTTCTGTTAAAGGGGATATAAGGGCATTAGGGAGTAGCAGTAGGGGTGTCGAATGTGTTGCTTCCTTCTTTCTTCCCTTATGAAATTCTCTTCTCTCTTTCCTCCTCTTGTAATTCTCTCTCTCTCCTCCACTTGGAATTCTTTTCCCAATTGTAACTCCCATTTCCAGTTGAATAATACAATCTGTGTTCAATTCTTGAACACATTTTCATACAAGTTCTATCATTGGTATCAGAGCAGTCTTTCCTTGGACTGTTTGGATCAAATGCATGCCATGGAATCCCCCCAAGAACTATGGAACTCAATTCACAAAGATCTTCAAGAGGTCAATGCATTGCTCTCTAAAGCAATGGAGGGCATCACAAAACTCATAGTGAGCAACAAGGAATTTAGGGCAAATCTTGATGATCTCCGATTGATAGTCAGCGAAATGGGTCATGAAGAATCAGAGACACTGAAGAAGAATTGCAGTCGTGTTTTGAAGGGGATGTCAAGGTAGAGTCCGATGATTCAACAGGAAACAGAGAGTATTCAGAGAAGGTTCTGATCTTAAAGAACCACTCTGTCTCCAACAACCACCACTCGCCATTCTCGCGCCATTCCTCCGATCGGAAGTTTGCTAACAGGAAGACAAGGGAACGACGCTGGAAAATCAAGAAACAAGGACATTGTGTATGTCAAGGGAAGCCTCGTACCGATGGTTGGGTAACCAGCAATTTCCGAAATTGGCATGAGGAAACAATCAAGATTGGGGATCCGAGTTATTCAGTCAAATGTTTACCTTCTCACTGGAGTTACAAGGCAACAATAACAGGTATTTGGGATCCAGGTGTGGAATAATTCTTGAAGCAAAACTCTTATTTTTTGGCTCCAATAATCCTTTGAGCTTGTTCTCTAGTGTTTCAATTCTTGAAAGGGCCATGTGCGTTGAAAGGGGTATGAATTACATGTCTTATGACTTGGTTCATTGGGATTGTGTAAGCAAGGTGTTTGATAAAATTACTGATACACATTGGCTGACTCAAATGGTGATTGTTTGTGCCAAATTTGGTGATTTCTTGAAATTAAGGAAGACGAAGCCTGTATGCATAATTGGGCCCTTGGATACAAAGACAGAGCCCAACAATTCAACAAATCTTGATTACCTTGGATCATCCATTAAGGAAACAGGTTTTGAAGATCCAGAGATCAATAATGAAGATCAAAGAGATGATTTGATGTTGGGTTTTGAGAGAACTATGAAGGCGGAGCCTGGCAAATTGAAGGGAAATGGCAGACAATTCTGTCACAGAGTTTCACCCTTTTTAATGGGTGGAGATAAGGGGCCATTTACCACGGATGGGAATCCCAAGAATTCTTCAGAAAACGTGGGTTTTGCTACGCAGGAGAATTATTCAACATTTCTTGGTCATGGAAAAGAACACATCTTCAGGATCTTAAGGTCTTTCAAGGAAAGAAAAGGTGGAGAAGCTACAAGCACGCCAGCTGCTCGATCAATCTTGAATAAGATTGAGCCTTTGGTGGGAGTTAATAACGATGGAATGACTGATGGGCTGAAGTTATGGGGTGATTCGAAAGGACGAATTCAAGTAAATTGTTCATCAGAAGATATTGTTAAGAATTCCAAAGTACAAATTCAGGAAAATTATTCGTTAGATAGTATTGTTAAAAATTTAAGAGTCGAGGTTGAGGATATGGCTTCAAGAAACAAAAGTGGTGCAACTGCTAAATCTGGAACACAAATAGTGGAAGTCTATTGGCAGAGTGACGGCAAACAGATGCCCCTTCTGAGGCTAGTATCCCTTGCATGGCTTGTAGTTTCATTGGGAAGAAGAAAGGATCGTGGTACTTGCTTATTACCGATTGGCTCAAATTCTAGGGATGTTTTTGCTATTGATGCTTCCACTAGTGAGGGGAAGTGGAAATCAATTGGATGCCATGCCACTGGTATTGTTAGTCTATCTTTTCCAAATAGAGGCCACATACTTCACACAGTTTGCAATGTTAGAATAGCATCTGAGATGAACTCAGAGACGGGAGAATTTGTATGGGAGTTCAAAGTTTCAAAGACGCATATCTCTTCCTTAGCTTTGTGTGCTGAGCAAATCTTGGCTATATCTAGTGGTAAGATACAGATTTTTAGTTGGGAATCTGGGAAAGAGCTTCTCAAGTTTTCTGCTGATGGGGGTTCGGAGCAGCGTGTTTCCATTTTTCATGAAGCCAAGGCCATCATTACGTTTGGGTCTGGTGAGAAATATTTTCAAGTATGGAAGTGTGATTTGAGTACTGGTGTTGTAAGCAAAAGGGCCTGTTCTTTCCATGAGACATCCTTCATTTGTATTTTTAGTTGTCCTCTTGGTTTCAGAGTCGGGTGTAGCTTATGCGTGAATTTGATAACCATCACTGAGGAGGAGGTAACTCCAACAAAAGAGACAGTTAAAGCTGGAATACACTCCAACGACAAAAACTCTAAATCTGATGATGAGACTGAGTCGGAAACAAGTCAGCTGGAGTTAGTTACAAAAGATGAATTTTCAGATACAATTGATGAGCCAGATACGTCTTCTTTTACTGCATTTCTTTATTCGCTACTATCAACGGATGAATCTAGAAATACTTCCAAGTCTGATGGGAAAAAAGAGTGTCAAGAGGGGATTGGTGAACCAGTAACTGACTCAAGAACATCCTTCATTTGTATTTTAATTGAGCTGATGTAACAACATGGCATGTGCAGAATCAGCGAAGGCAACTCTTAATTGGACTCGAGGCTATTGGTGTGGACAATGAACTTTGAAAGTTTTTGGCTCGGTGACCTTACAGCTCTATTTCTTGGAGTGCTCATTTGGCTTGATGATTTGCTGCATAGTTTTCCTTTCTTTCAACCTTGAGGACAAGGTTGCTTTCAAGAGGGAAGTAATGATAGGAATTGTGGGCTTTAATTGTTGTAATTAAAAGGTTTAGAGTGTAATTACTGAGAGTAGTTTGTTAGGTTTGTTAGACAGTTCTTCTGTTAAAGGGGATATAAGGGCATTAGGGAGTAGCAGTAGGGGTGTCGAATGTGTTGCTTCCTTCTTTCTTCCCTTATGAAATTCTCTTCTCTCTCTCCTCCTCTTGTAATTCTCTCTCTCTCCTCCACTTGGAATTCTTTTCCCAATTGTCACTCCCATTTCCAGTTGAATAATACAATCTGTGTTCAATTCTTGAACACATTTTCATACAAGTTCTATCACCATTCCTCGATATGTAGACCGTTAAACTTCAAGTACTTGAGTTGAGGGAACCCCTCAAGTTCACTTTCGTCCCAAACTGGTCCAATACAGTCATGCATTAGTAATCTGAGAACCCCTAGATTAGGCAGGGTTTGCAGGAGTGACAGCTCCTCCCACTTTAAGCGCATATACTTCAAAGTTATTCGCGTAATAGTTTGAGGAAGCTTCAGCCCTAGCGGAAGAGTTCTTCCCACAGACTTACAAGATAAGTCGGCAGTGAAAGTGAGTTTCTCAAGGCATTTTAAGAACTCTAGGTCGGGAAACCTCAAAACCATATCATTTGGTATTCTTCCTGCATAAAGTCCTAGCTTCCTAAGATTGGGAGTCCTTACCAAGAAACATCGGCAAGCCTCACAAGCATATACTTGGTAAAAGGTCTGTACTCTGTAGGCTATCCAACGTGGAGGAACGATCATCAATAAATAGTCATTTTGAATAATCATTGATTTGTGTACTTACAATCTTATTGTATATTTCAATGGAACCTCATTTCGATTTAATTGCCTTGGGTAAACGGAAAACAAGTGCGATTTTATTGATCAAATCAGTTGAATTAATGCTAAATTAAGGTGCATCGCCGCATTCACCTGAATATTTTTATGGTTCTTATTAATCATTATGACTCATGTAACGTTTTGTTATGGATGATGCCACAAATGATAAGTTACCAGTGAACACAAAATTTAGATTCTTAACTAATCCAATATTTTCCCCAAAAGTCTAGGAACAACATATATTATGTTACATTAGTCTCATAAGAGCTCGAAATTAATAACTCAAACTAAAGGCAAAAAATACTGGATATGTTCGGTTTAGAGTTTAGTTTTAGTTTTGGTTTTGTTGACATCATCATTTTCCTCATTTCTCTCTCTATCTCTCTCCACTCATTATACCTGCTTACATCATCAAAAACTAAACTAAACTACAAACCAAACACAGCCACTAAAGTCTTATCAAAACAAAATTTTAGGTATCTTAAAATACAGAAAATATATTCTTATACGTCCAGTTCCAGTAGAAGAGTGCTTGAGTTGTTTGACTGCTACTCCATTAATGTCATACATATTCTCGTCGTAAATTTTCTTCACCTCAGCAGTAAGATTCTTCATCCCCTTTTTGACAGTTTCAAGGTCAAGGGAGAGAGAACCCTCATGTTCACGAAGAAGATAAGGCACATGATCCGCCTGGAAAGCGTGAACTACAAACAGTTCTATGATGTTCTCTGCCTCGGCTACCAGGTCTCTGATCTGCTTCACCAGGTTCATCACTTCTGAATGATCGTTGCGTTTCTTCTCCGTAACCTTGAAGAACCCTCTCAGGTACTTTATCTCATCTTCAAGAGATTGAAGTTGATGTTTCTCCTCAATGATTAAACTGAGGTTGGAGCTTGTTATAAGCTCCTTCAAGGTCTCCTGAAAATATCAATAGCAATGTCACCCATCTCTCTCTCTCTCTTTCTCTGATGGTTCAGACTTCAATCACATAATTTTATCTCTGCAGGAACTCAAATCAACCCTTTAGAAAACCACAAAATAAAAATAAATAAAGAGAAGCCATCCCTCACACAGGGCCAAGCGAAATGAAAAAGTCACGAGAAAGAAAGATTTCACAAATCTTTTTCCACTTTTTTTCCCAACAGTTGCAACCACATACAACCCCTTCCAACGAAGACAAAACATGTCTCCAAATGTTTTCGGGATCTCAATAATGTAGCCTGCTTTCGGCAAAAGTTGTTTGTCGCCATGTGAGCCGTGGGGCTAGTGACATGTCTTTTTCTTGGACTTGCTACATGTACCGACCGAAATGAACAAAACGTACAGAGCATGCATTTTGATTGAAACCGAGGGACTTTGGCTCAAACACTTTTAACAGTTCGATTAAGCTGAAATTTTGTGGGGCCCCTCGGAAAAATATTCTAATAATAATGAACGATTCGGATCACTCGTGTGGGACTAAAAAATGACCCCCCGAGCATGCACTGTACGTTTTTTGGACATATGGGTCGGTACCATAGGTCTTTCGCCTTTTCTTTTAGAAAGAGATGGCACAATTCTCAGAGCATCTCCAATCTTTCCTTTAAAATAAAAAACGGAAGTGATATTTCAAGGAAATAATTTGTAATTTATGCCCTCTTTTACTTTTTGGAGGGATCTATCCTCTTTTTTGGAGAATTGGTTCTTCAAATTTATTTTGATTAATAAATTTGAAGAATGGATGTTACAAAAAAGAGGATGAGTCCCTCCAAAAAAATTTTGAGAAAAATAGGGCATATATTACAAAATCTCTCATTGATATGTCACTTCCGTTCTTCATTTTGGAGGTTTGAAGATTGGTAGGAGACGCTCTAAAAGATAGCACAATTCCCAGACTCCCAGTGTTGGAGCCAGCCCAAAGAGCCTCACCGATCCTGTGGAATAGCACAATGTCAAAACGGGCCCAAGAGGCCTATGCCAGAGGTTCGACCTGCACACATGGAGCGAGCAAAAACATTGGTTATTTGAGCGAGTGTAACAGGGTAATTCCACTCCCAAACTTACCTAGAGGTGAAATGGACCATTCATAGACACACCAAATGCCATCTTTCTAGTAGAAGAAAAAGACATGTCACTAGCCCCACAGCTCACATGGCTACAACGACTTTTGTCCAAAGGGACCCACACCGTCGGATCCCAAAGCAAGGCTACATTTTTGAGATCCCGAAAACAAAAAGAAGGAAAATAATCACAAATTCACAATCAATGGAAACACGCTTTTGAATGATTTACACTGTGACGCCTTTTTTTTTTTTTTTTGGCCCTATATACCCTACCAGGCTGATTCAATACTGACCTTTTTCATTTTTCTTTCTTTATATAGATATAGACAATGATAATAGGTTATAACATTGTTGTACATGCACATTCGAGAAGGGAAAACATTCTTGACACTGACGGTGTAAACGCACATGTAAAAAAAAGCAATTAGCAAGTTCATTCAAGAAAATAAAGTATACCGAGAAGGGCTGCTCGGAATTGTAAGTTTTGGTGTTTCAGTCTTTTTTCCCTTTGAATAGAATACTTTAAGTATCTATAAATACTTCCTCCGTCCCTTTTTAAGTGTTTAACTTTCAATTTTGGGCTGTCCCTAAATAAGTGTGTGGTTTGAAAAGTTAATGGGTAAAAGTTTGTACAATTATCATTTTGCCCTTTTGAAAAGTTAGTGGGTAAAGAGTTAATGGGTAAAAGTGGAGGATAATTTTGGAAAGTAAAGGTAAAAGTTGATGTGAATAGTGTAAAGTGGAGGAAAAAGTTGATGTGAAAGGTGTAATGATGATGTTTCTTTAATAAATTGGATTTACGAAGCAACACATTTAAAAAGGGACGGAGGGAGTACTTTAGGTAGCCTTCGATGATAATTAAAAATACTACAAGTATTAAGAGTACAAATACTACTTCTAGTAGGACGTCCTTTCTAACTTGGTGCTGATAACGTGTTATAAACTGAAGGCAAATTATAAAAGAGATCTACATAAAAGGAAGACAAATATTGAACACAACATGTATATGAAATAGTTGTTCAAGAACTATTGGAATCAATCTTCTGAACTGATAAAATTCTCATTATCTCGAAACTTTCTTATTCCATAGAGTTTTTCTCTGAATTTTTGAATGAATAAAACTAATAATTGAAGACCCTAATTATAGATGAAATCTTGGGGACCTATCCTCATAAATAAGTTAAGATGATAGACTGGTGTGTAATGTATAGACTGGTGTGTAATGTATAGATTGTTCATAGCCTCATCTAATAATTCACTTCAGAAACCAAGTTAAGCATGCATTGGCAAAAACTAGGTGCGCTACCCTTGTGCGTCGCACGATCAGTGTAACCCGTTGATTTCTAAGTTGATGATCTTAATCACAAGTGTTTTGTACGAACAATAGATTAACAAAAGTCCACCTACGTATACAATTATAAGTACATAATTTTAAAAAGGACGATTCACAAAACCACTCCTAAGACCAATAAGAATGCGAAGCAAATTTTTATCACAAACTAATTAATTCCAAACTCAAAAGAGTCCACACATTAAGCAATCTATATTAATTACACAACATTTGGACTTAACTAATAAATCAATTTTAAATGAGCCTAAAGCCAGGGATATGGTCTTTCAACATCACCTCTATTCAATAGTATAACTTGCAACTACATTGATGCGAAACAGCTAGAAGATGTAATCCAGAATAACGAGCTTCAATGCATGTGGGCTTTTCCGTACACTTTTGCTGCATATTGATAGAGCGGTGGAGCCCGTGTTGACCCTCATTGAGAAATTCTTTGCGTCTGCACTTTAGATGCATATTGATAGAGTGGTGACCCCTGTGTTGACACTAATTGAGAAAGTCTTTCCATCTGCATTCGCATCGGAGCTAGGATTTAGATTTCAAAAGAACTATTTGTACGGACGCCCCATGTACGAAAAATGCACAGACGGCGCATTTTGACCGTCCGTGCGTGTTTTCGACAGTCTGGATTTAAAAAAAATTCTTTCATTTAAGAGTTAATTCCTGAAATGGATGGTCCAGATGTGCTTGTGCACATACGTACATGTGTATATGTACACGTAGTCGGACTGTATAGATTTTTGCAGAACTTCAAATAGGACATAGTAAATTTCAACCACTAAATTTCTTTTGTTTCGTACTATATATTAAAAAAAAAATCGTAACAAAGTTAAACCTGACGTTTTCTGAAATCCCAAAGATAGATTCTGAACTTTATTACCCAGCAATGAGTCTTAAGTTAAGACTCTTAACTATCCATTGGCATTCCCTTTTTTAAAACAAAAAAGAAGTTATCCATTGGCACCAGCACAAGCATCAGCTGCTTAGCCATAGAGATTACAATTTTGTCCGGTCCACGGCGTTTGCCACTTTGTTTGGATTAAAGTTTCTTGGATTTTTTTGGTGATCGGTTCGGATTCGAAGCAAAAAATAAAAAAAATTTGGGGATTGGATAGGAGGTGGTTCCATAAACCTCCGCCCCGATCCTTGCCCTGTTCCCCTTCCCCCTTTTCATAGAATATTTAGTAAAACAATTCACATATTGACTATATAATTATTAGTAATTACTAGGGTTTTCCTGAGCATATATACTACTCCATTTATATGCAAGTCATTCTCCAAACAACTTTGCATCATTCTCAATTAGCAACTCCATCACTGTAAGCTCCGTAGGCCGAGCTCTCTTTTGTTTGGCACGTTTATGACTAAACACATATTTATATGTATTTTTCATTTATCGACTTGTATTTCCTTTTTTAGAGCATCTATATTAGGTGTGGAAATGAATCTCAAAGTGTTGGCTTTAATTTAGAGTGCAGCAGTACTTAGTCAAGTTTTCGGAAGCATTGAAATGGGTTTAAGAAGCAACAGGTTCGTTCAAGCAACATTTGAGCCTGTACTCAAGTAGGTATCTCGAGATGAAAGCCACTCAAGTGAAACTTGCGTGTTTTGCCTACACTATACATACCTTGCTTTTAGGTCAGAACATTTTACTCAGCACCGCACTCATTTCAAAGCCCTGGCTTACACTTCCAAACACCTTTGAGGGCTAAGGTTTATATATCTTGGATTATAATGATCAATTGGATCTTACCCTTATACTAAAATACCACCTTATATAGTTTATACTTATTTCTTCTATTTTCCTACCAGGTTAAATAAATTTCTCTCATTTTTTACGGGGCAGGGAGGGATAAGTGAACCCGACCCTCGATTGGGACGGGAACGAGGACACCCAAAGAATTATCTGGTCGGAGTTTGGGGTGGGGTCGAAGCCGGATTGTTTTTTTTTTTTTTTGGCGGGTGTTGGGTGCATCAAAACCTATTTGTTTGATTAAGCTCGACGTTGGCTTTTCCTGGCAACTGTGTCCATGTTTGTGATTCAAACAAAAACAATTCCCACATCAGGAAAAATTTTTGGGTACCGAATGGGTATCAACTGTAATACCCGTTCCGGGTGTTTAGATTTTAATTTGCATTTTGGAGTAATTATGAGTTTTGGGCTTAAAACTAATAGAAACCAAAGTTGGAGGGGTGGAATGTAATTTGGCCTTAGATTTTTCTTCTTCTTTCCTTTTCTGGGTGATCAATCAGAGAGGTGAGAGAGAGAGAGAGAGAGAGAGAGACAGACCGTAGGAAAAGAGAAGAAGAAGAAGAAGAAGAAGGAAGGAAGAAGAAGAAAAAGAGGGAAAAATTGCGGAAAACCCAAATTAAGGTACGGATTGGAGTTTAATTTCCAAAATTCCTGAATTATGTGATTTATATACAAGTTAATTTGGTATTTTGCATCTCAATAGAGTGATTTGGAGTTGGTTTTTATAAAAATTCGTGGAAGGGGGTGGAGGTGTTCACTGACAGATTTTAGGAAAACGAATCTGCTATGGTTTTTGGCGAATTTTAAGACATGGTTATTGAGGTCGGGATTTTATGAGAATTTAACCGTAGGTACCCATATGAGTTCTAGACCTTGTGCTAAGTTTTCGTGATTTTATGATAAGTACAGAAAATATGAAAATTCGTGAACCAATTTGCTGTCAGGTTCGTGTTTGGGTAGACTGCATTGTCGCATCTTACGGAAATGGCTATAACTTGGTCTAGGAAGCTTGGAATTTCAATCCGCTTGTTGCGTTAGAAAGTAGACTCGTAAGGCTTTCAGAATTGATAGGCCGTGTAGCTTGATTATTTCCCAGTAATAGCAGTTTTTGACTTGAAGTTGATCGTTAATCTGTTTGACATGTTGTTGTTGTTCATTTGATAATTGTTTAAAAATAGCTATCGGGTATAGAAAATTCTGAGTTTTTAGTATGTTGTCTGCTTGGGTTTACAGACTATGGTGAAAATATTGGAACATTTGGATGGGTGGATTAATTCTACGTATAAATTTGTGGACCGCAAGGGTGTCGAGTTGTCATAGGTGTGTGTAAGCACTTTGTATTTGAGCATAAATTCATTGGACTACGATGGTTTTAATTACTCCCTCCGTCCCAATTTAAATGCTCCCTACGGTTATGCGTGTTTTTTTTTAAAACTCTTATAGTTTTCATTCTATAATGTATTTTATATGCAATATGGATCTTATTTGATAGATCTCAATTAGTTCTATTAGACAAAAATTTTAAAAACTTTGGAAACCTTACCAATAAAAAGATATAGACATTTGAAAATGACACGGATATACGTAGGGAGCATTTAAAATGGGACGGAGGGAGTAGTGTTTTATCATTGATTGTGAATGATTTTGAGTTAATCGAGGATACATGTATAGAGGAAGGTACGGGCACATCCGATATGTCGAATACAATAGTCAAATCTACCTTTATCTTTGGAGATCCGAGGTGAGTGTTGATTTCTAGATGAAATTTCTTTTGGAATTATATGTGATATTGAATTGTGGCAAACGTGCCGATAATGGGGCCATGGGCCGGAATTGTGGCATACGTGCCGATAATGGGGCCCTGGGCTGGATTGGGCATATGTGTCGATAATGGGGCCTTCGGGCCGGAATTGGGCATAAGTGCCGATATGTGGCGGACGCGCCGATAAAATGGCCTTGAGCCGATGGCATAAGTGCCAATAAATGTGGCTTAGAGCCGATCTTTTGGGTTGATGTTGATTAATTAATTTTTAGTGATTATGTTGATGGTTGATGTTCTACTCTTGTGCGTGTTTTACTCATAGATGCTTATTTATTCGGTCTGATCTTGTTATGTTATTATTGAGGTTGTGTGTCGTGGTTGTGTGCCGTGGCTTTGAGCCGAGATAGCTGTGGGTCGTGGTTGTGAGTCGGGAAAGGGCAGAGTGCCGAGTCTGGTTGTGTGATGAGATTGTGTTTCGAGAATGATTGTGTGACGTGGGTGCGTGTGGGGAATGGTTGTGCACTAAAATGGACTGTGTGTCGTGGTTGTGGGACGGGTATGGTCAAGTGCTGAGATGGGCTGCGTGTTGTGTGTTGTGGATGGGCTGTGTGTTTGGCTTCATGTTGGAATAGCTTGTTTGACGAGGTTGCGTGTCGGGTTTGGCTGCGTGTTGAGATAGGTTGCGTGTCGTGGTTGTGTGTCGGAGATGGTTGTGTCGTGTAATTTACGTTTGTTTTCTTTTGGAAATGGAACATATAGTTTGTTTGAATTACATCTGTCTCACACACTCTCCTGGTACCCGTTTCGGGTTTCAGTTTGCAGGTTGTTTTTAAGAGATGTCCACTGCTGGTCCTGTAGTGCGGTTGTGATCTCGTTCGGGGACATTTGTCAGGTCGGGTTTGGACCCGCTGAAGTGCTAATCCTGGGCGGGTCGTTACATCAACTGTCCATAGCGAGCACGATCTCGGATGTCTAAAAGTGTTTTGGATGGCCTAATTAATTCCCTCTCTCTCCTCTCACCTGACCACTCTCTCTCCTCTTTTTCTCACTCTTCTTCCTAACCGTCGGATCGCATTTTGGACGATTGAGATTGCCGAGTAGATACCACATAGGCAGTACCCACCCGACACTGAAAAATTTCTCATCACATCAGATAATAAAAAAAGGAACAAAAATTCCCACCAGTTCTGCACTACAACTGAACATTGTTAATCAAAATACACGAATACACATGGGCACATCCTCATTCTCTTCTATTTCCATTCCACCATCTTCATTCCCATCCATTTGCACCAACACCTTCATCACTTACCCAGTACCCACTTCAAAAATCCCAAAACACCCAAGAAAATGCCTCATTACTTTCTCAATCTCGCCTTCTCCCACAAAACACATGTGGAAAAGAACAACCCACAAACGACCACAAACTGTTTACTTGGACCACAGCGTCGACATGGGCGAGCTCTTATCATCAATCCAACAAACCACGGACGAGCACCAACTGTTCGACTTAATGTCACCGTACAAGAATAGGACCCTTTCAATTAAATTCATGGTATCGCTTCTCTCTAAAGAACCCGACTGGCAACGTTCACTTGCTTTGCTTGATTGGATCAATGAACAGGCGTTGTACTCACCTTCTGTGTTTGCTTACAATGTAGTTATGCGAAATGTTTTGCGTGCAAAGCAGTGGCAGCTTGCACATGGCCTGTACGATGAAATGCGTGAGAGAGCAGTTTCCCCGGATAAGTACACTTACTCTACGCTTATAACTCATTTTGGTAAACAGGGTTTGTTTGATGACGCTTTATCTTGGCTTTCAAAAATGGAAAAAGATCATGTGACGGGTGATCTCGTGTTGTATAGCAATCTAATTGAATTATCTCGTAAACTTTGTGATTACTCTAAGGCAATATCGGTTTTTTCGAGATTGAAGAGCTCAGGTATTTCGCCTGACCTTGTTGTTTATAATTCGATGATTAGTGTGTTTGGAAAGGCTAAGCTTTTTCGTGAAGCACGGTTGCTTGTTCAAGAGATGAGGTCGAAGGGTGTTATTCCTGATACGGTAAGCTATTCGACACTTTTGAGCGTGTATGTTGAGAATCAAATGTTTGCTGATGCACTTTCAGTTTATTCTGAGATGATGGAGGCTAAGTGTTCGCTTGATCTTACAACATGCAATATCATGATTGATGTATATGGAAAGGTTGATATGGCCAGGGAAGCTGACAGGTTGTTTTGGAACATGACGAAGATGGGGATTGAACCGAGTGTTGTTAGTTACAATACGCTTTTGCATGTTTATGGAGAGGCTGACCTTTTCGGAGAAGCTATACATTTGTTTAGGTTGATGCAGAGGAAAGATATAGAGCAAAATGTTGTTACTTACAACACTATGATTAGTATTCATGGGAAATCTCTTGAGCATGAAAAGGCTAATAATCTTATTCAAGAGATGCAGAGGAGAGGGATTGAACCCAATGCCATTACGTATTCAACCATAATATCTATATGGGCTAAGGCGAGGAGATTGGATCGAGCAGAGGTGCTGTTTCAGAAGCTAAGGGATTCTGGGGCTGAGATTGATCAGGTCCTTTATCAGACTATGATTGTGGCTTATCAAAGGGCAGGTTTGGTTGCAAAAGCTAAGCGCCTCCTCCATGAGCTTAAGCACCCAAAAAACACACCCCGAGATACTGCCATTAGAATTCTTGCCAGAGCTGGGCGTGTAGATGAGGCCACATGGGTATTTAGACAGGCTTTTGATGAAGGGGAAGTGAAGGACATAGCTGTATTTGGGTGTATGATAGATCTTTTGTCTACCAACAGAAGGTATGGGAATGTGATTGAGGTCTTCGAAAAGATGAGGGGAGCTTGTTATTTTCCTAACTCATTTGCGATTGCTTTGGTACTGAATGCATATGGAAAGTTGTGCGAGTTTGGGAAGGCAGATGCTCTGTATAAGGAGATGCAAAACGAGGGTTGTGTCTTTCTAGATGAAGTTCATTTCCAGATGCTGAGTCTTTACGGGGAAAGAAGGGATTTTGACACATTAGAGTCGCTGTTTGAGAGGCTCAATTCTGATCCCAATGTTAACAAGAAAGAGTTACATCTTGTCGTTGCCAGCATTTATCAAAGAGCCAACAGACTTGATGATGCATCTCAGATAATGGATCAGATGGGCGATAATGGTACTTCAAATCTATGACTACGGGAACTTTATGACAATTTATGAAGTCTATAAATCTGTCACCGAGGAAACTACACCAATGTAAATTGAAGGCCTTTTTGGTTGGTTTCTCTGTCATTAATGCATTTGTACGTTTTCACTGAATCATTCCTTTTAACGCATCACAATAATGTCATGATGTCGTTTTTTATGGTCATTTGCTTTTCATGAATCTCTACCATGTATCTATGCCTTGTCTTCTTTGCTTTGACTTTAGTCATAGTCTATGTGAGAAAGAACCGATGATTTTGCGCCAAGTATCAGCTTATCTCATGCATTTTGTGTTGATAAACCAACTGTTTGGAATACGTTTTCTGTTATATATTCAACTACTTCTAGATGTGTATTACACCATGTTGTTCAAGAGAATCAAGGTCAATATAGTTGAAACGCTCCCTTTTTCCACGCGTAATGACTGACGATACACATCCAATCCCACTAAAATAGGAAACAAAATAAAATCCCAAGCAATGTGAGTTTGAATTATCCTAAGTCAAATACAAAAGTGAACCTTATTTCTTGGAAGGGAACCCAGATTGAGAAAAGAAAAAATCTTTTTCCAATTAGTAATTTTTTTAACGCAACATGAGGTCGGATTATCCTAAGTCAAATATGAATTAACTGGAGGGGAACTCAGTTTGCTTTCTTCTGCTCTAGCTGTTTTCCCACAGGTTGCATGTCGAGCGGTAAGCCCCTCTGGTTTTGGTTGTAGCCAAAAAAGTGCGGGTAACCACTGACATGACGAGAACACAACCAATTCAAACATCAAAGCGAAACCCGAAAGAGATACAAGTCACAAAATTTTGATTGAATTCTGAAAAAAGTACAATATGATATCATTTCTTCAGCTACTACTCTAGGATGTTCAGGAAAGGTATTACTCTCGGATGACAGGTTAATGGCCTAACAAAAGGTGAAGAAAACTACAAATGTTTGGTTGATGTCCACAACATTGTTTCTTTCCATTCGAGTGCGGTTCCAACTCCGAGCATGAAATGCATTTATCATCTTCAAGTGAAAATATATAGAACATCGGTGTTGTATGCCCTGGTCATGTTGACGCCTAAGCCTCTGGAGCAAAATCTCTAGCCACTGGTAAAATAAAAATGAACAACATTAACCAACCAAGGTCCGAAATTGCACAATCCAAAACAGAAACCAATAAAATGGAAGGGGATGATCCGTGGTTTGTGGTAACTCTATATAAGGCAAACAATTTGTTAGCACATTTTATTGGTGGATTGGAAATTTATCTCCCTTCCTTTTTTTTTTTTTTTTTTTTTTCTGAACAGCAAAAAGGGTGGGAGGGGGCACCCAGTGTAGCAACCCCCTTGGGTGTGATCTTAGGGGCTCTCGACCATCTTGGAATGTCCGGTTTGAGCCATAGTTGTTGTCTAAAAGGATAGGCCGTCACCACAGCACCTCCTAGGTACTAGATGGACAAAGGGCCCTCCACGCTAGTCCCGCAGTTGGCGGGATTCGAACCTTGTTGGATAGTATACGGGAGGGAGGAGTACTTAAGCCGGCTCACCCTTGCCATCTAGGCTACCACCTTCGGTGGTTGAATGATCCCTTGCTAGTTCCTACCCATTTGGCTTGGTTGTTCTCCAATATGCAAATTTTAGGCAACACAAGGATCTGGTAGACTAAATGCGGGCGACGCTTTTAACTAGTCTGTTTTTACGGTACTAAAATTGCAAGATCAAACTGTAAAGAGCAATTTTTTTAAAACATAACAGATTTCAGTGGTCTATAGCCTTTTGTGAGTCCGGGCAGCATGGTATAGCTAACCCATGCCATGTTTTTAACATCCTAACTTTCCAACACAAGATAAGTGATCTAGTGCTAGATCTTGATTCCATTTAGTACAAGAACTACTATGAGCATGCAGAAAGATCTGTATTTGAGCAAAACTGATTCTAAAATCATCATTGTGTGGGATAGCTAAACCATATCAATGTATCAAGAAAAAACAACTGAACTAACCTCTGGACGACGATGGAACCACAACAATATGCATGGTGGCATTGTTCGGAGGAAGATCTAACCGAAGGGGATAAAGCTTTCCATTCAATCGATTGCGCAAACACACAATAACATCCTCCAGCCCTGTTTCTTCCTCCAACTTTGCAGTCAATTCCTCCAAACCATGCCCCTTAAAATTGAAAGAAGGCTCTTCCCTGCCCTCCTCAATTGTCACATCGTCTTCCACAACACTATAGTATATGATCCGGCCTTCAGACTTCGCCGGCGTATCACCAAATGAATCACTTGACTGCATGTACATGAAATGACCAATCACACACACAAATAAAATGATTTGTAGGTTGTTCTAACAGCAATACAATTGAAATCCAACCTCAAGTTTTGAGGATCTCGGTGTCCTAAGATGGATCTTAGGCGAGCTTGTTTCAGACTCAGAGAGAGAATCGGTTCGAACTGGCGCCGGCGAAGCCAGTTGAGGAGGGGGTTTCTCAGGTCGAAGCTCAACAATATCAACTTCCCACAATATCCAATCTGTGTGGCGGTGAGGAATATCATGCGTGATCGAATTCCTCCACGGTGGCAATCCCCCATTTGCACGCAAATAATTGCCATAGCGGGTTTTAAGCCTTACCTGAAACCATTTGATCAAATTTTCAATGGGGTGTTGTTCAGCAAGCATAGAGCTGGAAAAAGGTCAGTCAAGCTTCTCCTTTTGCAAATACATGGAATGTAGTCCAAAAGAGAAG
This sequence comes from Vaccinium myrtillus, assembly GCA_016920895.1. NCBI lineage: Eukaryota > Viridiplantae > Streptophyta > Magnoliopsida > Ericales > Ericaceae > Vaccinium > Vaccinium myrtillus. Next base: position 35,046,226 of record CM029274.1, read on the forward strand.
ATTAAAGGTACAAGCACAAACGATTAGAAATATGAACTAAGTCCATAAAAACTTGAATTTGGCTAATCATACGGCAAAAATTATAGATTCAAAGATTGATTCAGCAACTCATACAAAAGAAACATATTAAATAAAAAAGTAAAACCTATCATGAAACCAAAATTGTCAAATATTGTTGATGAAATTTCAAATTTATGCTGCCACGACTATTGCTTCACAAACAAATCTCAAATAGACGACTATTGTTTTGCTATGTTTTGGTGTTTTTCAATATGCATTGCTGTGTTCTGTTATCCATTTGAACCACAAGAATAGGACTGCTAAACGAACCAAGCTACTCTAATTTGAGCCCATGTTCGCTGGTTAAAAGTTCTTTCAAGCTTGGCTTATTACACAGACAAACACTTAAGCATTCTTCTGAAGCTTGAGATACTAAATGGGTTGGTTTGGTTTTGATGTATAAAACATTCAAGATATTCGGAATCCGTTTGTGTTCAGCCCATTAGGCTCGATCAAAGCTGTTTTGAGATTGGCTTATCCAAAAAACAAACTAAACTTGAACATATCTTTAAAGTTTTCAAGTTTTCTGTTAAATTATCTCACATTGCTCATCTAAGCCACCCAAGCCTGGTTAATAAATTCCTGAGGTTACTCCACCTATCGCCAATTGGTTTTAGGTTAGAACCCTCCAAGAAATTTAACATGGTATCGGCTAGGTCTTGGGTGACCTCATCTCACGTGGTCAAGTCTCCTTTGCCCGAGTCAAATCTCCTAATCTTCTCCCCGTGCATCCGGGCTGCACGTGAGGGGGAGTGTTAAATTATCTCACATTGCTCATCTAAGCCACCCAAGCCTGGTTAATAATTTCTTGAGGTTACTCCACCTATCGTCAATTGGTGGTTGGAACCCTCCAAGAAATTTAACATTTTCAAACCAAATTGGATCAAATAATCAATTACCGGTCAGCTCATTCCGCTCGTTTATCACCCCTATTTCCCTAGGTAGTATTTCACTATCCTTCCATTTTGGTCTCTCAGGAAACAGGGAGAGAAATTTTTTCTGTCACTACCCGAAACAAAACCAATATCTATGGAAATCAAATCGGATTTGGGATCTTTACATGAAACCCACATGACTAGGACCGCTAAACGAACCAAGCTACTCAGATTTGACCCCGTGTTCAATGGTTAAAAGTTCTTTCAAGCCCGGTTTGTTACAAAGAAAAACCAAGCTTAAACATTCTTTTGAAGCTTGTTAAAGTGTCAAACCAAGCTCGAACAAACTAAAATTGAACATACTTCAAAGCTTTAGTTCTCAAACTAAACTTGATCAATTATCCAGTCTGCTCATTCGGCTCGTTTATCACCCCCTAATTCCTTACTACCTCCGTCCTCATAGTATTTCACTAGAGTTTCATTTTAGACTCTCACGAAACAGAGAAAATGACAAATATTCTATCATACCTGAAACAAAAACCAATTTCTATCTATGGAAACCAAATGCGAATTCGGATCCTTACCTGAAACCCCTCTCGAATCGGCTCCCAATCAACCTTAGAATCAAGTTTTCTAGGCAATGTTTGAGAGACCTTCCGACCGGTAACGCCCAACAGAAACTGCTCGTCCGTCGCCGTCAAATACTTCCCGTAACAGCTCTTGAATCTGACGACGCTATCGACGCCGTCGACGAATTCGACGGCCCATTTCGCCCTCTGGATCGAGCCTTGGCGATCTTGGCACACCGATTCTTGGTCGTCTTCTGCTAATAGGTACTTATCGTGGTGGCTTCTGAGCCGAACCGTTTTCGCTTTTTGGAACAGCTCCATGCCTCCATTCCACTCTGAAAATCAAAATGGGTTCAGAAATTGAGATCTTGATTATAGGAAGTGGGCTGAATAATTGTTTGTTTGGGTTGTTTACCTGAAATCTGGTAGATGAAAGGAATTGAGCGGATTTGGTCTAATAAATTGTTTGGGTTGGAAGATGTCAGATGTGCATGAATAAGTGAAACGGTGTGATCATGGGAAGTAACTCCCCAGAGCCTGATAACTCTTCTTGGACGGCAACGGTAATTAATGGGGAAAGGTTTCTTGAGTGCGTGGGGTGCACACGAAAACCGATATAACCGTCAAATCGATTTGATCCGGATAGAACCGAACTGTTCTATTTGGTTAGGTTCAATGGTTCAATGGTCTGGTTATGGTTCTAAAAATCTAAGAACCGGTAATTATGGTTTGGTTACTGGTTCTCTATTTAAGAATCATGGATAGAACCGAACCGGACTATAATATATATATATATATATATATATATACTGATATACACCGAACTTCACATCCAAACTCCCTGACCTTCTTAAGTTACGGACCTCCACCTTCCCAATGTTTTTTTGAAAATCTGAACCGTTAGATGTGTTTAAAAGGTGTTTTCAAGGTCCAACACGAAGATTTGGAAAAAAAAATACCCGGAAGGGCTTGATCGGAGCTGTTTTTCACAAAAACGTTATATTAGCGTTTTTGTGAAAAACAGCTCCGATCAAGCCCTTCCGGGTATTTTTTTTTGCCAAATCTTTGCGTTGGACCTTGAAAACACCTTTTAAACACATCTAACGGTTCGGATCGTCGAAATTTGGTCCGAAAAGTCGAAAATACCCCTAGGTCCATAACTTAACAAGTTAAGGGAGTTTGGAGGGGAAGCTCACTGTATATATATATATATATATTAAATAGACAAGAAGTTTCCTATGAGCCGTTGGATCGCGTCAAGGGCGTAGGATCCAATGTCCCACAATTGTTTTCCCCCATTTTTTTTGTGAGGGAGCCCTCATAGAAAACTTTTTTATTAAATATATTTATACATGTACAAAATTATGAATCTTATAAAATCCTATAATTATTTATTTATTTTATGAGTTGTTTTGGTGCTCTAAATTCTAATAATCTTTTGAACTCATGTGTTGTGATAAAGTCTTTCTTAATCGGATAGAATTGGAGCCGAACCATAATCGATCCGGTCTTGTGGTTTGGATTTAGACAGGTTCTTCGTATGTATTTGTTAGGTTTTGGTTCTTAATTTTCTAGAACTGGTTGAAATGGTCCGGTTACTGGATTTGTAAAGGACCGATCCAATTCGAACCGTGTGCACCCTACTCATGCTTTTTTTTTTTTAAATAACTAGATTTTCGGGCTAATTTACGTTTATTTCAACAGTTTTGGAATATCAATTTCACCAATCAACTTTGTAATTTAAATAATTTACTTTCCTCGTCCCAAAAAAAAAAATAGTCCAGTACGAAAAAAGTGAAATTTTTAATTAAAGAATGAAGCACTTCCTTTCATAATTTTTGAATTTTTTTATATCAACTTAAAGAACTAAGTGAGATACTTAATTTGATGCAAAAAAATTCGAAAAATTATGTACGGAAGTACGTCATTTTTATCTAAAAATTACACGTCTTGTACTTTGGAAGTGATCGAACTAATTTTTTGAGAAGTATCCAATAGTTTTAAGGTTCTTTGACTTGACTGTCCCAGAAAAAAGGATGAGAAAATTAGATCTTGATTAGGACGTAGGTCGAAAAATTGTTTGTTGGGGGGTTGACCTGCACTATGATAGACGAAAGGGTAATTGGGGTCTCTTTAGCGCTCTGCATTATAAGGTGTGGCGTTCCATTTCAATCGTTCATTTCAACAATTAATTGTTCAGATATATTTGTTAACTTTTACCGGTAAGAATATTTATGCGAATCTGAATAATCAATCTTGGAGATGGATGACTCGGATTTGTAAGTGTAGCGTGGACAAAACGCTAAGGACCCCATAGAGATGAAATGGGTCGAGCGGAATGGAGAGAAGTCTTTGGGTTGAAAAATGTGCATGAAGGATTTGGAACGGTGTGATGGGGGGAACCTGGGGGGGTGCTTTGCAGCCCTGTGGCACCGCCGCGCCGGCATTTTTTCGACGATCGGAGACGTTCACCGTGTAGACCTCGTCGAATACTACAAGTGTGCCAAAAATCAACTTGATCGGATATCTTTTAGTGCCTCATCGGAACACAAATATCATGAAAAAGTGGTTTTTATCCAGTGTTTGTGTCCATTTGTGCTCAATTTGTTTTCAAAGTATTTGTGTTTCGATAACCTACTTAAAGATATCCGATCAAGTTAATTTTTTACATACTTGTAGTACTCGACGAGGTCTACGAGATGAACGTCTCCGATCGTTGAACAAATGCCGGCGCGGCGGCGCCACGAGGCTGCACAGCACGGTCTGTGCATGGGATGCACAACACCCCCTCAGTCCGTGATGGGGGAAGTAACACCCCAGATAACTCTTCTTGGACGGCAAAGGTAATTAATGGGGAAAAGGGTTCTTGCATATTGTATTGCATGGTGGAGTGCATTTCGTTATTAAGATTTTATTATTAAGATCGAAATCGTTCATTTTTATATTGGTCGAATATTTGTAGTTCTTTGGCCATTAGTTACATGAAAATGGATGATCAAGACAATTTTAGGAATAAAATGTATGTCACACGTGGACGAGAATGTTTAATGAACTTATCTTTTAGTAAATTTGAAATAGTTAGCGAATTCTATGCACGGGACGGTTTAGATCACGGTAACAAGATTTTATAAACCCATGCTTGGTTTTCGTCGGTTAACAAGTACTTCTTGTGGTGGCTCCGTTGCCCTATGATTTTGGCTTTTTGTAAGTTTGAACAGCTCCATTCCGTTATGCTTAAAATCAGGGGCGGAGCCAGGATTTTAGAGAAGTGAGGTCAAAATTTAAACTACGGGCAAATCAATTTCCATACGGCTTTGTTTCGGAGGATTATTGTTACATGTATAAGTTTCGACACGTTCCTTTCTCTTAATTAGAAATCGTTCCATACTTCTAGGGACAAATGAACAAATAACATATCATAAGCAATATAGGATTTGGACCACTCTCCACAAGCAACATTAAACAGTAACGTCATCAGCTCTCAATGAAAAAAAGAAAAAAAAAAGAGAAAAAGAGCAGTAAAGAAGTAAAGTAATTAGCTCACAAAGCAGTAAAGATCGGGCAAATACATTGTTGTTTCCAGTGAAAAAAGAGATGAAGAAATCTATATTGGCCTTGTTCGTTTCCCTGTTTAGTTTTAGTTTTGATGACATCATCATTTCTCTCATTTCTCTATCTATCTCTCTTCCACTCATTACACATGCTAACATCATCAAAACTAAGACTATCTAATCAAACACAACCACTATAACCACAAAACAGTAACTAACTAGGGTTTGGATTTCACCAAGGAGAGATGGGTTTCTAAAACCCCCTTTGTTTTGTTCCTATTTTCAGAATCTACTTCAAAACTCTCGAACAAATAGAAATTTTTTATTATGAGCATTGAGATCGAAAAAAAAGGGAAACGTCAAACGTCAGATTGGTTTCTGCAGCTCTTCTCTTTCACCGTGAGAGAGAGAGAGAGAGAGAGAGAGAGAGAGAGAGAGTAGACTGAGTAGTTACTAGTCCAGCCATGGAGGAAAGTTTGTTTTTGCATGTTGGATTTCGTCGTGTTTCGCCAGAGCCGAGAGAGAGAACATTCGGTAGAAGAATGAACAGGTGAGACTCCTCACTCAATGAAGGAAGAGTTTATTTCCAACACTTCTTTTACTTTGTACCAAATATGTAACATAGGCCAGGGCAAAAAATAAATAAAATCAAAGGAGGGTCAATTAGCAATTTTGTGGTGTATGCTAGTAATATCCCTACAGAAATTTGGGGTTCAGGGGGGTCAACTGACCCCTGTTGTCTCCACTTGCCTCCGCTCCTGCTTAAAATGATAAGGGATCAGAAATCATGCGGTAAAGTCCTTAAATGTCCCATATTGCATCATCTGATTGAGTCTCATTCCATAGATTAAGAATAACAAATGGAAAAAAATAAAAAAGAAAAAAATCAGTTACCTATAGCATTTTCCAACTTGAAGAAGGAAACCGCGTGATAACCCCACAGAATTTTTCCTTGGTGGACGGCAAGTCGGCAGCAGTTATTAATGTGGGCTTTACGTCAAAATCACGGTGTCTGAATGTCAACGTTTAACTTTTTTTTTTGAACAGAGTCAACGTTTAACTTTTGGAAATGCCTTTTTTTGGTGGGATTCGCATGGGATTGAGGGGGGGTGCTGTGCATCCCATGCACAACACCGTGCTGTGCAGTTCGTGGGGCCGCCGCGCCGGCATTTTTTTGGTGATCGGAGACGTTCACCGCGTAGACCTCGTCGAGTACTACAAGTATGCAAAAACTTAACTTGATCGGATATCTTTAAGTAGGTTATCGGAACACAAATACTTTGAAAACAAATGGAACACAAATGGACACAAACACTGGATAAAAATCACTTTTTCATGCTATTTGTGTTCCGATGAGTCACTAAAAGATATCCGATCAAGTTGATTTTTGGCACACTTGTAGTATTCGACGAGGTCTACACGGTAAACGTCTCCGATCGTCAAAAAAATGCCGGCGCGGCGGCGCCACAGGGCTGCAAAGCACGGTGCTGTGCATGGGGATGCACAGCACCCCCCAGGTTCCATTTGCATGGGCTATGGACTATATATGGATGAATTTTGGATTTACTGCCAGCAGTCCCACTATACGTACAGGTAGGAGTGCAAAGATGGCATATAGATTGGTTCGGATTAACGAGGGTTCTCGCGGGACTACTTGAATTTTTTTTTTAAAATGAATAAACGGCTCAGATCATTCATGTGAGATCCACAATGAATTCCTGAGCCAGTCTATATGTCATTTGTACACTCCTCATCTGTACCCTATGGATTTACTGCGAGATAACCTCCCTTTCTTTTTTGATCCTCGATAACCCCTCAGGTAAAGAATCACAAAATTCATAGATTGAACGGTTTGAACCTCAAAATTCTATTCTTTGGCATTACACTTTTGCATGATGTGTTAAGCAAACGATCAAGGGAAAATAGGGGTTGAAAGAGAAATATAGAAAATGAATTCTCAAATTTCGGTCCGATTTTTAGTTTTCCAAATTTTTTTTTTTTGGGAATTTGGGTCTCTGAATTACGTACTCCGATTGTTTTGTTTTCATTACAAAACCACCTTGTAAATATCACTTTTGCATTTTTTCAAATTTGTTGTTCATTTTGAACAAATTTAATTTTATAGACATATATTTAAACAATACAACACAACTCATTTTTGGCGGCCCAGGGCGAAAGCCTTGCTCGCATTTTCTCAAGCTGGTATTATATTCACCGTATCAGGAGATGACATGCGGCACCTATGAAAAGGTAGGTATTGTCGTCTTTCCAATAAACGTCTTCTGTTTTACAATTGCGTGTACAGATTCATGCGTCTTTCGAACATGTGACAGAGAGATTAGAAGAGTAAGTAAATCTCATCAAACAAAAGAGTAGGTAAATCTCATCAAACAAAATGCAAGTTGATTCAAGGTACGACATATGTGTCTTCGAATACCAATTTATTTCGCTTGACTTTACCACTTTAAATAAAGAACAAACGCAACAAATTAGCTCTTTACTAGCAAGTTATGAGTCTCTGAGATGTTCACATATTTAACCTCGGTATGTCAGGCACCGGGACTAGTCGAGGTGGCATGAACATCCGGTTATAAAAAAACATAGTAATAAATCTTAGTAGCCGAAAGAATTACACCCTGTTCGATTTGATTTCACCACGAGTAAATGCCATGATCCGCTGCTTCGCGTTGGTGAATTTGGTAGCCTTAGGTTCAAGGGTAGGTGGTGTCCTTTTTACCGGAAAATCCATTTTCAACGTTGAATCGCGACGATTATTTGGCGACGGCGACAATAATGGCGTCTTCGGAGTCACATCCACCACCTCGACGTCCCACAAAACCTTCTCTTGCGTGCCCATTTTATACGGAACGTCGTGCGTCACCGAATTCCTCCACGGGGGCAAGCCCCCATTTGGGCGCAAAAAACTTCCATTCGGCGTCCTGAATCGCGCCGAAAACCCGTCTCGTATCGGCTCCCATTCGGTAGACGAATCAAGCTTTCTCGGAATGGCTTGAACCACTTTCAGCCCGGCCGACCCAATACTGAAGGGTGTGTCCGATGCGGTTAGGTACTTCCCATAACAACTTTTTAAGCGCAAATACCTCTCCGTTTCGAAGAATTGGACCGACCAGATCGCATTCTCCAACGAGCCGTCTCTGTCTAGGGATACAGATTCTTGGTCGTCTTCTGCCACCAGGTACTTGTCCTTGTGGCTCAATTTAACCGTAATCGCTTTGCGGAAAAGCTCCATTTGATCGATTCTACAATTAACAAAATAGAAAACGTTGAATCAAATGAAATCACGATCAGGATGGATTGGAATTGCTCGTACGCACACCTCGATTAAATCGACGAACGATTGAAACAACGAGGAGAGAGGAGTGAGGTTTGACAATAATGCCTGCCCTAATTTTATATTGGAGTCTAATACATGTTGGGTGCCGAACCTGAAACGATTGTTGGGCATTCCGTTTTATTTTAGCTGTTACTATAGCTGGATTTTGGTGTTTGAGCTAGCTATTAGGCAAATTTCACGTTCTCGTTTGAATAGCATTTTTTGACCTTTTCCTTTTTGCTATTATTTGAATAGACTTATTGGACTAAGCCGATTAAATCGAACCTCGGGATCTTGTAGTGCATGAATGCACTATAAGTGTCTAGTACGTATCCGAGCCTTGATCATCTCTATAATCAATGGTTCAAATTTCAAACATCCTACATGTAAATACTTATATGTAAAATAATTTTAGAAAATCTAGACAGTTAAAGGCACTTTTGGATGGCTTGGATTGCACACTACAACTCTATAGTGCATGCTGATTCCGACTAAATCCTCATTTGGTTCAACGAAGGTTTCGCGAAATTTATTTAAAATTTACAGAAATTTATTGCTACAAGTTCTTCATGATTCACAATCTCTGCATCCGGGGTGGGTGTTGTGTGGTATGTGTTGTGCACTGTGTTGTGCGGTAAAACGACGTAGTTTTTGGCACACCTCTGAAGCTTCCAAAGACCTTGTTTGGAAGAAGGAAAAAGCCACTACAAAGTGCCTAAACCCTAAGCCCAAAGCGCCTAAACCCAAAGCGCCTAAATCCAAAGTGCCTAAATCCAACTGCCTAAAACCACTATATCCTACCCCAAAAAGCCTAAATCCCCTTAAATTGAACCTCAAAATTAACTCTCCAAACATGGCCTATTGAAGCGTACCAAGAAAATGAACAAAATTACGTCGTTTTGTCGCACAACACAGCGCACAACATGTAGCACAACACAGCGCACAACATGTAGCACAACACCTTGTATCTACCATTTTGTATTGATATCTATTCATTTTCAACTTTTGTGTAGTTAGTTTGCAAGTTCTTGCAGATATTGTTTGCCATACTTCAAATTAGAGACGAAATCTTTCTTATTATCACATGTGACCTTATATCACAAATTTTTTGAACCGAGCACCGCTACATACCCAGAAACAATAGTGATACATGTACAACAAAAGTCTCCAACTGGGCTCCAACAAACTCACACGGTGTGTGGAGACCCAGAAAACATACACAAAATTTACTCAGAATTTGAATACCAATGGACCAGATTAAACACACCCAAAATTTAATCTGGTCCATTGATATTTAAATTCTGGATAAATTCTGTGTGTTTTTTTTGGGTATTTAGACTTTCCCTTTTGAAGCATGCACACAATAGTATCTTGATTCTTGACTAGCTACTAATAACCTAACGAGGAACAATCACGTTCAAATTTAAACCAATGGATAAATAGTTACTAAGTAACAAAAGAAAGATAAACGTGAGTGAACACCCCACTGTCACACAAAGTTTGTGACCTAATCGGCATCAATCGCGTTCAAAAATGAAACAATGGATAGTTTTGGGCTATGTTTTCTCATACAGTCTATCATGCGATGCAAAATGAGATGTAGAATCATTTCATGGTGACGATTTCACATACAATTGTTCATCATGTGACGACTCAATGTGAGATCCACCACATGATTTGAATCGTTCATTTTATAGGTATCGACATACTTTCTGCATATGATAAAAAACATGTTGATCGACATCGCTAAAACCTTCATTGAATAATATTTGTCAGAAATGAAAAGAATGACATCAAGACTTATACAATAAACGATTAAGATGGATACAATTGTGATGAGAGAGGGCATCTCCCTGTGATCTTGCTTCTATAGCATCATTCATTTTAATACACACATGTGATTTTAAAATAAACATTTCTCTAGTAGTAGCCGTTGCATATTTTAAAATATATTTTTCTTCGGTAGTAGCCGGTGCGTATTAATATACGACGGCTACTACTAGAGAAATGTTTATTTTAAAAATCACATGTGACTAAAATTATTGTACTTGTATGGAATTTCATGGACTGTTAAGAAAAGACAGTAAAGCCTCATGCCATCACATGCTTTCATACAGACCTATTCAGCTACTATAGTACATATCAAGATCTCTAAACAAATGACCTTATTGACCATACAGTCAGGTCAAATTGGAAGTAATTTCCCAAAAACACCCTTCCTAAACGTTCAAAAAACACCCTTCTATAGCATCATTCATAACATTTCGCTAGTAGTAGCCGTTGCATATTTTAAAATATACTATTTTTCTTCAGTAGTAGCTGGTGCGTATTAATATACAACGGCTACTACTGGAGAAATGTTTATTTTAAAAATCACATGTGACTAAAATTACTGTACTTGTATGAAATTTCATGGACTGTTAAGAAAAGACAGTAAAACCTCATGCCATCATATGTTTTCATACAGACCTATTCAGCTACTATAGTACATATCAAGATCTCTAAACAAATGACCTTATTGACCATACAGTCAGGTCAAATTGGAAATAATTTCCCAAAAACACCCTTCCTAAACGTTCTCTATCGCGACGTGGCTAATTCCCATTGGTGAAACAAGTTGAATCACAAAGAGGAATGAATCAGTGAACCCAAAGACATTTCAAAGTCTAAACCACTTCCCCCACGACTCGGATTTCAAAATCCCAACTGAGTCTCTATTATCCAAACTAAACCACACGTGGGGTGATCAAAAAAATTATCTACAAATACCAATATATTGTTAATTCACTGTTTCAACTACAAATATATTGTGGGCTCGGTGTATGTTGATTCATTCAAGTTTTTTCAATCTTCTGAACAAATTTGAATGAATCAACGTACGCTGAGCCCTTGAGGACGATGAAAGGGGGCACAAGCCAAGCCTGTGCCGCGTGCAAGTACCAGAGGCGGAGGTGTTACTCCGAATGCCCTCTGGCGCCATATTTTCCGGGCAATCAACCGAAAACGTTCCGAAATTCTCACCGGCTTTACGGTGTCTCCAACATTATGAAGATACTGAGGCGAATGGAGACTCAAGAACAAAGAGATGAAGCTATGAGATCTGTCATTTACGAGTCCGATATGCGCGAGAGGTTTCCTGTTCACGGTTGCTGCGGGATTATACGCCATCTTTATTGTCAGTTGATGCAGGCCGTCGAAGAACTCCAACACGTCCGCGCGCAACTAGCAATGTGCGCAGACGGGTGCCATAACCAAATAGTTGATCCTGGTTATTTTAGTCCTCAGCCGGAACAATTCGGCATGAATTTACCCGGTGATGTGCTCGTGGGGCTCCAACATTTTTCGATCAACGAAGCGATTCCTTTTGAAGGGAATCACCATGTTACGAGTGAAAATAATCGCGTTTATGTTGAATCGAACGGTGATACATTAAATCACCATACGATTCAATATCCGAACTATAATTCAGTAGCGATTCAAACCCAATTGTTTCCTTCCCAATCGTTCCCCGCTCAACAAGAAACCGAAGTTGATTATGACGACATACCAATCGATACATTAGCCGATGATAGACAATCGTATATTGAATCAAAGGAAGAGTGTGAGTCGAGGTACATTTGGAAACCCGGGCCTATTTTATTTCATAGCAGATTAATTTCTTTCATGCTTATTAGTCGTTTAATTTGTGCGATAATTTTTATTTGCAGTTGTGAATCGTCGTGGAAGAATATAACCCATTCTCTCGAGCATACATCGAAAAATGATCTCAAGATTGCTGCAGCATGTTTCAAGCTTACGAATATCGAATAGCTAGTGAAAAGGGGGTACATTCATATTTTAACTGAGTTTTTCTTTTTTATTTTTCCTCGCCAGGACAGTTTTTTGGACATTACGCATGTCACAATTTTGAGTAGTTTTTCTAAATTTATTCGTTGATTTACACATTCATGAATAAGATGTGTAATTACTATATGTTTTCATAGTCCAAAGCTTATTTATCGTCTTAATATGTTGTAAGTAGGGTTTAGAAATTCAAGCGAAAAATCGATCGAGGTAGCCTAGGTAGGATTTAAATTCGGTGATGGCCTATACTAGAAGGAAATTAACATTTCAATAGTTAATTTTTCTCTTTTCCTCTTCCAAAATAAAAATAGGGGGTTTAAAGTGAAAATATGAAATATTTGGCATTCTAATTCTAATGTATTGTTATAGTGTTGGCAGGATTTGAACTCAAATCCGCTCACTTGTGCTATCTCATATACATCTTTCTTCTCACTCCATCTCCTCTTTTCTTTCTCTTTTGCCTTTCCTGACCATGTCTGCCACACGCAGGCCTTCGTCTCCCTTTTCCTCACCCTCTCTGTCTCACTAACCAGTTTAATTACTACGGAAAAAAAAACCTCTCTAAATTAATAGTCAAATGGAGTGAAGTTTGTAGAAAAAATGGGTTAACTAATTTGTGTAAGTAAAAATATAACACTAAAAATAAGTTAAATAATCAAATGGAGATCTAATGGGAAACTCCGTTATCAAAATCATATGATTAACGATTATATATATATATGCCATTGCTTCGTTTGCGGGACCATGGAACTTGTGTGATTTTCACAATTTGTATTGTATTATTCGGATTTTTTTTCTTTGAGATGCAAAAGAAAAAATTACATTAAAGGATTACAGTTTATAATCGATATCGATTGGGGGAACTACAGTTCAGTCGAGTAAGGAGCAATTAAAGATTTCCTCGCCTATTTTGTTGATGATATGAACTTGGCTTCATTTTTGTGAGGAAAAGGCGAGGAAAAAATTTGTCGCCTATTGTGTCCGAAAAGGCGAGGAAAAAATAAAGAGGTAATTAAATAATCATCCTTTTTATGGACACTATGTAAGTTTTCATCCCTGTCAATTTAAACAGTTATGTTTTCATCCTTTTTGTGTGTGAAATACCTTGTTTACCCTTTTTAGTGATACAAAATAATATATGTAAATATAGTTTCGTAATTTAGAGGGGTTTGATTAAGATATATATAAATGTTGTTTCCTAATAAAGGGGGATTGATTTGACTATTTCAAACGAAAATTTTGAAATGGTAAAGGATTGTAAAGGATTGTGTTGCCTAAAATTATGGAATTTTTGAAATGGTGAAGATTCAAAATTGAGTGGGATGATAATATTTCCAAATATTAGTCATAAGTACCAAAATTTATTGGTTTTTGAAAAAAAAAGAAAAAAAAGTGAACATCATATTTCAGTCAGTACGAGAAAAAATGAACCATTATAGTGAACATGGTAAAATTAAACAACTTGCCAAATTGAATCATGGTAAAATATATCTTCAAAACATCTCATTGTTTATGGTAAATTTATATAATTCGTTAGCTTTGTTAAACAACTCCGATCATGGTAAAATCATATGCCTAATATTTGTTAGATTAAATCATGGTAAAATCCTGTTCACAACTTTTTTCAATGATTATTACAAAAATAACCACACAAAAAAAATGGTAAATTTGCATTGCGAGGGGTTTGTTTAGGAAAATATGGCAAATACAAACTATTGAAATATCGAAATTCTGCCATAATCAATAAACATGGTAAACTATTTGTGTTTAGGAAAATATGGTAAATACAAACTATTGAGATATCACAATTCTGCCATAATCAGTAAACATGTTAAACTATTTGTGTCTCAACATTATTCTCCACAACCCGATTCAAAACCGGTTGAAAAATTCCCTGCCTAATCAAAAAAAAAAAAAAAACCCTCATCATGAAAACCTAACCATGATATCCCACACAACCTATTCAAACCGAGTCGAAAACTCCCATCCAGTCAAATCTGCAACCCCGCCAAACCTCCAATCGCACCAAAAATCCAACCAATTGGGAAAAATTAAAGAATCTGGGCAAAATAACTCTGCATGAAACAAAAGAATAATTTAGATACCAAATAAACAAGAAAAACTAATTTTGATAGTTAGATTCACTTAAGAATTTGGGCCAGCCATGTTGAATCGTCTTCCTCTAATCCGTTTGAGGTTATGTGTAGAAAGGAACAACGACGGACGGGGACGGGGACGGGGACAGGGATGGCAATCTGGCACATGCTTGAACAAGTTGTGGTTGAGGACGATGGTGATGAACCCAAAGAAGGAAAAATGGGCTAGGGTCCTAGGGATTGAATTATGGCCGAAGAAGGAATAATGGGTTGGCATTCCAGGATTAGATCCTTTATAGTCTGGGTTTTAAAAGGAGATGATGAATAGTGTGTGGGGTTTAAAAGGAGATGATGAATGGTGGGTGAATTGGGGGATTGGGTTTTATCCCCAATCCCGTAATTGCACCAGAGGACCTCATAATTTTGAAAATGGTCCACTACCTATCGCCCCATATATGCAACTTTTAATTTAGTCCTCAATCCCTTAATATATTACAATTATACATAAAGGGCATTTTAGGGTTTATTTGAATCTCGGGATGGAAACATAACTCCTAAAAAGACTCAGGATGATTTTCTAATTTCAAGTGACTAAAAGGATGATTATTTAAGCGCCCCAAAAGTAAATTTCATAGCTAATACCTTTTGCAATGGAGTATAGACGAGGAAAGTTTGGCGATGAAAAATATTCCCTCGCAAATACATATGGCAACGAAATCCAAAGCTTTTGCGACAAATTTTTTTCACCACAATAGGGCAATATATTTTCTTGTGGGCATTTTTTTTAAGAATTACCGTATCACTAAAAGAGATAATTTACACATACATGAAACTCATCTTTTATGAGGATAAATCTGTCTTTTTTTCCTTATTTTTGTTTTTATTTATTAAATTTTGAGCTTCGTTTATAATACTTTTCTGAGTCCTTTCGACGAACTATTTTGAAGGGGTTTAGCTTTTACCTCCTTGTGCTTATTCTGAAATATTGAAGCATTCACTGGGACTTTTGATACACCTTCCATAATCTTTTCATGAGGCAACTTTTCTCCTTTTTCTTGACTAAATGACGAGGCATCATATCCAAGCCCAGATCGATCGTTGGCTGGCCTTTGAACCTCAAGAATGTCATCCAATATCCTGCATTGAAACGCTTGAAAATACCATTAGCATTTTTTAATTCATTAGATAAGTTTTGTATTTTACCGTCATTCAATTTGTTGAGTTCTTCAAAACCCCTGACTTTTGAACGAAGTTGAATCACTTCCTTCTTCAGACTGTCTCTCTCTTGTGTCATACATTCCAATGATTCTGACAACTCCTTGGCTGTAGATAAAGCTTTACCTAAGTCACAGCTAGTTGCTTCAAACTTACTACCAAGTTTGATGTTCTGTTTGGTGATTTTAGCACTCTCCTGATACAACTTATCATACGCCTCTTTTAATTCGTCAAAATCAACCAGTTCTTCTTCAAAATCACTATCAGTTCCTCCTTCATGACTCAATTTTCCAGTAAAGGCTAAATAATTTTTTCTACAGTTTTCATTATCTGGGTCACTTCCTGATTTTTCACTATCGGAGTCTTCATCCCACATCTTAACTTCGTAGACTTTTTGCTTTGCCTTCTTATTAGCACAATCCTGAGCCAAATGTCCATAACCATGGCATTCATAACACCTAGGCTTTGAGGGTGGTCCTTTCACTCCTTTTCGTTCCTTGTTATTAGAAGACTCCAATTTACCTCTACTCCAATTTACCTCTATCATTTTTAACATTATTATTTTTATCTTTTGTCTTTTTCTTAAAAAAATGTTTAAAGTTATTAGCAAATACAGTCAAAGCTTCCATATCATAGTTATCATCACTGTCTGACTCATTCGACTCTTTATATTTGCTAGAAAAAGCAATTGATTTTCCAGAAGTTTTAGCCGTAGATTTAGAATAAACGTTTTCATCCTCTATACGGGTGAATTCATATGTTTGAAATTGACCAACAATATCTTCAACAGACATCTCAGCAAGTTTCTTTTTACTCTCTAAAATTTCGACTTTGGTTTTAAACCTTTTCGGCAAAGAACGTAATATTTTTTTAATAACACGGAAAGGAGTGATAGGCTCACCCAAAGAGTAACTTGTGTTGACAATATGATTTAGCTTGGCATAGAACTCATCGAAAGTTTCATCCTCCTCCATCCGAATAATCTCAAATTGAGTTGTAACACGCTGTAACTTCCCCTGTTTCACCGTGTCAGTTCCCTCATGGGTTGTAACCAAAATATCCCACGCTTCCTTAGCAAGTTTGCATGTTGAAATACGATGAAACTCTTTTGTAGCCACGTAAGTAAAGAGTATATTCAATGCATGACTGTTTGCAGCCCTTTCAATCTTCTCAGCTTTAGAGTATTTTGCGCTAGGTTTTGGTCTAGTAACTTCGTCCTCTGTTTCAGTCGGAGGAGTGTATTTGACTTCACACGCCATCCATACATCTTCATCAATAGCCTTCATATAGGCCTCCATCTTCGCTTTCCAGTGATCAAAATTTGTGCCGTCTAACACAGGGGGGCGATTGGCACTTTCCATTTTTTTTTCAATAAATTAGGACCTGCTCAAGAACACAACGATTCCAAAAAAAAATAGAGCGACCTGCTCTGATACCAAATGAAATTCCTTAATCGAGTCACGGAATTAAATTAACTTGAATAATGGAAAAACAATCAATCGCACAAATTGAAAAAATAATCAATCACGCACGACACAAAGATTTACGTGGAAAAACCCAAAACGGGAAAAAACCACGGGAAGGAATCATGCACTATAAAAATTATGTGAATACAAGAGATCTTACTCAGTGTTCGTGTATCCTCACCACGAAGCCTAAAACCTTCTTGCCGAATCTACGTTAATCACACCTCTGCATGATTGCCGAATCTTGAATCCTCAAGCCTTCCTACTGATTGCCTTCCGAACTCCACGAAAGGACTTTGTTCTGAAGAAAAGTATAGTTGATGTAAGAACACCCCTCGAAGATGATTTTGAGAATCAAAGATCCATTCAATCTTTGTAGTTTCTTCGAGGTGCACAAAACCCTAGCCGTCGAAAGAGATGGATGATGGAACAAAGTGTGCTAGGGTTATACAACCACCAAGCTCATAATCTTCAACCTAATATGTGATATATATATAGAGCAATGATGAGAAATAATCTGGTGTGGTCGCTGCCTCATAAAACGCCTGTTTTGCTTGAGCAAAATAATTCTGCTTCAAAATCTTCTAAGTGATGAAGGCCGATGTTGCTTGGAGTGATTTCCACCGTCAAAAGACTTGACTAACAACTACCGCACTCATGTGAAAAACGAAAAAATACAAAATGTGAGATTCCTTTCCACATCCTAAAACAAACGCTCTAAAAGATAAAAAATAATTTGAATAGAAAAGAGTACAACTCGATAAAAAGGGAATACATGCAAATGTGTATTTTGGTCATGAACGTGTCAACCCAAAAGGGAGCTCGGCTTATGGAGCTTACCAAAATAAAAATAAAAATCACAATCGAGTCTACTGCGACTCTCAATGTGGAGAGGCACTGTAGGTCAAATTAAATAGTTGAGGCTGGTGGAGCTTGTTTTAGTGTTTTTGGTAGCTTAAATAGCTAAATGTAAGGTTTGCCTAGCTCTTGTATATGCTCTATGCTATGAAATTGCAATAAGATGGAATCTATAATGATTTTTATGGTATAATAAGCTATTGTACACAAAAGTCTACCAAATTCACCTGACTTGGGTCTTAGGAATAGAAAATGATGCAGTCAAGAGAATACTGAACCAAGCATTTTCTGGGAGGACCCAGTGATATGTGTTTCAGAGAACAACCAAAGATGCTAGAGAAAAACTCCAGAGAGATTGAAGATAAGACACCAAAGAAATCATCACGGGTAATTTTAGTTCTATGATTCGGACTATTTGATCTTATAAACTCATCATGGAGGTAACCCTACTACAAACTAGACTGGTTCAACAGAAAAAGCTTCAACCAAACACACAGTACATAATAGAAAGAAAACGATACATACATCTCCAACCACTCCCCTCCTCACATGGTGGGACCCATGGTGGGACCCACCACATGTGAGAGAGGAGTGGTTGAAGGAATGTATCTATCATTTTGTTTTTCTATTCAAAAATGATAGATACACTTCCTTCCCCAACCACTCCCCTCTTACATGTGGTGGGTTCCATGGATCCCACATGTGATGGGTCCTGGCCACATGTGAGAGGGGGAGTGATAGGGAGGAGTGTATGTATAATTGTTCTAGGAAAAAGGCCGTTGTAAACTTAATTGTACCGAGGGGGTGTTTTCTGATGGGATTGGTAAACTTAATTGTGGGCCATGGTGGTGGGACAAGAAAACACAGAGGTGTTAAGAGAGGGGACTTGGGGTTGCTGCTGTGCAGAGGGCCCCCGCACAGATGGCATGCTGTGCACCCCATGACGCAAATTTTTTTTCGACGATCTGAAACGTTCACCTCGTAGATCTCGTCGAGTACTACAAGTATACCAAAAATCAACTCGATCGGATATCGTTAACTGTCTCATCGGAACACAAATACCTGGAAAAAAAATAGAACACAAATGAACACAAACATTGGAACAAAACCGCTGAACCTATGTTTTTTCAAGTTATTGTGTTCCGATGAGGCACTTAACCACATCCGATCTAGTTGATTTTTGGTACACTTGTAGTACTCTTCGCAGATCTACGCATGGCGTTTCGATTGTCGAAAAATTTCCTCATTCTGCGCGGCAGGATGGGATGCAAAGAAGAACCCCAAGTCTAAGAGGGGATAAGGCTAGTTGTAGTTGAAGCCAAAAAAAAGAGTACTTATCCCAAAAAAAAAAAAAGGCTAGTTGTAATTGGCGATAATTTCTTCTGCACCGACGGGGTGCACCGACCCGATGGGCGTCGTGGACGCTGTTGATCCCACTCGAAATTCGATTTTGAGAAGGATGAACGGTTCGGATCGATCGTTTGGGACCCCTGGCAACGGCGTCCACGACGCTGTCGGTGCACCTGGCGTCGGTGCAGGTAGAAGGGTTCGTTGGTATTTGTGGTGGAATTAAAAGAGAGAATGGGTTGAATGTTCTGGCCAAGTCAGTAATGAAATGGATGGCCATCAGTTTGTTCGGTGCATTTATAGGCCAGCTTAAGTAGCCGCCATCTCCTTTATATTGAGATGTGCTTTGTAGTGTATTTGTGTGGGAAAAAGGAGAAAGAAAGAGAGATGGCAGAGGGCAGAGGAGACGTTGGGGGTCTCCCCTACCACCAGTAAATGTTGTATGAATGTAAGAGTGAAATGTGAGTGTATGTATGAGATCATGTGTGTTTGTATTGGTGTGAAAGATTAATAAAATTTTGTGTGTTTGAGTGTGAATTGTCTGAGTCTCTATTACCCACCAACATTTTCCAAATGATTTTATGAGATAAAATTGAGTGTTGATAAAATCTTAGGCCTTGTTTCCCAAACGACAAAATCAAGATTTGATTTTATTAAATAAGGAAGAGGTTTAATCTTGATTTTATCCCGATTTCATCGTTTGGGAAACAAGGCCTTAGTTTTTATGAAGGTGTGATAAAATCGCTTTGTTTTTCCAAATGATAAAATCTAGTTTTAATAAACTCCACCCAATGCCTTTATTTGATAAAATCTAGTTTTATTTTTATCATTTGAGGACTGGTGATTTAAGCAGATTTTATCATTTGGAAAACCCATCCTGAAAAGAAAAATAGATAAATTTACAGCATAAAGGTACATGTCATGGTAGAAACCTTTATTGCTGAAAGCTTGAGGCTGTGTTTGCCTTTTCTCTTCTTGTTGGATTTAAAACCGTTGATTTCTTTGTTGTTTAGAAAATGCAAAGAAAATGATACACGTATAGCACAAAGCTCCAACAAAATTCTCCAACAGACAAAACGAAGTCGTTTTGGCACTGCTGGGAAAAAAAAAACTCAAAATTTCAAAACCAGATCGGAGACTCCCTCCCCCGCCCCCATTTCACTCGACCAAACACAGAGAGAGACCACCACCACCGCCGACCCACCTCCTCCCTCTCCTCCTCCTCCTCCTTCCTCCCTCTCCGCCTTCGGCGGCTGCCGCCACTGATAGATGACCAGTACAAGGTTCCAGCAATCTCCCTTTGAAACAAAAGGTTAGTCTGTTTGTCTGTCTCTCTCTCACAGCTTGTTCCATTCATAGAGATAACCCCAATTCAAAACCTTAATCAATTGAAAAAACTAGGGTTCTAATTTGAGAATTTGAAAATCCTCTTTGAAAACCCCTAATTCGAACTACCTAATTCGAAAACCCCTAGTTCGAAATTATCAAATCTTGACATTTTGATATTGTAGCCTAGTTTATTGTATGTACTAAATTGTATGTTGCATCCCTCCACACTTCCACAGTCCACATACTTAACACAACAGGCATACAGTATTGAAGATCCTCACCAGTCAAATAAGCGAGAGTATATGGTTTTAGCTAAGGCATCCCTGCTACCTAGAGCACCATCAGGATTAAGCGATCTCGTAATTACTTCCTCGGGTGTCACCATTTCACACTGAATCATCGCACCTATAAAATCACCTTGGCCAACAGTTGTTCAAGGTTTCTATCCATTGAAATTATATTAGGGCACATAAGGGAACAATCAAAATAGAGGTACGTCCAATTAACACATTTGTGTTCTATTCGAATTAGGGGGGGTTTCAAACATGAACCCTAGTTTCTCAAGAATTAGGTTTTCCAATTAGAATTTATCTAGATGAATGAAGAGATCGTTGGGTAATGTACTGGGTATGTGCCGGAGAGGGTCATCTGTTTCAGAGCTTTCTTGGAGGAGGCGCCGGAGGCAGCGGCCGTCGCCAGTGGTGGTGGAATGCGAGGTGGTGCCCTCTTTTTGTCTCTCTTTGGTTGTATGAAATGGGGGCGGGGGAGAGAGCCCATATCTGTTTTTTTTTTCCTCAGCAGTGCGAAAACGATGTCGTTTTGGCTGTTGGAGAACTTTATTGGAGCATTGTGCCGTACGTGTATCATTTTCGATAGTGCAACCCATCTAGCTAGCATGGGAAAATTTAAACAAGGCTATGAATTTATAGGGATCAGTATAGGGCAACAACAAACGAAAATAGCTATTCCAGCTAAGAAACATTAGAAATTGTTACTGTATAAAACAAGGCTATGAATTTATAGGGTTCACAAGGAAAATTTATAAAGGTCACAGTTCAAAAAAAAATACAATAAGTTGTCTCGGTACAAATTTGCAAATGAGATCTATAATGAAATCGATGCTTTTACCAATAACAAATCTTCACAAAACGAATTTAAAGTTCATGCAACTGAGATAGATAATGATCGATGCTTCCAATCAAACTTCGTATTCTTAATTTAAATGTTGGGCCATGAAAAACAACACATTGTAGCAACAGAAGAAAGAAAAAAAATTGTATACACAACTTAATTTAAATGTTTACTCAAATGTTTGGGTCCTAAAAAATGACACACCCAACCATCACTCACACACAAAAAAGAAGAATCTCGACAAAATGAAAACCATCTCTCCACTCCCAACGCCCTACTTCATCTCGAACCGACAGCCCAAAATGTAATCTCAATGATTTATCCCAACGCCCTACTTTCTGAACCGACACATCATCCAATTATGTTCGACAATGAGATTTAGGCAATCATCATCTCCATTTCTATTTCTTTGCTCTTCTTGAACTTCCCTGGCCAATTCCTCCGCAGGGCTTCTACAGTCCACTAACTTAATTTCAGAAAGTTCGTTTAGATTACCAAAAGCAATCGGGATTTGCTTCAGTTTGTGGCAACGTTCAATCACTAACACCTCAAGTTTCGGAAATTGATCTTCAGAAGCATTCCACTTCTTGATATCCAGATTGTTAAACTTCAAGTACTTGAGTTCAGGGAACCCCTCAAGTTCACTTGCGTCCCAAACTGGCCCATCACAGGCACCCGATAGTAATCTGAGAACCACTAGGTTAGGCAGGGTTTGCAGGAGTGACAGCTCCTCCCACTTTAAGCGTGTACACTTCAAAGTTATTCGCGTAATAGTCTGAGGAAGCTTTAGCCCTGGCGGAAGAGTTCTTCCCACAAACTTATTATATGAGTTGGCAGTGAAAGTGAGTTTTTCAAGGCATTTTAAGAACTCTAGGTTGGGAAACCTCAAAACCATATCATTTGGTATTCTTCCTGCATAAAGTCCTAGCTTCCTAACATTGGGAGTCCTTACCAAGAAACATCGGCAAGCCTCACAAGCACATACTTGGTGAAAGGTCTGTAGGCTCTCCAACATGGAGGAACCCCCGTATTCTTCAAAAGAATGGTGAAATGTGAATACCCCACTTTTAGTATAAAGATGCCTCAACTTAACCATCTTAAATATATCATGAGGCAACTTAATGTTAGCACTTCCCATAACATCACGCATGTTAAGGGTTTCTAGGTTCAAGAGGTAGGAAAATGGTAGTGCACGAAACCGATAGGGCACATTTTGTATTGCTAAGTATCTCAAATGAACTAGATGTCCTATACCTATTTCTCTGTAGCAATCAAAATGCAATACCCTGAGAAGTTCGAAGTTTTCAACAAAGAATTGATAATCGGTTCCAAACCTTGATCGATAATTTTCTTGCAATCTGAGGCACAAAAAAGAACGAAGGTTTCGAGGCATTAAGGACTTCTTTTGAAAGAACTTATCGCCAGTGAAGAGGCGACGATGCTTATTTCTAGCATAAGGTGAAAAAGAATCGTACTCCTCAACTTTCACAAGGAAATTATCATCCTTAGCTTTTTTCAAGCATAATTCACGTAGCAGGTCATGGATACGGCATGCTTTGGTTCCCCCTAGGGAACTTTTCCCAGCTACTTGTACGAGACTTCTATTTATAAGGTCGATTAAGTAACCTTCTGCTATGGTCTCCAAGCTTTTATCCTCCTCACTTTGCTGAATGAATCCCTCGGCAATCCATAACCATATCAACTCGCGTATAGGGATTTCATTGTCTTCGGGATATCCTCCAATATAAAGAAAACATGCTTTTAAATGAAGAGGCAGGTGATTGTAACTAAGTTCTAGTATCTCCATGCAGCCCTCTTGCTTTTTGGCAATGATCGAACTTAAATCCATAGCAACTTTCTCCCACACATCGAGTGTCTTGTCTTCCGTTACCAAAATCCCAGCTATTGTGACAACTGCGAGGGGTAATCCTTTACATTTTTCTGCTATTTGCTCACCAATGTCCACCAACTCTAGTGGGCAAAATTTCATCCCGAATACCTGGAATAAGATTTTAACATGTGGTTCATATGACAAGAATAAGAATAAGAAATGATTGAAAATACAAATTCATAAAAAGAAATTAGAAATAGGAAACATATGACAAAAGTATAAAGAAGCATGTATATAATAATTAGCTTTTCCATAAACAAATACTTGCTTTGTCCCACTATCACAATTCTGGTAATCTCAAAATTTTATCCATGTTTCTATCTATATGTAAAATGATTTTGGTGCGCAATATGAATCTTATTTGGTAAACCTTAATTATATCTTTTGAATAAAGTTTATAAATTATTAAAAACATTATAACTTGAAAAGTATAAGAAATTCACAAGTTACATGCATGCCAAAAAATAGAGAACAAATAGTTTTGGGCGAAGGGAGTACCTTTTTCCGTAACAACTCCCAACACCATTTTTTTGGTAATGGAGCCAAATAATAAGGGAAGTATCCGAAACTATCCAATTGAACAAGTAGCCGACTAGTGAACAACACTTTACTCCCCTTGCATTCCTTAGGGAATGATCTTTGGATATCATTCCAGGCTTCGATGCCCCAGATGTCATCCATGACAATGAGATATTTCTTACCCTTCAAGCATTTAAGTATGTCTTCTCCCAATTTATCATCGCTACTGTTCTCAAAATTTCTTCGGGTAATTGACTCCAAAATACGAATCAACAAATCCCTCTTCCTAGTCGTATCATAATCTTGAGAAACATCGATCCATGCACGAATTTCAAATGCATATGAGGTGAAAGGATGATGATATACTTCTCGGCCAAAGTGGTTTTGCCCTCCAGTTCCGATGATTGATATAATGATTGATATAATCTCCTCTATCATCAAGCCCTCTCCTTTATCGTACCCAAGCTTATCTATTAATCTGATTACCTCCTCCTCGAGACCCACCACCTCCTTCTCTTTTATCACTTTGGATGTGTTGCTCCCTCTTGATGAACCTGAACCTTCTGGACAAAACCAAAAGTAATGGAAGAGACCATAGTAATTGTAACAAAAAAAATAAAAAAATTTAAATCTGCGTTTTGGAATGTAACCATTCTCGTCCCATTCATCAATAAATAGTCTTTTTGAATAATCATTGATTTGTGTATTTACAATCTTTTCAATGGAATCTCATTTCGATTTAATTGCCTTGGGTAAAAGGAAAACAGGTGCGATTTTATTCATCAAAACAGTTGAATTAATGCTAAATTAAGGTGTCTCGCAGCATTCACCTGAATATTTTTATGGTGCGTATTAATCATTATGACCCATGTAACGTTTTGTTATGGATGATGCCACAAATGATAAGTTACCAGTGAACACAAAATTTAGATTCTTAACTAATCCAATATTTTTCCCAAAAGTCTAGGAACAAAATATATTATGTTACATTAGTCTCATAAGAGCTCGAAATTAATAACTCAAAGTGAAGGCATAAAACACTAAAGTCTTATCAAAACTAAATAATTTTGAATCCTAAAATACTGAAAATATACTGAAAATATATTCCAATACCTCCAATTCCAGTTGTTTGAATAGTACTTGGGTTGTTTGACTACTACTCCACTAATGTCATACATTTCTTCGTCAGCAGTAAATTTCCTTCACCTCCGCAGTAAGATTCTTCATACCCTTTTTGACAGTTTCAAGGTCATGGGAGAGATGATCCATATGTTTACGAAGATAGGGCGTATCATCCACCTTGAAAGCATAAGCCATGTTCTTCAAATGGTTCTAAGGTCGAAATATTCTCCGCAAGGCTAAGATGATCTGATTGCTTCACGAAGTTCATCACTTAAATAATGATGCGTTTCTTTTCCGTAACCAGGAACCCTCTCGGATGTTTATCTCCTCTTCAAGAGATTGGAGTTGATGTTTCTCCTTAATGATTAAACTTTGGATGGTTATTTGCTTCAAGGTCTCCGTATCAATAGCTATGTCACCCATCTCTCTCTCTCATCTTCAAGAGATTGGAAACGATGTTTCTCCTTAACCTCGATCACATAATTTTCTTTTGCAAGAACTCAAATCAACCCTTTAGAAAACCACAAAATAAAAATAAATAAAGACCCATCCCTCACTCCAAGCGAGAGAAAAAGTCACTGATGAAAAGATTTCACAAATCTTTTTCCACTTTAATTTTTTTCCCTTCCAACAAAGACAACACACGGCTCCAATTATTTTAAATCTCAATAATGTAGCCACTTTGGGCAAAAGTTGTTTGTCGCCATGTGAGTGTGGGGGCTAGTGACACGTCTTTTCTTGGACCTTGCTACATGTACCGGCGAAATAAACAGAAAATGTACAGAACATGCATTTTTATTGAAAAGGTGGGACTTTGGTTCAAACACTTCTAATTGTCCGATTGAACTAAAATTTTGTAAGTCCCCTCGAAAAAATGTTATTATAATAATGGACGGTTCGGATCACTCTTGTGGGACCCAAAAGTGGATCCCCGAGCATGCACTATATGTTTTCTGGACATATATTCAAAGACTATCCCCTATTTCAAAACTGGGGCTCGGTTAAAGGAAAAACAACGGAAGGAGTCCTGCCTTCTCGGATGCATCTTACTTACACCTCGGTTTAATGCAACGGCCCAATAAGGAACGGTCAACTCCTTTCTCGGAACAAAGTGCCTCGGAAGAAGTTGAGGGGCTATTGTAGTGGGCCGAAATCTGATAAGCCCAACGGGGCTCGGAGAATGAGGCCGGCAGAGCCCAGGCCCAAGCGGATCTCCAGGCCCGCCAAGGGACAAAATACTGTGGGCCGACCAAGCTCGGCCCCTCCGAGACGAACCGGTGTCTCGACAGACATACCATAAACCGCCCGAGTCATCATTGACGGATCGCATCCGAGATGGCTCGGAAGGATAATCCGAGATACCAGTGACGTCCTATGTGACGTCGCCCGGGGCGGTTAACGCCCGTAACAAACTAAGTTGGGGCCCATGTGCACTTTGCGAGCAGTTTCTGTGTCAGCGTAAGCCCCGCCGAACGGTTATGCCACATGTCACAGTCCTATTGGAGGATGCCTAAACGTAATACTCGTGAGGCCAACCCGTGACACTCGGTGACGTCATCCGAGCCGAAATGACCGGGCTACCCCTGCCCTAGGGAAGCCTATATAAGCAAAGCGAAGTGGCCCTAAAAGGAGGCTGAAAAAACTTATTCTCTCAACTTACATCTCTTCTTCTCCGATTTCTTACTAGATCGTCGGAGTGCCTTCCCTGGCCACATTCCGGCCAGGTTTGGTGCTAACGGCGTGCTCTACTTGTGCAGGAACTCGCGAAGGCTCACGGAGTGCTCTCTCGCCATTCAATCGAGTCAGGAGCCAAGGGAGAAGGCTCTACGGATATTTTGAGGACACCACAATTGGCGACTCCGCTGGGGACAACAACCCAGAAACTCCGGTGCTCCTCCCTAGATCCACCCCATTTCTCACCCTTCTCAGTAAATCTTTGACTCACAATGGGTGGCGAACCAACTCAACCACCACATCTCAGCGACCCCCTCCACCCCTCTGCCTCCAGGGATCCCAAGGGGACCCCTCACGTCTCCGTCTCCATCCAGCCAGGTCACCTCGGACTCACTCCGAGCCCGGATCCACAGCATCTAGCCATCCAGCGACTCACTCACCACCTAGAGGAGCGAGACGCAGAGATGGAGGCAATGAGAGCTCAGCTCTCTAGGCTAACCGAGACGGTAAAAAAGAAGGCTGCTGCAGAGACCACCGCAACATCTCATGGTGGCCCCTCCGGCCAAAGACAAAAAGCTCGGCCAAGGATCGAACTGTAACCACGACGAGAGGGCTCAAAATAAGGCTCGTGCTTCGGCACGAGAACCCGTCAACACCGAGCACCCCTCAAGGGCCACCGGGAGACTCTTCTCGGCACTACTCCTCACGGGTCTCGGAATCAAGTGCTCGTTCGCCATATTCACGGTTATGCATCTCACGAAACGTGTCTTGCTTGAAGATGGCGAATATAAACCAATCTATCTCCGAAAGGATCCCAAGGCGGCCTTCACCGAACGTTCTTACGGTCAACGCCGCCATAAAACCCCACCACCGGCCCTAAATCTGGCCGATCTACGAGCTCGAGTAGAGCGGTGAAAGCCTCTCCACAAGAGCAAAATCTAGTCATCTTCCGAGATGGCGTCCCGGGAAAGCGTCATACCTACCGAGGCGTGAAAAAAGCTCACCATGGCGACGGGTGGAAAAAGAAAGGAAAGGTCCCGAGCAAACCGTCACCACGAGCGTCACCCCCGAGCGCCGCCATGATGAGCGCGCCATACTTATACCGAGAAGCGTTCTCGGACCCGGCCGGAGTTTGTCATACCACTTCCCCCTCTCATCTCTCCCTCCCTTGCCGAGCGTCGACGAACGCTTGAGCGATTGGCAAAATCACCTTTCACAAAGGAGATCGCATCGGCAACTTTACCCACCGGATTCTCGCTTCCAAAGTTCAACCGTTCGACGCCCTCACGGACGCGTACAACCATCTCATATACTTGGAGACGAGATCATCAACCTTTACACCTCGGATCAAGCCTTGATGTGCAAAGTGTTCCCCACGAGCCTAGGGACTCTCGGGTCCCTATGGTTCAACAAGCTCGACGAAGGATCCATTGGGAGTTACGAGGCCCCGGAGAGCTTTTGTCTCGGTTTGTTACGAGCAATATACGAGAAGAAGGAGGTAGACTCTCTCGGCTGCGGAGCGTCCGGATGAAACACTACGCCGATGCGCCGCAAGGTGCTTGGGAAATGTTTCACCAAGTCGAGGGATGTGATCATACCCTTGCTGCCCAACACACTTTAAGCATGGCTTGGAGAGCAAGAGCCACTGTCTTCACGAGATCTGATGTTACATCCACCAAAGAACATGGACGACCTGATGGAACGGATAAACAAGTATATCGAGCTTGAGGAACTCTTAACCGAGCGTGATGCTCCAACCTCCTCCTCCGTTCCAAGGGTTATCCATGTCTCGGGTAATCAGAAGAAGGCGGTAAACACCATCAAGACGGATGCAGCAAAGAGACTTCCGAAGGCAAGCGACTTCGCCGCCGAGCGCACGGTGTTCACCGAGCCAATATATATGCTTCTACGGAAGATCGAGAATGAGGGTTTCTTCCATTGGCCGGACCACAAGATGGGCACTCAGGATAAAACCAAAGATAGAAAGGTCTATTGCACCTACCACCGAGAGCAAGGTCACTACACGACCTCGTGCAGACCGTTCAAAGCATATTTGGAAACCCTTGTCTCGGCTGGGAACCTGGACGCTTACATCGACCAGGATAAAACTCTGGCTCGGGCACAAGGACAGGGAGCGGCTGCAGGGGGAGGCGCTCAGGAAGAAGTGGTAATGCACGTGATCCACGGTCCGGTTACGAGAATGATGGAGGCTCGGGTGTTCAAGGAGATCGAGCAAGCTACCAAGGCATTGGAGGTGCTCTCGGTCAAGCCACAGTCGAAACGCAGTCTCCCGACTAAGGAGTCTCAGTGGACGATCAATTTCACCGAGAAGGATTTGGAGGGTGTGCACTTCCCACACAACGACGCCCTCATCATTACGCTCAAGGTGGGAAGAGCAACGGTGGAAGGATTTTGGTGGACCAAGGGAGCGCCGCCGAGGTAATGTACTATTCCTTGTTTAAACGATATGGGTACACTAGCAAAGATCTAAAGCCATCAGAGGTCCCCCTCGTTGGCTTTAGTGGTACACCAGTATATCCACTCGGTACCATCGCTCTTCCCGTCATCACGGGCTCGGTAACTCAACAAGTAGAGTTTATTTTTGTCAACTCACCGAGCCCCTACAACATTATATTGGGAAGAAATTGGCTCCATGCAATGAAAGCCGTGGCATCAACGTACCATCAGGTGCTACGGTTTATCGGGTTGAAAGGAAAATAGGAGAGTGTTAAAGGTGATCAGATCGCTGCCAAGAAATGCTACATTTCGACGGTAGGCAGAAAGGAGAAGATTAAGCCGAAGCAGGTGCAGTGGGTGGAAGTTCCCGAGGCACCAGTTCTGGAAGACGTCGGTCGACCGGCCGAGGCAAAATCGGTTGAAGATCTCATCACGGTCCCAATCAATGAGGACGGGCCGCCGTTTCTTCCTTCTCGGTCTACACTAGCTAACCGAGGCCGAA
Organism: Vaccinium myrtillus; assembly: GCA_016920895.1. Taxonomy (NCBI): domain Eukaryota; kingdom Viridiplantae; phylum Streptophyta; class Magnoliopsida; order Ericales; family Ericaceae; genus Vaccinium; species Vaccinium myrtillus. The sequence goes on from CM029274.1 coordinate 35,076,065, forward strand.
AAGGAGGAGATGGTGACCTTCCTCAAGGCAAACATTCAGGTGTTTGCCTGGACACCGTATGAGATGCCAGGTGTTGACCCGAGCTTCATCAAACACCAGCTCAAAGTTGACCCATTGAGACGCCCGGTTATCCAGAAGCCGAGAAGGTCTTCAGCTGTTCATGCCGAAGCAGTTGAGTCAGAAGTAGACAAGCTACTAGAAGCCCAAGCGATCCAGGAAATCCAGTACCCTACTTGGCTGGCAAATACGGTGGTGGTTCCCAAGAAGAACGGTAAGCTAAGGGTCTGCGTAGACTACACGAACCTCAATGATGCCTGTCCAAAAGACTGTTTCCCAGTCCCTCGGATAGACCAACTCGTGGACGCTACGGCAGGTCACGCTCGGTTAAGCTTTATGGATGCGTACAGGGGCTACCACCAAGTCTTTATGGATGAAGAGGACAGGGAAAAGACAGCTTTCATCACTCCGAGAGGCCTCTATTGCTATCGAGTCATGCCCTTCGGGCTGAAGAACGCCGGGGCCACCTTTCAACGAATGGTGTCTCGGATGTTCAAAGATCAGCTCGGGGACACGATGGAAGCATACATCGACGACATGGTGGTGAAAAGTGTGCAAGAAGGAAGCCACATTGCAGATCTCGACAAGATGTTCACGGTGCTGAAGCAGCATGGCCTAAAGCTCAACGCCGAGAAGTGCTCTTTCGGAGTCGGATCAGGAAAATTCCTAGGCCATTTGGTAACAAGAAGGGGTATTGAAGCAGAATCCGAGCCAGGTAACGGCAATACAACGGCTCGTTTCACCGAGCACGATCAAGGAAGTTCAAAGGCTTACAGGGATGGCCGCAGCACTCAACCGCTTCATCAGCCGTTCGGCAGACATATGCCGACCTCTTTTTCAATCTATCAAGACGAGCAAAAGGAAATTCCAGTGGACAGAGGAGTGTGAGAAAGCTCTGCAGCGCCTAAAAACCTATCTAACCGAGCCTCCTTTACTGGAGACGCCTCGGGAAAATGAAGATTTATTTATCTACCTTTCAGTCTCTCCACACGCAGTCAGCTCGATCCTAGTCCGAGCAGAGGGAGTCGAGCATCGACCAGTGTATTATGCGAGCAAGACACTAACTGGTGCCGAGACAAGGTACCTACCTCTTGAAAAAATTGCCTTTGCTCTCGTAACTGCATCTCGGAAGCTGCTCCCCTACTTCCAAGCTCACACAATCATCGTCCTCACCGAGCATCCACTGAAGGCACTTTTCCGAAGAGCTGATCTCTCAACACGGGTCTCGAAGTGGTCATGTGAAATGGCCAACTTTGACATCCAGTATCGACCAAGAACAGCTATTAAGGCGCAGGTGTTGGCTGACTTTATAGCCGAGCTAACACCAGGAGCAGAAAAACAGAAGGAAGAAAAACCCTACCTAACCCCTCCCAAGCAACCTATTGAAGACCCTGACGCACCCGTGGCAATTGAAGATGTAACCAACAATTTCTCGGAAGAAGAAACTGACGCAGCTGTGCCATTCTCAACTTGGCACATGTTCCACGGTGATGCTTGGAAGTTACATGTAGATGGAGCTTCAAACCACAGAGGTGCCGGAGCAGGTGTCGTACTTGTTTCCCCCGAGGGCATAATTCACGAGAATGCAATTTCAATCGAGTTCCCGGCCTCTAACAACGAGGCCGAGTACGAAGCCCTTATTGCTGGCCTTCGGTTAGCAGAAGCAATGGACGTGAAGACCCTGATGGTTTATAGCGACTCTCAACTCGTTGTAAACCAGTTCAACGGGGATTATGATGCAAAAGATGAACGAATGGCCGGCTACTTGAGCTTAGCAAGGAGTTTAAGCGAAAGCGGTTGTGAAATTGAAGTACACCAGGGGGCGAGAGCACAACGCCCACGCCGATGCACTTGCGGGTTGGGGTCTCGCATGCAAACCTTCCGATCGGCGAAGCATTTCCTTCGAACAATCTGTGCACCGAGCTTCGATCCCCCTCGGACTCAAATGATGAATATCGAGCTCGGACCTAGCTGGATGGATGAACTCGTATTTTTCCTACGAGACGACAAGCTCCCCGAAGACCGCCGAGAAGCCCACCGGATCAGATGCAAGGCTGCAAACTATTGGCTCTCACCAACGGGCTCCTATCTGACGCAGCTCTCGGACCGCCCGTACCTCATGGCGGTCCATCGAACTCAAGTCCATTCAATACTCCATGAGCTTCATGCGGGCGGTGGAGGCCCACTCGGGAGGACGCCTGCCCACCGAGCCATCACTCGGGGGTATTGGTGGCCCAAGATGAAGGAAGACGCTGAGGAGTTTGTTCGGAAATGCCACAGGTGCCAGTTGTACAAGCCAATGATCCATCAGCCTGCCGAGGACCTTCAACCAATCACCAGTCCATGGCCTTTTGCCCAATGGGGCTTGGACATTGTCGGAGAGCTTCCACTCGCTCCAGGAGGATTTCGGTACCTCATAATTCTTACATTATTTTTCCAAGTGGGTGGAAGCCGAGCCTTTAGTATTCATCACCGAGGCAAATGTAAAGAGTTTTCTGTGGCAGAATATCATCTCTACGGGGTGCCATATGCAATTGTCTCGGACAACGGGAAGCAGTTCACGGGGAAGCAAATGAAAGAGGTATGTGACAAGCTCGGGATGAGGTTCTTCAACTCCACACCTGTTTACCCTCAAGGTAACGGCCAAGCCGAGGCGTCCAACAAGACGGTCGCGGCTGGACTCAAGCGAAGGCTAACTGCCAAGAGAGGAAAATGGGCTGAAGAGTTGCCACATGTTCTATGGGCATTCGAGCGACACCAAGACGCTCCACGGGCCGGACTCCTACTCCCTCGCGTACGGTATTGAAGCCGTAATCCCTATCCAAAAGGGCCTACCTACCATCAGAACCGAGTACTTTGATGAAACCACCAACGACACCGCCTTGAGCAACGACTTAGACTTGGCCGAGGAAAAGCGAGATGCCGCTCGGGTGAAGTTGGCAGCTTATCAGCAGGAGGTGGCTAAAGGGTACAACAAGACGGTTCGGTTAAGGACATTTTGCCCAGACGACCTGGTTCTCAAGAAGGTTACGGACAAGAACAAGAAAAAGAAGCTAATGCCTAATTGGGATGGTCCCTACCGAGTCGTTAAGAAGGTCGGGAAAGGTGCTTATCGTTGAAGACATGGATGGGAAGCTCGTGGACAAGCCTTGGAACGCTTACAATTTGAGAAAATATTATGCTTAAGAGCACCACTCTCGGATTATGAAGAAATTTTGATGTATTCCCTTCTCGGAAGTTTATCAATGAAAGCTTTATTTGATCTCCACTGTTATCTTATTAATCGTGTCTCGGTATTCGTACCCAACGGCTTCGGCTAAAGACATAAACTCACATATGGGTCTCACCCCATACGACCGCTCGGTTTATCCGAGCCAATCAAAATCAAACACCCTCGAGGTGGTATTAACATAAAAAGTCTCGGTATGTTTTCACCGAGCAATTCAAACTCTTGTTAAGGGGTATTGATTCAATGATAACTTATATTTCTAAGTTACACGATTACCGAGACATGTGATATCACTCTGGATAAAACACTTGTGAGAATTTTCTCAAAGTCATATAAACATTCAAATTGACTCGGCAAAATATCCGAGAAGACCTATCAATTGCTTGATTATAGTTTATGCCTTAGCCAAAAATTCTTACATTTCTGCAAAACTTAAAATTAATCGTTCAAATTGACTCGGCAACATATCCGAGAAGACCTTTTAATTGCTTCGGATGGTATTCATGCCTTGGCAAATTTTCTCAAAATTTTTACAATCCTTAATTGTGAACATTTAATTGACTCGGCAATATATCCGAGAAAACCTATCAATTGCTTCGGTTATAGTTTATGACTTAGCCAAAAATTCTTGAAACATTCATCTCAACTTAGGCCAGGGGTATTTACTTGCCCTAAGCCGAAATGAATGGGGGTATTCTTACATGACTCGGAGTAATCATTCAACAAGATGCAAAAAAGCAGAGACAAAACAGCCTATTCATTCAATCATAATAAAACGACTCGGCATAAATTTCCACCGAGCCGTTTCAAAAACAAGAAATATTGTTTGAGGAAGAATAGAAGTGTGGTACTAAAAATACGAACGGCTCGGCATAAAATTCCACCGAGCCGTGAGTAGCAAAAAAAAAAAAAAAAAAAAAAAAAAAAAGAAGTTATCCAAAGGGAAGAAGTTGTTCAAGCATCCTTTCCGAGCTCATTATTGGGAGCCTCGGCATCATTCTCGGCAGTGTCTTTTTCGCCCTCCTCGGCGTTCTCAGCTGGTTCCTCTTCACCTTCATCATCCTCTTCTTCCGAGGGGATCTCAATCTCGGGAGCTTCAACCTCAGGGACAGCTCGGAGAGCAGATTCAGCGGGGACGCTGCCAGCTTCCAATCCAAGCTCGTACCCTTTAGTCACTCCCTTAAAATAATAAATCTCCGCGCCCTTTCGGAAACCATTGTTTTGGATCTCGGCCACCTGACCTCGGTAATGCTCAATAACCTTGGCCTTGGCCTCTTCAAAACCAGCATTGCGGGCCTCGGACAGCTCCTTCTCGTGCCTTCCTTTTTGCTCATCCATCACCAGCTGCAAATCCTTTAGCTTCCCTCTCAATTCTTCAAGCTCGGAAAGCTGAAGCTTTGCAGCGGCGAGCTCGGTCTCGGCATTCCTCCTCCTTTGCCCCTCCAGTTGATGCTTCTGCTTCAGTGATGAATAAGAGTTGGAGATGGAAACTACCTTCTGGTGATAGCTCAGCACGGACTGACTAGCCTGGCACCACAAATTATGTTAGGCACTCAAATTATACAAAACAAAAGTAGAGCTCGGTGGAAGCACTTACCAAAGTCAAATGAGAAAACATGTCGACAATATTACCCTCCAAATCCGAAGGGACCTGCTTCATGTCCTCAGGAAGACAAACCCCTTGGAGTACGGGGAGGCCGAGCCTGGGATTAACTCGGACACTATCAGTTAAGAGGATCGGCTGGCCTTGCTTAACTTGAGGAGCAAAAATAAAGGGGACGGGCGAAGAGGTTTCAGCAGTCACATCTTTAGAAGGAGCATCCTTCTGCACAGGGACCTTCGCAGGAGGGCTCTTTCCAGCAGCAGCACCCTCTTTCCGAGCATCAGTTGCCAAACCTGATCCTAGCTCGAGCCTCTGTTTCTTAAGCTCGGCCGCATCAGTCTCGGCGTTGGTAGGGGCTCGCTTGGTATGGCTCGGGGTGCCTTTGTTTTTGATGACTTTCTTTATTTTTTTTGGCACAAGACTCGGTAGTTCACCAAGACTGCCACCCATCTCTTCTTCTCCTTCCTCGTACTCCTCCTGGAGTGGTTCTCTGATTGTCCCTGCCAAGTCCTGAATCCGGGTCCTATGAAGATCGACCTCGGTTTCCGAGCTCACCTCAACCGCCTCAACGGACTTCCCCTTAAAAGACACCCTCTTTCTCTTTCTACTCGGACCGGCGCGCTCGGCTGCGATCTGCTCCTTTGATTTTTTCTTCCTCTTTTGAAGGTAAGATGTATAGAAGGGCTCGTACCCTAAAAGGACATGAGCATACCTTTCAGGCAACGGTACTCGGTAGGCAGCACGGATGTTGTCATCATTCTTGGCTCCGAGCAACCGAGCAGTAACAGGGGCGACCTCTGCAAAACAAGAAAAGAAGAAACTCGGTAAGTAGCGTTCTACAGCAAAATAAAAGCAAGGAATAAGAAAGGAAAGCACAAACGAAATGCACCCTTAGAACCACTCAGTCTCGGGATCGGATATAGGCCATCGTCCTCGGGACCGAACTCGAAGTTCCCCCGAACTTCCACGAAGTCGTTGGCCCAAGGGTCGGAATCCGGCAGGTGATCGATCAGGTATGGCCTCGGGTCCTTGGGGGTACTTCTTAGGGACAGGAACCTACGTTCGGAAGGGCTATTCCGAGACACGTTGTAAACTCCCACCAAGTCAGATAAGTTGAAGATGAGATTGAATTTCTCTCGGAGAGCATACACACTATTGATGATCCGGAAGGAGTTCATAGCGAGGTACCGAGGGTTAATTTGGTACTCGTACAGAAACTGACGGAGGAGGAGGTTTACGGGAAACCGAAGTCCACCTTCTGTAATCGCCAGGAGGGGTACGGTGATGTGGTCGTCTGAGAAAGTAATGTCTCCCTCTCGGACCCGCCCAATTTCAACGTTCTGGGGAATGTTATACTTCTGGCAGAAGGCTCGGTAGCTTGATCTTTTACCATTAAAATAGTCTAAATAGACATTCGCTCCTTTAACCGAAGCCTTGGGCTTAGAGGGGGGAGCCTCGGTGGATTGGCCCTCGGGTTGATTCTCGGAAGGGGGCACGTATACAGACCCGGTGTTTTCTGCCTCGGGCCCCCGAACATCGATAATCTGAATATCGGGGTTAGCTGACGTAGTGTGGTCACTACTAATCTCTCCTTGATTCACCGAACCCTGACTACCGGACCCCGCTGGGTGATGAACGGGAATAAGGTCAAGTGGACCGAACCCCTCGTCCACCGGGCCTATATCGGCTGATTCCATACTAACGACGGCACCGTGAACTGCTCGCCAAAGACGGTAATCGTAGGCCCCGTAACTGTGTACGGGGGATGCGGTGGAACCCGAGTGGTTGGAACTCCCGGATGACAAGACTATTCGCTCCAGGATTTCCGAACCTGAAAAGTGCACGGGTGAAAGACAGTTAGCCACATAACTGATAGTGGCCTAAAGCTTTTTGCTGAGGTTACTAAGTGGCAAATGTGTCTCTCGGTATAATCCCGAGCCAATACCCTGAATGATATGTCTCGGGAAATCTAGGCAGGGGAAGGGCTACTGATGGCTCGGGTCTCAAACTCGGACAAGGTCCGGATCCCCTGTCTCGGGTTTGTCTCGGTTGACAAACAAAACTAAAACCTAAAACCTAAGGTCTGGCGGATCGAAAAGCGACCTGAAGAGTCACAAGGAGGGTTCTACCTAAGAACACGATGAACAGTGAATCGATGAGTTCGATCTATTCATGATGTTTTCAGCAAATCTCTCAACAGATTACCAGAAATTCCCCTTCACTAAGCCTAAGACTCAGTCATTCTACTCAAAACGGCAAAATGGTGGCAAAATCGAACATCAAACAGCAAAAATCAACGAGTTTTTGGGAAAAATATTTTTACCTCAGAAGACGCCGGAAAAATCAGCGGTGGCGGAGACGAACGGGCGCGGCGGTCAACGGCGGAGAGAGTGGAAGAGCGTGGTGAACAACGGCGGAGAAAAGGCTGAGTACCTTGCTTTCGCCGGAGAAGGAGGAATCGCAGAAACTTCGCGTGCAAAGAGAGAGAGTGGAGAGTAAACGTTTTCTCTCTCTAAACACATGCTTTTATAGGAGGAGGGTTTGGGTTTAAATGACAGCGCGGGAAACGAGGTAACAGCTGACGGCGCGACGGCGTATGACACGTGTCGTTGATGAGACCCGGTAGAACCCATCCTCGACGACAAAGACACGTAAGCGAGCCTCTCTCGAGACTAAACCACGATCCGCGTCGTCTCCCTCACCCAATCAACATCTACCACGTGGTGCAATCCGAGTCCGTCAAACGAAGCAATCAAAATCGGGGCTCGGTTAAAGGAAAAACAACGGAAGGAGTCACGCCTTCTCGGATGCATCTTACTTACACCTCGGTTTAATGCAACGGCCCAATAAGGAGCGGTCACTCCTTTCTCGGAACAAAGTGCCTCGGAAGAAGTTGAGGGGCTATTGTAGTGGGCCGAAATCGATAAGCCCAACGGGGCTCGGAGAATGAGGCCGCGAGCCCGGCCCAGCGGATCTCCGGGCCCGCCAAGGGACAAAATATGCGTGGGCCGACCAAGCTCGGCCCCTCCGAGACGAACCGTGTCTCGGCGGACATACCATAAACCGCCCGAGTCATCATTGACGGATCGCATCCGAGATGGCTCGGAAGGATAATCCGAGATACCGGTGGCGTCCTATGTGGCGTCGCAACGGTGCGCCGTAACAAACTAAGTTGGGGCCCATGTGCACTTTGCGAAAGTTTTACGTGCGGCGTAAGCCCCGAACGGTTATGCCACATGTCACAGTCCTATTGGAGGATGCCTAAACGTAATACTCGTGAGGCCAACCCGTGACACTCGGTGACGTCATCCGAGCCGAAATGACCGGGCTACCCCTGCCCTAGGGAAGCCTATATAAGCAAAGCGAAGTGGCCCTAAAAGGAGGCTGAAAAAACTTATTCTCTCAACTTACATCTCTTCTTCTCCGATTTCTTACTAGATCGTCGGAGTGCCTTCCCTGGCCACATTCCGCCAGGTTTGGTGCTAACGGCGTGCTCTACTTGTGCAGGAACTCGCGAAGGCTCACGGAGTGCTCTCTCGCCATTCAATCGAGTCAGGAGCCAAGGGAGAAGGCTCTACGGATATTTTGAGGACACCACACTTCACCTCCGCAGTAAGATTCTTCATACCCTTTTTGACAGTTTCAAGGTCATGGGAGAGATGATCCATATGTTTACGAAGATAGGGCGTATCATCCACCTTGAAAGCATAAGCCACAAACAGTTCTACGATATTCTCCGCTTCGGCTACCAGGTCTCTGATTTGCTTCACCAGGTTCATCACTTCTGAATAATCGTTGCGTTTCTTTTCCGTAACCTTGAGGAACCCTCTCAGGTACTTTATCTCCTCTTCAAGAGATTGGAGTTGATGTTTCTCCTTAATGATTAAACTAAGCTTGGAGCTCGTTATAAGTTGCTTCAAGGTCTCCAGAAAAATATCAATAGCTATGTCACCCATCTCTCTCTCTCTCTCTCTCAGAGTGAAAACTGATGGTTCAGACCTCGATCACATAATTTTCTTTCTGCAAGAACTCAAATCAACCCTTTAGAAAACCACAAAATAAAAATAAATAAAGAGCAGCCATCCCTCACACAGGGCCAAGCGAAGAGAAAAAGTCACCAGAATGAAAAGATTTCACAAATCTTTTTCCACTTTAATTTTTTCCCTTCCAACAAAGACAACACACGGCTCCAATTATTTTCGGGATCTCAATAATGTAGCCAGCTTTGGGCAAAAGTTGTTTGTCGCCATGTGAGCTGTGGGGGCTAGTGACACGTCTTTTTCTTGGACCTTGCTACATGTACCGGCCGAAATAAACAGAAAATGTACAGAACATGCATTTTTATTGAAAAGGTGGGACTTTGGTTCAAACACTTCTAATTGTCCGATTGAACTAAAATTTTGTAAGTCCCCTCGAAAAAATGTTATTATAATAATGGACGGTTCGGATCACTCTTGTGGGACCCAAAAGTGGATCCCCGAGCATGCACTATATGTTTTCTGGACATATATTCCGGTACCCATAGGTTTTTCGCTTTTTCTTTTAGAAAGAGATGGAACAATTCTCAGAGCATCTCCAATCTTTCCTTCAAAATAAAAAATGGAAGTGATATTTCAAGAAAAGAATTTGTGATTTATGCCCTCTTTTACTTTTTGGAGTAATCTATCCTTTTTTTTAGAGAACTGGTTCTTCAAATTTATTTTGATTAATAAATTTGAAGAATAGATGTTACAAAAAATAAGATGAGTTCCTCCAAAAAAAAAAACTTAGAAAAATGAGGCATAAATTACAAAATCTCTCATTGATATGTCACTTCCGTTCTTCATTTTGGAGGTTTGAAGATTGATAGGAGATGCTCTTAAAGATAACACAATTTCTAAACTCCCAATGAGGAAGCCAACCCAAAGAGCCTCGCCGATCCTTCAGAATAGCACACAATGTCAAACGGGCCCAAGAGGCATATGCTAGAGGTCCGACCCGCACACATGGAGCGGGCAAAAACATAGTTTTTTTGAATGGGTGTAACAGGGTAATTCCACTCCCAAACTTACCTAGAGGTGAAATGAAGCATTTAGAGCATCCTTATCAGGAGCACCAAATTTTACACCAAATTTAATTTCAAAAACACCTTTTACAATTTAGCAAGTCACTTTTACAAAAGTTCATAACATTAGGCTTCTATTCTAACTTTACTGCATTAAACTATTCTTTCTTTCTACTCCTACACTCCAAAAGTAATTTTAAAAAAAAAGTGAACAGTGTCTTGGTGTGTGAATAGTGCCGCACCAAATTTGAGTAGCCGCTGTAGCAAAAAATAAATTTGACCAATTATTTGGTGAGACTGATTTTGCGGGGTTTGGTTCTCTATATTTGATTAAAAGCTAATTTGTTAACTCTGATGAAAATGCTCTTATATGTGTTCGGTTGCTATTTTGAACCAAATTTTGGTTTAATTTGTGAGATTTCATTTTGTAAAAGGGAGTGTGACCCCTTGTTATCTCTTGTGAGAGGTTATGTTTTTGTGAGTGATTTTGGAGAGAAAATCACTTGGTTAGGTGTTCCTAGCACCAGAGTCAAAACTAGTGGGTATCGGAGTCAAAAATAGTTGGAGCGATTAGGGATATTGTTTGTTTTAAGGGTTTCTCTAGCACCCACGAAGCTAGAAAATGTTACTTTTGGAGATAGTGCAGCAAATCCCAAGTTGGAGACTTGGGGAGTGCACTAGGTCATGAAGTTGTGGACCAAACCACGATAAATCTCTTAGGATGAATTCAAGGAGCATGAGGTGCAAGTTCAAGAGTTGGATCTAGGAATACCAAGTGACTTGTGGGTAAAATTCCTTGTCTTTCAACTTCTTATACTTTTTGAATTATGAAATATAAGTAGAGTAAGGCCGTGATTTTTTATGCTTAGGGTGTTAGACCCTAAGTAATTTCCACGTATATTGTGTGTCTTGTCTCTTTACTTTAATTTCCCCATATTGAACTTATTGTGATTGGTTGATTTGACATGGAGGTTGAGTGATTGATTTCTACTAGTTGTAGTTAAATTTTTAATTCATAGTCCTATTTACCCCCAGGACTTGTAGTGCTATTACATAATTTCAAAACTTGACTTCATTTTTGTGAGGAAAGGCGACGAATTTTTCAAACATATTTGTGGAAAAAAAAAATTGTCACCTATTGTGTCCGAAAAGGCGAGGAAAAAATAAATTTCATAGCTAATACCTTTTGCAACGGAGTATAGACAAGGAAAGTTGGCGATGAAAAATATTCCCTTGCAAATACATTGGCAACAAAATCCAATGCTTTTGCGACAATTTTTTTCCAGCACAATAGGGCAATTTTCTTCTAGTGATACGCATGAGACATTTTTTAAGAATTACCACATCACTGAAAGAGAGAAATAATTTACGCATACATGAAACTCATCTTTTATGAGGATAAATCTGTCTTTTTTCTTTATTTTTTGTCATTTTTTTTAAAAAAAAATTTGAGCTTCGTTTATAAACTTTTACTTTTCCGTTTCCTTTCGACGAACCATCTTTTGGTGGAAAAAAATTTCATTTATCACAAGGATTAAAAAAACGAAAAGAGTGCAATAGGAAAATAAAAGCATTGAGAGAGTCTCGGAAAGTGCACAATACTCTCCTTTCGTCGTGACGAACCATCTACAAAGAGAAGAACGAGGAGAAGAAGAAGAAGGTGAGAGCAAGACAAAAAATAAAAATAGAAATCACAATCGAGTCTACTGCGACTCTCAATGTGGAGAGGCACGTACTGTAGCTCAAATTAAATGATTAGTGTTTTTGGTAGCTTAAATAGCTAAATGTTAGGTTTGCCTAGCTCTTGTATATGCTCTAAGCTATGAAGAAATTGCGCTAAGATGGAATCTATAATGATTTTATCTTATAGTAAGCTACTATACACAGTCTACAAAATTAATCTGACTTGGGAATAGAAAATGATGCAAGCAAGAGAATACTGAACCAAACATTTTTTAGGACGACCCACTGATATATTTTTCAGAGAACCACCAAAGACTTTTTTCTTTTTATAACTGGGTGTCCGGGCCAGCTTTCGCGCACCTCGACTATTCCTGGGAGACCAATCCTACCGTCCATTAGTGGGGGCCCATTTAAAGCAAGAGCAAAACTCTACATGGACTGGCCCCAAATGAGTTGATAGCACCTAAGAGGTTTCGAATCTGAGACCTTAGGAAGGAGCAAACCCCTAAGTCTCAAGGCTTGACCACTAGGCCAACCCTTGGGGTTGAGAACAACCAAAGATGCTAGAGAAAAACTCTAGAGAGATTGAAGATAAGCCACCAAAGAAATCCTCACCAATTAAACTCAAACACACAGTAAATAAGAGAGAGAGAAAAAAGAAAAAAAACCATTCTAAAGCACAGAGGGGGTGTTTTCCAATTAATTTTATGACATAAAATCGAGTGTTGATAAAATCTTAAGATTGAGTTTTCCAAATGATAAAATCTGCTAAAATCACCAGTCCTAAAATGATAAAGCAAAACTAGATTTTATCAAATAAAGGCATTGGGCGGAGCTTATGAAAACTAGATTTTATCATTTGGGAAAACAATGTGATTTTATCACACCTCCATAAAAACTAAGGCCTTGTTTCTCAAATGATAAATCGGGAGAAAATCATAATTTGATAAAACCAACACTTGAGTTTATCAAACCTCTTTCTCATTTGATAAAATTAAGTGTTGATTTTATTGTTTGGGAGACAAACGAAAGATAAATTTACAAGAGTACATGTCAAGGACTCAAGGTAGAGGGATCAGTATAGGACTACAACAAACACAAATAGCTATTCTAAGAAACATTAATTAGAAATTGTTACTGAATAAAACAAGGCTATGAATATATAGGGGTCACAGTTCCAAAAAAAAAAATTACATATAGTGGCCGTCCTGTTACAAATTTGCTTGAAAATGAGCTTTATCTAAATTTAATACCGAAGGTCCGAAATCAGGTGCCGTGAAAAATTGAGATCGATAATGATGCTTCCAATCAAAGTTCGTATACTTATTTTGAATGTTGGGCCGTGAAAAATAACACATTGTAGCAACAGACAGGGAAAAAAAAAAATTATACACACAACTTAGTTTAAATGTTTATATTTGTGTTCTGTCCTTCTAAAAATGATACACCCAACTTCACACACACACACACACAATAATACTTCTATCGATTGACAAAAAAAAAAAAACTTCACACACACAGACACACACAAAAAAAAGGACTTCATAGACATCAACTTTGGTGGTCCCTAAATAGAGAGACCCCATAAGAAGTTGGAGTGTAAAAAAAACCTCTCTCTCTCTCTAAAACCAAAACCTAGCCGCCCCTTTCCGGCCTCCCTCCTTCCCCTCCCCCGTTCTACGTCGGTGGGAGGGGAGGGATCTATTTCCCTCCTTCTCTTTTCCTCTCACCCTCTCTCTTTTTCATTTCTTTTCTCCCTCTCTCTCTTTTTCATTTCTTTTGTCAGGTTTCTTGCGGATTTGGTGCGTGGCGATTCTGGGTTTGGATTGGGCGGCAGAGGAGGTGTTTGGGTTTTGCAGCGCGTATAGATGCACGGCGGCATCGAAGAAAGGTGCATCATCGGCGTTATTCTCGATGAGGTTGTTGCGGTGGGGCGGTAAGGAGTTTGGTGTTGGAAGCGGAAGTGTAGCGGAGTTGTAGTGGTGTTAGAGGCGTTGGTGCGCGGAGATGAAGTAGAGAACAACAACGGCAGTAGAGTGAAGCAGAGAACAACAATGGCAATAGAGTGTCTGAGGCAGCGGTGGTGATGGTGGATCAGCGACAGCGTGGTAAAGTTGTGGTGTCGGCGGCTGATCTTCTTGGCGTCGTGGCGTGGTTTGCGGTCTACGGTGGGGCGGACATGCCGTTCTCCGGGACAGCAACAGGGCATGTTCCCGGGTTCCGGCGACGGCGTTGGCTGCGTCTTGTCTCTTCACTACGGCATCGGGTTTGGCAGCAATGGCGATGAGGAATCATTTTGAGGGCAGCAACAACATTTTGTTGGAGGATTGTGAGCGGTGTTTCGGATAGGTGGCTGGAATTGAGGTTGAGGTTGAGATTGAGTTGTGCGGCGGCAATGATGGCAGTGCATGTGGTGAGGTTGAGCGGTGGCGCGTGATTTGGAAGCTGAAGGGGCGAAGCAAAAGAAACGAAGAAGACACGCAGATTTTTCGGGAAGTGAGGTTGGAACGATTGTGGGGTTCTAGGTGCAAGCTTGTGGGGTTCAAAGGATTTTGGTTGTGCTGGCTTTTCGAGAAGTGGGGTAGGTAGGTTTGTGGGGTTAAAGGTGAATGCCTTGACATTTTTAGGAGACTGCCTTTATTTCATTTGGTTTTTTATTAGGTGTGTGAGATATTTGTAAGATCTGAGTTTTTGTAGACTCTTTGGGGTGTTTGGCTTAGGGCCGTAGGTGGGCTTGTCTTTTGGGTACCCTCGATTGGTTTCTTGCCAATCGTTGGTTTAGGTCTCGGATTGAACAATTTTTGTTTTTTCCTTGTTCCTATTAGTCTTGTATCTATTTCAAGATTAATGAAACTTTTTTGCCTTGCAAAAAAAAATCTAGATCCCCGTAAATGAAAACCATCTCTCCACTGTACATGGGCTTCATCTCGACAGCCCCAAATGAAGATCTCCTCCGTCCCAACGCCTACTTTCTGAACCGACTACGCCAATTAATGGCAGTGAGATTTAGGCAATCATCATCTCCAATTCTATTTCTTTGCTCTTCCCGAATCTGCCTGGCCGATTTCTCCACAGACCTTGAACAATTCACTAACTTAATTTCACGAAGTTCGTTTAGATTACCAAAAGCAATCGGGATCTGCTTCAGTTCGTAGCAACGTCCAATCACTAAGACCTCAAGTTTTGGAAATTGATCTTCAGAAGCATTCCACTCCTCGATATTGCTAAGTATCTCAAATGAACTAGATGTCTTATACCTTCTACTCCGTTGCGTGAAAAAGTTAGAACATGCAACACCCTGAGAAGTTTGAAGTTTTGAACTTTGAGTGGCCGATATTTTGCAACCTTTGGTCGATACTTTTCTCGCAATCTGAGGCACAGAAAAGAACGAAGGTTTTGAGGCATTAAGGACAGCGTTTTATAGAACTTAAAATCTCCAATGAAGAGGCGACGATGCTTATTTGTAGCAGAAGGTGAAAAAGAATCATACTCGTCAACTTTCACAAGGAAATTATCATCCTCAGCTTTTTTCAGGCATAATTCACGTAGCAGGTCATGGATACGGCATGTTTTTGTTCCTTCGAGGGAACTTTTCCTAGCTACTTGTACGAGACTTCTATTTATAAGGTCGATTAAGTAACCTTCTGCTATGGTCTCCAAGCTTTTCTCCCCCTCACTTTGCTGAATAAATCCCTCGGCGATCCATAACCTTATCAACTCACGTATAGGGATTTCTTTGTCTTCGGTGTATCCTCCAATGTAAAGAAAACATGCTTTTAAATGAAGAGGCAGGTGATTATAACTAAGTTCTAGTATCTCCATGCAGCCCTCATGGTTTTTGGCAATGATAGAACTTAAATGCTTGGCAACTTTCTCCCACACATCGAGTGTCTTGTCTTCCGTTGCCAGAAACCCAGCTATTGTGACAACTGCGTTAGGGCTTATTAGGAAGTGAAAGACAAAATGAGATTTGAACGGAAGACCCCACAAAAAGTGGGGGCAGCTTGGAATTTCCCGAAGAATGAAAGAGCAAAAAATGTTATGCCTTTTAAAAGCCCTTGTTTCTCAAACGATAAATCGGGACAAAATCAAGATTTGATAAAATCAACACTTGAGTTTATCAAACCTCTTCCTCATTTGATAAAATTAAGTGTTGATTTTATTGTTTGGGAGATGAACGGAAGATAAATTTACAAGAGTACATGTCAAGGTAGAGGGATCAGTATAGGACTACAACAAACACAAATAGCTATTCTAAGAAACATTAATTAAAAATTGTTACTGAATAAAACAAGGCTATGAATTTATAGGGGTCACAGTTCCAAAAAAAAAAAAATTACATACAGTGGTCGTCCTGGTACAAATTTGCTTGAAAATGAGCTTTATCTAAATTTAATACAGAAATCAGGTGCTTCTACCGCACAACGAAATCCCACAAAACAATCAAAGTTCATACAACTAAGATCGATAATTATCGATGCTTCCAATCAAACTTCGTATTCTTAATTTAAATGTTGGGCCATGAAAAACAACACATTGTAGCAACAGAAGAAAAAAAAATTGTACACACTACTTAGTTAAATGTTTATATTTGTGTTCTGTCCTTCTAAAAATGATACACCCAACTTCACACACACACACACACACACAAAGGACATGGGCTTCATCTCGACAACCCCAAATGAAGATCTCCTCCGTCCCAACGCCTACTTTCTGAACCGACTCATCAACCCTGATTCCAATGATTTACCCATGACGTACCTTAATTAATTACCTCAATCTCATCCCAAGTACCTATGGCAATGAGATTTAGGCAATCATCATCTCCAATTCTATTTGTTTGCCCTTCCCGAATTTGCCTGGCCGATTCCTCCACAGACCTTGGACACCTCACTAACTTAATTTGATGAAGTTCATTTAGATTACCAAAAGCAATCGGGATCTTCAGTTTGTAGCAACGTTCAATCACTAAGACCTCAAGTTTTGGAAATTGATCTTCAGAAGCATTCCACTCCTCGATATCTAGACGGTTAAACTTCAAGCACTTGAGTTGAGGGAACCCCTCAAGTTCACTTGCGTCCCAAACTGGTCCAGCACAGGCATACCTTAGTAATTTGAGAACCCCTAGGTTAGGCAGGGTTTGTAGGAGTGACAGCTCCTCCCACTTTAAGCGAGTATACTTCAAAGTTATTTGCGTAATAGTCAGAGGAAGCTTCAACCCTGGCGGAAGAGTTCTTCCCATAGACTTATCAAATAAGTTGGCAGTGAAAGTGAGTTTCTCAAGGCATTTTAAGAACTCTAGGTCGGGGAACCACAAAACCATATCATTTGGTATTCTCCTTGCATAAAGTCCTAGCTTCCTAAGATTGGGAGTCCTTACCAAGAAACATCGGCAAGCCTCACAAGCACATACTTTGTGAAAGGTCTGTAGGTTATCCAACGTGGAGGAACGCTCAAAATCATTTCCCCCCGTTTCTTCAAAAGAATGATGAAATGTGAATACCCCACTTTTAGTATATAGATGCCTCAACTTAACCATCTTAAATATATCATGAGGCAACTTAATGTCAACACTTCCCTTGAGGTTAAGGGTTTCTAGGTTCAAGAGGTAGGAAAATGGTAGTGTAGCAAACTGAGAGGACTTATATGCCTTATACCTTTTACTATTTGATATTGCCAAGTATCTCAAATGAAATAGATGCCCCATACGTACTATTTCTCCGTTGCATGGAACAGATAGAAAATGCAACACCCTGAGAAGTTCGAAGTTTTCAACAAAGAATGGCAAATTGTCTCCAAACATTGGTCGATACTTTACTCGCAATCTGAGGCACAGAAAAGAACGAAGGTTTTGAGGCATTAAGGATAGCTTTTGAAAGAACTTAAAATCTCCAATGAAGAGGCGACGATGCTTATTTGTAGCAGAAGGTGAAAAAGAATCATACTCGTCAACTTTCACAAGGAAATTATCATCCTCAGCTTTTTTCAGGCATAATTCACGTAGCAGGTCATGGATACCGCATGCTTTGATTCCTCCGAGGGAACTTTTCCTAGCTACATGTACGAGACTTTTATTTATAAGGTCGATTAAGTAACCTTCTGCTATGGTCTCCAAGCTTTTCTCCCCCTCACTTTGCTGAATAAATCCCTCGGCGATCCATAACCATATCAACTCACGTATAGGGATTTCTTTGTCTTCGGGGTATCCTCCAATGTAAAGAAAACATGCTTTTAAATGAAGAGGCAGGTGATTATAACTAACTTCTAGTATCTCCATGCAGCCCTCATGGTTTTTGGCAATGATCAAACTTAAATGCTTGGCAACTTTCTCCCACACATCGAGTGTCTTGTCTTCCGTTGCCAGAAACCCAGCTATTGTGACAACTGCGAGGGGTAGTCCTTTACATTTTTCTGCTATTTGCTCACCAATGTCCACCAACTCCAGTGGGCAACATTTCATCCCGAATACCTATAATAAGATTTTAACATGCAGTTCATATGACAAGAATAAGAATAAGAAATGATTGAAAATATCACAACTGTATAAGGAAGCATGTATACAATAATTATCTTTTTCAGAAACAAATACTTACTCGGACCCAAATTCCTTGTCCCACTATCACTATCCTGATAATCTCAACAATTTATTTATTTTTCTAAATGTATAATGATTTTGGTGTGCAATATGAATCTTATTTGGTAGACCTATATTATATCTATTGAATAAAGTTTAAATTTTTTTAAAAACATTATAACTTGAAAAAGTATAAGAAATTTACATGTTACATGCATGCCAAAAAAATGAGAAGAAATAGTTTTGGAAGATGGGAGAACCTTTTTATGTAACAACTCCCAACACCAATTTTTTGGTAAAGGAGCCAAATAATGAGGGAAGTATCCGACGCTATCCAGTTGAACAAGTAGCCGACTAGTGAACAACACTTTACTCCCCTTGCATTCCTTAGGGAATGATCTTTGGATATCATTCCAGGCTTCAATGCCCCAGATGTCATCCATGACAATGAGATATTTCTTACCCTTCAAGCACTTAAGTACGTCTTCTCCTAACTTATCATCACTAATGTTCTCACAATCTTTTCGGGTAACTGACTCAAAAATACGAATCAACAAATCCCTCTTCCATGTCGTATTATAATCTTGAGAAACATCGATCCATGCACGAATTTCAAATGTATATGAGGTGAAAGGATGATCATATACTTCTCTAGCCAAAGTGGTTTTTCCGCCTCCACCAGGGCCGATGATTGATATAATCTCCAGTGGTCTACCCTTTCCTTTATCGTCAAGCTTATCTATTAATTTGTTTACCTCCTCCTCGAAACCCACCACCACCTTCTCTTTTATCACTTTGGAAGTGTTGCTCCCTCTTGATGATCCTGAACCTCCTGGTGTAAAATAGAAAGAAGGTTATGATCAAGGACGAAGCCAAAAGTTATGGAAGGATCGATCCATAGTATGTGCAACCAAAAAAAAAAGAAGGTACGTTATTTAAAGACACCCCCAGGAAGTTCCATTCTCCGGACACCCCTACAAGAATTTTGGAATCCTACTACGAACCCCCTTCTATCTTCCAAAACATTACCTTTTCAGACCGCCAGATTGTCACCTTTACGTCTAAAACCGTCTCTAGAACCGTAAGTTTTTTTATGATCCAAACCGTTCAACTTGTTTAAAAATGTTTTTAAAGGTACCCAAGGGAAATTATTGCAAAAAACTATGACCGGATTTGATCCAAAAAAAAATTTGTAACCAACGGTTCTTGTCAATTCATCAATAAATATTCTTTTTCAACATTCATCGAGCTGTATATTTACAATCTTGTATATTTCAATGGAATCTCATTCCGATTTATTTGTCTTGGGTAAAAGGAAAACAGTTGCGGTTTTATCATCAAATCAGTTGAATTAATACTAAATTAAGGTGTATTGTTACATTCAAATGCATATTTTTATGGTTCGTACTAATCATTTTATGACCCATGTTATGTTTTGTTATGGTTGATCGATGTTAAAACACTACAAAATTTGGGATTCTTTATAACCAGTCCAATACTTTTGCTAAAAATCTAGGAACACAGATCATGGAGAACATAGCTAAAACTATATTTTTCCCCCCAAATTTTGATTTGCTTATACCATATACATACCTAAAACTGAAGGCATAAAACACTAAAGTCTTATAAAAACTAAATAATTTTGAATCCTAAAATACTGAAAATATATTCCAATACCTCCAGTAGAATTCCTTGAGTTTGACTCCTACTCCATTAGTGCTATTCTCGAGTTGTTTGACATCAGCAGCTTCCTCCATTAATGCCATACATATTCTCATGTTCATAAATTTTCTTCACCTCAAAGCACAAAGAGTCTTCATCCCCTTTTGATGGTTCAAGGTAAAGATGATCGCGATGCTTGTTTTTCTTTTTTTCTTTCTTTTTCTTTGTTTTGAAAGCATGAACTACAAACAATTCTACGATGTTCTCTGCCTCGGCTGCCAGGTCTCTGATTTGCATCACCAGTTTCATCACTTCTAGATGATCGTTGCGTTTCTTTTCCGTAACCTTGAGGAACTCTCTAAGGTACTTTATCTTCTCTTCAAGAGATTGAAGTTGATGTTTCTCCTTAATGATTAAACTAAGCTTGGAGGTTGTTATAAGTTGCTTCAAGGTCTCCTGAAAAATATCAACAGCAATGTCACCCATCTCTCTCTCTCTCTCTCTCTCTCTGTGAGTGAATACTGATGGTTCAGACTTCAATCACACAATTTTCTTTCTGCAAGAACTCAAATCAACAGCAATTAGGTAGCCTGCTTTGGGAAAAAGTTGTTTGTCGCCAGGTGAGCTGTGGGGCTAGTGACATTTCTTTTTCTTTTAGAAAAGAGGGAATCAGATGCTTTGGGCAAAAGTTGTTTGTCGCCCTGTGAGCTGTGGGGCCAGTGACATTTCTTTTTCTTTTTCTTTTTAGAAAGAGGGAATCAGATCTCCTGTTTTGGAACAGGGGATCAGAAATGTAGAAAGAGATGGCAAAATTCTCAAAGCATCCCCAATCTTTCCTTCAAAATAAAAAACAGAAGTGATATTTTAAGGAAACAATTTTGTAATTTATGCCCTCTTTTACTTAAAAAGTTTTACTTTTTGGAGGAATCCATCCTCCATTTTGGAGAATTGATTCTTCAAATTTATTTTGATAAATAAATTCGAAGAATGGTTGTGCAAAAAAGAGGATGTGTCCCCCCATAAAGTACAGTTTTTTTGAGAAAAATAGGGCATAAATTATAAAAATGTGACCTTGATATGTCACTTTCGTTCTTCATTTTGGAGGTTTGAAGATTGGTAGGAGATGCTCTTAAAGATAGCACAATTCCCAGACTCCCAATGTGGGAGCCCGCCCAAAGAGCCTCGCCGATCCTTGGGAATAGCACAATGTCAAACGGGCCCAAGAGGCATATGCCAGAGGTCCGACCCGCACACATGGAGAGGGCAAAAACATACTCCCTCTGTCCCATTTTAATACTTCCTACGAATATATTCATGTCATTTTCAAACATCTATATCTTTTTATTTGTAATGTTTCAAAGTTTTTTAGTAAAATTTTGTCTAATAGAACTAATTAAGATATATCAAATAAGATCCATTGCATATAAAATACCTTATAGAATGAAAACTATGAAAGTTTTGAAAAGGCATGCATAACCGCAGTGAGCAATTAAATTGGGACGGAGAGAGTAGTTTTTTTGAATGAGTGCAGTGTAATTCCACTCCCAAACTTAGAGGTGAAATAGACCATTTATAAACACACCAAATGCTACTCCTTCTGTCCCAATTTAAATGTCCTCTAGGGGAAATTGAGCTTTTTTAAAAAGTTAAAATTTGTTCTCTAAATTTTCAAAAGTAGTCTTAAAAACGGTGAAGTCAATTAAATGTATCTAAATTGTTTATATTCTTCGATATGGATCTCAAAAAATATATAATATGGATCTTGTTTGATAAGGCGCATGATCCGCCTGGAAAGCGTGAACTGCAAACAGTTCTACGATGTTCTTTGCCTCAGCTACCAGGTCTCTGATCTGCTTCACCAGGTTCATCACTTTTGAATGATCGTTGCGTTTCTTCACCATAACCTTGAGGAAACCTCTCAGGTACTTTATCTCCTCTTCAGGAGATTGAAGTTTATGTTTCTCCTCAACTATTAAACTGAGCTTGGAGCTTGTTATAAGCTCCTTCAAGGTCTCTTGAAAAATATCAATAGCAATGTCACCCATCTCTCTCTCTCTCTCTCTCTCAGAGTGAATATTGATGGTTCAGATTTCAATCACATAATTCTCTCTCTGCAGGAATTCAAATCAACCCTTTAGCAGAAAATAAAAATAAATAAAGAGAAGCCATCCCTCATCTACACCAGAATGAAAGATTTCACATAGCATTATATTACCACCACCCCTCCCAACAAAAACAAAACATGTGTCCCAATATTTTCGGGATCTCAATAATGTAGCCTGCTTTCGGCAAAAATTTTGTCGCCATGTGAGCTGTGGGGCTAGTGACATGTCTTTTTCTTGGACCTTGCTACATGCAGTGGCGGACGCAGGATTGTAGCTGCGGGGGGGCCACTCCATAGAAAATATACAGAAAAATTAAAAAATACACTGAAAAAATTGAAAATTTGTCGAAAATTGGGGGGAGTGCGGGGGCCGAACACCCCCCTCACACCCCCCCAGGTCCGCCCCTGGCTACATGTATCGACCGAAATACACAAAAAAAACGTGCAGAGCATGCATTTTGATTGAAATTGTGTGACTTTGGTTTAAACACTTCTAATCGTCCGATTGAGCTGAAATTTTAGGAGCCCCTCGGAAAAATGTTTGAAGAATAATGAATGGTTCGGATCACTTGTGTGAGACCCAAAAGTGAGTCCTCAAACATGCACTGTACGTTTTCTGGACATATGGGTTGATACCCATAGGTTTTTCGCCTTTTCTTTTAGAAAGAGATGGCACAATTCTCAGAGCATCTCCGATCTTTCCTTCTAAATAAAAAACGGAATTGATATTTGAAGGAAAAAATTTGTAATTTATGCCATCTTTTACTTTTTGGAGGGATCTATTCTTCTTTTTGGAGAATTAGTTCTTCAATTTTATTTTGATTAATAAATTTGAAGAATGGATGTTACAAAAAGAGGATGAGTCCCTCCAAAAAAAAAATTTGAGTAAAATAGGGCATAAATTACAAAATTTGTCATTGATATGTCACTTTCGTTCTTTATTTTGGAGGTTTGAAGATTGGTAGGAGACACTCTTAAAGATAGCACAATTCCCCAACGCCCAATGTGGGAGCCAACCCATCGGAATAGCACAATGTCAAACGGGCCCAGGAGGGATATGCCAGAGGTCCGACTCCGACCCGCACACATGAAGCGAGCAAAACCATAATTTTTTTTGAATGAGTGCAATAGGGTAATTCCACTCCCAAACTTACCAAGAGGCGAAATGGACCATTTATCGACACACCGAATGGTATCTTTCTAGGAGAAAAAGACATAAGTAGCCCCACAGCTAACATGGCTATAACGACTTTTGGCCAAAGGGCCGGACTCCACTCCCTCGGATCCGAAAGCAGGCTCTACATTTTTGAGATCCCGCTTTTGAATAATGACAATCAATGGAAACACGCTTTTGAATAATAAAAAATGATACATACACACAAAAAATACCCACACACTTGTGTAAGTGTGTGGGTAATTTGTGGGTATTTTTTGTGTGTGTATCTATCATTGCTGTTGAATAATAGGTTTTGAATAATTACACTCAACGGAAACACGCTTTTGAATGATTACACTGTGATGCCTTTGTTTTTTTTGGGGGGGCCCTATATACCCCACCAACCAGGCTGATTGAATACTGACCTTTTTCATTTTTCTTTCTTTATATGATTACACTGTGTTTGGTTTAGAGTTTTGAGAAGAAATTTTTTGAGAAATTTTTTGAGATAATGTTTGGATGAGTTTTTGGAAAAAGTAATAATTAGAGAGATGTGTAATGATTGGAGAGAGATAGAGAGAAAAATGAAAATAATGATTGGATGGAAGGATATGAGTAGAGAGAGAAAAGTGATTAATGATTGGAGAGATGAGAGATGGGGAAGGAATCTTTTTGGAAATTTTTTTGGAAATGTGAACCAAACACAGTGGTTCATTGTTGTACACATTCTAAAAGGGAGAACATTCTAGACACTAGCGGTGTAAACGCACAAACAGAACAAAGCAATTAGTAAGTTTTTTTATCACTCAATTAGTAAGTTCATTCAAGAAAATACTTTAAGTATCTATAAATACTTCAGGTAGCCTTCGATAATAATTAAAAATACTACAAGTATTAAGAGTATATTACTTCTAGTAGGAAATCCTTTCTAATTAGAACTTGGTGTTAATAACGTGTTATAAATTGAAGACAATAATAAAAAGAAATCTACATAAAAGTAAGACAAATATTAAACACAATATGTATATGAAATAGTTCTTCAAGAACTATTGGAATCAATCTTCTGAACTGAAAAAATTCCAAAATACGAATCAACAAATCCCTCTTCATGGTCTTATCATAATCTTGAGAAACATTGATCCATGCACAAATTTCGAAGGTATACGACGTGAAAGGATGATCGTACACTTCTCTGGCCGAAGTGGTTTTGCCACATCCACCAGCCCCGATAATAGAGATAATCTCCAACGGTTTGCCCTCTCCTCCGTCAAGCTTCTCTACTAATTTCTCCACCTCCTCCTCGGAACCCACCACCACCTTCTTTTCTACCATTTTGGATGTGTGACTCCCTCTTGATGAACCTGAACCTCCAATTGTAAAATAAAACAAAGGTTATGATCGATCAAGGACAAAACCAAAAGTTACAGAAGCGGTCAAGCGTAACCAAAAATTAATTCTTTTAATGCAACCATTCCCGTATCCCATTCATCGATAAATACTCCATCTGTCCAATTTAAGTGTCCTTTCTATTTTTTGATTTATCAAAATAAATGTCTTATTTCTAAAAACAACCCTTAGAAACATGTCAAACTTGTAGTTTTACCTTTAAAATTTATTTTTTCCATCCTAATTGGTTTATTCACTACTGATATTCGTTCCATTTTAAAAAATGTCTATATCTTTCCATTTACGTTGTTTTTCATAATTTTGAAAAGTTTGCAGAATACATTAAACAGTCCTTCGATAAAAAACACTCTTACATGGAAGAGTTATAACTCTTATATGGAAGATTTTCTCACTGTTTGAATTCTTACATGTAAGAATTCAGATTCTATGCACCTTACTGTCCGCCCATTGGGTGGACGGTAGATTTTTCCTACATTAAAAATCTAACAATAACTTTTGCCAATATATTTTTGAGATCCATATTGAAATATATGAACAATTTTAATAACTTCACAGTTTCAAAGGTTAATTTTTTTAAAATCTAAAGCAATAAGTTTGACTTCTTACAAAGTAAGAATTCCGTCAGGGAGCACTTAAAATGAGATGGAAGGAGTATATTGACTCTTATTTCGATATGAGAGCACCAGGCTGATTCAATACTGACTTTTTTCATTTTTCTTTCTTGGGTAATTATCAGTAACCTCCCCTGAGGTTTCTGACACAAACACATACCTCCCCTAAGGTTTCTGAAATGACACTGACCTCCCTTGCTTTTGCTGACAATATCAAGATACCCCCTTGCCGTTACTTTTCCACTGACGACGTTAAGTTTAGCAAGAAAACTACCAAAATACCCTTCTAACTTTCCCAAAATAAATAACTTCTACCAACTTAATTTTTCAAAAAAAAAAACCTTCTCTTTTTATTTTGTGAAATTTTTTAGATAAGTGAACTTTACTTCACTAGACCATGGACATTAGTGGTAAAAGAATTGATTTTTTCACTTGAAAACGATTAGGTTAATTTTTATTTTGCCAATTTTTTTTTATATTTTTCGGTTTGTCTCAAACAAAATGATCAATGAAATTAAAATAAATAGACTCGTCACTTTTTAATCATTGAAATTAAAAATCCCTAAAAAACATATTTCTCTATATAACTTTTTATTTTATTTTGTTTACACCAAGTTGAAGTTCTCATTGAGTACTTTAATTTGGTGCAAAAAAATTTTAAAAATATTATACGTAAGTATATTTTTAAACATCCTAAAAAATACACGTTTCCCAAGTGGATCACTTAAAAAGGGACGGAGGGAGTATGAATTTTTCTGCAGAGTTTTGAATTCGTTCCAACAAGCCAAGTAATGGAGGGTTTTTTTTTCCTTCATAGTTTTGGCTTAATATGAATTTGATTGACACGAATTTAATTATTTTAGTTTTATTGATCATTTTGGTTGAGACAAACGGAAAAACAAAATAACATTATAATAAAAATTGAAAAACAATATCTTTTTTTATTATAATCTTTCAAAAAGTTATAAAGCCCAACAAGCCAAGTAACGAATTTTTTCTTTTTTTGGTTGCATAGTTTGGCTTAATAACATAAGTCTATTTATTTTAATTTCATTGATCATTTTGTTCGAGACAAACCGAAAAAAAAAATGGCAAACTTAACGCCGTCAGTGGAAAAGTAACGGCAAGTGGGTATCTTGATATTGTCAGCAAAAGCAAGGGAGGTCAGTGTCATTTTAGAAACCTCAAGGGAGGTATGTGTTTGTGTCAGAAACCTCAGGGGAGGTTACTGATAATTACCCTTCTTTCTTTATATAGATAATGATAATAGGTTATAAGGGTAAGGAGTTGTCTCATCGTTGGAAACTTTAATATATTTATATATAACTTAGGGTGTTTTTTTTTTTTTTTTGCCCTGGAGGCTTAATGGGCTTACTCCTACTTTTTGATTAGCATATATAGCTTTGACACTAGATCACCAATCACATCTTTGATTATTACATGTGGATTGCATGTGTCTCTCTTGGTGGCGCCTTTTAATTTCTTTAATTACTCTGGTTCTTGTTTTGCCCGGATTGCATTGATTCGGGAATGGTTGCATATGAAACGGTTCCTAAACGTTCTAGTTATTGCGTGAATGGTTGCATATGATTTTTACAGTTTCGCAATAAAATACTTCGTAGAATGTTAATCATTACGCTTGCGTATCTCAGGCTGTCAGACATGGATGGGTTTTAAGATCTTCGTTCTCATAAAAATTGGAATGGGAAAATTTGTCGGTGGAATTAGTTAGCGTTTACAGATTCTGTGGTAACATTTACGGTGGAAATTGGGTTACCCATTCTTGTTTCCGTGACCTTTGGTTTAGATTGATAAGTGCCTTGCTTTTTGTTTTATGTTCCTTTGTTGTTGATTAAATGTTCACGTGCATGTCATTTGTGGACTTTGGTTAATTAATTTCATGGGGTACTTTTGGCTTTTTTGTGATTTGAATTTACATTCAAAATTTGGATGAATTGTACAAGGGCACGGACAAGGGCTATGTCAAATTGAGAAAGGCTATCCTTACAGAAAAGGATGGAAAATTTTGGTTGTTCAATGTTTTAATTGAAATTAATTGAAGTTACAACTCTTCGGATGTGATAAATCGGACAGTTGCAATTTTAATTGAAGTTAGTATAACATTGGCATGTGACCTCTCACAGGTGGGATGTCTTGTGTCACCATAGACTTGTGACTTTTGAGCATTTTTTTGTCCTTGGTGGGTTAATAATGAAATCCATTTATTGGGTTATTCGAGTCCATGTTGGACTTAAATTAGGCTAAACGTGTCCTTGCCGGATTGCAGCCTTTATAATTGTGTGCACGAAATTGCATCAGTTAAATGTTTAACATTAAAACTCACAAGAGAAGGCTCAACGTTTTCAGTCTAAATCCCAGTACTGTTCGACTTTTTAGAAGTGGCCTAAGAACTTTTCATCAATGCATAGTTTTTATTTTTTTTAATTCTAAGGTAAAGTCGGACAATTAGGGGTTTGTGTAGGTGTGACTCTCTAAAATGTCACTATGTTTTGTTTGTGAAGGTGTGACCCTTGGGGTTAAACCAAAAGGTGCGCATATTGGGGCTTGTATAAAAAATAAAAAAATAAAAAAAGTGTCGTTTTGTTTATTCTAAAGGATGCGATCGTAAAGTTTAAACCAAGAGGTGTGACTTTTGGTTTCGTTTCAAACAAAGAGGTGTGACTTTTGGATTTTAAACAATGGAGAGGTGTGACCTTTTATTTTACATCAAGAGATGTGACCCTCAGGTTCGAATTAAGGGATGTGCCCCTTAAGTTTTAAACCACGAAGTGTGACCGTTGGGTCTAACTCACTGCTTTGTCTACACTGGATGCGATTGTCGGTTGTTGGGTTTAAACTATTTTAACTAATAGACGTGATTGTTGGTTTTATCATTTATGAGCGCTAGATATTGCCCGAGACAAACCGTTATAATCTTGTGATATTTGGTTTTCTCTTTTATCTTTGAGGTTGCAAAGATTCGGTTTTCCTGTATATTGAGTTGGCTTGGCCCAGTTATGATTTTTAAGGAGAGAGAAATAAATCCACTTTTCAGAGATAACCAAGTACAGTAAGGTATTGATTGAATTGGCTTCGTTTAACGCCATGTTGAACCTCAAGATATTGGGATCTCTTGTTTTCTTTCAATGGGAAAGTAACATAGCATTATGAGAATGAGCACAAGTTTTTCATAAGACTGGTTTGGGAAGACTCACGGATAATAGTCTCTTGGGCCAAATCAATTGGAAACATAAACCATGCAAATTCATGTTTCGATAAACTTAGCAAATGGGCTTGCTATGTTTGATGTAATATGAAACTAAGATTTAGACTATTTATATATATATATATATATTTTTTACAACTACTTCTCTCTCTACCTTTCCTCTTCCTCTCTCGAGAAGTTTCCTCTCCCAAACAGCGCCAGATCTGGGGTGGGGGCTCCACCCCCCATACAACAAATCTGGGCTTTCCCAGCATTTCCTTCCCTGCGTTTTTTAAAAACCCCGGAAAAGCCTTAAATTTCGTACGGCACCGGAAGAAAAGAATGGCCCGTTCTATTTCCCTCAAAAATTTCACTTCCCCTCTTATTTCCCCCCTTCCCCGAAAATCTAGCCCTAGAGCTCTCTCTCTCTCTCTCTCTCTCTCTCTCGTTCTCTGCACTTCTGTGACCGCATCTCTCGCTCTCTGCTGCTCCTCCGCTCAGGTATGGTCTCTCTCTCGTTTTGGCTTGGATATGTAAACGTTGATGTGTGTATCTCGGTTTGGGCAGAGAAAGCCCTAGTTCTACATCTCTGTGGTCGGCTTCTCTCTCCTGGTATCTCTTTCGCTCTCCCTCTCTCTCTCTCTCTCTCTCTCTCTCTCTCTCTCCTCTCTCTCTCAATCTCTTGTTTTGGTCTGGATCTGCAAACACTGATGTATATCTCGTTTTGGCTAGAAAAAAGCCCTAGTTCTCTGGATCTACATCTCTATTTCTGATGTCTTTTTGTTTTGTATAGTTATCCATGTCGAATTCGTACACGCTCCTATTCTGTAGCATTCATTTTGCTTCTGTTTTTCCATTATACATGTAAGGAACAGATTAGTTCCTTTTTCTTTGTTTGATGGACGCTGAAGAATTAAAACTACATACGTCACCCCAGAGAGAACAACATTAAAGTTCTCAAAACTGAAATGAGAAATACTATAAAATACATTATGTATTGTAATTCATGTTGCTGTGTGCTGAAGTTTGCCTCATTCTCAATCTTGCATTAATAGTTATGTTGATTTGCTGCTGGGAGAATTTAAGCGCTACAAGACAAGGCTTGCTCATGGAGGAATTCAGGAGGAGGTAACATTTTCTGTTAGTATTATAAACATAGTCAGAAAGGTCGTTTGCTAGGTAAATGTCTAATTTTTAATTAGTGTTACAGCTACTTGCAGTATTATATTATATTTCCACGTGTGTGTGTTTAAGTGTATAGATATGTTTATGTATGCATGTGTCCGTTCTGATCATTACATGGTTGAATTTCTCTGTTTCTCCATTGACGTGTTGTAAACCTAACCTAAGTTGTGCTTTTGTAGCCTCTAGAGATATAAATTGGGATCTTGTTTCTCCTTCATAAGTGTGTTGTAGCATAGCTACTAGTTTGGAGTCTTTTGAAATTTCTTAAGCCCATAAGCTTTTAGTGTAGTTTTGTCCATTAAATTATGTTTCTCATTCTAATCAACTTGAACCGTCTACCCACCGTCTGCGCTTCTTTTCTTGTAGTACCAAACAATGAATACAATTTTGTTTTGTTATGTTCTTGAGTTTGTAGAATTTTTCACTCTGTCCATCTATTATGTGTCTTTGCTTCTTGACCGTATGATAATTTGTTCTAGCCATATTCCAAGTTTAGTTGTGGAGCTGTTTCAAAGGAGTGGTACATTTACGTTCATCCTTATTAATGTTGATGCCCATTGAGTTCTTCCCATGAGAGGAATACTTAAGTGTCAAGCTGAATGAGGATTTCAAGAAAGCTATTGATAAGATTTTGGAATTTATTCCTCGTGAGCGGAAAACATACTCCGTATTTATTTTCTGCTACTATGACAAAAAAGGTAAATGTTTGAGCATATGCCTGTTATTTTTCTTAACTGATTGCTCTATCATTTGCCTACTTGGTTGAATAAGAATGTTGACTTGGATAAGGGTATGAGATCCATGTCTAGCATCTTTAGTTTGGCATTCACCTAGCAAGTATATTTTGCGTATTGTGTTTGAAATGCCCCAAGGGACCTTGGAACCATTTACATGATGTTTAATGAAATAGTATCTTGGCATACATTGTCAAGTTATCTTATCCTCCCTCCCATACCCCATCGATTGGGGATTAAATGGGTATTGTTATTGTTGTGTGGGATTATTTTGGCGTGTCTTCATGTTCTTGGGATGGAAGTTAGATGAATCCAGTTACTGGACACAAATCCACAATGAAGTTCTTCCTTATGATTTATTTGTCTATTTCCTTGTTGCAGGGGTCTGGCATTGGGGATAGCCCTCACAGTCTATGGAAGAGAAGAAGAAGCAGATACACTAATTGAGCAGATGACTCAGGATCAAGATCCCATTCTACGTTACGGTGGCATGTATGCATTGGCAGTGGAACAGCAAACAACAAGGCGATCCGTCAGCTGCTGCATTTTGCTGTATCAGATGTGAACAATGACGTCAGGCGGACTGCTGTTCTAGCACTTGGGTTTGTCCTGTACTCGGATCTAGAACAGGTTGATGCTTTTTCTATCTATTTGCTTATTTGGAACAATTTGGTATCCAGTATTCCTATCATGCTTTTTATGATTGCTCTTCTCAATATTGTGTTTTATAGGTTCATTTATCAATGGAAGCCTTGTAGTGGTGTTATTTGTGTATGCACGAACTCTATTGCACCTATTATTTTTCGTTGTTATACCCGGTTCCAATTGTCTGCGGTCTCTTGTTGTGTGTGTATTCTTTTAGTTTAGCTCTTTTGTGTATTTGTTTATGCACTCGTGTTTCTGACTGCAAACATTTTTGTCAAATTGCATAACTAATCTTTACTTATAACATCACTTGGTCTTTTGTAAAGTCTGATCTATGTGCATGCATATTAAACAAATACACTTGCTGTTATAAGAATATGATTACAATGTTACTAAACTATTCTGTGTATATACAAATATGCTGCTATAATTGAATCGAATTGGTTGAAACTCGTGATTCCCTTAATTTCCTGTTCAAGAAGGCGGCTTGAATCGAATTGGTTGAAACTCGTGCCAAATCATGAATCGCACGATCTAACAACCATGACTGCAAGCACCGTTTTTTTTTTGGGTTTTACCTAATTAATACTTGGGTTATCTGCTGTGCCTTAACTTGATTTCACTATACCTGTGGCTGCAGACTCGTATTGTCTCCCTGCTGTCAGAGTCTTTCAACCCACATGTTCGGTATGGAGCAGCACTAGCAGTTGGCATTTCCTGTGCAGGTACTGGTCTCAGTGAGGCATATCTCTGCTAGAGCCTCTGACATCCGATGTAGTGGATTTTGTTCGTCAAGGTGCTTTAATAGCAATGGCTATGGTGATGGTTCAAGTTAGCGAAGCCAGTGATTCTCGCGTCGGAGCATTCAGGTACACTTTTTTATTCTACTCTTTTTTGTTTATCCATCTTCACTATCTAGGATATCTCCAAAGAAAAGTCTGCTTTAAAAAGTCCCTACCTCTATGGTTTGTAAGTTGCCTAAAGTATCCCATGTACACAACTACTGCTAATACATTTGAAACTGGAAACAAAGTATCTTATGTATGGTTCTTTTGTCTTCCTATCGGTAGTTCTGACTCTTCATCAGATGCAATTCAAAACTTGTCGTGGTTTTATTCAAGTTATCCTCCCTTTTGTTACTTTTTGAGTGGAACTCAGAATGCAGAATTGTTGAATCCAAGTTGCTTAAGTTTTCACTGATCCTCTATGGCTTATATGTCAATTCACGCTCTTCTTGCCGTTCCAAAAAGGAAAAAAAAAAATCACGCTAAGTTTTCTCTTCATTTCAGTCAATCTCAAAAAAGAAAAGAAAAGTGCAGAAAGGATCTAATTGAGTTTCTTAATACAAAGTAATTGTTGACAATCAAAGGTATGCATAAAATTTTAGACCTGAACTTCTTAATATATGTGATGTACTCTAAATTTGGTCGTGTTGTTTGATTTCAGGTTTATCCACGCTGAAGATCTCCGTAGCAACTAGGTGGTACTTGACGTAGGGTTTACGTTCGTATCTTATGTTTGGTAGCTTCATTTTGGAAAAATTACACAATGTGTAATGGTTTTTCAGAACTGTTTATGAGTTGATGTACTAGATATATTATGTTATGTGTTTCATGTTCGACTCTATGGTGGTATTTAATGCCATTTATATTGTATTGGATAAAAATTGTTGGCTAAATAGGAGAAAAATTAAGGAAAATAAAAAAATTCCCTAGTGGGAAAAATAATTTCCAGCGTTTGTTAAACCCCGGGAATGGGATAACATTGTCAAGATTTCCAGCGTTCATTACAGCCATCCTGGATTTTTTAAACGTCGGTAATATTCCCAGCGTTTGTTAAACCCTGGAAATAGATTAACATTGTCAAGATTTCCAGCATTCATTACAGTCATCCCCAGGGTTTGTATACGCTGGTAATATTCCCGGCGTTTGTTAAACCCCGGAAATGTGGCAAATTTTAAAATTTTCCCGCGTTTACTACAACCATTCCCGGGGTTTTTAAAAACGCTGGGAATATTCCCGGCGTTTGCAAACGCTGGCATTGGGGTCACCGGCACCGGATTTTAGTTTGCCGGAAAATCATTCCCGGGGTTTTACCAAACGCCGGGAAAAACGCCGGGAAGCATTCCCGGGGTTTAATAAACGCCGGGAAGCATTCCCGACAGCGGTATCGGGCACACTTGTTCAAACGCCGGGATAAACGCCGAGAATGACTTTTTCCAGCGTTTAGGTACCTTTCCCTGGGTTTGAAAACGCTGGAATTCCTGCATTTGTTGTAGTGCCCCCCCTCCCTCCTTTCCTCCCCTTCTTCCTCCCACCCGTCCGTGTATTCTCCCCCTCGACCTGTTTCTTCTTGCGTTTCGGCCTTGGATGGCTTGGTGCTTGGTCCCCTTGGTGGTTTCCTACCAGGTGTTGATTCACTTTGGGGTTCATCAGGCATGGTGAAGACGGAGCTCGGTGGTCCGGTGTAGGCGGGCATCGGTGAGGCTAAATAATGGGTGAGGTGTTTTTGTTTTTCCTTTTGGTTTTGGTCCCGGTCCGGTTGTTCCCGGATCCGGTGGGTTGTGGTGGTGGGAATAAATTTTTCTTTCTTAGTTGTGTTTTCTGGTTGGTGAATCACCAAGAGGGGTGGTTTGCTGTGCGCTTGCCGGCCACGGCCGTGTTGGAGGGGATCGTAATGTCCAGAAATGGCAACATCCCCAGATCGGCTCGTGGTTTTCCTTGCTTGGTTGGCATAGCGTAGTTCCGTTGTCTGATTAGGTTTGTGCGCTATTGGCACATCGTAGTCCAAGTTCTCTTGGTATTGTTTGATGTGTAATCTGATGTTGTAACCTAATCTTGTGATAATGGAAAATCTTCTATTTCCTTGTCAAAAAAAAAAAAAAAAGACTATTTATATTTTTATAATCTTCTCAGATATTTTGTAGTTGTCAAACAACTACGCCCCACGAGATTTATTTGTTTTTTAAAAAATAAAGTGGAACCAATTTTTATGTTTTGGAGAGTATCCAATGAGCATGGAAAAATATATGGAATGCATGTTGCATTTAACATAAAATCGTGGCAATTTTTCAAGTGGAAAAACGTGAAAATTGAGTAAAGAATTACTCGATTTTGGGTGAGTTACTCAATGTGGGGGTTTTTTCTTACAAATGTGTCTAGAAATTACACAAGAGATGAAGAGAGAGTTTTTGACACTTTCTCCTTTCGTCAAGACGAACCATCTACAAAGAGAAGAACGAGGAGAAGAAGAAGAAAAAGAAGAAGGTTAGAGCAAGACAAAAAATAAAAATAAAAATCACAATCGAGTCTACTGCGACTCTCAAAGCGGAGAGGCAATGCTGCCTTGCTCAAATTAAATGATTAGTGTTTTTGGTGGCTTAAATAGCTGCCTTGCTCTTGTATATGCTCTAAGCTATGAAGAAATTGCTATAAGATGGAATCTATAATGATTTTATCGTATACAAAATGATGCAAGCAAGAGAATACTGAACCAAGCATTTTTTAGGACGACCCAATGATATGTGTTTTCAGAGAACAACCAAAGACGCTAGAGAAAAACTCTAGAGAGATTGAAGATGAGCCACCAAAGAAATCATCACCAATTATTGGGTAGTTCTAGTTATATGATTCTTACTATTTGATCACACAAACTCAAACATACGGTGCATAAGAGAAAAAAAAAAGCCTTTCTAAAGGACAGAGGGGTGTTTTCCAAATAATTTTATGAGATAAAATTGAGTGTTGATAAAATCTTAAGGTGAGTTTTCCAAATGATAAAATCTGCTAAAATCACCAGTCCTAAAATGATAAAACAAAACTAGATTTTATCAAATAAAGGCATTGGGGCGGAGCATATGAAAACTAGATTTTATCATTTGGAAAAACAATGTGATTTTATCACACCTCCATAAAAACTAAGGCCTAGCTTGTTTCCCGAACGATAAATCGGGATAAAATCAAGATTTGAAAAAATCAAAACTTGAATTTATCAAATCTCTTCCTCATTTGATAAAATCAAGTGTTGATTTTATTGTTTGGGAGAAGAACAATAGATAAATTTACAACATAGGAGTGCATGTCAAGCTAGAGGGATCATTATATATAGGACTACAGCAAACACAAATAGCTATTCTAGAGACATTAGAAATTGTTAGGAGTACTGAATAAAACAAGGCTATGAATTTATAGGGGTCACAATTCAAAAAATAAAAATAAAAATAGCTGTCGTCCTGGTACAAATTTGCTTGAAAATGAGCTTTATCTAAATTTAATACCAAAATCAGGTGTTTCTACCACATAACGAAATCCCACAAAACAATTAAAGTTTATACTTATTTTGAATGTTGGGCCGTGAAAAATAACACATTATAGCAACAGAAGAAAAAAAACGAATTGTACACACAACTTAGTTTAAATGTTTACTTGTCTCCTCCGCCCCAACGCCCTAATTTCTGAACCGAATCAACCCTGATTCCAATGATTTACCCATAAAGTACCTTAATTAATTACCTCAATCAATTAACGCCAATTAGATGCGGCAATGAGATTTAGGCAATCATCATCTCCATTTCTATTTCTTTTTTTTTTTTTTTTTTTGAAAATGTCAAGAATTTCATATCAACGCCATCCGGCAACGATTACATCAAATGACAGGAAAGAAACCACAACCACTAACAATTGAAATGAACACGGCTTAAAGCTATCAAAGGCTACTGGCTCTCGACACACTCTTCACAAAGGACAGACCCAACACCTTCGGGACTATGAATCCTATCAAAAGCTAGCGGTAGAGAACCCCAAGGGAACCCAAATCAATCCATTACACAACACAATACACCCAAATGTAATCCAAAAAGAGAACCGAAACAAAAAACACAGCAAAACTATACTCAGAGACTGGAGCAGAGTTAACTCACTGAGTAACTAACAAAATCAACTAATCAGAGGACCCAAAAACTGGTATAACCAAGACTCACTGAGTCGTCACTGAGTCACGCCGAGTTTCACCGAGTTCACCGACCGATCGCTTCCCGGACAAGACCAAGCTCCTTTAGCCGCGCCCATGGCATTGGAAGACTTTATTAGCCGGAGGGGGCCAAGACACCAAGATTCAACCCATCGCGATCCGGACTCACAGAGGAAACGGTAAAGATCTGTATATTGCGGTGCGGTGGTGGGAAGCGGTGCGGTGAGGGATGAGGTGCGGTGATGATGGAGGGGGATGAGGGCCTGTGGTGGAGCGGGAATAGAGAAGTGAGTAAGGCTCCGGCCATGGGTTGAAGGATGGAGTCCGGCAAAATGGATGAGGAGGAGGGGTGGGGCGGAGAGGCGGCAGCCCCACCCCTCAAAACATCAATCGGAAAAAGGGGAAGAAGGGGGTAGAAATAAGAGGTGGAGGAGGAAAGAAAGGGGAAAGAATGGAGATGATGGTGGGATGCGGCTGTAGAAGGCTGGGTAGGGATAAAACCCTCCGCTGACCTTGTACACATCTCTAACTTAATTTCGCAAAGTTCATTTAGATTACCAAAAGCAATTGGGATTAGCTTTAGTTTGTAGCAACGTTCAAGCACTAACACCTCAAGTTTCGGAAACTGATCTTCAGAAGCATTCCACTCCTCGATATCCAGAAGCTTAAACTTCAAGTACTTGAGTTGAGGGAACCCCTCAAGTTCACTTGCGTCCCAAACTGGTCCAGCACAGGCATACATTTGTAATTTGAGAACCTCTAGCTTAGGCAGGGGTTGCAGGAGTGACAACTCCTCCCACTTTAAGAGCGTACATTCCAAAGTTATTCGCGTAATAGCCAAAGGAAGCTTCAGCCCTGGCGGAAGAGTTCTTCCCACAGACTTATCAGATAAGTTGGCAGTGAAAGTGAGTTTCTCAAGGCATTTTAAGAACTCTAGGTCAGGAAATCTCAAAACCATATCATTTGGTATTCTCTCTGCACGAAGTCCTAGCTTCCTAAGATTGGGAGTCCTTACCAAGAAACATCGGCAAGCCTCACAAGCACATACTCGGTGAAAGGTCTGTAGGCTATCCAATGTGGAGGAACGATCAAAATCATTTCCCCCAGATTTTTCAGAAGAATGGTGAAATGTGAATAGCCCATATTTAGTATAAAGATGCCTCAACTTAACCATCTTAAATATATCATGAGGCAACTTAATATCATCATTTGTCATGAGACAATACAAGTAAAGGGTTTCTAGGTTCAAGAGGTAGGAAAATGGTACTGCATGAAACCGATAGGTATATGATATTGCTAAGTATCTCAAATGAACTAGATGTCTTATACCTATTGCTTCGTCGAAGGAAAAAAATAGGAAATGCAACACCCTGAGAAGTTCGAAGTTTTTACCTTTGAGTGGCCAATATTTTCGAACCCTTGGTTGATACTATTCTCCCAATCTGAGGCACAGAAAAGAACGAAGGTTTTGAGGCATTAAGGACAGCTTTTGCAAGAACTTATGATCTCCAATGAAGAGGCGACGATGCTTATTTATAGCAAAACGTGAAAAAGAATCATACTCGTCAACTTTCACAAGGAAATTATCATCCTTAGCTTTTTTCAAGCATAATTCACGTAGTAGGTCATGGATACGGCATGCTTTGGTTCCTCCGAGGGAACTTTTCCTTGCTACTTGTACGAGACTTCTATTTATAAGGTCGATTAAGTAACCTTCTGCTATGGTCTCCAAGCTTTTCTCCCCCTCACTTTGCTGAATAAATTCCTTGGCGATCCATAACCATATCAACTCACGTATAGGGATTTCTTTGTCTTCGGGGTATCCTCCAATGTAAAGAAAACATGCTTTTAAATGAAGAGGCAGGTGATTATAACTAAGTTCTAGTATCTCCATGCAGCCTCATGGTTTTTGGCAATGATCGAACTTAAATGCTTGGCAACTTTCTCCCACACATCGAGTGTCTTGTCTTCCGTTGCCAGAAACCCAGCTATATATTGTGACAACTGCGAGGGGTAGTCATTTACATTTTTCTGCTATTTGCTCACCAATGTTCACCAACTCCAGTGGGCAACATTTCATCCCGAATACCTGTAATAAGATTTTATCATGTAGTTCATATGACAAGAATAAGAATAAGAAATGATTGAAAATATCACAACTGTATAAGGAAGCATGTACACAATAATTATCTTTTTCAGAAACAAATACTTACTCGGTCCCAAATTCCTTGTCCCACTATCACTATCCTGGTAATCTCAACAATTTATTTATTTTTCTAAATATATAATAATTTTGGTGTGCAATATGAATCTTATTTGGTAGACCTTAATTATATCTATTGAATATAAAGTTTAAATTTTTTAAAAAACATTATAACTCGAAAAGTATAAGAAATTTACATGTTACATGCATGCCAAAAAATTGAGAAGAAATATTTTTAGACGATGGGAGTACCTTTTTATGTAACAACTCCCAACACCAATTTTTTGGTAAAGGAGGCAAATAATGAGGGAAGTATCCGACGCTATCCAGTTGAACAAGTAGCCGACTAGTGAACAACACTTTACTCCCCTTGCATTCCTTAGGAAATGATCTTTGGATATCATTCTAGGCTTCAATGCCCCAGATGTCATCCATGACAATGAGATATTTCTTACCCTTCAAGCACTTAAGTACGTCTTCTCCTAACTTATCATCACTAATGTTTTCACAATCTCTTTGGGTAACTGACTCCAAAATACGAATCAACAAATCGCTCTTCCTAGTCTTATTATAATCTTGTGAAACATCGATCCATGCACGAATTTCAAATGTATATGAGGTGAAAGGATGATCATATACTTCTCTGGCCAAAGTGGTTTTGCCGCCTCCACCAGGGCTGATGATTGATATAATTTCCAGTGGCCTGCCCTTTCCTTTATCGTCAAGCTTATCTATTAATTTGTTTACCTCCTCCTCAACACCCACCACCACCTTCTCTTTTATCACTTTGGAAGTGTTGCCCCCTCTTGATGATCCTGAACCTCCTGGTGTAAAATAGAAAGAAGGTTATGATCAAGGACGAAGCCAAAAGTTATGGAAGGATCGATCCATTGAAGCCAAAACTTATGGAAGGATCGATCCATAGTATGTGTAACAAAAAAAAAAAGTATTTATCGAGACACCCCCTGTAAGTTCACGTTTTTCACCGGACACCCCCTACAAGAAT
This sequence comes from Vaccinium myrtillus, assembly GCA_016920895.1. Lineage (NCBI taxonomy): Eukaryota > Viridiplantae > Streptophyta > Magnoliopsida > Ericales > Ericaceae > Vaccinium > Vaccinium myrtillus. The sequence goes on from CM029274.1 coordinate 35,115,141, forward strand.
TTAACCTGCCTCGAACCCCCTCTATCTTCCAAAACATTGCCCGAAGACCCCTTCCGTCACCTTTACGTCTAAAACCGTCTAGAACCGTCAGTTTTTTTTTTATCCAAACTGTTCAACTTGTTTAAAAAAAATGTTTTTAAGGGTACCCACGAGAAATCGGCTAAAAATATGACCGGAAAGTGCTTGATCCAAACAATTTTTGAAAGATAGAGGGCGGTTCATGGTAGGTTAAATTCTTGTAGGGGGTGTATGGTGAAGAACGTGAACTTACAAGTGGTGTGCCGGTAAATAACCCTAAAAAAAATAAAAAATTGCGTTTTGGAATGCAACCGTTCTTGTATTCCAAAAATGATAGATGTACAACATCTATCTCCAACAAGTGTTAAACTCGAACACACTCACATGGTGTTATTTGCCTAGGGTAAAAGGAAAACAGTTGCGGTTGTTATCATCAAATCAGTTGAATTAATAGTACTAAATTAAGGTGTATTGTTGCATTCACATGCATATTTTTATGGTTCGTACTAATCATTATTATGACCCATGTTATGTTTTGTTATGGTTGATGTTAGAAAGGATACCAGTAAAACACTACAAAATTTTGATTCTTAACCAGTCCAATATTTTTGCTAAAAGTCTAGGAACACAGATCATGGAGAACATAGCTAAAACTATATTTTTTCCCCAAATTTTGATTTGCTTATACCATATACATACCTAAAACTGAAGGCATAAAACACTAAAGTCTTACCAAAACTAAATAATTTTGAATCCTAAAATACTGAAAATATATTCCAATACCTCCAGTTCCAGTAGAACAGTGCTTGAGTTGTTTGACTGCTACTCCATTAATGCCATACATATTCTCGTCATAAATTTTCTTCACCTCAGCACAAAGAGTCTTCATCCCCTTTTTGACAGTTTCAAGGTAAAGATGATCGCGATGCTTGTTTTTCTTTTTTTCTTTCTTTTTCTTTGTTTTGAAAGCATGAACTACAAACAATTCTACGATGTTCTCTGCCTCGGCTGCCCGTGTCTCGATTTGCATCACCGCCATCGATTACGATGATCGTTGCGTTTCTTTTCCGTAACCTTGAGGAACCCTCTCAAGTACTTTATCTCCTCTTCAAGAGATTGAAGTTGATGTTTCTCCTCATTGATTTAACTAAGCTCAGAGCCCGTTACAAGTTGCTTCAAGGTCTCCAGGAAAATGTCAATAGCAGTGTCACCCATCTCACTCTCTCTCAGAGTGAATACTGATGGTTCAGAGTCTTGAGACTTCAATCACATAATTTTCTTTCTGCAGCAGGAACTAAAATCAACCCTTTAGAAAACCACAAAATAAAAATCATCCCTCACATAGGGCCAAGTGAAGAGAAAAAGTCACCAGACCATAGTTTTTTTTTTTTAACGAGGGTGACAGGATAATCAATAATGATACACGTACAACAGTTTGCTCCAACAAACTTCTCCAACAGCCAAAACGACGTCGTTTTGGCTGTTTTTTTAAATAAAAAAAAAAAATATTTTGAAAACCAGATCTGGGGTTCCCTCCCCTGCCCCATTTTCACTCGAACAAAACACCGATACAGACCTCACCACTGCCGACCCACCTCCTCCCTCTCCTCCTCCTCCTCCTCCTCCTCCTCCTCCCTCTCCACCTCCGGCGACTGCCGCCGCCGCCAGCAGACGATCGATACCAGCTTGTTTCTCATAGTCACAGAAGGTCTCTCTTTCTCTCTCTCTCTCTCAGGGTCATGCACACATCCACACAGGCACGAATGCACATTATTGTGTTGATTGATGGTGCAAATTGACTTGTTCTTCTTTAAATTGATACCCTTTTCACTTTTTAGATTTGTGTATCCATTTTATTCCTTCATTGTCTGTCAAGTTTATTGAATCATTTGGTTCTTTTAGATCATTGTTATTGGCATGTGTTTTGAAAACCCCTAATCCCAACTCAAAACCCTAATCAGTTGAAAAAACTAGGGTTTCAATTTGAGAATTTGAAAATCCTCTTTGAAAACCCCTAATTCGAACCACCTAATTTGAAAACCCCGGTTAAAATTATCAAATCATGACATTTTGATACTTCTGTGTAGCCTAGTTTATTATACTACTGTTACTGATATTGAAAGAATCGCTACAAGTTCGCTACTGATATTGTTATTTGTTGTTGAACCAATAGATGATGTCGCCGATGTCGCCGGAGTCTGTTCCATCAGCAATGCCTCGTCCTCCTCCAGTAGTAGAAGAAGAGGAATGGACTCAAGACAATGAAGACGAAGTAGAGGTGTGGAGTGGTCCTTCGAATGAAGAAGGTGATAAGATAGATGAGATAGATACTAACGACAATGAAAAGGAGGCAACAAACAATGGTGAAGATATTGTTGAGGAACCGAAGGTCGGAATGACATTCGACACATTAGATGAAGCTTATTTATATTACTCAAGATATGCTAAACAAAAAGGGTTTGCTATAGTTAAAAGAACATCGAGAAAGGGAAAAGATGGAAAGTTGAGAGATGCGACTTTTTCATGCAGTCGTGCAGGAAAGGCAAAGGTGACAACAAGCAACCCAGTCAAAAATTATTTGTTAGCGTGATACTTGCCTTTCCTCCAATTCAGACGTGTGGAGTACCCAAAAATTATTTGTATTCAGACCACCAAAAATTACTCCTATTTCCTAACAAGTCACTCAATAAGATCCATCATCACTGCTTTTGGTAAAGTAATCTTTGTTAAGACCAACGAACCAAGAGACAGGACCAAGGGAATGGCCTTGAAAGTCCCAAAAAATACAGAGAGAAGACAAATACGGCAACACTGCCTTGCAAAAGCAATTCACGGGCTGCAGCAGCCTAAGCTAGAACAGAGAGAAACAAAGACGAAATATAAAGCCAGGACAGAGTTAAAACAGCCCTGCCGAAAGCCGAAAGCCAAAAGTCCCACTATCAGATGTCAACACTAATAAAAGGAACAAGAATTAGACCCTTAGCATATTATCGCACCATAGCTCTCTACTTACCGGGAAATCTATTGGAGCAAAAGGCCATTGGCAAATCTTAGAACCAAAAGGATTCAAAGCAGCAGCGCGAACTTGGACAAGTAATTGTTACGTTTGAGAACAAGAAGTGGAAATTCCCCAAATTTGAGCTTCCTTTAATAGATCCCCAAGTTCCATCCTAATTAGAGGAAGACAAATAAAATAGAACACAAACAAGGGTATGTTTAGTTAGATAATTTACTGGTATAATTAGCTCATCTGTTATGCCCAAAAAATCAGAGAAAATTCATAAGATCCATGCATAATTTACTGCACTGGCATGTCAAATCTATGAGCTGAAGGGGAAGGAATACTAAAAGAATGTCACGAAGTCGGATTAGGAGGGTTAATCCGTTAGGGTTTCAAAATACTAGTTGGGGTTCAAATTAAGGGGTTTTCAAATCATGAACCCTAGTTTTTTCAAGAATCCGGGCCTCCAATTAGGGGGATATGTAGATAAATGAAACAATCTGAGAGAGAGAGAGAGAGAGGGAGAGAGAGAGAGAGAGATCGACCTTCGTGGAAGAGTTTTCTTTCAGCGTTTGAAGCTGGTATGGGTCGTCGGTATCGAAGCATCTTGGCGGCGGCGGCGGTGGTCGCCGGAGGTGGAGAGAGACGCCGGCGGATCTGGGTCGCCGATGGTGGCGGGTGCTCGCCGGTTGGGTCGTCGGTATCGAAGCCTCTCTCTCTTTCTCTCTGTATTTGGTCGACCGAAATGGGACAGGGAAGAAGACAACTCTAATTCCTTTTTTTAGAGTCCCTGATCTGTTTTCAAATTTTGAGTTTTTTTTTAAAAAAAAAAAACAGCCAAAACGACGTCGTTTTGGCTGTTGGAGAAGTTTGTTGGAGCAAATTGTTGTACGTGTATCATTATTGCAGGATAATTCCACTCCCACACAAAATTGTCGACTAGAAAGAGATAAAATGAACCATTTCACCTCTCTCTAGTTGGCAATTGTCTAGATGAGTGAGCGAGCGAAATTAACCTCTTGCCCTCGGTCAAAAAAATTGCAAAGCTTTAAGAATTGAGCTATCTTTCTAAAAGAAAAAGACATGTCACTAGCCCCACAGCTCACATGGCTATAACGACTTTTGCCCAAAGGAACCCCACCCTCCCGGATCCCAAAGCAGGCTACATTTTTTAGATTCCGAAAATAAAAGGAAAGAAAATAGTAATCACAATTTTAGTCAATGGAAACACTCTTTTGAATGATATACACTGTGATGCCTTTTTTTTTTGGACCCTATGTACCCCACCAGGCTGATTCAATACTGAACTTTTTCATTTTGCTTTCTTTATAAAGACAATGATAATATGTAGAGGTGGCAATTTTCAATCCATCCTATGAATCCACCCAAATTCACCCACCTAAAACCTAACCCAACATACCCATTTTATAATGTGGGTTGTAAATGGGTGAGCCCATATTTGCCCATATTTAAATGGGTTTATCTGGGTTCAAAATGAGTTGAAGTTGAACTCATAGTATACTGAACCTCCCCCCTCTCTCTCTAAGAAACAGAGACGACAATCTCAATAATTCCCCAACGCGGGCAGTTGGCACGGCAGACGGTTGTGCTTGACAGGATGATTTACGCCGTTGGTTCTTGCCGATTTAGCGAGGTTTGAATTAATAAAATAAAATAAAAGCACAGGAGCAGTTAACAAGTTTTTTGGACTATGAAGATTTTTGGGAAAAATTCAAAAAACCCCTAACCTTTGGACCTATTATTATAGAGACACCTGACTTTCAATAAACGATAATTAAACCCTGACCTTTGCACTCCGTTATCAATTAACACCCTCGTCCCATTTTCCGCCCAAATGCTAATGGAAAAGCTGATGTGGCATTTACTTGGGTACTTTGAGACACCTGAGCTAATATTTGGCAATGACATGGACGTTCTAGCAAATTTTGGTGCCAAACCCAATCACAAACCCCAACTCTTTTGTTTCTCTCTCTTTACTCGTCTTCTCCATCTCATTCAGGCGAACCCTAACACCCACCACCACTGCAGTCCACCATTGTCGGCTGCAATCAAGTCGAGATCTGTCAAAGCATGTGGGAATTACGGGACATAACGACAGAAGGTCGGCGGCATACCAAATGGGTATCGGAGGCCATAGACCCCTTTGGAATTCGGATGCATGTTTCATGATAGTGCAAAGAATTTTTCAATTTTAGTTTGGTGGTGGTGTTTTTTTTTCTCCTGGTTTTTTTAATCTGAACAAATTGGGTGCATGTTATGGTCTTCACTGGAACTTCGGTAAATGGATTCGATTTGCATTTTGTTGACGTTTAATTTTGAGGAATGCGGTGATAATATACTGCTTAGGAAAAATGTTAGTTGGGAATTTTAGGATTTCATGAGGAAAGAGATGAGCAGAAACTGTTTGGGCTTCAAATTTAGTTTTGATACTGGTATTTTGCCACAGAGAGAGAGAGAGAGTGAGAGAGAGGTCGTGTGGCCGGCGACCGGAAGGCAAAAGGCTTAGTTGTCGGCGGCATCGGGTTAAGCGCTGTTTAGGAAGAGAGAGAGAGAGAAGTGGGGGGCCCAGTGCTGAGTTGGCATGCCAAATATTATCCTCAAACTCAAGTTTTAAGCCAGGCAAGTGCCACGTAGGATTTTCCGTTAGCATTTGGACGGAAAATGGGACGAGGGTGTTAATTGATAACGGAGTGCAAAGGTCAGGGGTTTAGTTAACGTTTATTGAAGGTCAGGTGTCTCTTCTATAATCGGTCCAAAGGTCAGGGGTTTTTTTGAATTTTTCCCAAGATTTTTATCCCCGTAATTCCCACCGTGGAAATCAATTTGAGGCTTCTCTCTCTTCTCCAAATCTTCTCTCTCCAATTGTTAATTGAAGTTATTTGGTATAGTTATATAATTACGTGGATTTGTCGTTGCTAGGGGTGCACACGGTCTGAATTGGACCGGTTCCCTAGAAATTCAGTAACCGGCCGACCGGTTCTAGAAAATTAAGAACCAAAACCTAACCAATACACATATAGAACCTATCCAGATCCAAACCGTAAGACCGAACCGGACCGGTCTTGGTTAGGTTCCGGTTCTATCCGATTAAGGAACACTTTATCATAACACGAGAGAGAGAGAGAGAGAGAGAGAGAGAGAGAGAGAGAGAGAGAGAGCAACTAAGAATGCAACCCGTTAAATAATTTTAAGGTTGGAAGAGATTAAGAGATATTGTAAAGAAATACGAAAGGAAGAAAAAATTAGCAAGCATATTAGAGAATAAGAGAATTGCGTTTTCCTTTGAGTAGCAATCGTGGAATTAAGGTGGAACAATAGAAAATTGAAATTGGTAATTTGGTATTACTAGATTATACAGTAATGTATTAAAAACTTATTAACAAAATAATTTTTCATTCTAAATAGACATAAAAGAATACCTTACAAGGAAAAAAAATACCAAATCAAGATAAATAATTTTGTAATATCAATGTTATACGGTCCGGTCCGGTTCTAACCGTGGTTCTTAAATTGAGAACCAAAAACCGAACCATAATTACCGGTTCTTAGTTTTTTAGAACCATAACCAGACCAATGAACTGTAGAACCTAACCAAATAGATCGGTTCAGTCCGGATCGGATCAGTTTGGCGGTTATATCGGTTTTCTTGTGCACCCCTAGTCGTTGCAACACATCTATTTGCAAAAATATTACTCTTATATATAGAAAATTCGAGTTCACGTAGTCTGGGAATTAATTGAAAGACCTCAATTTAATTAATGATTCACTAAATCGGTTAATTGGCGGTGCCAACACGGTACCCCTTCGATGCATCCGGACCGTTCAACTAATTGAGATTCATTCCCTCATTTCATACTTCGCGACATAATTGCAAATATAATTTTCAAATATAAATACTTTCTCGATGATGCGCTTAGATTGAGAGTGAATTTAATTTGTTCCTCCTCACTTCCATCAGATCCATCTCCCATCCAAAATAATGTTGAATATTATCGGCAAAGAACTTGATTACAAATCACGACTTAGAAACACGAGGTACACCGAATAATTTTACCAACATCCACAGGTCAGGCCACAGCCCTCTATAGTGCTATTTTGGAATAAAACTGAAACCGTTTCTATCACATGCTTACAGAAAAAAAAATTTAATAAATTCGAGTTGGGTCGGGTTGGGTTGGGTTTGACTTGACCCATATTCAACCCGTCCATATACAACCCATTCACTTTCAACCCATATTAAACCCACCTATATTCAACCCATAACCCATACCAACCCACCCATTTGCCACCTCTAATAATAGGTTATAACATTGTTGTACATATTCTAGAAGGGAGAACATTCTCAACGCCGGCGGTATATACGCGCATGGGGAAAAAAGCAATTAGTAAGTTCGTTCAAGAAAATAACAAATACCAAGAATGGCTGCTCATCGGAATCGTAAGTTTTGGTGTTTCAGTTTTTTTCCCTTTGAAATAGAATACTTTAAGTATCTATCAATACTTCAGGTACCCTTCGATGATAAGTAAAAATACTATGAGTATTAGGGGTACATTACTTCTAGTAGGACACTCTTTTAGGGATCGCAAGCCCTGCCGACCGATCTCAGCTGTCCAACCGTGTTTTGGATGGACTAGATTTGACAAAAGTTAAAATACCCAAACCGCACTTTGGCACCCCTCAAATCTGGACCGTCCAAAATGTATTTGGATGACCGAGATCGAATTGGCAGAGCCTGCCATCCTTAATGGGACGGTAGGGCTTGCCATCCCTACACTCTTTTTTATTAGAACTTGGTGTTGATAACGTGCTATAAACTAAAGGCAAATAATAAAAGAAATCTACATAAAAGTATGACAAATATTGAACACAATATATATATGAAATAGTTCTTCAAGAATTATTGGAATCAATCTTCTGAACTGATCAAATTCTCATTATCTCAAAACTTTCTTATTCCACAGAGTTTTTCTATGAATTTTTGAGTGAAGAAAACTAATAATTGAAGGCCCTAATTATAGATGAAATGAAATCTAAGGGACCTATTCTTATAAATAAGTTAAGACGATAGATTGGTGTGTAATGTACAGACTGTTCACAGCCGCCTCATCTGATCAATTCACTTCAGAAACCAAGTTAAGCATGCCTTGACAAAAATTAGGTGCGCTACCCTCGTGCGTCGCATGATCGTGCAACCCGTTGATTTCTAAGTTGATGATCTTAATCACAAGTATTTAGTACAAGCAATAGATTAAGCAAAAGTCCACCTACAGTCATAAGTACATAATTAATTTAAAAAGGATGATTCACAAAACCATTCCTAAGACCAATGAGATGCAAACCAAATATTTATCACAAACTAATTAATTCCAAACTCTTTCCAAAACCATTCCAAAGACCAATGAGATGCAAACCAAATTTTTATCACAAACTAATTAATTCCAGACTCAAAGAGCCCACACATTAAGCAACCTATATTAATTACACAACATTTGGACTTAACTAAATCAATTCTAAATGAGTCTAAAGCCAGGGGTTTGGTCTTTCAACATAACCTCTATTCAATAGTATAACCTGCAGCTACATTTATGTGAAACAACTACGAAGATGTAATCCAGCATAATGAGTTTCAATACATGTAGAAAACCAGCCGAAGCCGAGCTATAGAGTCCTTTGTTAGTAACTCGCACAATCCACTGACGGTCGCTCATTTTAATCACAAATTGTTGCAGCTGTCCATTCCCCAAGAGTGGTTGAAGATGTGCCTCAAACTTCTAGCAAAGTATCATCACTGAGATTAGTGCATTCTATAAAACCAGAATGCAAATGATTAACCTAACTTTATAGAACTACTACTATAGCAAAACTGATTTCCGGAACAACAAAATAGATGAGTTTGAGGTCACTTGGCTGCAGTACGAAAACAAAAGGCAAGCAAGATGTTCCCACGTTACCTATTTTAAAGAAAGCATAAAATAAAGCTACATCACAAATACCTTACTTCTTCGAGTAGTAATGATTGGTTGTACGAGATGCCATAAACACTGGCAGCTGACCCAAGGATCCCCACTGCTCTTCAACCGCCTATTATAATTTCAGTATATCCCATCAGGTAATCTAAACCTTCTTATATAAGAACGGAGGATACCATGCCATTTTTTACCATTTCGGACGAAATTGCCCCTGTAAATGTATTGGGCTGTGATCTACTGTTGGGGTAGTTTAGGTATTTCAGCTTAAATTTTGGGCCCTATTTTTGTTTTTGTTCTCTTCTTTTGGCATGGCAAGGTTTAAGGGATGGAAGTACACAAAAAAACCTCTCTTTTCCCTAATTTAAGGGAGGAAAGTACACAAACGTCAAGTGATCAAATGTATAGAGACAGAGGAGTACTGGAGTACCTCCCGAAAGTCTACTGAAATTCCGGATTTACAGGTTCTGTGCAGTACTGCAGTACTGTTCGTTCGACATTTTTTTTTGTTTCGTTACGCTAGAACTAGAGCCTGAATCAGAAATAGGATTTCTGGCGCCGTCGATACAGTAAACGATCACATCACAAGTACACAATTCTCTCTCTCTCTCTCTCTCTCTCTCTCTCTCTCTCGGCGCGGACGGCCCCAGAGAAATCGACTTATATAAGGTGCTTCCTTTGAAACTTCAATTGACAAATGATGCGCCGTATGGTTTTCTTTGAAGAAGAACACGATAACGGGAAATACCTAAGCAAGTCTTTCATTCTCTCTTTCCAGATCGTCTGTGAGCACGACGACCGCCCTGGGCTTCCCTCAATGTTCCGGTGAGTAACGACTGCCGCTAATTTATATATTCTTTTTCGGCTAGGGTTTTCAGAGTCCTCAATCTTCCCTTTTTGGATTAATTTTCTTTGTGCGACTAGAATTTCAGATATCTCCAGCTTTGCTCTGGTATGAGTCTGTATTTATCCTCTTGGACCTCTTCTTTTTCGCCTCAAAACCTTAATGACGGGTTATTTTGTGTTTTTATTGGCAGAAGTATCAAACTTCTTGGGATGGTGATTGTAATTTTTTCATATATGTGGTTGCAGCTCTTCTTTTTCCATCCAGAGGTATTTCTAAGGAAATTTCTAATTGGAGTTTTCTTGTTAAGAGCTTAAAACTACCTTCAGAAACATCATTTTTGGATTTCTCTCTGGGGTTTGGTTGCTTGTTCTGATTTGGCTCTTCTTTGTTGTACAGGTGTTCTTTAAGGGTTCTAATGGGGGCTTGTATTTGGAGGCTAGGAGAGATGCTATTGATTGGATTGGGAATGTTGGTTTTTGAGTTTTAACTCCTTCTCCCTTTCGCTCTAAAATCTCAGCTCAGACAAGTGAAGGGGCTCCTGTTTTTTTCTTGATATCTCCTCCTCCCTTTTCGCTCTAAAATCTCAATTCAGACAACTGAAGGGGCTCCTGTTTTTTCTTGATTCTGCTCCGCCGAGGAAGATGAAGGTGCTCCTCTTTTTTTCTTCTTCTCAGTTATGTGATGTGATTTGCTATTGTAATAGTATAATATACTTGCATGTGGTGTTGTTCGTGCCTAGGGGAGCTGCTTCCTCTGTTATTTGTGTTTTTTGCTTGATTTTTGGCTTTTTGGGAATCGTTTGGTTTTGTGATTTGGTGGAGATGGATTTTGGTTTTTAGAATTCTGGGGTTTTCCCCTTTCGATAAGTGAACTGGCATTCTGGGTTGCTATAGAGGAGACGGTAATTTTGGAAATTTGGAGATCCTTTTTTGTTTATTTTTTCATAATTTGTTTGGTTTCTGGGAGTCCCTCAACAAGTCGGATTCATGACATATTTGTTCTTCAATTGGCTGATGAATTGACATGATTTCGTTAATGTTCATCAAGTAGTTACATGATTTCTGAAATTTATGGTCTTCGATTTTTTAAGGGAATTCTTATAAATGGGCAATTTCCTGGGCCTGCACTAGATGTTGTCACTACATGACAACCTGAAAAATCAATGTCATCAACAAGCAGGATGACCCTTTTCTCTTGACATGTTAAGGGTTCCTCTCACACTACTTGTCCATCTTTTGATTTTGGCATGTATTTGGATTTAAGTTTCTTTGTGGTGTTCATATCGCTTGATTAACTGAGTTAATTCCCTTACTTTTCATAGCTGAACTTGGAACACATAATCACCAGTAGCCTAAGGTTTCGCAATATGTTACGATTTTTGCGCAGGCCCTGTGGTAGTAGTTGATTTTGCAAAGGAACATGTGAACTTTTGGAGAGACCATTGTAGGTTAGACTTGCAAGTTGCAAGGCTCTTTCACGTTATTTTCATCTCACCGCTCGTCGCAATAACTTGATTCTCAAAATTAGCAGGCTGAATAATCTGATGAAACTCGCATTTCGTATAAAGAAAGTACAAGAAGATCTGTCATCGTTGCAAGAACAGTGCCTTGAGCTACTCGCCGCCATAACTTGATTCTCTTTGATTCTCAAAATTAGCTCATTGTATCATCCCATGTAGACAAAGAGTGAGAAGATAGAGCAATTGGAGATTGATCTAAACCTCAGTGACAAGGTATGACGTAGCCAGACTTTTTTAAATCTTAAATCATTTGGCATCTACATAAACTGGGCATTTAGTATATTGTTCGTTATTGTTTCAGGAAGTAGATAAATTTCTTGATCTCTATCTAACAGAGCAAGAAGAGAAATTAGAGTTAGAGTTAGATAGTGAGCTCAAATTGCAAGGTATTAATATGGTTCTGCATTTTTGGATTTTCGGATTTGCTATCCGATTTCTTATAGTCAATTATCTGATCTTAATTTATTCCTTCAGTTAAATCTGGAAAATAGTAACAACGCCTTGGAGGATCTTCAAGAGAACCACAGGGTAGACATTGCCACACTCAAGGAAAGGAGTTTATAATCTCCATGCTTCTCGACTCAGGTAAATATAGCCTCAGCTATCGTTTCGTCACATACCGTGTACCTCTTATTTGCATACTGCCTGATTAAGGACAATGTATGATTTTTGGATGTACAATCAGAAAATTCCCTAATCGATCGTGCAAAGGAATTACATGCCAATTTGCAAAATGCATTAGAGGATATATCTGCTTTGTTTGCAAAACTAGGTACTTAATTTTTTTTCCCAATTCATTGCAGGACATGGAGCAATTAGGATATCTTTTTTTTTTTAAAGTAATTTTTTCTTGCATGCTGTTTGAAAAATAGGTGTAGGGGTCATCAATCTTTCCATTTTAAGGATACGAGTTCTTTCCAGAATAAACAAAATTAATAGTTAATTGGATTTATTTTTAGTAATTATGATTATTTTCGGGGTTAAAATGAGAAATAACATCTCTTATGAACCCTACGTTTCTGTAAGTCACATTTTGATTTTATATGTCCTATTTTACTAATTATTTTGAGGCATTCTCAATCACCCCTAAAATTCTGCAGATCAGATTTGTAGATAAGAAACAGAAAACCAAGGGCTTCTTCTGACTTTTGCTTCAACAACAACAACAATTGAGATGCATGGAGGTGCATGCCTCTTCATTATTCAGTTGCTAATATCACAAGATTATCTTCCTTTAGGCAACTCAAAAACTAGAATCCAGAATAAAGAAAATGGCACACATATACCTTTGGAATGACAATCTTGAAGGAGCATGCCGATTCATAAGAAACCAAGGCTTCTTCAGACTTGGGGCAGATAAATACAATTTCAGGCCAAATAAGTTGGCTTAACTTTTTTTTAAAGTGAACTTGAGAATATATGAAGGCAAACAGACTTATTCCTCTTAATTCTGAGGAAAATGTCATCCTACTAAATGGTGGATGTTCTGTTTTTCTTTTTTATTTTATTTTTTTATTACAGGTTATCAAAACTATGGTTTCGGAGGCCAAGGATGTTATTGACGATATCCAAAGTACTCTTAATGAGCAAAAACATATACTATAAGCTTTCTCTGCTCAAGAACAAAAAGCGGTATGTCCATTTATGCTTAAACTCTTTCCTTTGTTTTCCTTTGTCGAAAAGTGTTAAAACTTGTGTAAAATGTAGGGATTACAGCAAAGTATGGCTTTAGCAGAAGTTATTTCAAGAGCAACATTTGATTGCTTTAATGGCATCAGCCATCGTGCTCCTAAACTCACGATATTTCTCTTCGTGGAAGACAAATTAAAAAAAGCTCACCAACTGGAAAGTTTTGAGAGGATATTTAAGGTAAAGGAAGAATGAAGTGTCTATTCAACTCATACTATTTGGGTTGCATTTTGAATATGCAAGCTTTGTTATTCAAGTAACTAAGCAAATGGGGCATGACAAGTGCAAGGGGCATTGAATGAAGTAAATGAAAATAGAATTTTCCTCATCCATCTTTGGAAAACAGAATCGAAAAATGCATGATTGGAGGAAGCTTGAGGTTGGATGGTAACTACCATGGTCCTTATTTTGTTAGGAGAATTGGGGATTTCCAGCTAATATGATTTCAGCTGCATTGCATAGCTGCTACTTCATGAGAGTTACATTTTTTTGTACTGACACCGTAGCCCTCTATGTTTATTCACCTTCTCACACGCCCTTGCACATATCACTATCAGTGCAAATCTAGAGAATATTACAAAAACCCATTTGATTTCTAGATTGTACATGAATGTAGGACATACGAGCTCAACCGGTTGACTGTGCGGATGTCTCAAGATGCAATTCTATTTTAGTAATACTTCTTTTTCTGGTAGTCCAACCAATTTCTCCTTTAATTTAGTTCTTGTGTGTATAAAGTATTGGTTGTGTTGTTTCCAATCTTCTGAATATGAAAACGATGTCTTCTTCTTCCACTGGCTAATTCTTGTGGTAGTTAAGTTTCAGTCACTAAAATTAATTTGGAAGAATGTAAACAAACACGATATTAAGAAGAGGATAGGAGCCGATGAAAAAAAAAAAGGATAGGATATGAGCCACCCCCACCAGGCGGGCGTCCATGGGTCATAACGCACTTTTCGCCCAACAAATCCACTTTGAAGTTGACTTATATGAGAAGAGAGGTGCAAAGGGTAAACTAAGGGAGTGAAGCCAATCCAATAGGCATGACAGCCCTATCTTTTGCCTTTTAGTGTTTGATTAGGTTGGCCTCATCTAAAACTTACCTTTTGCATTTTACGTATAATTGCCCATCAAACATGTCGACTCAAAAGAGGGTTTCCTGGTAATGTTTACGTTTCTAATTCTGCTGAGAAAAATTGATTTTCTGTTATTATCTAATCAGAGAATACCACTACTGTGTTCGTTCACAAAGTATAGTTTAGTTTTATAATCATTACCCTATTTCTCTCTCCAATTATTACTCCATTTTTTAAATTATTATTCTCATTTTTCTCTCTATCTCTCTCCACTAATTACCCCTGTTTTCAATTATTACTCTATTTCTCTCTACACTCGTTACCCTTACAAACAAAACTAAACTAAACTAAAACTCCAAAACAAACACAGCCTACGTAGTTTGGATGTCAAGATTTGTCTGAAATGTTGCTGTAGCATCAGTCTGATATAACTGGTAGTTTTCATGTGCGTTCACCTGTTTATGGGAAATTATTTATCTGTTTGCGCAACACCTTCTGATATCGTATAATAGTATCACACACATTTGTTGATAATCGTGAGAGTACAAGCAAATGTAGAAAATGTGATTTGCTATGCAATTGAATGCCCAAGTTGCAGTATAAACATGAGGCCACGGCTTGAAGATGGCAACTTTCTCAGAAGTAAAATGCTTAAGGAGAGCAGCTCAGGCACACTTATAAGAGGTGATAGACGTATCGGTGAATCTTGAGATTCCTGCATTTTTCTTCATTGGTCTTTAGTTTCTGGCTTTCTGCCTATCTCCACGATTTCTTGCTATGCCTCACAAGTCACATCCCAGTTTGGATTCTTGATTGCTGAGGAATAAGCAAGTCACCGAATCCGTTGACAAGCAAATGTGCTTTATTTCATGTTGTACATGTATTTGGCTATTCAAATAAGAATCCTCTCCGGCTCTCCGGAATAAACGTTAACACTGATATAAAGGTACTTTCCCGCTGTCTAGATATATTATGAATTGATATTGATAATAGAGCTGTAGAGAATTCAAGCTATGGTATTTCAGGATCTTTTGAATGGAAAAAGGAACTTTCCTGTAAATGTGCACAAATCATTTTAACTATATTTTAGCTTCTTTGGTTCAGGGTATATTGACAAGGAGGAAGAACTTACGAAAGGTGATGATTTTGGACTAAAGAGAGAGATTGTTTGGGAGATGTCAACCCCTTGAAGAGCATAAAAATGGTTGGAGACCCGGAACTAACTCAGGTACCCGTGGCTTTTTGATATTTTTAGTAGCTCCCACAACTTACTTTTCTTTGTTTCATTTCCCTATGTTTTGGTGTCTAATTTTCTACTGAGAAGCATTGCTTCCCAACCTTTTGCCTGATATTGCTAGGTTGCCACTGTTTCGATGTTTCCATATCTTAGTTTCTCCATCGAGTAACTCGGTCCTTTCCAGGTTATGAATCAGGTGAAAATATCTTATCCGGATCGATTTCAAACATCCAGGTTCCAAGTAGTTTAATCCATCACGGCATGAAATGTTTAAGAGAATATGATATGGTTAGTCCTGCTCCCTGTAAAAAGACGAGAAAATGAGGAAGATTTTATGGTTTTCGCTGCAGAATCCTACTATGTACAAATTATGCTTTTCGCTTGGTGCCTCTTTTCAGTTGTACAGTTTTGTATTCAAGTTTCATGTAAAAAAATTAACCCCTCGCAATTACGATACTTATGCAGGGATGTTGTTGGTCATTGTTCATTTGATAGGTACCTATAGCCGTTTGGTGCCTCTTTTCAGTTGTATAGATTTGTATTCAAGTTTCATGTAAACAGATTAACGCCCGCAATTACGGTACTTGTGCAGGGATGTGGTTGGTATTGGTACATTTTGGTAGGTATACCTTCAGCTGAGTTCTATCTGTTGGTTTATAGTGAACAAAGTTTTTGACCACCTCAAGTGAAAATCGTGAGTCCGGTTCTATGACTCTTATGCTTCCAATTGCAACCAATGGGCACGACACTCGTGCGTAGCACGAGGTCTTCCCCCTAGTAAGGGATAAAGAAAACCTAACTTTAAGACAAAAGAGCTACAACCCTCAAAATAGCTGCTTCCGTTGGGCATAGTTGAATGATAGCAGCAGAATATTGAGCTAGGGATTGTGACAAAGTGGAAACTGTAATTTGCACAAATCAGATGGAAGGCCTTCAGAAGGTATCAGATCACTGAGCTTCACACGGGCCAAAGATGGTAGGTTAGCCCAAAGGTTTTCTTAAAATATCTTATTAATTTTGATGATAACAAACATATTTTATTAAAGGATAAATACAATTGTGATATTTGATACTCATTTAAATAGTCGCTTATTTTGTAGGATTTGGTTTAGGTACTGTTTGTGGTTCTTTTACTTCTTTGCAATAAAATAATTGAGTGCGAGCGTGCCAGAGAGAGTGTCAATCTCCTCCCTCAGATTAACTTTGGAAAAACCAAATATAATCAGGCGATTGTGTTTTAATGGTTCAAATACCTCACTTAAGAGGATTTTTCTTTCAAAGTGAAGAAATGCAAACCAATCTACTTAGGAAATTAAAGAACAAATAAGAAACAAGAGACTTCGATTAACAAATCAAAGGTAGACTTACTTCGAAATTGCCTTCAACTTCAAATACAAGATACTGAGAACTTCGAACAGATGATTGTCACAAGAACAACCGAAATTAATCCTAACTACTTCCTAATCGTCTAAGGGTAAGATCTATGGCTACCACTTTTGGCACTTTGGCACTTTCCTTCCCAAAGGCCAATCGACTAATAGACCTCCTTTGTTTAGTGGGTCTAACTATAATTATTGGAAGGCTAGGATGCGTATTTATATTCAAGCATCAGAATACAAGTTGTGAAAAATTATTGTTAATGGGCGCACCGTCCTACCAAAACTGTGAATACGGTAGTAGTTCCTAAGGAAGAAAATGAATGGGATGAGACTGATTTGAAAGGGATTCAATTGAATGCCCAAGCCATGAACTTGTTATATTGTGCACTTGACCCCGCTGAATTTAATCGAATCTCTGCATATGAATCTGCTAACGAAATTTGGGATAAGTTAGAAGTCACACATGAGGGCATTAGTCAGGTTAAGGAGTCTAAAATCAACATGTTTGTTCATAAGTATGAATTGTTTAAAATGTTGCCTGATGAATAAATTTCAAGAATGTTTACGCGCTTCACTTGTTGTGCCAAACCCAAAAGTAGAGAATATAACAAAACCAACAAGAAAATAAGAGACAAGGATTTACGTGGTTCCCCCCCAAGCACGGAGCTCTAGAAGTACGTCCACGGGGAAAGAGCAAGAGAATTTACTAAAAACGGGGAGAAATACACAGAGCCGGCTATACCCGTAACTCTCACTTGAAGCATCCACACAATATCTAGGGACAAATCTCTAAGGCGCGACCTACAGAGTATCAAACGTCTCACACACACGAAAGAGGCGCACACAAACCCTAGATATCTCAAATCCCAACTCAAGACTAAACTAATGGAACAATTGATAAACCCTAACACACTACGCGGAACCTCATGGGGGCTCCCTCAAAGGGATTCACTCAAGAAGTCCAAAACCTAATAGCCCCCAAGGCCTCTATTTATAAGAAAGTACAAAAAAATGGGTCAAAACCCTCTTTAAAACGCATAGCCGCACAAATTCGCGCATCTGTGGTCCGGACCAAGATTCGTCTAGTCCGGACTATGGAGGCAGAATCTCCAAAAAACATCCCAGACCTGCTAGTTCGGACCAGACTTCCCTTGGTCTGGACCAGAGATCCAGCAAACGGCTTTTCGCACCAAATTTTGCACTTTTCTTCGAACGTCTTGAATTCAAGGCATATCTCCAACAATCTCCACCTTGACTTGAATTCCCTTCCATACCAACAACATAGTGCAATCCTCTCACCAATCGCTCTTCCCTCCAACGCCCCTCACGGAGCAGTCGCACACGGGTAGATCACCAATGACACCACCACACAAGGCTCAAACACACCTGCTTGACCTTGCAAACACGACTAAGAAAACCTAGCCGCAAGTGCCTCCAAATTGAGCCTCCAACTTCAAACGGGTACCGCTCACCCAATGCATCCTCCAAGAATGCCCATGAAGATCCGCTCGAACTCCACCCGGAGCTAAACACCAAAACAAACAACCATCTTCCACCAAGTGTGTACCCAATGCATCCATGACTGATGCCAAAGAAGACGTGCTCATAACTCCACACGGAGTTAACCGACTCTACCGCAGAGCCCCATGACCCCACCACGGAGCCTTGTATGCCCTCACGCATACTCCCAATAGTTGAACCCGGATTAATAATGGACCCGAATCTCCGCGGTGATACCCGCATGAAGCACCCTGAACGACCTCCATAACTGTATCCAAAAGGAGCATAACCAAATTAATCCGAAACAACTCATCAAAATAGTCTTTTTGGGCATACCTCATTCATGCGAAACGCATAAAGACCTCATTCATGCGAAACGCATAAAGACCTCATTCATGCGAAACGCATAAAGGCGCTGCTTCAAATCCAGAATCTTTCCCAAAACCATCTTCGCACGAAAATTCTCGAAAACACCATCTTGCTTACCAACAAGTTTCTTCAACTTCCCCAAACAAAGTCTTGCTTGTTTCTTGTTGCACCAACTTCTTAACTTCGAAGCGAGCCGCCATTAAAAATGACCCCAATACACAAATGCAGCGAAAAACACAAGCCGCGGTTTGAACCCAGAGCTCTGATACCAATTTGTTGTGCCAAACCTAGAAGTAGAGAATATAACAAAACCAACAAGAAAACAAGAGACAAGGATTTACGTGGTTCCCCCCTAAGCACGGAGCTCTAGAAGTACGTCCACGGGCAAAGAGCAAGAGGATTGACTAAAAACGGGGAGAAATACACAAAGCCGGCTATACCTATAACTCTCACTTGAAGCATCCACACAATATCTAGGGGAAAAAACTCTGAGGCGCGACCTACAGAGCATCAAACGTCTCACACACACGAAAGAGACACACACAAACCCTAGATATCTCAAATCCCAACTCAAGACTAAACCAATGGAAGAATTGATAAATCCTAACACACTATGGGGAACCCCATGAGGGCTCCCTCAAAGGGATTCACTCAAGAATTCCAAAACCTAATAGCCCCCGAGGCCTCTATTTATAAGATAGTACAAAAAATTAGGTCAAAACCCTCTTTAAAACGCACCGCCGCACAAATTCGCGCATCGGTGGTCCGGACCAAGATTCGCCTGGTCCGGACTATGGAGGCAGAATCTCCAAAAAAACATCCCAGACCCGCTGGTCCTGACCGACTTCCCTTGGTCAGGACCAGAGGACCAGCAAACGGCTTTTCGCACCAAATTTTGCACTTTTCTTCGAACGTCTTGAATTCAAGGCATATTTCCAACATCACTGATATTGTTAATAGCTTGAAATCTCTTGAAAACCATATTCTAATGTTGATCTTGTGAGGAAGATTCTTAGGTCACTACCAAAGCAATGAGAGCCAAAGGTGACAGCGATCATTGAGGCAAGAGAAGATCTCACCAAATATAGCTTGGATGAACTTCTAGGATCCCTTATGACTCACGAAATCACAATGAACTTGGAAGAAGATCAAGGCAAGAAAAAGAAGGGCATAGCCCTCAAATATAGCCCTCAAATGTTCCACTTCGAGTTCAAAGGATGATAGAGATGATTCGGAGTCAAGTGGCAATGACGAGGAAATAGCTGTGTTTACTAGAAAATTTAAAAGATTCATGAGAAAGAGAAAAAGAAAATGGTAAAAGGTTTTTTTAAGAGGGATGGAACCAAAAGTGAGAACAAGAGAGATCAAATAATTTGCTATGAGTGTAAAAAAACCAGGCCATGTTAAGTCTGAATGCCCCCAAGCAAAAGAATCTAACAAGAAGGCAAAAAGAAGAGCAATTCTTGCGGCATGGGGTAATGGCAGTGATGATAGTAGTTCCGAAGAGGAAAGTGACCAAGCCAACTTATGCTTAATGGCTCATGAAAACAGCGAGGTAAACTCTCTTGATGATTCCGATGATAACTTTACTCATGGTGAACTGTTAAATGTTTTTCATGAATTGCATGCTGAATTTAAGAAGTTGGGTTCCAAAAATAGTTTTCTCAAAAAGAGTAACTCCTCACTACTTGCTGAAAATTATCTTTTAAAAAAAGGGATTGATTCATTAAAAGAAAAAATTGAAGAAGGCATTCTTCTTAAGGATACCACAAATGATTTGACTCTTAAAAATGATTTGAGACATGAAAATGATGTTTTGAAAAAAGAAATTAAAGATTTGAAAATATCTCTTTCTAAGTTTGTTCAAGGAAATGAAAATTTGGATACTATTATTGGAAAACAAAGATGCGTTTTTGACAAATCGGGCATTAGTTTTAATCCTACCAAAAAGCAAAAAAATTATCAAAATTTGTTTGTCAAAGCAACTTCTTGTAGTCATTCTTGTACAACTTGCAACTATTGTGGAATAAATGATCATTTATCATATTCTTGTCCTATTCGTAAAAATATGTATGTTGGAACAAAAAAGATATGGATTCCTAAGTATCTTGTAAGTAACTCTCACGGACCCAAACAAACATGGGTACCAAAGAATATAATGCATTAACTATTTTTTGTAGGTATGGATGCTCACAAAGGCAAAAGGCGGATAAATGGTCCTAGATCATTAGATCATTAATGATCAAGGAAGAGTATTACGTGAGATTGTTCATGGTGCAACAATTGATTTTTAGATAACAAGGAACATGAGTTTTTGCGATAGAGTAAGCTCAACAGAAGGGTACAATCAACTCAAATTCGTATGGTATGGTTAAAAATTAGCAATTTTATTTTTGCTCGAAGGTTCTAATCAATTCAAAGGTACCGATTTTGATGAATTCTCACCAATGTTTTTGCGATACAATAAGCTCAACAGAAGGGTACAATCAACTCAAATTCGTATGGTATGGTTAAAAATTAGCAATTTTATGCCGATCAAAAAAAAAAATTAGCAATTTTATTTTTGCTCCAAGGTTCTAATCAATTCAAAGGTACCGATTTTGATGAATTCTCACCAATGTATTACTCTTGCATATGTGAAAAGCTTTTTTTTTTATTTTTAATTTGCTCAAAATTTTTGTGGAAGTATCTTTTCAAAATGAATTGCTTCTAAATGGTTTTTACAGTAACTTGACACTTGACATTGTCAATGGTCCATGACTTTATTGAAGTATTCTGGTTGTAATTATTGAAGTATTTTTACATTCTCACTCCATCTCCTCTTTTCTTTCTCTCTTCTGCCTTTCTTGACAATGTCTACCACACGCAGGCCTTCTTCTCCCTTTTCCTCACCCTGTCCATCTCACTCTATAACCGGTCCACTAGTAAAAAAGTAACACTAAAAATAAGTTAAATAATCAAATGGAGATGCTCTTATGGGAAACTCCGTCATCAAAATCATAGGATTAATGATTATATCCCAGTCATCAAACTTGACTTCATTTTGGTTTAATCTGACTTGACTTCATATTCCGTCATCAAACTTGACTTCATTTTTGCGAGGAAAGTGAGAAAGTGACGGTAGTGTGTCCGAGAAGACAAGGGAAAAAAAAAATTCCTTGCTAATAACTTTTGCGACGTAGTATAGGCGAGGAAAGTTGCGATGAAATATTTCCTCGCAAATACAAATACCATTGGCGACGAAATCCAATGCTTTTGGGACAAATTTTTTCGTCACAATAGGGCAATTTTTTTTGTGGTGAGATATACATGAGACATTTTTAGGGATTGCCAAATCATTGAAAGAGAGAAATAATTTACACATACATGAAACCCATCTTGTATGTGGACAACCTGCCTTCTTGTACGATAAGCTATCTCAGCCCTCTAATTATATTCTATGTGAAAACTATGGAGTACATGGCGTAGTATTTGAAATCACAGAAACCAGACACCCGATCTTGAATATTCGAGAAAATCGTTTGACAAAATAAAAGGTATATATCCATACAATTAACTGAATGAGTGAAAGAAACTAAAAATCAAATGCAATAACTAAAGTTACTTGGCCAGCATTTACTCTACATTCCAAGAATAAAATGAGAGAGTATCGTTATAGATTTTGGGAACAGAGGCAGATCGAGCCTCTGCTCCTGGCGTGGAGCACTGCCTCCTCTCCTTCTCTTGGCCAGCTACTGCCCGAAATTCCACTCTCTCTCCATTCTGACTAGAGGTGAGCACGGTCGGGTTTGGGTTGGGTTCACTGGTCCTATATCATACAACCTAGTACCCGAAACCCGATTTTTTAAAAAAATCAACCCATACCCAAACCGAACCATCGTCTGGAACCGACCGATACCCTTCAGGTTGGATCGGCCGTGTCAGGTTGTTAACTTCCTGACTCCGATCTCCTATTATAGAATATAATATACAAATGGTAGACAATGGCCGGTGAGGAATAAATGGGAGGATAGAATCGGTGGAGAAAAGATAGAAATGAATGTGATCAATAATGGATGGACTCCATATTGGTTTAACTTCCACTTTACGGCCAAATTTGATACCTAAACTTCTGGGACCTGAAATAGCTGTTCTCAGAAACATTATAAATCGTTATAAAATCACAAGGCTATGAACTTACACAGGTCGCAGATAAAAAAAAAAAAAAGGGGTTGCTCCGGTACAAATTTGCTAGAAATTGAGCAGGTGCTTCTACCACATAAACATCCCACGAAACAATCAAAGTTCATACAACTGAGATCGAAAATGAGGCTTCCAATCGAAGTTCGTATTTTTAATTTAAATGTTGGGCCATGAAAAACAACACATTGTAGCATTAAAAGGACATTAACATTTCGAAAAATCAGAAGAAGAAAAAAAATTTATACACCCAACTTAATTTAAATGCTAAGTTGCTAACTTGATACTTGTGTTCGTGTCCTTCTAAAATTGATATACAAAAAAGGATTTCATAGAGCCGAAATCTAGTTCCCCGTAAATGAAAAACCATTTCTCCACTATACATGGCTTCCTTTCGATAGCTCCAAATGAAAATTTCCTTGGCCGCAACGCCCTAATTTCTGACCCGACTCATGGCCCCTGATCCCAATGATTTACCCCTAAAAAACCTTAATCATTACCTCATGAATCTCACCCCACTGCTCTCAGTCACCGCTATGAATTCCATTGAGCAAAGAGATTTAGGCAATCATCATCTCCTTTTCTATTTCTTTGCTCTTCCTGAATCTTTCTGGCCGATCTCTCCGCAGAGCTTCTACAGTACTCTAACTTAATTTCGCGAAGCTCGTTTAGATTACCAAAATCAATCGGTATCCGCTTCAGTTTCCTGCAATGATCAAGCACTAAGATCTCAAGTTTCGAAAATTGATCTTCATAAGCAATCCACTCCTCGATATCCAGATGATTAAACCTCAAGTACTTGAGTTGAGGGAACCCCTCAAGTTCAATTGTGTTCCAAAGTGGTCCAACACAGGCATACTCCATTAATCTAAGAACCTCTAGGCTCGGCAGGGTTTGCAGGAGTGACAGCTCCTCCCACTTTAAGCGCGTGTGTTTCAAAGTTATTCGCGTGATAGTCGGAGGAAGCTTCAGCCCTAGCGGAAGAGTGCTCTCCACTATCGAATCAAATGCGAAAGTGAGTTTTTTAAGGCATTTAAAGAACTCTAGGTCGGGGAAACTCAAAACCTTATCCTCTGTTTTTGTCCCTCCATCATGAAGTCCTAGCTTTCTAAGATTGGGAGTACTTACCAAGAAACTTCGGCATACGTTGCAAGAACATATTCGGTGCAAGGTCTGTAGGCTATCCAACTTGGAGAAACGATCAAAATCATTTCGCCCGGTTTCTTCAGAAAGATGGTGAAATGTGAATATCCCATCTTTGGTATAAAGATGCCTCAACTTAACCATCTTAAATATATCACGAGGTAACTCAATGAAATCGTCCTTAAACTGAACATCGAGGTTAAGGGTTTCTAGGTTCAAGAGGTATGAAAATGGTGTTAGGAATCTGTTGAATGACGCGAATGATAAGTATCTCAAATGAACTAGATGTCCTAAACCTATATGTCCAATGCATCGAAGAGATATAAAACTTAACACCCGAAGAAGTTTGAAGTTTTCCTCAAAGAATGACAAATATGGTTTCGCCACGGGTAGCGATATGTTTTGCGATCTGATGCCCAGAAAAGAACGAAGGTTTTGACGCCTTAAGGGAAAATTTTGAAAGAAATTATTGCCAATGAAGAAGCGACGATGCTTATTTGTAGTAAAAGGTGAAAAAGAATCATCCTCGTAAACTTTCACAAGGAAATTGTCATCCTCGGCTTTCTTCAAGCATAATTCACGTAGAAGATCATGGATACGGCATGCTTTGATTCCTCCGAGGGGACATTTCCTAGCTACCTGTACGAGACTTCTATCTACAAGATCGATTAAGTAACCTTCTGCTATGGTCTCCAAGCTTTCCCTCCCCTCACTTTGTTGAATAAATCCCTCCGCGATCCATAACCATATCAACTCACGTATAGGGATTTCATAGCCTTCAGGGTATCCTCCAATATAAAGAAAACAAGCTTTTAAATGAAGAGGCAAGTGATTGTAACTAAGTTCTAGTATCTCCATGCATCCCTCTTGGTTTTTGGCAATGGTCGAACTTAAATGCTTGGCAACTTTCTCCCATACTTCGAGTGTCTTGTCTTGTGTGGCCAAAATGCCAGCTATTGTGACAACCGCGAGGGGTAGTCCTTTACATTTTTCTGCTATTTTCTCACCAATTTCCACCAACTCCGATGGGCAACATTTCATCCCGAATACCTGTAATAACATGAATTTAAAAAGGAATTAGAAATAGGAAATATATGATGTAACATTCCACTGAGACATTAGAAAATTTTATGCTTGAATTAAGTATGTTGGAGACAATTACTTTAGGAAAGTGTTTGGCACTCCCCTTTTCTTTATTGGCACTCCTTTTTTCTTTTTTTTTTCCTTTTTTTTTTTTTGTCTTTATTAGGTCAACTTACTCTTACACTTTATGTATAGAGACCAAAAAAAAAGAAGGATTGCCAATAGAAGAAAGGGATTGCCAACATTAATTCCCACACGTTATTGATTGGAGAATAATGTTGGGGTGCAGACAACCTTCTGCAGTACCGGATATTTGAGGAACCTCGGTGTGTAATTTCGGCTATAGGTCCGACCTAATTATTTCGCTGTTAGTGTGTAATTAGGGTAACACGTTTTCAGAGAAAAACAGTAAGAGAGAGCCGAGAGAAAACGCAAATCTCGGAGAGATTGAGAGAAGACTTGTACTCTTGATTTTGATTTCATAGTGGACTTGTTTTTCTGTTATGTAATTCATTGTTTCCAAGATCCGTAGGGTTGTGGGGTTGCGAAAATCCTAACAACCGGTATCAGAGCCGCGGTTGCGGTAGGGTTTGTTCGACAGGTTAGGGTTTAATCTTGTTCGAGCAGGCTCGGGTTTCAGTGAGAGCTATGGGTTCGGAAGAAGGGAAATCGAAGATCGATAAGTTTGATAGGTCAGACTTTGCGTTCTGGAAAACGCAGATAGAGGACTATCTATATCAGAAGGATCTTTACCGGTTGTTGGAGGGTAAAGAAAAGGGGAAGAAAGCTGAAGAGAGCGACGATGATTGGAAAGTTCTTGACAGAAAGGCGTTAGGAGTTATTCGCCTGTCTCTTTCAAAGTCAGACACACACAACATATTGAAGGAGAAAATGATGGAGGAACTTATGGAAGCGTTGAAGAAGATATACGAGCAACCGTCTGCTACGAATAAGGTACATCTTATGAAAAAACTTTTCAACCTGTCTATGGCAGAAGGAGTTTCCTTTATGTCACATCTCAGTGAGTTCAATACGATTGTTGATCAACTTACGTGCATCGATATCAAGTTTGATGATGAGGTTCAAGCCTTGTTAATTTGTCTCGGTTGCGAGAGATGGCAGTGGCATCATATCTGCATCGGTCATTCGGCGGGGAAAGAGAAGTTGAAACGAGTGAGGTTGTTAGTTTGATTCTCGACGAGAGGAGGTCAAAAGAAATTCGATTGATGATTCGAGTTCGGGCGGTTCAGGTTCAGCCCTAAGTTTTGAGCAGCAAAGGGGCAGAAGCCAGAGTAAGGGTGGTCAGAATCGGAATAGGAATAGGTTGAAATCGAAGAGTGGCAAGGGAAATCGGGCTAAATCTCAGGTTCGGCCCATCAAAGCTGAATGTTGGAATTGTGGTCAGGTAGGCCATATGTCACAAACTTGCAAGTCACCGAAGAAGAATAACGGTGGGCAAGAGGCTCGTGTTGTGCACGATGCACTTATTCTTGCTATGAACAGTGACGCGAATTGTGGGTGATTGATTCGGGTGCCTCATTCCACGCCACTACTAACAGGGAGGTTCTGCAGAACTATGTAGCAGGGGACTTTAGGAAAGTATACTTGGGGGATGATGAGCCATGTAATATTGTGGGAAGAGGTGACATTCAGATTGCGATGCAAGGGTATAAATGGTGTCTGAAAGATGTCAGACACGTTCCGAATTTGAAGAGGAATCCTGTTTCGGTTGGACAGCTTGCAGCAGCAGGTTATACTTCGACATTCACAGGGGACACGTGGAAAGTCTCCAACGGTACCATGGTTGTGGCTAAAGGCAAAAAAGTTGGTACACTTTACTTGACTTCACATGGTAGCGACACACTTGCTATCTACAGGAGAGTTCAAATCTATGGCACAGAAGATTGGGACATATGAGTGAGAAGGGAATGAAGGTTCTGCAGTCGAATGAGAAGCTACCAGGGTTAGAGTCAGTGGATATTGACATGTGTGAGGATTGCATCTTCAGTAAACAGAAACAGGTTAGCTTTCAGAAAGGCGGCAGGTCACCCAGGGCTCAGAAGCTAGAGCTTGTCCATACAGATGTTTGGGGTCCAGCTATTGTGTCTTCTCTTGGCGGTTCTTATTACTATGTTAACTTTGTCGATGATCACTCGAGGAAGGTATGGGTATACTTCATGAAGCATAAGTCAGAGGTCTTTGAAGTCTTCAAGAAGTGGAAGGCCATGGTTGAGAATGAAACAGATATGAAAGTGAAGAGGTTGAGGTCTGATAATGGCGAAGAGTATGAGTTGGGGGAGTTTAAGAGAGCCTGCGGTCTATTCGGGATTCGATTAGAAAGGACACCTCCAGGGACTTTGCAACATAATGACATTGCAGAGAGGATGAACAGGACCTTGACTGAGCGTGCTAGGAGCATGCGGATACACACAGGATTGCCTAAGATGTTTTGGGCACATGCAGTCAGCACAACAACATATTTGATCAATCTTGGGCCATCAGTTGATGCAGGGAAGCGTATTGAACAAGCAAGACAAACAAAAGAACAATCCCACTACTCACAATATAGAGAAAAGCTCTCTGTTTTTCTTCTTTATTTAAACTCAATCGAATTGTCCTAAGGCTTACAATGCACATTTATAGGCCATTGAGGCCTAGGCATACTAGGATACAAATAAATAAAAGGCAATACTTGCCAATAAAGAAAAGATCTAATTACCGAAAATAAAAATATGACTAGTACCTAATTGTCACTCCTAGAAGATTCTAGAATCATGCCAAAACAAGCGGCCATGGAAAAAGAAAACTGCCTATTAAGAAAATACTCAAATCAAATCTTCTTTATTAGAAGATATGAGAAAATCTTTCCTAATACGAATAATCATGTGAAGATTTGAAGGCTTCCAGAATTTTCTCGGGTTCCCCTCAAACCGGTCCATGTAATCTAGTGCAATCACTTCTTCATCATCAGGTTCGCTGAATTTTCTTGGGTTCCCCTCATTTTATGGGTTCCAGTTGCATTGGCCTTCTCTCCGCTATGGTTATGTTTTAAATTTGGGGTTAATTAATAGTTACCTTTAAATCTATATGTTGTATTTAATTCTTGGTAGTATTGCACTTATTTTGTTATGCTTGAGGAATCGGATCATTACAATTCGTCTATGAAGCACGGATACTCAATTTTGGCCTCCATATCACCTATCGTATGCGTATCGGATACGGATATGCTCATATACGGATGCCTCAGAAGCTTCGAAAAGTGTTCTTTTTACCCAAAACTTGCAACCAAACCAAAAACCCTTCTTGAAACCCGAGCCAACCGCCCAAAATCACTCTCAAGCTAAGAACGTTGCTCCTTCTCCTTTTCAAAATAAAACCTAACCTGCACCATCTACTAGTACATTTAAAATCCTCTTTATCGATATATAATAGGTCTCAATCCGTTTTAAAATGAGGGAGATGCGAGTGTTTTACCCGAAATCACTTATTTTTTGACCATTTGAGGGTAAAATGGTCATATCTTTTGATGTACAAATTATTTTGGATCCAAACTAGTAGAATTAGAAAGTAGACTCAACCAGCTTTCCAACGCTTCAAACTACGCACAAAACAGAGTTCGGTGGCACCCGGGGTAGCCCCGAAAAGTTTGGTCTGCTATGCAATCGAACTTGAGCTCTTAGGTCTTTGTTTTGAGTGCAGTCAAACTTGAGCATCAATCGGTCAAACCTGAGCACTCAGGTCACCTGTACGTGTCATAATTTTTTTCCTGCAGCTGCTGGCAGGCCTGGGAGGCCTTTACGACACGTTTTGCCTTTTCCCCCAAGTCATGGTTTTCCCTTCCCAACTCCCTCCATCATTATATTCCTCTTTATTTTGAAAGTCAAAACGCATTTTCCTTTCTAAACTCTCCTATATAAACCCTCCCCCTCTTCACACTCCACACCACTTCTTACTCTACACACCAGTCATACTTTCCCATATTCAACTTATTTTCAGTCCATTATTTCTCTCTCAAGCCATCAAAATCCTAAAATTTTCCAAGAAAACCCTTCAAAGATCCCGAAAATACTTCAAAAGCTCCTCCACAACTTTAACTCCTAGTTTACACTCTCAAACCCCGTCCTTCAATCACATAAACACCAACCTTCAAGCTATTTTTCAACTCAAGAGCATTGTTCAAGCATAAAAAGGTATAAAAACCTTTTTATCAAGCATTGTTTTGATATTCTGAGGAGAGCCACTAGGCTCTGACCACTTCCACATACTAGTTAAGAAAGCAGTTAACACATGCGTAAACACATGAGTAGGAGAGCAAAAAAAGGTAAACAAAAGGTTCTACTATTGAACCTGAACCTTCTGGCAGCCGACATATGTCGGCCGACAATCTAAACATCAACCGTCATTGTAAACCTCTTGGCCGATTTATGCATACAACAACATTTTAAGGCCGACATTCATTATGTCGGCCATTTCTTTCCTCGACTTACACCAACATTAACACTGTGCAAGTGTGCTCGAAGTGGTAATCAATCCGATAAATGGCTAACCACGATAGTGTTTTGACCTTGGATCCCTTAGAGCCCTTTTTGCAATTATGCAATTGGGCTATTTGTTTGCTGCTTGAACAGATTGGTGAAACAGGATGAGAATTTGAAGTTTTGGGTTCATTGCTTGAGATTCGGGGTTTTGGAAGAGGCTTTGGGAGCGTATCGGGGCTAGACATTAAATTTTAGTGTTTTGGTATAGCTTTGCTGCTAAAATCGGTGTACTTCTCAGTATTGTGATCACTGCCACGGGGCTTTTGACTTCGCCTGCTTTGAGTTTGATTTTTCGAAGTCGCCACCCGGGTTTGTGGATAGTCACCCAGAAACCGCTTTTGAAAAGTGTGACTTCCATGCCGTTGTTTAGAAAAAGGCTTTAGGTTCTGAACCAGGTTTCGATAAGGGAAGGGTTTTATGACACCCCCCTTGCCCGACATGAGGATCGGTTTCTACTTTAATGTTCGTGGGATTTTACAAAACTATTTCATTATTAAACTTTGTTCACGTATGAGAGGAAATAAGAGCATCAATATCAAGGTTAACAAACCCACTTTCAAGTTAAATGTGGAGAGGAAACACTTGAAAACATGAAAAAATCAAGCTTAACAAATGTTTTGCAAATTTGCAAAACTTGTAGCTTTGCTACAGTGACACATCAATTTTGTTAATGCACTGTTCATCAGTTATCGTTTACTTTATTGCACTATATTGTCTCTCTCTCCCACGTGTTCTGTCCAACCCACCCTATTTCCCAGCTTTTCTCTCTCTCTCTCTCCATCACTCTCACTTTTTTAATATTTTTTTATAGGGTAAAGTATGATTGCACGGCTCCCAAGCGTGGGAGAATAGTTTTTGAAGGAAAACGATTTTTTTTATTAGACTTGAGGGGAATAGTAAAGTTTGGATAGAGAGTCTGATTTTGGAAATTTTTTGATAAGTGACTTGTTAAATTGTAAAAGGTGTTTGAAGTTAAATTTGGTGTAAAATTTGGTGCTCCTGATAAGGATGCTCTAACACGTAAAAAAGATTTTAAATTTTAAATTGTCAATATGCAAAGTAAACATGTATATGATGATGCATGGTTATTGCAAGTAAAAGAACAATATATGGAATAAATGTAACATGACCCATGATTGATCAAAACTGCTCATACCAGAAAAGAACTCGAGTGCTCCAGTTGAACTAGGGCACCTTGGTTCTAATCAACTCAAGTTCATAACTATGACTAAAAAAAAGTGTTTTTGTATGAATTCTTGAAAATCTCTTTCTGAAACTTCTTGGGTATACTAGGTAGAAATGATCCAAGAACAGTAATTGAAGAAAACAAGATTTAAACCATGAATTTTGTTAAAACACAACTTTTGGCAAAAGTGGCCAAAATGGAACCCGGGTACCTGGGTGGAACTAGGGAACCCTGGTTCTTCCCAGATCTCAAAATTTTGAA
Organism: Vaccinium myrtillus; assembly: GCA_016920895.1. Lineage (NCBI taxonomy): Eukaryota > Viridiplantae > Streptophyta > Magnoliopsida > Ericales > Ericaceae > Vaccinium > Vaccinium myrtillus. The sequence continues at coordinate 35,146,154 of CM029274.1, forward strand.
AAATTTAGTTTTGTTAAAAATGTATCCCCTATTTGATGCATCACCAGCTTCTGAGATGTTGGTGGGAATGAGGTATAGCTTTGAAGGATGGGTAGGCTTTGACCTAGTTGAACTCCGTGGATTAGATAGTGTTTTTGGGCCTTTTAGGTGGTGTTTTAGGAAGTCAATGGTGGAGACAGGATGAGTGAGAGAGTGCTGGAACCTGGGGGGTGCTGTGCACCCCAATGCACAGCACCTGATGTGCAGCCTCATGCCGAGGTCGCGCCGGCATCTTTCCGACGATCCGAGACGTTCACCATGTAGAGCTCGTCGAGTACTACAAGTGTGCCAAAAATCAAATTGATCGAATATCTTTAAGTGCCTCATCGGAACACAAGTAACGTAAAAAGTGGTTTTGATCCCGTGTTTGTATCCATTTGTGTTCCATTTCTTTTTAAGTTATTTGTGTTCCGATGAGGCACTTAAAGATATCCAATCGAGTTGATTTTTGGTACACTTGTAGTACTCGACGAACTCTATGCAGTGAACTTCTCCGATCGTCGGAACGAGGCCGGAGCCGCCGCTCCATGACTGCACAGCACGGTGCTGTGCATCCCATGCACAGCACCCCCCCAAGGTCCGAGAGTGCTGCAGCCTAGAAGGAGAACGGGAGAGTATTTCATCCCATTTTTGGCCATGGGGGAGGGTATATATAGGCTAAAAAGGGTCCAAAAGGGTCAAAGGGGGTAGCTTAGGAACACCTCTCCAGGAAGGATTCTCGGGATTCCAGAGAATACTCATCATCATTTTCAGTTGCCAAATCTCGGAAAAATCTGGCCGGCGACTCAGGAGAATCCAGGCGCCCAGGTTGAACTAGAGCGCCTAGGATCTATCAACTAGGGTGTCCAAGTTTTGGTCAATGAACTAGGGTGCCTGAGTTGTTACTGGGGTGCCTTGGTTGAGTTGGAAGTTTGGGTTCGAATAGTTCTTGAGAGCATTTATCCGAATTTTATCGAGGTATGTATTGGCTTATTTCATCATCGGAGAGGACGACAGGCCGTAATCTGAGAATTTTTGTGGGTCTGAATTGGGTGTCTACAGGTATCTTAAATATTGAACCGGAGGATTCAATTTATAGACTAGGATTCGCTCCCTAGATGGAAACAAAGTCGTTCGCCAGTGAATCTTGGTAGAATCTTCACAAAATCTCTGTGGCTGCTGGCTAGGGTGCAACTCTAATCGCTACACACCGTGTTTGGTTGATTATGGAAAGTTTTCTCTGCGTCTGCAATTTTGGAACATTCTGCTGAAGGTGGAACGTCAGCAGACATAACGGTTCCACTGTTCGTTTCGCAGTTTGAAATTGGACAACAATATTCCGGGCAATAAATGCAACAACGGCCAATAATGCTTGTATCGGCCGATAAACGGTATGTGGGAAAGTAGTTCTGAGAATATCGATCGGTTCTTCTTCTAGGGGTTTTGCTACTCTATGCAGAACGTAAGGGAAGACAAGTTTGTTGTAGGCCATACCGAGCCATTGACATATACCTGTCTTCGGATTGGAAGGGCAGACCTTGTTGGGGCAACAGCGATTAGAGCGCAGGGCTGCGATTGATAGAAGTGCTGATTGGAGCGCAGGGCTGCGGTTGATACTGATTGGAGCGCCGGGCTGCGGTTGATAGAAGTGCTGATTGGAGCACCGGGCTACGATTATCGGAGCGCCAGGCTGAGTAGAAGTGCAGAGTTGCTGCAAATGGGTCAAAAAACTTCTCCTTGGTGGTTTTTGCTATTTACAGGAACGCTAAGCTGCATAGATTGGAGCGCCAAGCTGCATTGCTACTACAGCGCTGGGCTATATTTGAAAATGAGAAGAAGCGTGTGGCTTTCTGGGTCTGTTGGGGAGATAATCTTCATTGTTTTGATAATTGGAGTGTCGGGTTGCTGGGGATAAGCGCATGAGGTGGATAGTCGTGCGGAGTGGGTATTTAGGGCATAGAGCCATAAAGACGATAGACGCACATGGCTGATATTTGCCTTGTATTGCCGTAAGGCTGATAGATGCGTAGGGCTGATTTTGCAGATGTTTGATCCTCATGTTTCTGCTGGGGAATGATTTACTATTGTTTGCAAGATAAGAGCACTGGACTGCTGAGATGTAGATGCTAAGTTGGTAAGAGATTTATGATAAGCGCACAGAACGGATTTTGATAGGTGTGCAGGGTTGCCTGTGGTTCTTTTGCTAAGGTGCGTTGATAAGGGCATAGGGCCATTTAGGGGCAGATGCCGAGTATTCTTGATAAGAGCGCGGGGCTGTTTAGAAGTGTATCGGTGCACGGAGTTATTTGCTGAAGTAGGGGCATGGGGTCTGCTTGTGATAGCTGTTTGAGTCCTTTGTGGGGCGCAGGGCCGATTGTGATCTTTGTTTGAAAGTTTCGGGGGCACAAAGCCGGCAACCTGTGGGGATTTGTCTATAAACCTTATCGGGAGCACGAAGCCTGATGTCGACATACTTGGGAGCATGGGGCCTGGTGATTGTAGGATTTGATGAGACGTGAGGGCAACTGGCTTTTTAACGCGGGGTTAGTTTAATATTTCACTTGGCTGGGGAGTTTTTATGGGTGCGGGGTCACCTTTTTTTGTTGAAGTGGCTAGGAGCTTGGCAACTTTTGTTTGATGTTTTGAAAGGGACTGATTCTGCCGTCGATTTGCTGGGGATGAATTGCTGGAGAGCATATGCAATTGTTATTTGATGAAGGGGATAGACCCTTAAATTTCGATGGTCGGGGACCCGGAATTACAGCGACGTGGTTGGTTGAGTGCTTGGAAGTGGTGCCTTCTAGAGGAGAATATCGGCTGGCATTTGAAATTGCGGCCGAGAGTCATAAATGTCGGCGATGACTCTAAAGGTCGACCGATTCTTGGAATGCCGTCCGGTAAGTTTAAGAAATGTCGGATGACGGAATAACGCCCTTGATCTATAAATATTGTGATCGATCTGATTCATTTCAAAAGAAACTCTTTCCTTCGCGATGGATAGCGAAAAAACTACTCTATTCCTCCATCTTGTGACAGCAGGTTTAACACCTTCCCCTCTTTGGATCTTGTTGAAGTTATGGAGTCCATCCTGATACAGTTCAGAACCATTTTCCTCGGAGGATCGCCAATTGGTATTCGAGCTAATGCCCCTTGACTTCTCCTTCTTCATCTGAGAATAAGCCAAAGGGTATTCGAGCTGATGCCCCTTGACTTCTCCTTCTTCCATTATGCCATCCTCCGGCTTTGTTTGGAGGAGATTATTAACTCAACTATGAGATCCCTGACATCCCTGTTCAACTCCGCCAAGCGCTTGTTGATCATGCTAAAGAATGTACTAGATGAAAGCATGGATTTCGAAATGTGATAGTTGGAGAGTGTGAATGAAGTGATGTTTTTACTAGCTTTGCCTATATTGCCTGCAGGAGGTAACCGGAATCAAGTTTCGAAGGTGGCGGTTACAGGGCTAGGGTCTCGGTTAGGTCCCCAGCCCTCCTGCATCTAAAGAGTTTACAGGGAATATACAACATTGTGTAGCGAGGAAGACCCTGACTAAGACTCAGGCATGTTAGCAAACATGTTGAGGAAAAAATAAATGTATTGAAGTGGGGGAAAACGTTAATTCTTTGTTTGTAGTATTGTAGTTATTTTGTGGTGCTTGATGATCCGTGTCATTACAACTACTGTACAAGGAAACATGTGTTTAAAATATATGATACAATAATTATGCTTTTAAGATACAAATACTTCTGTCGTCCCAAATTCCATGTCCCACTATGTCTATTCTGGTCATCTCAAAATAATTTATGTTTCTAAATGTATAATGATTTTGGAACAGAATATGGATCTCATAAAATAAATCTTAATTATTTATATTGAACAAAGTTACAAAATCACAAAACACATTATAACTTGAAAAAATAAGAAATTTACAAATGCATGCAAAAAATAGAGAAGAAATAATTTCGGACGGAGGGAGTACCTTTTTTTGTAACAATTCCCAACACCCATTTCTTGGTAAGGGAGGCAAATAATGAAGGACATAGTCGACTCTATCCGGTTGAACAAGTAATCGACTAGTGAACAACACTTTACTCCCCATGTGTTCCTTAGGGAATGATCTTTGGATATCATTCCAGGCTGCAATATCCCAGATGTCATCCATGACAATGAGGTATTTCCTACCCATCATGCATTTGTATATGTCTTCTCCCAACTTATCATCAATTCTCTTCTCGTCTTCATCTTTTTCCTTCAAGCTGCGTACGTCTTCTCCCAAATTAACATCACTATTCTCATAATCTTCAAGTTTTCCCTTCAAGCTTTTGCGTATTTCTTCCAAGTTATCATCAATACTATTCTCGTAATCTTCACGTTTTTCTTCATCAAATGATTCCAAAATACGAAACAACAAATTCCTCTTCCTAGTCTTATCATAATCTTGAGAAACATTGATCCATGCACGACGGTTGAAGTTATATGATGTGAGAGGATCATCATATACTTTTTTGGCCAAAGTGGTTTTGCCGCCTCCACCAGGGCCAATGATTGATATAATCTCCAGCGATCTGCCATCTCCTCCGTTGTGAAGCTTCTCTAATAATCTCTCTACCTCCTCCTCGAAACCGACCACCACCTTCTCTTTTACCATGTTGGTTGTGTGGCTCCATTTTGATGAACCAGAAACTCCTGTTGTTTTAATGAAGGTTATGATCGATCAAGGACAAAGCCAAAAGTTATGGAAGGGGCCATAGTGTAATGAAAAATAAATATGCGATTTGGAATGCAACCCTTCTCGTATCCTATTCATCAATAAATAGTCTTTTTGAAGAATCTTTGAGCTTTATAAGAGTATATCTAGTGCACTACCTAGAAAATGTTAGCTAAAATGTACATCTAAGCATATGTGGGGCCCTATTTTATGTGCTAGAATTTAGCTAGCTAGCTAATGAAGAATGCACTTTAGTGGGCTACCTATATATATATATTCATTACAATCTTAATGTTATTTCACTGGACTCTCATTTCGATATAATTGCTAGGGGAGAAGGAAAACAACTGTGGTTGTTATCATCAAATCAGTTGAATTAATGCTAAATTAAGGTGTATTGTAGCATTCAACTGAATATTTTTCTGGTTCATATTACTCATTATTATGATCCATGTTATGTTTTTTTATGGTTAATGTTACAAATGATAGCATACCAGTGAACATTACAATTAAAATTCTGATTCTCAACCAATCCAATGTTTTCCCCAAAAGTCTAGGAACATGATCTGGACATAACTGTGTACAAAACCATCGATGCATGTGTGAATGCGTGCCTCGGATAATTCCGGACATAGTTGTTTATGGATTTCCATTTTAAAACCGTGTTCCTATTATTTTCCATATTTTTCACTACGTAAAATGGCCATGACATTGAGTCACATGAATCATAAAATAAATAAGTTAATATTTGTTGCATAACACCAAAATTAAAGGCGTGTAATGTATATGTTTCATATTTGAACATATAAATATACACAATGAAAAAGGCAATTAGAAACATGCAGAGTGATTTCTCAACTTTATGAAGGACAGGACGAAATTTTCAGAGCTTGTTACTTAAGGATTTTTCTTTTTGCTTACATCATATTTATTATATGATATCATTCTTATAATAGCTCAACACGAAAGCGGGGGCCCTGTAGTGAGTGAATCTCACTACAGGGTGTAGTGAGATCTCAGTCGTTCATTCTTGTTTTGGACGGTCCGAATTTTTAATAAACTATTCGTGCAAATAGATTAGGGAAAATCCGGACCGTCCAAAACACTTTGAACGGCCTAGATTCACTCACTACACCCTATAGTTAGATTCACTCACTACAGGACCCCGTTCCATTCCAGCTCTCAACATAGCTATAACTGAAGGCATAAAACACTGAAGTCATATCAAAACCGAGAAATTTTGAATGCTATAATATTGAAAATATGTTCCAATATACCTTCACTTTCGGTAGAAGAGTGCTTGAGTAGTTTGACTGCTACTCCGTTAATGTCATACGTATTCTCATCGTATATCTTCTTCACCTCAGCAGTAAGATTCTTCATCCCCTTTTTGACAGTTTCAAGGTCACGGGAGAGATAACCCTCATGTTCACGAAGAAGATAAGGCGCATGATCCGCCTTGAAAGCGTGAACTACAAACAGTTCTACGATGTTCTCTGCCTCAGCTACCAGGTCTCTGATCTGCTTCACCAGGTTCATCACTTCTGAATGATCGTTGCGTTTCTTCTCCGTAACCTTGAGGAAATCTCTCAGGTACTTTATCTCCTCTTCAAGAGATTGAAGTTGATGTTTCTCCTCAACGATTAAACTGAGCTTGGAGCTTGTTATAAGCTCCTTCAAGGTCTCCTGGAAAATATCAACAGCAATGTCACCCATCTCGCTCTCTCTCAGAGTGAATACTGATGGTTCAGACTTCAATCACATAATTTTCTCTCTGCAGGAACTCAAATCAACCCTTTAGAAAACCAAAAAATAAAAATAAATAAAGAGAAGCCATCCCTCACACAGGGCCAAGCGAAGAGAAAAGGCCACCAGAAAGAAAGATTTCACAAATCTTTTTCCACTTTTTTTCCCAACAGTTGCAACCACATATCACCCCCTTCCAACAAAGACAAAACATGTGTCCAAATATTTTCGGGATCTCAATAATGTAGCCTGCTTTGGGCAAAAGTTGTTTGTCGCCATGTGAGCTGTGGGGGCTAGTGACATGTCTTTTCCTTGGACCTTGCTACATGTACCGACCGAAATGAACAGAAAACGTACAGAGCATGTATTTTGATTGAAACGGTGGGACTTTGGTTCAAGCATTTCTAATCGTCCGATTGAACTGAAATTTTGTGGCGCCCCTCGGAAAAATGTTCTAATAATAATGAACGGTTCAGAGATCACTCGTATGAGACCCAAAAGTGGATTCCCGAACATGCACTGTACGTTTTCTAGATATATGGGTTGGTACCCATAGGTTTTTCGTCTTTTCTTTTAGAAAAAAGATGACACAATTCTCAAAGCATCTCCAATCTTTCCTTCAAAATAAAAAACGGAAGTGATATTTCAAGGAAAGAATTTGTAATTTATGTCATCTTTTACTTTTTGGAGGAATCTATCCTCCTTTTTGGAAAATTGGTTCTTCAAATTTATTTTGATTAACAAATTTGAAGAATGCCAAATTTTGTTTTGAGAAAATAGGGCATAAATAACAAAATCTCTCATTGACATGACACTTCCGTTCTTCATTTTGGAGGTTTGAAGATTGGTAGGAGACATTCTTAAAGATAGCACAATTCCCAGACTCCCAATGTGGGCATAAATTACAAAATCTCTCATTGATATGTCACTTCCGTTCTTCATTTTGGAGGTTTGAAAATTGGTAGGAGACATTCTTAAAGATAGCACAATTCCCAGACCCCCAATGTGGGAGCCAGCCCAAAGAGCCTCGCCGATCCTTCGGAATAGCACAATGTCAAACGGGCCCAAGAGGGATATGCCAGAGGTCCGATCCGCACACATGAAGCGAGCAAAAACATGTTTTTTTTTTTTAATGAGTGCAATAGGGTAATTCCACTCCCAAACTTACCTAGAGGTGAAATGGACCATTTATATCACGTACTAGCCCCACAGCTCACATGGCTGTAACTGACTTTTGCCCAAAGGGACCCCACCCCCTCGGATCTGAAAGCAGGCTACATTTTTGAGACCCCGAAAACACGCTTTTGAATAATCACAATCAATGTAAACATGCTTTTGAATAATAGGTTTTGAATAATCACAATCAATGGAAACACGCTTTTGAATGATTTACACTGTGATGCCTTTTTTTTTTGGGGTGGCCCTATATACCCCACCAGGCTGATTGATAATAGGTTATAACATGGGGAGTGATTTCTACACCCCCAAATTGATAGCCACACCCCTTTTCTTGTCTTTTAGTGAAGTTTTTTATGTGTAAAATCTTCACTAAAAGACAAGAAAGGGGGTGTGGCTATCAATTTGGTTGCAAAAGCTAAGCGCCTCCTCCATGAGCTTAAGCACCCAGAAAACATACCTAGAGATACTGCCATTAGAATTCTTGCCAGAGTTGGGCGTGTAGATGAGGCCATGTGGGTATTTAGACAGACTTTCGATGAAGGGGAAGTGAAGGACATAGCTGTGTTTGGGCGTATGGTAGATCTTTTGTCTACCAACAGAAGGTATGGGAATGTGATTGAGGTCTTCGAAAAAATGAGGGGAGCTTGTTATTTTCCTGACTCAGTTACAATTGCTTTGGTACTGAATGTGTATAGAAAGTTGCGCGAGTTTGGGAAGGCAGATGCTCTGTATAAGGAGATGCAAAACGAGGGTTGTGTCTTTCCGGATGAAGTTCATTTCCAGATGCTGAGTCAAATACAAAAGTGAACCTTATTTATTGGAGGGGAACCCAGATTGAGAAAAAAATCTTTCTCCAACTAGTAATTTTTTTAACGCAACATGAGGTCAGATTATCCTTAAGTCAAATATGAATTAACTGGAGGGGAACTCAGATTAATGTGGATCAATGTAAGTAATCACCATTGTGCTCATCAGATTCTATATAACGTAGAGGGTAGTTGTGCATCCGAACCAAAGAACTCTACAATTTTGAATGAGAAAAAGTATCAAAATGGGTTGGGTGGGAAAAGAGTTGATTGTTATGACAGTGGCCATGGTGCTATTGTGTGAAGCAGCAAACTAAAGGCCCAATCCAAGGGATTTGAAGAGCCACTCAAATGTAAAACACTAGAGTGCCCTCCATACAAGGTGATTGAAAGCCAAGGGGACGTGAAATTCGGAGCTATGAGAATGCTGTGTTGATTTCTACTCCCCAAATCAACTCAAAATTCTTCGAAGACGGTTCTCCCAAAAGGCTTCAAGATGTAAGCATCTCTCTCTCTCTCTCTCTCTCTCTCTCTCTCTCTCTCTCTCTCTCTCTCACCATATTGTTCAAGAGAATCAAGGTCAATATAGTTGAAAAGCTCCCTTTTTTCACCCGTAATTAGTATGAGGATACACATCGAATCCCACTAAAATAGGAAACAGAATAAAGTCCCAAGCAATATGAGTTTGAATTATCCTAAGTCAAATACAAAAGTGAACCTTATTTATTGGAGGGGAACCCAGATTGAGAAAAAAAAATCATTTTCCAATTAGTAATTTTTTTTACGCAACATGAGGTCAGATTATCCTTAAGTCAAATATGAATTAACTGGAGGGGAACTCAGATTAATGTGGATCAATGTAAGTAATCACCATTGTGCTCATCAGATTCTATATAACGTAAAGGGTAGTTGTGCATCCGTACCAAAGAACTCTACAATTTTGAATGAGAAAAAGTATCAAAATGGGTTGGGTGGAAAAAGAGTTGATTGTTATGACAGTGGCCATGGTGCTATTGTGTGAAGCAGCAAATTAAAGGCCCAATCCAAGGGATTTGAAGAGCCACTCAAATGTAAAACACTAGAGTGCCCTCCATACAAGGTGATTGAAAGCCAAGGGGACGTTGAAATTCGGAGCTATGAGAATGCTTTGTGGATGTCTACTCCCCAAATCAACTCAAAATTCTTCGAAGATGGTTCTCCCAAAGGCTTCAACATGTAAGCATCTCTCTCTCTCTCTCCGGTCCGAAGAGAATTTGTGTACGTTATTTCCTCTGTCCGAAGGGATTGGCCAGTGCCAGTCCTTCTCGTAGGATTTTTAACACCATTAGTTGGAGGGTAATGATTGTCCGTGTGTAAAAATCACATCACGTGAAATAACACAGGAATAAGAGTGAGCATATATAGCAACGGTATGAATATCCATTACAATCAGAGGCACTGTAATCTCCTCCATTTGTTAGCCAATGATAAACAGGTCACAGCTTGCAATTGCACTGTCCAAGTTTGACCTCTCTATAAGAAAAGGCAAGACAAAAAGAAAGAGGAAAAAAATGACAAACAATTAGGTAAATAGAGAATCAACATTAATCACATTATTGTTAAGAAATATTGTCCCACATTGCTTAGGAGTGGAATGAGTGATCACTTAATATATGTTGGGACCTCTCCACTCATTGCCAATTGGTGTTGAGATGGATATAAAGTTTCCACAATTATACCATGTTAGAACTTGTAGCTCATATGGAGAGGTACTAAGAAGTTTTAGGAAAGGCCAGATGCTGAGCGGAGCGAAGCAAGGGTAGCGCAACTGATTGAGCTGTGGCCCAATGGTTTGGGGGGTGCGGGGGGCATGGTATGGTATTTTTTAGGGTTGGAATAGAATAGGCGTGTATAAAAACTTTCTATTGTAAAAACCCTAGACTACTTCATCAAATAACGTACTCGCTTCCTTGGTGGTACCGAGTTTTGGGAAACTACGTAAAATCATGTGTTGATTTCTTCACTGTCGTGTTTTGTGTAAAGAAAAAGACAAGAATATAGCACAAATCCAAGAAAGTCAATGCAGTGCCACTGAATGACTCAAGGGAATGAATGGTCTTGGTATTGAAAAAAATCCCTGATCACTAAACTGGACCAAATCGAAGTGGCGTTGAACGGGACCAGCAGGAAATTCCTAATCACTGATTTAGGGTTCTTATGTTGTGAGGGCGTTCGTGATTACATATTGTCGTTGCCAACATTTATGAAAGAGCCAACAGACTTGATTATGCATCTTGGATAATGAATTAGATGGGTGATAATGGTACGTCAAAACTATGACTACAAGAACTTTATGACGATTTATGATACCTAAATCTGTCACCGAGGAAACCGCGCCACTGTAAATCAATGATCTTCTTTGGCTAGTTTCTCTGTGGATAATGCATTTGTACCTTTTCACTGAATCATTCCTTTTAACACATCAACAAATAATGTTATGATGTCGTTTTTTATGGTCATATCCTTTTCATGAATCTCTGCCGTGTATCTATACCTTGTGTTAGCCCAAAATGTTTTCTTAGAATACATTATTGATTTTGATGATAACAAACATATTTAGTTAAAAGTGAAATATAATTAATATCGGATATTTGATACTCATTCGAGTAGTTGCTTATTTCGTAGGATTTAGTTGACTTATACATGGAAATATTCTAAACCTAAATTCCTATCTCCAATAGTCAAGTTATACATGAAGACGGTGAAGATTAAGGATAAATCTTCTTTCATATCTTACTAGCATGAACCCGTGCTATGCACGGAGGTATGAAATAAAATAATGTATTTTTCATTTTTTGATTAGCTAAAAAATTACTTTCAACAACAAAGTGTATTGAATTATTGGATCACTTAGATTAAAAAAGATAACAATTATATTTTCTATTTGCTCCCTTATTCTAATTTTCCATGATGATTGATTCTGATATAAAATTATAATCTATGTGTGTGACTTTTCAACAAAATATTTGAAGTCAAACACCCTGAGAAAAAAACGTGTCATAATTTTTTTTTACAAACGATGTAATTAAAAAAAGGCAAAAGTATAAAAGTACAAAAGTTAACTTAGATCAACACTTGTATGCATGAAAATTATGCCGCAACTTTCATAGAATATTTAATAGCCCGGTGTTTTGATTCTTCCATGAACTAAATGTGGAATTGCCAACTTGTGTGCCAAAGCACATTATGATGCTAGGAAAAATTGTGAAAAAAGTAAACGCGTGCAATGCACGGAACTTTTGACTTTTTTTGGTGCATTGCACGCGTTTAACTTTTAAGGTGTAGAATTTAAACGTCATAAGTAAAAGTGAGAGACTATTGCAACTAACAACTTGAAATAATATGATTTCTAATTATATGATTGGATCTTTTGAGTATTTGTTTTTAAAAAAATCAACTCATTTTTCTTTCTTTCTTCCTTACTTGATATTATAGCGTGAATCCCGTCCATTATCCGTGCAATGCACGGGTAGGCAGATTTATCTTTATATTTCCTTTCAATTTATAAGAAAAAATGATGCAATATTGAAGATTAAATTGTTCTTCAAATAATGAAGACAACAAAATATGAGAAACTAAAGTTACTGGCCAATGATCAAAAGAGTAGTACTCCAGCTCCAATTTAAACTCATTTTTTTTGTTATAATAATTAAATTATGATAGATTCCATGACAATGTACCTAATGGACTAATATCACAAATAATCAAAAAATTAACGGAAAAAACCCCATTGATTACGAAAAGAATGAAAAATCATTATTACTATGCGATCGTGTACTCCAATTATATTCTAGTCAGGCTAATAATCCATAGATGGTAATGAGCCAACAACGAAGGACAATGTACAAACTTTTACATGGAAAGAATTTTAAATCCAACTTCCGTCTTTTCTCTTATATATATGCATCTATGCAGCTTTGGATGGATTTATTGGTAATTTAATTATATTATAGTCAAATATATGTCTTCGTATATGAAAAAGTAAATTTCAAAGATAAAAACATACCCACTGAAAAACGTACATTTTGGAGGCAAACCCATCACAATACAGGTGTACACTAAAGTCTTAAAGCATTATGACAGTGTACATGCACTTTTTTTTTTTTTTTGGAAGGCCAAAATGTATTGAGCAAAATTCTAATGCAAGAGAGACTCTATGGAGTAAGCAATGGCCTGCAATTGCACTTCGGATCCGAAGTGGGTGCTATGCAGTAGGTGTTGTGTGGCAAAACTACGTCATTTTGCTTTATTTTTGTGCACACTTCCAAAGCTTCCTAGGGCCTTGTTTGGAGGAAGAAAAAACCATTACAAAGTGCCTAAACCCAAAGTGCCTAAACCCTAAACCTGAGGTGCCTAAATCCAAGTGACTAAACCCACTATACCCTACGATAAAGAGCCTAAATCCCCTAAAATTAAACCCCACACTTAACTCTCCAAACAGGGCCCTTGGATATACTAAGAAAATGAGCAAAACGACGTAGTTTTGTCGCACAACACCTATCGCACAGCGCCTCCCTCGGATTCTTCTTGGAGGTGCACAACAATAACACGAAAATCATAACTACTCGCACAAACAAATTTAACATACCTGCAAGAGATTTTTTTAGAATCAGCCTTTCCTCCAATTCTTTTTCCTTTGTTAGTACTCTTACTTTGATTCCTGTCACAAAAAAGGGTAGATACAAAGTAAACAAAAATTCTTCGGAAGAACTTCTCAATTTAATAATCTCAAAAACTCTTTCCAGCACTATGACAATATATAAAATCAATTAGTGGCAACATATATTAGGAATCAAAACGTACGATCACTAATAGAGCATAAAATACTAAAAAGAAGAGGGAAGAAACTAATTTCGACTTTTTAGCATCCATTGTTTTTCCCATATGTCAAATTTGATTCCTTCGAGAGAGAAAGAGAAGATAAATCAGAGCTATTTAAATTTGAAAATTATAACTACTACTATTTTAGAGTTGGGTAGAATTTTCATTGCATAGTTGATGAAATCTATTTTTCAATTATGGCATCAAAATCTTCTATTCGAATACGGTTATGAATGGAGACAATTAAGGTAAATTTTAAATATCATGTAATCTATTTATGGATAATATTTAAGAGTGGTAGTAAGAGTAATGTTACATGTGTTGTTTGAAAATTCTAAGACAATCGAAATAAATTGCGCCACTTGTCGCAACTATAGCTCTCCTCACAAAAAGTCATTCTGTAATATTATATAAGACTAGCATGAACCCGTGCTATGCACGGAGACATGATCTAATAGAAATATGTTAGCTTATATATTTTTTCACAAAACCTATCGATAGGTATAAAACATGGAAAATAGATCGAGATTAGAAAAATACAAAATATTTTCCTTTTCTCATAATTTATTCATAAATCCAAGTGATGTTCATGTTTTCACTCGATATTTTACAAAGTAACTGAAAACTCCACAATAACGAAGTGAATTGAAATACTATTGGCTCCCATAGAAAAAAGAGAACACAAAAAAACTGAAAAATGTAAAAAAAAAAAACGAAGAAGAAGAAGAAAAAAAAACTAGAAATGTAAAAAGAAGCAAAAAAACTACTTTCAAAGTGAGAATTTGAGTAATAATTCATGGCGTGCCCATTAATTATTCACTTAATTTGCCAACATGTTCCCACATATTTTTCTTGGTTTTGCATCGAGAATTGGTGTCTCTAAAGCCTATATCTCCTTCAATCCCCACTTTGTTCCCGTTATGAAACCTTCGGTTCAACATCTTCTGTACTCTACTCTATTTGTATATATTCCTTAATTCAGGACTGGCCACCACAAAATAATATTAAAAAAATATCGGGAGGATAAACTGATTACTGAAGCAAAATCATATTTTCATGTATGAAAAAAAACAAATACAAACTACAAATATGGTTGTCTACTTACATGAAGAAAGAACTAAAAATTGTCAATGAAATTGTTGTTCGAGATCTTGGTTTATCCCGTGACTCACTCTTCTTGCTTTACATTAGTAGTCTTTATCCTGTGATAACCCGTGTTGTGCATGGGACTTTTAAGGGTTAATCAAACTTGATTACAATGATCATACATAGTGCATATTGAATCCAATTCTCCTATATATGCAGCAAACGAAAAGAAAGAAAAACAGATTAATTATGTGCAATGCACAAAACAAACATCGGTAAGATTAGTTGCCATAATATATTTATCCATGTATAAATATGACCTCTTATTTCAATTCATTACATGTAGCCAAACAAATATAAGTAGAGAGGAGAATGGGCAAAACCTATGGAATCTATGTTGTTGCCATGTTGATGATGACGGTGGATTCAATGGTTCCACTCCTTTTGTTTTGTATCGGTCATGGTGCATATATAATATGCATCTATTCATGCAATCACCTTCTTCTCTCCACTCTTCTGGTTCATACATAACTTTCTACATAATGAAGTCAATTGTTTGTTAGAACTCTTTGAACAAAGAATATATTTATCCATGTATAACAACACTAAAGATTTGAGTAGAGAAGATGCTCAACAACTAAAAATTTCATCTTTTGAAACAAAACAAACTGGATAGGAGAAGAGATAGTAACAAATTTAATAATAAGAGATATGGCTTGGAATGAAATTTCAAATTAAAATGATAGTACCATCTTAGCAGTAGCCTAAACTTCGGGAAGGCTGAGATCACTCCATAAAATCTAAGCAAAATTTTCCCATTTATGTGACCACACATATTCATAATCCACGCTTAATTGCTAAACTCAAAACAGTATGTTTGATATACTTAGTTTTTAATCCGGATAGGCATTGGTATGTATCTTTAATTGATAAGAATATATCACATGTATTCAAACCTAAAACAATTTACATTTTCCTTAATCACGCTGGTATTTAGAGGTCAAATTACCAAATTGATTATTTCAACTAATTTTTTTTGTATCCTATAATCTGTATTTAAGAAGAAGGAAAGTTGGGTTGCTACTTTCCTTGTGTGGACGGTCGGATCCACGCTCTGTTCGAGGCAGATGGAAAAATGTGTGAGTCGCCACCCAGGATTTAAATGAAAAGCTTTTGGTACCTGAGAAACCGTTTTTGAAAATAAAAATGACTCTCGTGCCGGTTTTTTTTTTTTTAGAAAAGGATTTGGTCTGCGAAAAGATTCTTGGATTCGGAAGCCAGGTTACGAACGGGGAAGGTTTTGTTGAAAAGCACCTCGCTCGCTCGGGAAATTCCCGGTCTCTACTAAATTTTTGTGGGATTTTTGGGAAAGCATTTTTATCGGAAACTTTGACAAGCAAACGGATAAATAACGACAAATAATATATAGTAAAACCATAACAGGAATAAAATTAGTTAAAAGAACTAAACAATAATAACAGAAAAGTAAAAGGAGAGAGGAGCAATTACTGAACTGCCCGGAGGGTCAGAAACAGAGTACCACAATACAGGAAAACAGAGGGATCAGAAAGATTTCTTTATACCGCAAGGGTTAATCGCACGGCTCTCTAAGTCAACCGTACGGCTTGATAATCTGACCGTACGGCCTACTCAAACTAACCGCACGGCTTCATTTTGGGAATATTTTCAGAAACTTTGATCTTCGACCAGAAACCAGTTTATGTTTTTAAAATTCTGATTTTTATGCAAGATTCAACCTCTCAAGCCTAGAGATGACTACTGGAGTCACTCTCGGCTCGAGAAGATCCCCTCAAAGGGTCGAGGTTTCGGACTCAGTTAAGAGATACGATGTATACCTTACTGGAACTGTTTTGGACGAACGAGAACTTTAAAAACTCTGGGTTTGATATCCTCAAGAATGGGTTTGATTCACACGAGTAGGTTGTTGGAGGGTCGTGAATGAGGAAAATGGAACGAGTTTAAGGTTTCTAGAGGAGTTTGGACAGAACTTTGAGTCGGAAAATGGCCGGAAAATTTATCAGCGCGTCGCCGGAGTGAGAGGGTGTTTTCTGTGTGTGTTGAATGGGAGAGGGAGAGCGTACTTATAGCCGAAGAAAGGAATAATAATGAGTACGAATTCCTGCCATTTCATGATGAGATGCTCTTGCTGGCAAAACGAATATTTTCTTGAGTTTAACCGCACGGCTTGATTATAGAAATGTGAACCGCACGGTTTTGAATGGTGAATCATACGTCTTGAATGGTGAACCGTACGGCTAGGGGTATTTCTGTCCAAAGATTCTGAAGTTCTCAGTAGCCGTTCCAAGCTGTTCCAAGGTACCACTGACCATTTCTTTCATCATTGGGGATATACGAGCTGGATAAAATTGGGGTGTCTACACCTTGTTCGATTGATATAATTCATTTGGATTTTATAGATCAATATTAGTTTTGAATTTTTTTGGAGAAAGATTTTGGCACTCTATTTTATTATAATTGCACTCCAAAAATTTTCTTTTAGTAATTATGTTGTGGGTATTTTTTGTACTAAAAGACAAATTTTGAAGTGCAATTATTAAAAGTAAAGTGCCAAAATCATTATCTTTTTTTTTTTAATGTATAATAGCATGAGAATATACTTCAATGATTATGAAATCAAATATCGAATAATGGTAATCCCAATCTCCTACTACGGGTATGGTAGGAAAAAATTAATTAGGTAAACTTTTGAATTTCATAACTTATGGATGGATAAATTTTAGGAGTGCTAATGACACCGGTGCTACTATAAATTTCAATGACAATCCATTCAATTCATGCCACTTGTCGCAACCATAGGTCTCCTCACGAAAAGTCATCCTGCAATACTATATAAGATTGGATGCAAAGGCTCTCAATGGAATATTAATATTGGAGTAGCAATAAAATAATAAAGTTGGCCATTTGAGAAGATTAGTTCCTGGCTTGGTTCAAACGACTAATTCAGAAAATAAAAAATAAAAAAAAGGGATTGACTTGGATTATGTTTCATTAAGGCTAATGCATTGGGTGGCTGATTTCCATTTCCAATTGTGGATTGTTTGCTTCTAACGTTCGTATTCTTTGAAGAATAAATAGGAGTAGCTATTGTGGAAAGAAGGGGAGAGAATTGGAGAAAAAAAAGGCATCATATTGAGTTCCAAGGTTCATTATTTTTTGAGAAAAAAATAGAGCTTCATATTGTTTTTATCTACACTTTTGAGAGTATTTAATTTGTGAGATTTTATTTTGTAAAAGGGAGTGTGACCCCTTGTTATCTCTTGTGAGAGGTTATGTTTTTGTGAGTGATTTTGGAGAGAAAATCACTGGTTAGATGTTCCTAGCACCGGAGTCAAAACTAGTGGGTTAGGTATGACTAACACCGGAGTAAAAAATAGTTGGAGCGATTAGGGATATTGCTCGTTTTAAGGGTTTCTCTAGCACCCGCGAAGCTAGAAAGTGTTCGAGCATCTCTAGTGCACTACCTAAAAAATGTTCCCTAAAGTGTACACCTAAACACATGTGGGGCCCTATTTTGTTTGCTAAGAACTTAGTTAGCTAGCTAACTAGAAATGCACTTTAATGAAGCTCCCTAAAAATGTTCATTATCCCTAAAAAGTTCCTCTCTCTCTCCCCTTAAAGTCATTCTCTCTCTCCTCCTTCCCTTCTCTTTTTCCATCTCTCTCATCTTTCTCTCTCCTTAAGTCTCTCCCCAAATTTAGGTAGTCACTTAGGGCACTTTAGGTAGTGAGGGGTGCCACATAGGATTTTAGGGAGCCAATTTTTGTGCAATAGAGACCATTTTTTGAGTTTTTCTTAGTTAACTAGTTAAGGCACTTTAGGGAACTCTTTTAGGTAGTGCACTAGAGATGCCCTTACTTTTGGAGATAGTGCAGCAAATCCCAAGTTGGAGACTTGGGGAGTAGACTAGGCCATGAAGTTGTGGATCGAACCACGATAAATCTCTTAGGATGAATTCAAGGAGCATGAGGTGCAAGTTCAAGAGTTGGATCTAGGAATACCAAGTGACTTGTGGGTAAAATTCCTTGTCTTTCAACTTCTTATACTTTTTTAATTATGAAATATAAGTAGAGTAAGGCCGTGGTTTTTTATGCTTAGGGTGTTAGACCCTAAGTAATTTTCACGTATATTGTGTGTCTTGTCTCTTTAGTTTAATTTCCCCATATTGAACTTATTGCGATTGGTTGATTTGACATGGTGGTTGGGTGATTGATTTCTACTAGTTGTAGTTAAATTTTTAATTCATAGTCTTATTCACCCCCATGACTTGTAGTGCTATTACATAATTTCAAAACTTGACTTCATTTTTGTGCGGAAAGGCGACAAATTTTTCGAACATATTTGTGGAAAAAAAATTTTGTCACCTATTGTGTCGGAAAAGGCTAGGAAAAAATAAATTTCATAGCTAATACCTTTTGCAACGGAGTATAGACAAGGAAAGTTGGCGATGAAAAATATTCCCTTGCAAATACATTGGCAACAAAATCCAATGCTTTTGCGACAATTTTTTTCCAGCACAATAGGGCAATTTTCTTCTAGTGATACGCATGAGACATTTTTTAAGAATTACCACATCACTGAAAGAGAGAAATAATTTAAGCATACACGAAACTCATCTTTTATGAGGATAAATCTGTCTTTTTTCTTTATTTTTGTCTTTTTTTTAAAAAAAATTTTGAGCTTCGTTTATAAACTTTTACTTTTCCGTTTCCTTTCGACGAACCATCTTTTGGCGAAAAAAAATTTCATTTATCACAAGGATTAAAAAAACGAAAAGAGTGCAATAGGAAAATAAAAACATTGAGAGAGTCTCAGAAAGTGCACAACACTCTCCTTTCGTCGTGACGAACCATCTACAAAGAGAAGAACGAGGAGAAGAAGAAGAAGAAGGTGAGAGCAAAACAAAAAATAAAAATAGAAATCACAATCGAGTCTACTGCGACTCTCAATGTGGAGAGGCACTGTAGCTCAAATTAAATGATTAGTGTTTTTGGTAGCTTTTTTTTTTTGAACAGGTGTTTTTGGTAGCTTAAATAGCTAATTGTTAGGTTTGCCTAGCTCTTGTATATGCTCTAATATGAAGAAATTGCGATAAGATGGAATCTATAATGATTTTATCGTATAGTAAGCTGCAATACACGAAGTCTACAAAATTAATCTGACTTGGGAATAGAAAATGATGCAAGCAAGAGAATACTGAACCAAGCATTTTTTAGGACGACCCACTGATATATTTTTCAGAGAACCACCAAAGATTTTTTTCTTTTTATAATTGGGTGTCCGGGCCAGCTTTCGCGCACCTGGACTAATCCTGGGAGATCAATCCTACCGTCCACTAGTGGGGGCCCATTTAAAGCAAGAGCAAAACTCTAACATGAACTGGCCTCAAAGGAGTTGATAGCACCTAAGAGGTTTCGAATCTGAGACCTAGGAGGAAGCAAACCCCTAAGTCCCAAGGCTTGACCACTAGGCCAACCCCTTGGGGTTGAGAACAACCAAAGATGCTAGAGAAAAACTCTAGAGAGATTGAAGATAAGCCACCAAAGAAATCATCACCAATTAAACTCAAACACACAGTAAATAAGAGAAGAAAAAAAAAAGCTGTTCTAAAGCACAGAGGGGGTGTTTTCCAATTAATTTTATGAGATAAAATTGAGTGTTGATAAAATCTTGAGATTGAGTTTTCCAAATGATAAAATTTGCTAAAATCACTAGCCCTAAAATGATAAAGCAAAACTAGATTTTATCAAATAAAGGCATTGGGCGGAGCATATGAAAACTAGATTTTATCATTTGGAAAAACAATGTGATTTTATCACACCTCCATAAAAACTAAGGCCTTGTTTCTCAAATGATAAATTTACAAGAGTACATGTCAAGGTAGAGGGATCAGTATAGGACTACAAAAAACACAAATAGCTATTCTAAGAAACATTAACTAGAAATTGTTACTGAATAAAACAAGGCTATGAATATATAGGGGTCACAGTTCCAAAAAATAAAATTACATATAGTGGCCGTCCTGGTACAAATTTACAAATTTATCTAAATTTAATACCGAAGGTCCGAAATCAGGTGCTTCTACCACATAACAAAATCCCACAAAGCAATCAAAGTTTATACAATTGAGATCGATAATGATGCTTCCAATCAAAGTTCGTATACTTATTTTGAATGTTGGGCTGTGAAAAATAACACATTGTAGCAACAGAAAGAAGAAGAAAAAAAATTTATACACACAACTTAGTTTAAATGGTTATATTTGTGTTCTGTCCTTCTAAAAATGATACATCCAACTTCACACACACAGACAAAAAACCAAAAAAAAAGGACTTCATAGACATCAAACATAGATCCCCGTAAATGAAAACCATCTCTCCACTGTACATGGGTTTCATCTCGACAACCCCAAATGAAGATCTCCTCCGTCCCAACGCCTACTTTCTGAACAGATTACGCCAATTAATGGCAGTGAGATTTAGGCAATCATCATCTAGAATTCTATTTCTTTGATCTCCCCCCTGAACAGATTACGCCAACCAATGGCAGTGAGATTTGGGAAATCATCATCTCCAATTCTATTTCTTTGCTCTTCCCGAATCTGCCTGGCCGATTCCTCCGCAGACCTTGTACAATTCACTAACTTAATTTCACGAAGTTCGTTTAGATTACCAAAATCAATCGGGATCTGCTTCAGTTTGCGACATTCAATCACTAAAACCTCAAGTTTTGGAAATTGATCTTCAGAAGCATTCCACTCCTCGATATTCAGATCGTTAAACTTCAAGTACTTGAGTTGAGGGAACCCCTCAAGTTCACTTGTGTCCCAAACTGGCCCAGCACAAGCATACATCAGTCTGAGAACCGCTAGGTTAGGCAGGGTTTGTAGGGGTGACAGCTCCTCCCACTTTAAGCGCATATGCTTCAAAGTTATTCGCGTAATAGTCAGAGGAAGCTTCAACCCTGGCGGAAGAGTTATTCCCACAGACTTATAATCAAATACGCTGCCAGTGAAAGTGAGTTTCTCAAGGCATTTTAAGAACTCTAGGTCGGGGAACCTCAAAACCATATCATTTGGTATTCTCCTTGCATAAAGTCCTAGCTTCCTAAGATTGGGAGTCCTTACCAAGAAACATCGGCAAGCCTCACAAGCACATACTTTGTGAAAGGTCTGTAGGTTATCCAACGTGGAGGAACGCTCAAAATCATTTCCCCCCGTTTCTTCAGAAGAATGGTGAAATGTGAATACCCCACTTTTAGTATATAGATGCCTCAACTTAACCATCTTAAATATATCATGAGGCAACTTAATGTCAACCCTTCTTCCCGTGAGACACATGTTAAGGGTTTCTAGGTTCAAGAGGTAGGAAAATGGTAGTGTAGGAACATATGCCTTATACCTTTTACTAGATGATATTGCTAAGTATCTCAAATGAACTAGATGTCCTATAACTATTTCTTCGTTGAAGGAAAAAAATAGGCAATGCAACACCCTGAGAAGTTCGAAGTTTTCACCTTTGAGTGGCCAATATTTTCGACCCCCTGGTCGATACCTTTCTCCAAATCTGAGGCACAGAAAAGAACGAAGGTTTTGAGGCATTAAGGACAGCTTTTGAAAGAACTTATGATCTCCAATGAAGAGGCGACGATGCTTATTTATAGCAGAACGTGAAAAAGAATCATACTCGTCAACTTTCACAAGGAAATTATCATCCTCAGCTTTTTTCAAGCATAATTCACGTAGCAGGTCATGGATACGGCATGCTTTGGTTCCTCCGAGGGAACTTTTCCTAGCTACTTGTACGAGACTTCTATTTATAAGGTCGATTAAGTAACCTTCTGCTATGGTCTCCAAGCTTTTCTCCCCCTCACTTTGCTGAATAAATCCCTCGGCGATCCATAACCATATCAACTCACGTATAGGGATTTCTTTGTCTTCGGGGTATCCTCCAATGTAAAGAAAACATGCTTTTAAATGAAGAGGCAGGTGATTATAACTAAGTTCCAGTATCTCCATGCAGCCCTCATGGTTTTTGGCAATGATCGAACTTAAATGCTTGGCAACTTTCTCCCACACATCGAGTGTCTTGTCTTCCGTTGCCAGAAACCCAGCTATTGTGACAACTGCGAGGGGTAGTCCTTTACATTTTTCTGCTATTTGCTCACCAATGTCCACCAACTCCAGTGGGCAACATTTCATCCCGAATACCTGTAATAAGATTTTAACATGCAGTTCATATGACAAGAATAAGAATAAGAAATGATTGAAAATATCACAACTGTATAAGGAAGCATGTATACAATAATTATCTTTTTCAGAAACAAATACTTACTCGGTCCCAAATTCCTTGTCCCACTATCACTATCCTGATAATCTCAACAATTGATTCATTTTTCTAAATGTATAATGATTTTGGTGTGCAATATAAATCTTATTTGGTAGACCTTAATTATATCTATTGAATAAAGTTTAAATTTTTTTAAAAACATTATAACTTAAAAAGTATAAGAAATTTACATGTTACATGCATGCCAAAAAATTAAGAAGAAATAGTTTTGGAAGATGGGAGAACCTTTTTATGTAACAACTCCCAACACCAATTTTTTGGTAAAGGAGCCAAATAATGAGGGAAGTATCCGACGCCATCCAGTTGAACAAGTAGCCGACTAGTGAACAACACTTTACTCCCCTTGCATTCCTTAGGGAATGATCTTTGGATATCATTCCAGGCTTCGATGCCCCAGATGTCATCCATGACAATGAGATATTTCATACCCTTCAAGCATTTAAGTATGTCTTCTCCCAACTTATCATCGCTACTCTTCTCGTAGTTTCCTGGGATAATTGATTCCAAAGTACGAATCAACAAATCCCTCTTCTTGCTCTTATCATAATCTTGAGAAACATCGATCCATGCACAAATTTCAAATGTATACGAGGTGAAAGGATGATCGTACACTTCTCTGGCCAAAGTGGTTTTGCCGCCTCCACCGGCGCCGATGATTGATATAATCTCCAGTGGGCTGCCCTCTCCTCCATCATCAAGCTTATCTATTAATGTGTTTACCTCCTCCTCGAAACCCACCACCACCTTCTCTTTTATCACTTTGGAAGTGTTGCTCCCTCTTGATGATCCTGAACCTCCTGGTGTAAAATAGAAAGAAGGTTATGATCAAGGAAGAAGCCAAAAGTTATGGAAGGATCGATCCATAGCACGTGTAACAAAAAAAAAAAAGGGGTTATTTACCAAGACACCCCCTGTAAGCTCACGTTTTTCACTGGATACCCCCTACAAGAATTTAACCTACCACGAACCCCCTCTATCTTCCAAAACATTACCCGAAGACCCCTTCTGTCACCTTTACGTCTAAAACCATTTAGAACCGTCAGTTTTTTTTTTATCCAAACCGTCCAACTTGTTTAATAAATGTTTTTAAAGGTATTTGCGAGAAATCGGCTAAAAATATGACCGGGAAGTGCTTGATCCAAATAATTTTTGAAAGATAGAGGGAGTTCGTGGCAGGTTAAATTCTTATAGGGGGTATATGGTGAAAAATGTGAACTTACAAGTAGTGTCCCGATAAATAACCCCAAAAAAAATTAAAATTTGCGTTCTGGAATGCAACCGTTCTTGTATTCCATTCATCAATAAATATTCTTTTTCAACAATCATCGAGCTACATGTATATTTACAATCTTGTATATTTCATGGGAATCTCATTCCGATTTATTTGTCTTGGGTAAAAGGAAAACAATTGCGGTTGTTATCATCAAATCAGTTGAATTAATACTAAATTAAGGTGTATTGTTACATTCACATGCATATTTTTATGGTTCGTACTAATCATTTTTATGACCCATGTTATGTTTTGTTATGGTTGATGTTAGAAAGGATACCAGTAAAACCAGAGTTATCAATCTCGTCCTGTACCGGCCAGTACCAATTGGGACATCCCGTACCGGAAGAAAAACAGTACAGCTCACCCTATGTTCCGTTCCGCCCAGAATACGGTACCGAGACATACTCCGGTAAATCTGAAAAGGTACCGAGACATACTCCGGTACCGGTATGTACCGTTCCAGTAGAGAAAACGGTACGCTGACTGGTACGAGATTGATAACATTGAGTAAAACACTACAAAATTTTGATTCTTTATAACCAGTCCAATACTTTTGCTACCAGTCCAATACTTTTGCTAAAAATCTAGGAACACAGATCATGGAGAACATAGCTAAAACTATATTTTTTTTTCCCAAATTTTGATTTGCTTATACCATATACATAGCTAAAACTGAAGGCATGAAACATAAAGTCTTGCCAAAACCAAATAATTTTGAATCCTAAAATACTGAAAATATATTCCAATACCTCCAATTCCAGTAGAACAGTGCTTGAGTTGTTTGACTGCTACTCCATTAATGTCATACATATTCTCGTCGTAAATTTTCTTTACCTCGGCAGTTAGATTCTTCATCCCCTTTATGACAGTTTCAAGGTCAAGGGAGAGATGATCCTCATGTTCACGACGAATATAAGGCACATGATCCGCCTCGAAAGTGTGAACTACAAACAGTTCTACGATGTTCTCTGCCTCGGCTACCAGGTCTCTGATCTGCTTCACCAGGTTCATCACATCTGAATGATCATTGCGTTTCTTCTCCGTAACCTTGAGGAATCCTCCCAGGTACTTTATCTCCTCTTGAAGAGATTGAAGTTGCTGTTTCTCCTCAGTGATTAAGCTAATCTTGGAGCTCGTTATAAGTTGCTTCAAGGTCTCTTGAAAAATATCAATAGCAATGTCACCCATCTCTCTCTCTCTCTCTCTCTCTCTCTCTCTCTCAGAGTGAATACTGATGGTTCAGACTTCAATCACATAATTTTCTCTCTGCAGGAACTCAAATCAACCCTTTAGAAAACCACAAAATAAAAACAAATAATTTTCTCCCTCACACAGGGCTCAAATCAACCCTTTAGAAAACCACAAAATAAAAATTTCAAATAAAACAAGCCATCCACAGACCACCCCATCCAACAAAGAAAACATGTCTCCAAATATTTTCGGATTTCAATATCTTTTGGGCAAAAGTTTTTTTCGCCAAGCTGTGCAATGACATACCTTTTTCTTTTATGGCCAACAAAGATCTCAATCTTTCCTTCAAAATAAAATGGAAGTGATATATCAAGGGAAGATTTTGTAATTTATGTCATCTTTTACTTAACAAGTTTTTATTTTTGAAGGGACCAAAATGGAGGATGGGTCGCACAATTTTTTGAGAGAAAATGACATAAATTACATAATCTCCCTTGACATGTTACTTTTGTTCTTCATTTTAGAGGTTTGAAGATTGGTACGTAGGAGATGCTCTTAAAGATAGCACAATACCCATACTCCCAATGTGGGACAGTGGGAGCCAGCCCACATGACATAGGCCCAGAGAGCCTTGCCGATTCTTCGGAACACTACAATGTCAAACGGGCCCAAGAGGCATATGCTAGAGGTCCAACCCGCACACATGGAGGAGCAAAAATATACTCCATTCGTTCCTTTTTAAGTGATCCTTTTGGAAAACGTGTATTTTTGTACAAGTTAAAAAATACACTTCCGTATAACCTTTTTTTTTTTGCACTAAAGTAAAGTACTCAATGAGCACTTTAATTTGGTATAAAACAAATTAAAAATTTATATAGAGAAATATATTTTTTGGGGTTTGAACTTGCACGCATTCCTATAAGAGTTATTTAAAAAGGGACGGAGAAAATAGTTTTTTTTAATGAGAGCAATAAGATAATTTCACTCTCACACTCACCTAGACGATTACTGACTAGGGAGAGGTGAAATGGACCATTTATACACACCAAATGCTATCTTTCTAGAAGAAAAAGACATGTCACTATTGAGACAACTTTTGCACAAAGCAGGCTACATTATTGAGATCCCGAAAACAAAAGGAAAGAAAATAATCGCAATTTGAGTGAATGGAAACACGTTTTTGAATGATAAACACTGTGATGCATTTTTTCCCCCGGTCAAGGTTCTGAATTCCGTACTAGTTTGGATATCAATTTTCCTAATGGTACTAGTTTGGATATCAATTTTCCTAATGGTACGGTATCGGTATTGGCTGGTACCAGAAACCGTTTCAGATTTAGCGATCCTACTTGTATAAATTGAAATTTTAAGTGTCTGTGAACTCCTCCAGTCATCTAAGTTATTAAAAAATATATATATGTAATTTGGGGTAGAATGTTTAGTGATAAACTAACGGAAATCCTAAGGAACGGATAGGAATTGTACCGATGTACCAGACGGGCTGCGGGGTCCACTTACGAGTCATGCACAAATGATCCGAACTGTTCAAAAATGTTGAAATATTTTTTCGAGTGGCCCCGCAGAGCCCTGTATCAGAATGAGAAATGGGTACATCGGATCAACTAGTTGCAGGTGTCTTTTTGAGTTGATTTCTCATAGGGTTACTCGAAAAAATATTTTAAAATTTTTAAACGGTTCAAATTATTTGTGCTGGACTTGTAAATGGCCCCGCGGCCCATCTGTACCCTGTCAGTACAATTCCTATTGATACATATGGTGGGGTTGATAAACTAAACATCTTTAATAACGTCGAATGTGCCACTTGGGTTGATTATTTGGTCTTTAAGCCCCGTTTGGATGGGGTAAAGCCAGACTTCAAAAGTTAATTTATAAGGGTGGGTGTGGGTCTCATACTCTCATGCCTTTGGCTTGATTTGGCAAGCCTAAAATCGTGGCTTTTTGCTTGATTTGGCAAGCCTAAAATCATTCCTTCTACATTTTCACCTTTTAGGCACCCCTTGGGCTACCCAAAAATTATCTCTTGTAGAGGGGTGCGATTTTGACGATTGTAACCCTCCCTCCTTATCCCTTTTACCAACCCCCACCCTCCATCTCTGCACTAAAGAATCCCACATAATAATACAACAAAAAAAAAAAAAAATTTCTAATTCATCAGAAAACAAAAATCTGGTATCACGAAGAAAACATAAATCATCTAAATACATACTCCTAAATCCGTTTAAAAAAAAGGGAAGAAAACACAGATGTGGTACCAAATTTCACCGAAAATTCAAGGTGCTCCGATGGTGGTTTTGTTCGGATGGATTTGAAGGTCTCGCCGCGTAGAACAACATTCCCTCCTTGCTCTTAGATCGAATCCAACGTTATAGCCTTTGATTTTGGGTTTGAAGATGAGATTGGGTATGGAGCTGGGGAAGACAGAGAGACTGTCAATGGAAAGGAAAAGAGAGAAAAAGAAAGAAGAAGAAGAGAGAATGCGTACATTGTCTGGAAATATGATAATATAGGTGAGAAATAACACTATACCCCCTCCAACTAATTAGTAATACATCCACCAATTTAACATATTTATTGTATACCTAAATTTTTTTTTTTAAAATACAAGTAAAAACAAAATTTGGATAACCACCATTTTTTTTTTTTAAAAAAAAAAACTTTTTTAAAATAAAATTATTACAAAAGTTAAAATTTCAATTTAATAAATTTATATAGCTTCAAATTGTCCAAAATTAATTAAATAGATTAAGTTTTGCAATTATATAATTAATTTAATGCATAATCAAGTTTGGGACACCACAAGGGTAAAAGAGTCATTTGACAGATTTTTACATCATCCACCCCGTTTTATCCATCACATTTTATAAAACATCCAAATCAAAAGGTTTAGATATCGGGTTTGAAGGCAAGTGACACTAAAGTTGAAGGTCGATCAATTAGAAGTAAAATACATTGGTTATTTTGTGATCTTTCTGTAACTACAAGCATAAACATTCGAATGATTTCAAATCACTCCCATTATCTTCTCAAATACAACATGATAAAACTCTCAAGTTCAATGTTGTGATCGAAACCCATATCTCTAAACGGGGCGTTGGGAATGAGAATTTGCCAAGTCATATCAGGAAATCAACAATTCAACAAACTTCAGGAACGAACTAGATCGAATTCAACCATAACAGCCGTCAAAGAAAGCATAACGAGGCAGATGATAGTTTCAAAAGTTGCTAATTTGTCAACTCCGATGATTCGGATGTCCGGGATAATTTGCGCGCACCTCGACTAATTACGGTGCCGCAAAGGGTAATGGCTGGGCATAACCCAGTGAGCTCAACTCCGCCCAATGTTTGGCATGGTTGGCCTCTGTGGGATTCGAACATGTAAGCTCACCCTTGGGATTCTTAATGAAAATGTTACTATGAATCATATTGCTGAAAAAGTTACGAATATTTAGTATAAAGGTTACGAAACACACCAAAATGTTATAAATCTTTATGAAGTAGCACAATTTTGACCACATATTAAATGTATGTGGTATACATTTTGTAAGAGGTGTATGATAGACTTTTCCGTGAACATTTCTTAGTAAATTTCAACCACTAAATTTCTTTTATGTGGTACTAGTTAGCACCTCCGTGCGGGTGCTCAATATGATTTTGTGTAAGTATGTTAGGTTTTTATCTATTATTTTTAAACGTTTGTAAGGCACTGAAATATGATAAACTCCATACGGCATTAGCCTTCTCGTGAACTTGGATACACATTCTCAATTCTAAGGGTGCAGTAACTATTTTACTATTACCAGGAGGAGGCCAGTCTTAGTAGACACGTCTTAAGTTTTGTTCCGATGAAAATGCCAAAAATTCTTTAATGTTGACTGATACCTACCAACAAATTAAACACCGTGTACGTTGCTCCCACCAACGTAAGTAGGTTAACTATAACTTGGAAATCGAAAAAGATTCGAACAATGGAAGATCAACAAAACGAGAGAAATGAGAACGGTGTATCGATGACACCAGACAAGTAGTGTACCCCATTGATAGGTTTGAATTTCTAAATCTATTAAAAACATTCATGCATCTAAGTCTGCAAGCATTGTGTCTCTTCGCCTTAAAACAAGGTCAAAATATATACCTTGCTAAAATGATTGACGCTAGTCGTTTCCCTTGTAGCTATATATCGTGTGTTCATTTTTTGTGTAACTTATGAATGGTGAAATGGCATGTTAACATAGGCATCCAGTGTCACCCATAAAAGACGGTACATGCCCAATCATACATGTGTATGAGTCTTTTTTGTAGACCCTAAGATGTGCTTGTTAGTTATTGGTGTTTGAAGAAAATTTTCACTTGCTATACAAACAGCCAAAATGATAGTTTTTTCCTAACTTTTAATGGGCTTTAGCCTACCAGAATTGACCAAGTATGAACATTCATTCCCTTTGTTGAGATACAATCACCTACCAGCATTAAAGAACCCAACTACTTATCTTATCAAACAACAAATCAGTCGGCAGACCATATGATATATTTAAAATTAGGAATTCAATTTTTCACACGCAAAGTAGAAATCTAAAGGAAAAATTGCGGTAAAATGGTGGTAGGGGTAAATATTTGCCATTTCATGGACCACTTTTTAGAAATTCCTCCCAACATGAAACGCACTATTTTAATTGCATATACATAGTACCCATAATAATGTTGACCGAAATACCCCCTTCTTGAATTTGGACAGTGTGGGTGCAATGAATTTGTTGAGGAGTGCAACCGTTGTCAATGTAGAGTGCAACAAAGGTGGATGAAGGGTGCAATGGTCAGAAATTCCCCTTCACTTAGATTATTTCTCAAAAAACACCCAAACTCTTTCAAAACCCAAAATCACGTCTCCCTCAGTCCGAAACAAAACGAAAAATTTGAAAGGGTTTCAAAACCCAAAATCACATCTCCTTCATCCCTCCCTATCTGCATCTGCCTCTTGTTTCAAAACCCTACGAAGATACTTTTGTTTGCAGACAACAGGAAAGAGAAATCTTTGGGACTTCTAACTCAGAATTTTGTCAAGCTCTTTCTTTGCACTGATGTATGTAAAATTGTACTAAATGACCTATATTCCATTGCAAGTATCTTGATGGGTGCAAAGTAGTTGTTGAGGAGTGCAACAGTCCTCCATTAATAGTTCAACAAAATTGGAGGAATAGTTGGTAAAAATATTTCCAGAAAGTTTGATTTGAGTAAAAAAACGTGCAACATGGGTGCAAAGTAGTTGTTGAGGAGTTCAACAAGAGTGGAAGAAGAGTGCAATAGTCAGTAATAATATTTCCAAAAAGTTTGACTTGAGTAAAGAACGTGCAACATGGGTGCAAAGCAGTTGTTGAGGAGTGGAACAGTCCTCCATTAAGAGTTCAACAAAAATGGAAAAAGAGTGCAATAGTCAGCAAAAATATTTCCAAAAAGTTTGAATTGAATAAAAAAACGCGCAACATGGGTGCAAAGTAGTTGTTGA
Organism: Vaccinium myrtillus; assembly: GCA_016920895.1. Lineage (NCBI taxonomy): Eukaryota > Viridiplantae > Streptophyta > Magnoliopsida > Ericales > Ericaceae > Vaccinium > Vaccinium myrtillus. Next base: position 35,176,931 of record CM029274.1, read on the forward strand.
GGAGTGCAACAGTCCTCTATTAAGAGTTCAACAAAAGTGGAAGAAGAGTGCAGTAGTAAGTATAAATATTTCCAAAAAGATTGACTTGAGTAAAAAACGTGCAACATGAGTGCAAAGCAGTTGTTGAAGAGTGCAAAAGTTCTCCATTAAGAGTTCAACAAAAGTGAAAGAAGAGCTCAACAAATTCATTGCACCCACGTTGGTCCAAATTCAAGAAGGGTTTGTGTTTAAGTCACAGTGGGAAGATTTTCTGACCATTGCACCCTTCATCCACCTTTGTTGCACTCTACATTGATAACGATTACACTCCTCAACAAATTCATTGCACCCACATTATCCAAATTCAAGAAGGGGGTATTTCGGTCAACATTATTACGGGTACCAAAATCTCGAATCTCTGGATTTCCAAAATTACCCGTATAGATCTCGAATCTCTGGATTCCCAAAATTACTCCTGAGATTGTAGGAATTTTGTACTTGAGAGAGGGAGAAGGAAACGACTGAAATGAAAGGGGAAGGTGAGAGAAAATTTCCAGTGCTCTGGAGGACTATACCTGCAAAATCTAGGTAGCCGAGAGTGATGTTTTTACGGTGTTCATGATCATCTCTTTCCTCCAATACAGGTTTTGTCACCGACTTTAGCTCTTCACTGCGCAGACGAAACCTTCAAATCGACAGGGTAAAGATCGAGTAGTTCTTACCTGAAGGTGATGAAGAATCGAAGGCTCTAGGCCTGCTCAAAAAAATCGGTGAACTGTGAATCCGGTCTGGACCGAACTGATCCACACATTTTGGATTTCAACCTTGGATCAATGGTCCGGACACGGATTCAAAAAATCAAAAACCGTGACTTGCGGTCCGGACACGGATTTTGATTTTGAAATCGTGGATTAACCGATCCGGACCGTGAGATTTTTGTTATATATAATTTTTTTGAAATAAATATATATGTATAGATAAATGATTTTATTTACTTTTACTAATTCACAATTTTCAAGCTCAAATTTTGTAGCCTATTTTGTTTGGAATTCCAAAATGATATCTTAGTTTTCTGTTTGTAACTTTCTTTTTAGATGTGTTTGTTGGCATGTTTAGCAAGTTTGATGTTTACACTTTACAATGCTCAAGCTCAAATTTATAGCCTACTATGTTGGAATTCCAAAATGAGTTTTGAGTTTTGTTTTTTGGTTATCTATTTTGATTCCATAATGTTCAAGTTTAGATTGGTTCAATTAATTTGTCCAAAATGAAAATCGGTGGACAAATCCAGAACCGATTCGTGACTCGCGGATCGGATTGGAACTGAATCATGAGACCTTTGGATGAGTCACGAATTTTATTCAAAAAACCGTGACTCGCGGATTAGGATTGGATTGATACCAATCCGAACTAACCCGGACCGTGAGCACCCCAAGAAGGCTCTCGAGAGAGAGATCTGAGAGGGAGAGAGGGGGGGCTATCAATTGATATAACATTAAGGGGGTGTTCCACTAAGGCAGTTTTGTTTTAAAACTGCATTGGTTTTTATGTTCACACCTTTAATTTTATGTGATTTATTGTGAGAGGATGGTCTGTCTTGATTTTGGGGAAAAATTACTTTTTAGAAAAAAACTTGTTAGTAGAACACCCCCTAAGCCCATTCAACACTATCGGCAAACCTATACAGCTGTTTGTGACCGACAAAGAAAAAGTAGAGTTCAATCATGATACCCTAAGTCAACAAATGGTATGGCCCACACTGAAAAAAAAAGGCACACAGAGACACTATCAGAAATAATAAAGAAACTAAGGGACAAAGTGGGAATCTGAAAAATGGACGAAGGATTTAGGCTATTAAAAAAAGTTCGTTACAAAGTTGAACCTGACATTTTCTTAAATCCCGAAGATAGATTCTGAACTTTATTACTCAGCAATGAGTCTATCTATCCATTGGCATTCCCCTTAAAGAAAAAAGAAGTTATCCATTGGCACCAGCACAAACATCACCTGCTTAGCTTTAGGGATCGCAATTTTGTCTGATCCACTGCGTTCGCCACCTTGTTTGGATTAAAGTTTCTTGGATTTTTTTGGAGATCGGATCAGATTTAAAGCAAAAAATAAAAAATAAATTGGGGATCAGATCGGAGGTGGTTCCATAAACCTTCGCCCCGATCCTTGCCCTGTTCCCTTTTCCGTTTTTTATAGAATGTTTAGTATAACAATTCACATATTGACCATTATAATTATTAGTAATTACTAGGGTTTTCCCGAGTTCATATACTACTCTATTTATATGCAAGTCATTCTCCAAATGACTTTACATCATTCTCGATTAGCAACTCCATCACTGTTAGTTCCATCGGCTGAGCTCCCTTTTATTTCACATGTTTATGACCAAACACATATTTATATGTATTTTCCATTTATCGGGTTGTATTTCCTTTTTTAGAGCGTCTATATTAGATGTGGAAATGAATCTCGAAGTGTTGGCTTTTATTTAGAGTGCGGTAGTACTTGGTCAAGTTTTCGGAAGCATTGGAATGGGTTTAAGAAGTAACAGGTTCGTTCAAGCGACATTTGAAGTAGTACTCAAGTGGGTATCTCAAGATGAAAGTTGCCCAAGCGAAATTGACGTGTTTGGCCTACACTATAAGTACCATGCTTTTAGGTCATAACATTTTACCCAGCACCGCATTCATTTCAAAGCTCTGGTTTACACTTCTAAACACCTTTGAGAGCTAAGATTTATATATCTTGGATTACAATGATCAATTGGATCTTACCCTTATACTAAAATACCACCTTATATAGTATATTCTTATTTCTTCTATTTTCCTTCCAAGTTAAATAATTTTCTCTCATTTTTTACCGGCCAGGTAGGGGTAGGTAAACCCAACCCTCGATCGGGATTGGAACGAGGGCACCCAAGAATTATCCGGTCGGAGCTTGGGGTGGGGTCGAAGTCGTATTGTACTTTCATGGTGGGGGTCGGGTGCATCAAAACCTATTTATTTGATTAACCTCGACGTCGGCTTTTCCCGGCAACTGTGTCCATGTTTGTGATTCAAACCAAAACAATTCCCACGTAGTAAGAAATTTTGGGTACCAAATCGGTATCAACTGTCCATACCAAGCACGATCTCGGCCGTCTAAAAGTATTTTGGATGACTTATATTAATTCTCTCTCTCTCTCTCCTCTTTTTCTCTCTCCTCTTCCGGACCGTCGGATCGTGTTTTGGACGACTGAAATTGCCAAGCAGATACTACGTAGGCAATACATACCCGGCAATGAAAAATTTCTCATCACATCAGATAATAAAAAAAAGGAACTAAAATTCCCACCAGTTCTGCACTACAACTGAACACTGTTAATCAAAATACACGAATACACATGGGCACATCCTCATTCTCTTCTACTTCCATTCCACCATCTTCATTCCCATCCATTGGCACCAACACCTTCATCACTTACCCAGTACCCACTTCAAAAATCCCAAAACACCCAAGAAAATGCCTCATTACTTTCTCAATCTCGCCTTCTCCCACAAAACACATCTGGAAACAAACAACCCAGAAACGACCAGAAACTGTTCACTTGGACCACAACGTCGACATGGGCGAGCTCTTATCATCAATCCAACAAACCACGAACGAGCACCAACTGTTCGACTTAATGTCACCGTACAAGAATCGGACCCTTTCAATTAAATTCATGGTATCGCTTCTCTCTAAAGAACCAGACTGGCAACGTTCACTAGCTTTGCTCGATTGGATCAATGAACAGGTGTTGTACTCACCTTCTGTGTTCGCTTACAATGTAGTTATACGTAATGTTTTGCGAGCGAGGCAGTGGCAGCTTTCACACGGCCTGTTCGACGAAATGCGCGAGAGAGCGGTTTCCCCGGATAAGTACACTTACTCGACGCTTATAACCCAATTTGGTAAACAGGGTTTGTTTGATGACGCTTTGTCTTGGCTTTCAAAAATGGAAAAAGTTCGTGTGACGGGTGATCTCGTGTTGTATAGCAATCTAATTGAATTATCTCGTAAACTTTGTGATTACTCTAAGGCAATATCGGTTTTTTCGAGATTGAAGAGCTCAGGTATTTCGCCTGACCTTGTTGTTTATAATTCGATGATTAGTGTGTTCGGAAAGGCTAAGCTTTTTCATGAAGCACGGTTGCTTGTTCAAGAGATGAGGTCGAAGGGTGTTATTCCTGATACGGTAAGCTATTCGACACTTTTGAGCGTGTACGTTGAGAATCAAATGTTTGTTGATGCACTTTCAGTTTATTCTGAGATGATGGAGGCTAAGTGTTCGCTTGATCTTACAACATGCAATATCATGATTGATGTGTATGGAAAGGTTGATATGGCCAAGGAAGCTGACAGGTTGTTTTGGAACATGACGAAGATGGGGATTGAACCTAGTGTTGTTAGTTACAATACACTTTTGCGTGTTTATGGAGAGGCTGAGCTTTTCGGGGAAGCTATACATTTGTTTAGGTTGATGCAGAGGAAAGATATAGAGCAAAATGTTGTTACTTACAACACTATGATTAGTATTCATGGGAAATCTCTTGAGCATGAAAAGGCTAATAGTCTTATTCAAGAGATGCAGAGGAGAGGGATTGAACCCAATGCCATTACGTATTCAACCATAATATCTATATGGGCTAAGGCGAGGAGATTGGATCGAGCAGAGGTGCTGTTTCAGAAGCTAAGGGATTCTGGGGTTGAGATTGATCAGGTCCTTTATCAGACTATGATTGTGGCTTATCAAAGGGCAGGTTTGGTTGCAAAAGCTAAGCGCCTCCTCCATGAGCTTAAGCACCCAGAAAACATACCCAAAGATACTGCCATTAGAATTCTTGCCAGAGCTGGGCGTGTAGATGAGGCCACGTGGGTATTTAGACAGGCTTTTGATGAAGGGCAAGTGAAGGACATAGCTGTATTTGGGTGTATGATAGATCTTTTGTCTACCAACAGAAGGTATGGGAATGTGATTGAGGTCTTTGAAAAGATGAGGGGAGCTTGTTATTTTCCTGACTCAGTTACGATTGCTTTGGTACTGAATGCGTATGGCAAGTTGCACGACTTTGGGAAGGCAGATGCTCTGTATAAGGAGATGCAAAATGAGGGTTGTGTCTTTCCAGATGAAGTTCATTTCCAGATGCTGAGTCTTTACGGGGAAAGAAGGGATTTTGACACGTTAGAGTCGCTGTTTGAGAGGCTCAATTCTGATCCCAACGTTAACAAGAAAGAGTTACATCTTGTCGTTGCCAGCATTTATGAAAGAGCCAACAGACTCGATGATGCATCTCGGATAATGGATCAGATGGGCAATAATGGTACTTCAAAACTCTGACTACGGGAAATTTAACGACAATTTATGAAGTCTATAAATCTGTCACCGAGGAAACTACACCAATGTAAATCAAAGGTCTTTTTGGTTGGTTTCTCATTCGATAATGCATTTGTACCTTTTCACTGAATCATTCCTTTTAACACGTCAAAATAATGTCATCACATCGTTTTTTATGGTCATATCCTTTTCATGAATCTCTACCATGTATCTATACCTTATCTTCGTTGCTTTGTCTTTAGTCATTGTCTATGTGACAAAGAACCGATGATTTTGTGCCAAGTATCAGGTCATCGCATGCATTTTGTGTTGATAAAACAACTGTTTGGAATACGTTTTCTGCTATATGTTCAACTACTTGCAGTTGAAACGCTCCCTTTTTTCACACGTAATTAATTACTGTTAGGATACACATCCAATCCCATATTGTACAAACTTTCATCTTCCAATTCAAAGTTCTCATCACCAGAAGCTCCATTCTTTGTATGGTTTTACCTTCAAACATAAACGTGGGTTCACCCACCTGTCCACATCCCTAGAACAATCAGATTGCGAAGCAGAAGATTTCCCAACGAAATCCAAGAAACATCAAACAGCCAACATAAATTGAATTTTTTGGTGGTTTAACTTTGTTTCCTTCACCTGTAAATCTACAATCAGAGGCACTGTAATCTCCTCCAGTTTGGTAGCCAATGATAAACAGTTCACAGCTCGCAATTGCACTGTCCAAACAATTAGGTAAATAGAGAATCAAGATTTATCATGTTAGAACTTGTGGCCCACATGGAGAGGTACTGAGATGTTTTAGGAAAGGCCAGATGTTGAGCGGAGCGGAGCATGGGAAGCGCAACTGATTGGGATGGGTCTATGGCCCAATGGTTTGGGGTTGCAGGGGCCCGGGGTCAAAGCCTCCGCGGTATAGTACGGTATTTTTTAGGGTTGGAATATAGTAGCCGTGCATAAAAACTTTTTATCTTAAAACCCTGGACTCACTCTCATGGTGGAACTCGATTTTGGGGAACCGCATAAAATCTTGTGTTGATTTCTTTAGTGTCGTATTTGTATATTGTGTGTGATTGATTTACGCTTACATACCAAATTGTAATGAAAGAGACAAGAATATCGAAGTCCATGTTTTGAACTTCCACGTAGTTCATAAAGTGATAGAAATCAATCCAAATAGTTGACAGAAAGGCAAACACTCAACGGTCCAAAGCCATAATCCAAAATCCGGAGGCTATAATAGAGAAGGCTTTCCAATTTCATGTTGGAATTTTTGGTCCAATTTGGACGATTTTACCCTTCAATTGGAAATTTCTACTTTTCAATTGGCTGTAATTAGGCATTTTGTATGTGGGCAATTGAGTCTTTTGGCATTTGCTAATACCCTTTCCAGACTTTTGCCTTAATGCCTTCTGTGTCCCTTCTCACTTTTTACCCGAGAGGGAGAGAGAGAGAGAGTGGCAAGAAGAAGGCGGTGAACCAACGTGCGCCATCACCGCCCTCCACCACCGGCGTGGACCACCAAGGACTGGTTCAGGGTTTTGTTTTCTGGGGTTCACGACGCTTCTTCCATGGAACTGTGTTCTCTCTCTCTCTCTCTCTCTCTCTCTCTCTGTTCCCACCAATCGTCTCTACCACCGCGCCAAAACCCACCAGTCAACTCAACGGCGCAAAATCGATCGACTCCAAGACGCTTAGAAGAGGAGGAGCGAAGAAGTGTAGCATAACAGGTTAATGATTCAAGATATCAGATTCTGCGCCAGATTTCGATCGACTCCAAGACGCTACAAAGAAGAGGAACGAAGAACCCTTCTCTCTCCCTCTCTTGAAACGGCGAGTAGCGATCTACAGTGCCGAGAGCTTCAACGACAAGAACGCCATCTTTAGAAAACTGAGAGCCAAGTCCGAGAACAAGGTACGTCTATATCCATTTTTTCTTGATTTTACGTAAAGATTTTTGGGAGAATTTTTGCATCTGGTTAGCGTGATCTGATTTTTGGGAGAATTTTTGCATCTGGTTGTATTTTTCTGATTTCCTTCTGGGTTTCTTTTTTCAGACATGTTTTGATTGCAATTCCAAGAATCCAACGTGGGCGTCCGTAACATATGGGATTTTTTTGTGCATCGATTGCTCGGCCGTTCACCGGAGTCTCGGTGTTCACATCAGCTTTGTCAGGTGATTCTCAATTGTGCTTCCGGTATGGGTTTAAGGATGTCTTATTCATTTGGCTTTGCATTTTGCATCAGTGGTGTTGGCAAGATTCTTAAAAAATGTTTCCGTGACTTTCCTTGTTTGTACATACTGGTACTGCTAAATTTATCGGCATAGTATTAACAAATTGACATAAGAGACATATGATTCAGTTGGGTTTTGGCGTCTACAATCATGATTTTGTGAAGATTTCTTGTTAGACTGGGACCTCAATCAGGTTCAGGTTTAGGTTTACTGGCCATTTTCAAATTGTAGTATATGGTTGCTATTTTGTCGTGCTGTCTATTTTGAGGTGTCCTGTGACTTAGTTTTTTGTTTTGGAATATGAGGTTGAGTTGTTGATTCAAAATCGTTTTTCATATCGCTTTCATACAAAAAAAATTTGAAGCAGACCAACACAAATGCACAAGAAACAAAGAGACAGGGATAACCTATTAATGCGGTGCCATCCAATTGACAAGCTAACCATTTTAAGTTTGAAAATTTTCATTTGCAGCTTATTCATGGTTTGGTCGACAGAGTTATGGAAGTAATTGGGTCCCCATTTGTAAAATCCACGGATAATGCAGGCTACTATGTCGATAGTGTAGATGTAAGTGCTACCTCTCCTATGGACTCTTTTGTACTACATGACATGGTGACTTTTTGAATATCTTTCTGTCATGATATAAATAAAGGAGCAAGAATTTGTTCCGGGTAGACAAGCTAGCATCATTTACAAAGGGGGAGCACGTAGGCGCATAGGCACTCTTGGTATGGTACAACTAACCGTTTTCATCGGGTGCTGATTTCAGTTACCTACAGGCTACCAGGATAATCATGCTAGCTTAATCTTCTTTTGTGCTGCTTTCAGGTATTAAACACCCTTGGCATTACTGATCCATGCTCATTTGCGGAACTTGACATTTAGAGTTTTCTATAGAGTTAGTGTCAGAGGAACAAGTCAAGAGGATTAGAGAGTAATTATGATTGATCTCAATTGCTTGTCGGAAGAGCAACAAAAATTCTCTTGGCATCGGAACATGGAAATACAGTTTTGAAGTCTTCAACGGTATAGTTATATCTCAGTTGCTTGTTTTGATGTTTAAAAGCTATAGCAGGAGTTATATATTTTGAGTTGTCTGAAGGAAGCCTTGAATGGCAGGCTGTGGGCTTTTCAATTTGTGGTTTGATAAGTGAAAGTTTATGTACAGGGAATAAGAGTAAAAGAACCCACTTTTTGGCATATTTTGTGTGCTCATATTTCTATGGTTTGCCTTATTTTTTTCCTATCTGCCTGAACCTTCTTGACCATATGCTATATTGGATATCACTTGTGATTGGGCATAGAGGGGTAGATAATGTTGTAGCCAATTTTGGTACAATCACTCTGACAGCCTTGAAGAGGACCTGCAAAACGAGTCCGATGACAGGTGGTGATTTATCATACAAATCATTTTTATACCTAATCTGCTGAGATACATCTTGCTCACCCCATGTCGGAGAACACGATTCAATTCCAAAAGAAGTCTACCACCTGCATAGGAAGCAATACAATTTCCTCATGAAAGCTAAGTAACAGAGCTATAAGATCTGACCAACGATATTGAACATGGGAACCAATAAGACCTTCTATATGCCAAGGAACTCGACAATGGGCACAATGCACAATATCAAAGACCCTGATTGGAAATGGCAGTCGCTGAGAGCCCATAACAGCAGATATTGCAGGTATTCCTCTTTCAAGAGCAAACTGAACTTGAGCCTCGTGTTCGTCTTTTGGTGCGAGAGACATTGCAAGAACATCTCTTTCAAATAGGAACCCCCCAAAGCTTGCTACTCCACAGCCAACGTCCAGTATGACGCGACTGCGCTTCCCCCATGCAATGTCAGGTAATGCCTGCATTCATTAACATTTTGTTTTCTTCATTAACATTTTGTTTTCTTGTTCCTATTTTTTTTACGTTTGTCATTTCTGATGAATATAGTAGGCTCTTTATCAGGGGCTGAGGAAGTCTAACCCTGGATCTTCACTCAATATCACTATTTCCCTTTACAACCTTCTGTTATATCGTATTTATCCTGACACTTAAGATGGAATGCCAACTCTTTTTTGCTTTTGTATTTCTGTAATTGTTGAATCATTGGCATCGCGTTAAATATTGAAATCAACCTGAAATTCTCCTTTACATTCCATTGTTGTCTTATTCTCAAATGTATTGGATTATTGCTTGGACTTGGATCAAGATTATGAAATTTGAATTGGCAGATAAAGCATCAGTTCAGGATTGCGCCACCCTCGACACTATCCAGTGCAAAGAAAATTTCTTCTCTGTTATTCTTAGAGGGAATGCACAAAAAAAATCCCAAAAGTGGGCAAGGCTGTGATCCAAATTCTGACCAAATCTTAGATTGATGCAGATCTAGAAAAGATGAAGCGCATGACTGCACGGGAAGCTACTGCTGCAGCCACGCAAGCAGTTGCTGAGGTAGACACTGCCATTGCGGAGGCTGAAGAGGCGGCAAGGGAGGCAGAGGAAGCAGAAGCTGATGGAGAAGCAGCACAACTCTTTGTTGAAGAAGCGATTATGGCATTGGAATCTTGTAGCTTCTCCGAGTATAGTTTGTTAGAAAGGTTATTTTTGTAGGCCCTGTTTGTTTGTCTGGATTATGTCATAGGATCTAGCATAGAACACAAGGGCAAACAACACACGGGCATCACACTCGTGCTATGCACGAAGCCTTTCAACTAGTAGGCACAAACCTGTGGAACACAAAACAAAAAACACATTTCAGAATTGGTAACACGGGCAATACTTTCACAAGGCTTTATCAGTTAAAGCTATTAAACTAAAAAGGCAAAGCAAGGGAAATTTAAATGAACTGGAAAAATATAGCACAAATCCAAGAAAGCCAATGCAGTGCCACTGAATGAATCAAGGGAATGAGTGGTTTTGGTATTGAAAAAAATCCCTGATCACTAAACTGGACCAAATCGAAGTGGCGTTGAACGGGACCAGCAGGAAATCCCTAATCACTGATTTAGGCTTCTTATGTTGTGAGGGCGTTCGTGATTACATATTGTCGTTGCCGGCATTTATGAAAGAGCCAACAGACTCGATTATGCGTCTTGGATAATGAATCAGATGGGCGATAATGGTACTTCAAAACTATGAGTACGGGAACTTTACGACGATTTATGAAGTCTAAATCTGTCACCGTCGAAACTACGCCACTGTAAATCAATGGTCTTTTTGGCTGGTTTCTCTGTGGATAATGCATTGTACCTTTTCACTGAATCATTCCTTTTAACACATCAAAATAATGTGCATGATGTCGGTTTTTATGGTCATATCCTTTTCATGAATCTCTGCCGTGTATCTATACCTTGTCTTCTTTGCTTTGACTTAGTCATATGCTATGTGAGGAAGAACCAATGATTTTGGGCCAAGTATCATCTTACCTCATGCATTTTGTGTTGATAAACCAACTTTTGGAATATGTTTTCTTCTATATTTTCAACTACTTCTAGATGTGTATTACACCATATTTTTCAAGAGAATCAAGGTCAATATATATCTCGGTTAAATCCACTGCTGAAAGAGCGATTTCTCGTGCGTCTATTTTCATATCTTTTATTCAAGTTGAAAATTTCTAATTTAGGCGTTGGACGACCGCTTAATGCCTAGGTGGGGACTAGTCAGCTTAGGCGGCCGATTTTTAGAACACTGTTCTATTTTTCTTCTCATTTCAATGTTCAAAGATGTATAACGTTTTAATGGAGTAGAAGATAGCGAATATGTAGCGGGCCGAAGCCAGTTTCACATGGGCCTGTCTATATGGACAACCCAGACCATAAAGAATGCTCGTTGGATCGAGCATATGTGGGCCAAATTGATTGCTCACCCGTTCTGTGTAGCCCAATGCGTAGGCCCAGCGTTTGGATTCAATGGTGTCAGGCCAGGCCGAAGGAACCTGACCCAAAAATTAATTGGAGGTATCACCGTGGCATCACACACCGGACACATGAGTTCGGACATGTGTCCGTCAAGCATCATCCATGACGTCACTAACCAAAACGGTTGCAAGTGACGTCATGCACTTGTGCCGGTCATGAGATACTTGGATAGCAAGTACAAACCGCTTATGTAAACCTAGGGATTCACCCAAGGGAAAGGTACGTCTAGATCTGATATCTGTTGTTTCCTTTCTAGGTAAGGGAAGGAGCTTGACGGAGTGCGAGTTGAACCGATCGAGCTCTTCAAAACACCACCCCACGTAACACTACTAGTCTTGTTTTTAGTGAGTTTTTAAAAAGCTATTTCCTAAAATAAAAGAAGGTGTTCAATTTAGTAGCTACTCTACCTCCAACGGTAGAGTTGCTATTCGAATAGTTATTGCTATGATATAGCAATAAATATTGTCAGATTAGTACGCTATAACAATGTTGCTCCAACGGTGTAAACAAGTATTTCTTTTAGTTTTTCACAAAGTGTCAATTATTTGAATTTCCACATATTAAATTTTGCATTTTAGAGGGGAGGTACTAAATGTCAACTATTCAATTGACAGTATAATTGGAGTGATTTCATTCGGCATGTCATGTTATTGACATTTTGATTTTGAGATGCTCTACGGCAAGTAGGTCATCAACATCAAATAAAATTTTTTTTCGGTCGATTTTTTGGTGGTTTCTTGGCTTGTCTCGACGAGAGGAATCTAAAAAGTATAAAATTGTTAGCTAAACTTAAAGTTTTGTGAATAAAGACGAAAAATAATCCAAAAAACTAGTTTATTTTGGTTTATTTTCGGCTTTATTAAAAAAACTATTACTTTTGACCATAATTTTATACTCTTTGGATTCGTCTCAACGAGATAAATCCAGAAAACACAAAATCTTGATGCAAAACTAACAAATGGAAAAAAAATTAAATAAGGACAAAACAAAAAAAACCAAAAAACCAGTTTTTTGAATTTAGCCAAATCAAACAACGTGCTACCCAACTTGGCACCACAGATTATTATACTGGATAATATTGTACACCGTCCTAATAAAATGCCCAAATGTCTTTCGATCTCTTAAAAAAGCTCAATGGTATGGTACAGCAAGACACATGCCCAATTTCCATTGAAGATACATCTTCTCACTGTGGTTGAAATGGACACGGGTCCTTATAATGCCCAAAGGCACACTCTTGTAATGCGCAATTGAGTCGTTCATTTCGGTAATTAATAGTTTGAATATGCTTCTTTACTCTTATCGGTAAGGGTGCTTATGCGAATCTGAATTATCAAATGCGGAGATGGACGGTCGGATAGGGGCAAGGATGGAGGCAAAGGGGGACAAGTGGTGGCGGCCGCCACCACAAGGTTTTCAAAAAATGCAATTATTATATAGAAAATAAATTTTTATCCCCAAATTATATAGACTCGCCATCACTAGATTTTTTTAATCTTTCATTCTCATAATGCAGTTTGTCTTTTTATTTTTCAAGTGCATATTTTCGTCACCACAAAAGTAAAATCTTGGCTCCGTCCCTGGATAGGGGCAATACACCCCTTAGTGCTAGCTTTTCTAGTTTTCACACATTATTTGTATAATTTTCTCAACAAACTTTAAAAAGAAGCATTTATATAGTATTATCAAGAGAGGCCGGATCAATCCGAAAATGTGAAAGCTGAAGCGATCTAGTTCAATTTCAAGGAAAAATTTGCATACATATACATTGGATTTATGGATTTTTCTCTCTTGGCCAAAAACAAAAAATATTTAGACACAGACCCGAACAAAAATATGAGTCAGATTGTAAAATGTGAATAAATTCCACGTGTATCATGTGAGACACTGAGGGGGTGTTCCACTAACTCAATTTTTTGAAAAAATTAATTTTTTATGTGATGTGTTGTGAGAGAATGACATGTCTCGGTATTAAAAAAAACAATTTTTTGTTAGTGTCTCGGTATTAGAAAAAAACATTTTTTTGTTAGTGGAACACTGCCTGAGATTCATGCGTTTGACGATTTCGTTTACATTTTTATTTTAATTTGTGTCCGTACCATTACCATTACCATTACCCAATTTTAAAAGTGAAATATGAGTAATGATCATCTTCCTCAAAAAAAAAAAAAAAAAAACCTCTAAAACGATACCAAAACGCAAAGGAGAGAAAGAACCTCAGTTGCTTACTCTCTCTGCAACAAACTCCTACCAAACTCCCTTCCCCAATTCCAGATCACGTCTTCAACCTCTTCTGCTTCTACCCAAAACCCACTTCAATTCCTCTCTCAATTTCACAATTTTACGCATATATACCATCATCGATACAGAGATTATAGAGAGAGAGAGAGAGAGAGCGAGGGAGAGAGGGAGAGGGAGCATACATATATAGCTATATCTATATCTGTATATATAGAGAGAGAAGGGTATGAAGAGATTGAAGAGCTACTACTCCCATCTAAGAAACCCACAAACAGTCAAGCAAAAATGGATCTTCCCACTAGCCATCGGCTCCATTTTCTCTCTCTTCCTTCTTTTCCTAACAACCCTAACTTCCCCAGCCGGAACCCCTCTCCTCCCCCTCCTCCGCCCCTCCGCCTCGGCCTCTTCCTCCGTCTTTGTCGAATCGAAGCTCCACCCGATTCCCCCCTCCTCCCTTCCCCTCCTCCCCCGCTTCGCGTACCTCATATCCGGCTCGGCCGGAGATGGTAACATGCTCAAAAGAACCCTATTAGCCCTATACCACCCGAATAATAAGTACATTGTTCACTTGGATGCTGAATCTTCGGCTGAGGAGAGACTTGATCTGTTGAATTTTGTTAGGAGCAACTCTATTATGGAGAGGTTTCGGAATGTGATTGTGATGACGAAGGCGAATCTGGTAACGTACCGGGGGCCGACTATGGTGGCGAATACGCTGCACGCGGCCGCGATTCTGTTGAAGGAAGGTGGGGAGTGGGATTGGTTTATTAATCTTAGTGCTGCGGATTATCCACTTGTTACTCAAGATGGTGAGTCTTGTCTTCAATTTAGTTAGAAAATGTAACAGCCCTTTGGATTGAGGGGTTTGATGAGAAAAGAAAAGGAAGGGTTAGTGTTTGTTGCTAAATCACTCATTCGGTTTGAGTAAATTTATCCAATAAGAAAATCAAGGGTTACATTTGGATTGAGTAATTTGGAGAGAAATGGAGAGAAAAGTACAAAAATTATAATCTTTTATTGACTCCTTCCCCTTTCTTATCACATCATTTTCACAATCCAAAGGGGCTACTTAGGCTTTGGTTTTGTCTAACTGAATCATTTGGGTTAATGAATTTGTGGGTTGTGATGAGTTAGATCTGCTTCACGCTTTCTGGTATTTGCCGCGGGATCTTAACTTCATTGATCATACAAGTGACATTGGGTGGAAAGAGTATGTTAAATTTTGGCTTTTTAGAACTTTCTGTTGTTGATAATTTTGGTGTGTAGACTTCATGATTGAATGTTTGAACTTCTTCGAAATATGTAGGTTTCAGCGAGCAAAACCAGTTATTGTTGATCCAGGGCTGTATATGTCGAAGAAAGCTGATGTTTTCTGGATTACACAGCGAAGGAGTGTACCGACAGCCTTCAAGCTATTTACAGGTTCAAATAACAACTTTTACTCGGATTATACTCTTTTCTTTTCTTTTTTTTGTATCGAATCCCCGTATATAGTATTTTGCTTAGGCTGTTTGAATAAGGATTCTCGTTTGTGATATGTTATTTGTTGCGAATAAGCATCTTGTTCGATTGAGTTGGATGAAGTTTTTCATGTAGTGGAAATAATATTCCTTTGTGCTATGCGTAGCTTAAGATAATCTCTCTCCATAATCTGAAAAATTTGTGTATGCTAGCTACCCCTTGTGATGCTGCAGTTTAGCAGCTCAAATGGCTTATTTTTTCTTTTGGCATCTAATTGGACACACTTGTGTCATTTGGTTTTACTGTGTTAGATGAAGTTGGACATCTATCAGATTAAACATTATTCATTGTTCTTTGCGTAGCTTTTAAATCAATCTGTCTCTTTGTAGAACTCTTAAGTGGTCAATTAGATGATGTTTTGGTTTCTGAATAAATTGAAACTTCTTTTAATGTTGTCACGGTGTCATAGTTTTTACATATGATGATTATCTTTGAAATGGAGAATGATATGGTTGACATCTTGTAGGACTTTAAATTCTACTTTTGAATCGCTTCTCAAGTGTGATCACATGCCTCATAGTTATACCTTAGACTTTTAAGTAGAGCTTAGGGGCACAGGGGCTGCTCCCTCTTGCTCTCTGTATTGCATTGATCTCTATTTGCAATGATCTTAAGGAGAAGTTTGATTAGTAGCATTGGCACCAGAGGCCAGAGGATAGAGGTTTCCTTTTCGACACCCTTCCTTATCATATTACATAGTTTGTGATTGTCTTCTACGATGTCAAGAACAAAATTTTCTTTTCAGTAGAATTGACCAGTGACCACTGAACTTATGAAGATTTAACAAAATTTTCTTTTCAGTAGAGTTGACCAGTGACCACTGAACTTATGAAGATTTCTTGAAAACCACTATTTTTTGGTTCGTAATATGTAGTTGAGTTTGATCCCGTATAAGGAAACTTGAGTTCACTAGCATTAGCAGACCAGCAGGGGAGAATGAGCAAGGTTCTAAAACTCGCTAGGTGCTCCCAAGGCGGCCGGACACCTTCTAGCTTCCAGGCTGAGTACTTGGCGCCCAGTCAAGCGAGTACTCGGCCGCCCAGACCTTACTTTTGAACACTGAGAATGAGGGGTTTTCCTTTCAACGGCCTTGTATTTGCATATGTACTGTGCTGAAGAAACCGGAAATAATGAAGTGAAATATCGTATTATGCATGGACTACTTGCAGCTAGGACTATTAGTGATTACATTATACGATGGTGGTGGAAATCATAGGTTCTTTTTTGAGTGCCACGTAAAGATAATATAAGCATATTAGTTAATGTTTTTCTTTATCTTGCAGTGTTGTTCTTATACCGTCATGCATGTGTTATATTTACTATCGTGTGAAATCTCTCGATATCTCTCCTCTTTATCTCTGTTTAGCCTAATTGAACTTTGAATATATACTTGTTTTCTTTTACTTATTCGTGTTCATTGCTTATGGAGAACCATTTAAATGACCTCTCTCTCTCTCTAGATGGTCCTGCCTTAAACCATTTTTTTTTTTTTGGTATATTAATGTGTTAAAGCAAAACCTGAGATCCCGCAGGAAAAAAACAAGGCACAACATGAGACCATGAACAGCCATGAAAACAAAGGCAGAAAACCTACTACTCTACCTACCAAGACCAAACCAGAAAGGAAAACAATGAACCACTTGGTTCACGGATCAAAATAACACCCTATAACCAAATCTATTTCATTAGAATGCAGAAAAAACTCTTGAAGAAATGTTCCATTCCATACACAGAAGCCTATTTCATCAGTATTCTTGACATTCCTGCAAGAGTGAATGCAACTTCTCACATCCTTAACAATACCAGCAGTCACCAATAGAACATCTTGAGCCACTCCTTGAAATATCATCCTATTTATTTCCCTCCACAGATGGCTAGTAGCTGCAGCCAAAGAGAGTTTGTACACAGTTTCTCACGTCCTTAACAATACCAGCAGTCACCAATAGAACATCTTGAGCCACACCTTGAAATATCATCCTATTTATTTCCCTCCACAGATGGTTAGTAGCTGCAGCCAAAGAGAGTTTGTACACAGTTGAAGCCATGTCTACCCGTCCATGATGTACAGTTTCCCAGCCCACCTCCTGGGCCGGAGAAGAAAACAGTGTATGGGAACCATTTTTTGACTGAATGCCAATCCAAACCTGATTAGCAAAAGAACATGTGAAATAGAGATGCTCATGATTTTCTGTTGCAGAGTTGCAAGAGAACACAAGTAGAGTCAGTGACAACTCCCTACTGGACCAACCTATCTCTAGTGGGCAGTCTCCCATGGGTTGCCATCCATTGCACTATTGCCCATATAGGAACATGATTCTTGAACCACCCAATATTAAAGCAATGAACAACAGAGTGACTAGCTCTTAAAGCATACAAAGCAGAGTGAGTAGAAAACCTGCCATCAGGCATAAGGGTCCAGAATACAGAGTTCTCCAACCCTTCCTCAGGAATCAGATGCTCAGGCGTGTTCTCTGTGATTTCTCTAATGACTGGACTTCTCCTTCTAGGCCATTTCCACTCACCCCTAAAAATGATACGAGAAACCTTGGCTGACAAAGATCTCCCCAAGTTGTAGATGACCCTCTCTCCCCAAGTTGTAGATGACCCTCTCCCCATATTTATTGTAAAGAGAACCTATAGGGTGCCAATTATGTTCAATCCAAGGCTGCACAGAATCTCTGAACTTCTAAGAATGTGTTGTTTATCATGCCTTAAAAACCTGTGTATAATGTTGCTTGAAAACTGCTCTTTTATGCGTTATTTGTTATACAATTTATTTGTATTATTTGGCTGTCAACCTGTTACTTTCTAATTGTGCAAAATCTACAAGTGGTGATAACACCCCCTCTGCCTGAATTTTAGAGAAAAGTTGGTTTTTCTTTTTCATATCACCTTAGTTTGTTTTGGATACACTTAGAAGTTCCCATTGTGAGGAAAGAAAAAGATAGGTGGTTGATATGCCTGAGGGTTGGGCATGTATCCGAGAGGCAAGTTTGACAAGATGGAGAAATGAAAAAACGTGTTTTGGATTGCTTTGTAGTACTTGTGCCCTTCCTTTGGATACTTCTGGAAGTTCATATTGTCAAGAATGAGATGGGATAGAATTTCATGGCTACCACTTTTTGCAATTGAAGTCAAGGTAAAGCTTACATACAGTCTCCCGATCTAGAGTGTTGAAATGACTATGGCTATGGGATCATTACTTTGTTTGTCCGCTTTTATAATTTTATTACATGTGCTTGTAATGTTTCTGACTAGAGTTATAACCAAGTTTATCCGGTGGTTTGTGAACAAGTCAGTTTTCGACTTGATTGTTCCTGTTGTTATTTATTGTTGCTCTGTAGTCTGTATTACCAATAATTTAAAGTCCTCTGGAGGGAGAACAGGCTAGAAATCAATTTGCACAATGAGTCATTTGTTTTGGCCCGCCAGTTTTCTTCTTGAGCTCTCTATAATTCCATTAGAGATGAGGATTGATGGAATTACTTTATCTGTGTGGCTAATATCAATAGTCGAGTTACTCTTTTAGTAACTTGTTGTAGCATATAGTTTACTCATTGGATTGTTGAAAACCCTTAACTACTGAAAAGCATTTTCCATTCAGCTCTAGGTTACTCATACTAAACTTCTCCTTCACTTGTAGGTTCTGCTTGGGTGGCACTCTCTCGACCTTTCATCGACTTTTGCATATGGGGATGGGACAACTTACCCCGAACAGTGCTCATGTATTATGCAAATTTCATCTCCTCCCCAGAAGGCTATTTCCACACTGTGATCTGTAATGCTCAAGAGTTTCACAATACCACTGTAAACAGCGATCTCCATTTCATCTCATGGGATAACCCTCCCAAGCAGCACCCCCACTACCTCACCCTTGCTGACATGTCAAGAATGGTCGATAGTAATGCCCCATTTGCGAGAAAGTTCCACCACGATGATCCAGTGCTTGACAAGATTGATTCTGAGCTTCTGTTTCGTGGTCAAGGAATGGTGGTCCCCGGTGGATGGTGTGTGGGGACCGGGGAAAATGGGACTGATCCCTGCTCTGCTGTGGGTGATATCACACTTCTCAGGCCTGGTGCTGGTGCAAAAAGGTTGGAAAATCTGATCAAATCTCTTTTATCAACTGGTAATTTTCGACCAAGGCAGTGCAAATAGTAAATCTTGTCTGATAAGAGGGCCATTTCTCTCAAGTGAAGATAGCGCCCTTGGGTAAAATTAGTACTTGTGTAGAAAAAAAAAGTGTGCTGAGTGGTTGAACGATACCCACTTGTGGGCTCGAGGCACCGAGGGGACTTGGCTGGAAGAAATCAGTTAGAAACTGGGTCCCTTTCCTGTTGCAGGAACTTTGGAAGTGAATCGTATTCTATGAACAAAGCAATGGAAATTTAGGATACGAAAGACTGCTGGAAATCTATTATGGGAGGATAACCGGTTGTTGATTCTTGGTTGGTAGTTTTGTGTGGGCATGAACTATGACAAAAATGATCTGAAAGGTAGATGGTATACACGTCACATGTATGTTGTCACTAGTGTACATTCAGTACGATTGTTTTTTGGGCAGGCCATTTATTTACAGTGAATCAAATTGGTTTGTTTGCTTCTTCTGCCTTTATTTGATTTTCTTTGTCAAGGAAATTTGTGAGAACTTTCTTGGATGTTGGTATCTGTTATGGAATGAACAACGCGGTAGCTGGGTCGATTTGTTGGGGCTATCCTGGTCGGAGCTCCATCCCAAGGCAAGGTCTGGTTATTTATCTCGTTAGCGTTGTTCTATCTTGATTTGTACCTGGTGGTTGTCATGCTTGAGGTTCTGTGATTTTTTGGCTGTGTTGTTTACTTGTCGAGTTGTGGTAGTCGACCTTACTTAATCGAATGTTTGGTGTGATGTTTTTCCTTTACTGTTTGTACATTATATTTGATGCATAGATGAGTGAAAAAACACAAGAAAATAGGAAAAATGATATGAAATCTTTCGCGAATGCATCTATTTCTATAGCAGAATATTTGGCTGTCTGCATTTAACCCGAGGAATAGGTACTGGAATTGCATATTTATAGAGAAACCCCGAACTAAGGTCCTGGAACTGCAGTTTTAGTTACAGGCCACACAGATTCAAGAACGATAAAGGTGATGTATTTTCATAAAAAGTGGACACCGATGTGAATGAACGCACGTTACGCACCATTGATTTGATTGCTGCATCATCCCTAAAGAGAAATTCGAGATGCAATTCTTGTTAGTCTTGTTCATCATATCCTACTGATTGACATAAATTTAAAGAAAAGGCCGAAAAAATATATGGCTAGCTGGCTTGGCTTTGTTCAAGAATTCAGTTACAGCCCAGAAAGATTAAAACGAACAGGTTATGATTCAGAAGCTTTCAACAAAAGTTATACTAACTAATATTTGGTTTTGAATTTGTATTTCCTAGTTTTTGACAAGAACCTTCAATTTGCATGTATGATCAAGAGCTGGGATTTGCTTACCAGCAACCTCCATCTTACCGATGCAGGAAAAATCCTCGTCTGAAACTGAAGGAATTGGAATGGGCTTCTGTCGAGGAGAGATGATGCTTAAAGCTCAATTCAGATCATTGATCCACAATTGCACTCTGCATCATCACTCCTGCGACAGTAGTCCCTTCCATATTTCTTTCCATCTTCAAATGCACGATTACTGCGACTTTTTGGCTCCTTCCGAACACATATCTGGGGATGTATGCACATGTTTTCATTCCCTCTTTATGGTTGCTTATAATTATATAGGGAGAGTAGCAGCCAGCAACATCATTAGCACCAATTAAGGTGGTGATGTTGCAAACTGATTAGCTCCCAATATTGTATTAGGCTTCTAGACAAACTCCAGTTGGTGGTGTCGCAAAGTGACTGTCTCCCAGTATTGTATTAGGCTTCTAGACGAACTCATGCGTTCAATGTCTAGAACATGGCCAAAATGCTACGGGTACCGACGGCTGTGAACATATGGGTTTGTGAGGCCCACTTTGAAGCTCGACACGAATGATCCAAATCATTCATTAATTTTAAAACAAATTTTCGAGTCTCCTTGCAAATTTTTGCACGATTGGATAACTGAGTAGTTCATCTAATTGTTTGACCTTTCTTTCATATTTCAAGATTTTGAATTCTAAATGAATAATTGAAACATTGCATGAACGCCGATTGAGCTGATTTTTTCTAAGACAACACAAAAATTATTTCAAAATTCATGTACGACTTGAATCATTCGTATAGAACTCCAAAGTGAGGTCCACAAATCCACATACCCATTACGCATAGTGCTCGGTGCTCTAGTCACGAGAAAAACTTGGATACGAGTAGAGTATGACCATGTGGTGTCTGACTATGCATCTCAATCGTCCAAAAGTGTTTTAGAAAGCCCAAATTTATTCCTCCGCCAAGCAAGAATTTAATTGGCTAGGTTGGCAATTCAAACCACAGCTGGTGGCAATTCAAACATACATTGAATATAAAGGCTGCTAATCCTCCTACGTCAGGCAATGACATCACAAGGACGTTGAAGAAAATGACCTCAAAATGAACTAGTTATTAATCCTGATGTCTATCCTTGTTTAATTGACTATTATTTCTCGATTAGACTTTCAATATCTCTATTTTCAAAGCACTACTTGAACTCACAACTCAACTCGTGTTTGATTAGCTAAAACCCCTTAAAAATCTGCCTATTGCATGTTAACGGGCGCATCATTGCACCTGTTAAAAGTACCCAAAAAATACACTTGTTGAATCTCACTTGTACTTTAACGAGTGCAATAGTGCACCGGTTAGCATTTTCCATCCGATGGGTTTAGGTCATATTTCACATTCTTCGATAAATATCAGCCGTATCTGTTTGTTAGGAATCTTGTGAAACAGTGAAAAGAGAAGGAAGGGAAGAGAACATAGTGTTAGAAAATATGTATACTCCCTCCGTCCCTTTTTAAATGTGTTACTTCGTAAATCCAACTTATTAAAGAAACATCATCATTACACCTTTCACATCAACTTTTTTCTCCACTTCACACTTTTCACATCAATTTTTACCTCTACTTTCCAAAATTATCCTCCACTTTTACTCATTAACTCTTTACCCACTAACTTTTCAAAAGGGCAAAATGATAATTGTACAAACTTTTACCCATTAACTTTTCAAACTACACACTTATTTAGGGACAGTCCAAAATGGAAAGTTAAACACTTAAAAAGGGACGGAGGGAGTACATTTTTGTGATCAAATTGAAAAATACGAATGCAATAAAATTAAAACTTCAAAATGGTTTGCATTGGACGCATGTCTTGCATCACTACTTGATCGGAATGCACCCAAAGCAACACTACAATTAGAGGGCCTGCGAGCCATCTTGTGTTCATACTTTCTACTATAAATGGACTTGGACTCGGACTCGATGAAACTATTAGAAAATCAACCCCAAAATGAATGAAGGATACCATAGAGATAGACTAACTAGTGACTATACGAATAATCACGAGGGGAAAGGATACATCTGTTCATCAAAGATGTGTTCATCCCTGACAAATAGATGCGACATAAAAGACACGACTCCGAATTGAGTCAATTTATTTTACACTAAAAATAATTTCCAACAAATAGCTAATAGGAAAAGAGTAAAAAAAAAGTTTGATCAATATTTTATTTTACCATTTGCTTCTCAAACAAAACGAGGGGAAGAGAGTTTTTTCATTTTCCCTTTTCCCTTCTTCTCCCAAGTTCCAAACACACTCTAAAATGTTAGCTTGGAAACTCATTGACCATGGTAACTAGGCCCACTGAGTTGGGCCGAAAGAGGGCTTTGAAATTTGAGTTTGTAAACTAATGGGGCCATATAACTAGGCCTATTGACCCAAGACTTCCCCCGCGCTGCAGAGTGGCCGATGAACTTTCCCCTTGTGGCCCATAATCCACAAGCATGAGAGAGAGCCGGCGTAGGAATGTGAACGACTTCTTAAAATTCACGAGAGTAGTAGGGATGACAACGGGTAGGGTATGGATCGGTGGACCCTATTCCATCTCCCATGCCCAATTGGAGAGTCGTT
This sequence comes from Vaccinium myrtillus, assembly GCA_016920895.1. Lineage (NCBI taxonomy): Eukaryota > Viridiplantae > Streptophyta > Magnoliopsida > Ericales > Ericaceae > Vaccinium > Vaccinium myrtillus. Next base: position 35,200,264 of record CM029274.1, read on the forward strand.
TACCATTTCCGCTCAAATCCCCATTGGGGATATTAGATAAAGCACCAAACCCACATCCCGTTGGATATCGGAGTTTCTCCAAATATACCCATATCCAAACCAAAATATATAAGAAGAATAATGAAACCAAAGTACAACCCTGTAATGCAAACCAACAAAAATATAAAGTAAAAAACTTTAAATTGTCTTATTTTAACCACTAATGTAGCGAAGATAACAGTAGTACAATAAAAAACCAATCTAAACAAACATCAATTTCTAAGTTTCATAAAGCGACAAACCAATAAATTTTAAACAATAAAATGAAAGAGCAAATATAGAACATCATTTTAGGAACTAGAATATGTAATGATATTTTTAATATATTATGTAGTTCATAATAGATAATAATTGACATGATTTGCTCTACAAGTAATTACTTCTATAAGTAAATAATACTCAAGATTTTTTTCAACCTATATGCATGTGTATAATTTATATAATATAACCGGGTACGGGGATTCGGGGGCGGGGATAACAAAACTATACCCGCTCCATATCCGAGCGGGTACTTTTTAAATTCCACCATACCCGTTACTATTGGGAATTTTTTTTTAATAAACCCCGCCTCCATATGGACGGAGCGGGACCAGTATCCATTGGATATGGGGAAATTACCATCCCTACACGAGAGTGCAGAGCGATGATTGAGGACGCGACACTACACGGTCTAAGTTTGGACCAAAGAGTAGTCTCATCCCGATCGTTCACACTTCACACCGTGGAGGTATGTGAAACTCACCAAATTTTATGAGAGCTCAAAGAAGAGGAAACACACACACACACACAAAACAGACGAAAAGAATTGGTTCATAGTTCATCGGTCTAGCTCCTCCCAATGATAGGAGATGACAACCTCTCCAATTTTGGCCCGGAAAATTCAATTTGACTATTCTTTTACGATCCCACTATAATGATCGAGAGCGTGCATTTTCTTTAGCTCGTTGAGGACATCCGCTATAACAAAAATCAAATTTATTGGACATCATTTGGTATGATTTCGAAAGACATTTAGAACACATGATTTATCATGCAAAAAAAAATAAAAATGCTACACTAGAACAAAATTCATTTTTACTATTTTTGTAATATGAATGTGTTTCGAAATCATATTAACTTGATTTTTGGCATTCTTGATACTCTTGGTGAGTTCAAAAATATGAACGATCTCAATAATTAAATTGAAAACAGTTTTTGGCATGCTTCATGCTCACAACGAGTTCAAAAACATATTTAGGGTCTCAAGACCCAACTTGCATGGTTCCAATTTTATTTCCTTTCTATCTCACTTTACTTATTGCCCAAAAACCTTCCTCAAAATCCAAACCGAACAAGCTCGGTCCTCCCGATTATTGAAGTGGGATAGGAGATAAAACTTTGGGACCGGAATTTAGACAGGCCCATCCATTTGAAGGGTTCGGAGAGGAACTGGACTCGCACCAGACGCGCTCTCTTATCACACCCCACAGTGACCTCTCCTTCTCTATCCTCTTCTCATAGGCGACTGTGAATTTTTCTTGTGGAATCCTTCCATGTAAGTATTGCAATTTTATTTATGCTGATGTTTTCCTTTCATTGTGTCCTTCTCTCTGCCATGAATATAGGCTCGTAAGTCTCACTCCATATTGGGGTAGTAAATTGTGAAACCTAAATCTTGATTTTTACATGTTTTAGGCCAATGCAAATTGATTGTTTTTTTTCCGCTGATATGGGTTATGGGCCTTATGGTGGTTTTTGGGAAGCATTTATTTTTACCGAAATATGGATTTTCTTGGTATCGATTTTTACAGAAACATGGGCGTTCACCTAAGCATTTCAATAAGAATGTTATCTGACTTTGACACAAAACTTGGTGGTCACTCTTCATGTTCTTGGCATTGTGCCATCTATGCGAAAATTAGGGAGCTAAAGAGGCAGAGGGAATGTATGGAAAACATGGACTTAGTCTAAATGTTGGGGGAATATGGTGATAGACAAAAGGAAATACAATGCTAAAGCGCAATCGAGGTAAGATAGAAAATATGGGGTTCTCAAAACATTCTAACAGCTTAAGATGTAAATATTTACTCAAACCCACACGGAATTGGAGCACAGTGGGTTGGTGGATAACAGATCAGTTGAAAGATTTGGTCATCCATTCACAATTTCAAAATGTTGATAGCTTTGTTGGTGAGCATAAAAGATATGAATTTGTACTTAATGGTAGAAAGTGCCCAATAGGCATTACGTGAAGAAAAATGTATGCCTAGTTCACAACTTCCCTTAGATATTTCCTCTTTGTGATCGTCTTTTGAATGGATGCTTCAAAAAATTGCTCGTGCCTGACGAGGTAGTAGAGTTCAACGCTCCATATGCACCTAATATTACCTATCATTGACACTTTGACTTTGACCTAAATGTTCAGACTATTTCATTAAGGGTTCAGGTCAGATGGACTTGGATCTAAATGAAGACCTCAAGCCAATACCTATACACAAACATTGATAGTTTAAGAATGATCAAATTCGGTTTTCATCAGACATAATTCGCATTACAATGACACAATAGAAATTGAGAGCAGTAATATCCAGTTAAGGTCTTTAGTATTATCACTTTCCTAAGAGTATCTTAGAAGATATGATTTTTTGTAAGGAACAAGAACAAGACAATGGTGTAATGCTTAAGCAAGAACCCAATCGCCTACAAGATGTCTTGCTTGGAAGTTTTGTCAGGTCTGCAAACATAAAATTTACATTTTCTTTATGAAAAGAAAAAATAGTTGTACTTGTGCACTGTGAAATGCAAGTAATCGAGCGCAAGCTTAAACATATTAAAGTATGGTCCCCGCCTCCCAGGCAGAAGTCTATCTGTATGTTAGTCGTTGATCCTCCATCGTGAGTATGAGAGTTCATTCAGCTCCTTATGGAAATGAGGTTGTAGGCTTTTAGCTTTCCTACAACAGTGCTTTTGACTTCTTTTGTTTGTTTTCAGCGTTTTGGAGATTGTACCTAGGCTTGGTGTAATGGTGGATGTCTTTTCTAAAAAAACATTCAAGACCAAGGCACGCTTGAGCACAATTATTAATCTTAGATAACTGAAAATGGACTGCTACAATTATTCTTGGCATAAAATGACGAAAGCCTAGGGATGGGCATCATGTCATCCTTTTCATGTTATCGTGTCGTGTCATATTCATGTTCTGTGTTGGAAATAGCCGACCCTACCCCGCTAACTTCGTGTCGGGAACATGTCATGTTATCGTGTCCTTGCACAAATTCCCATTCACACCCTACGTCGTGTCATAATTCTCTCAACCCTAACTCGTAACTTTTCATCAATATTATTCATAACATTTTCTCTATGATTCATTATTTTGGTGCGTCTAGTAACTTTTGCACAAAAAATCGTAACTTTTTATTCATAAGCGGCAATCAATTCGTAAATTTTTTAGGAGTGTATATGATACACGCCCAGATAGGGGTGGGTGTGTATTGTAGCCTTTCCCTCCTGTTTGTCCATATAATTGGTTGTTAACACAATAAGATCTTCCGTTGAAAAAAAAAAAATTACAATAAGATCCATTGCTAGTGTAAAGCTTAGTTTTTTATTTTGATTCCTTCCCCGCTTTTAGTACATTATGCAGATATGGACCTATGATGAGTTTCATGTGTCTTTTATGATAGGTGAGTAAATAAAAAACTATATCCGATGGTATTAGACAATTTGCGACGGTATTTATGATATATCCGATGGTATTTACTATTTGTGACGGTATGAGACTATTTGCGATGGTATTTATACTATATCCGGCGATATTTACTATTTGTGACGATATTAGACTATTTCCGACAGTATTTATACTATATCCGACGGTATTAGACTATTTGTGGCGGTATTTGTACTATATCTATATCCAACCGTATTTACTATAGGTGACAATATTAGACTATATCTGATGGTATTTATACTATATAAGATGGTATTCATATTATATCCGATGGTATTTATACTATATAGGACGGTATGCAAAATTATATCCGAAGGTATTTCTACAATTCTACTATATCTAACGGTATTACTCTATATCCAACATTATTCGTATTATAAATGACAGTATTGTCTACCATATCCGACGGTATTAGACTATATCCGACAGTATTTATACTATATACGACGGTATTCATATTTATAATTCTTCTCACCAGTGACTGGATGGAAAGAAAATCACTGTGCTTTGGAAATATGTTTTCCAGAAGCCCACCACAGCTTCACCCCTTGAAAATCATCGGCATCCTCCTTGTGATTGTCCATGCTAAGAGCTAGTGATTGGCTGTTCTTGATTTATATTAGCTTTCAGCCATTTCGCATGCAGCAAAGAATTGGAGCTAAGATAGTTCTCTATGGCCGAGTAAGCTTCACTCCGATTATGAGGCGCTTTCCAGTAAATTCATTGAATATAATCTGGATGTAAGGATGAATAAACTGATTAATGAATCACTGATTATCATTGAGTTTTTTTGGCTCTGAATCAATCACTGATTATCATTGAGTTTTTTTGGCTCTGAATCAATCACTGATTATCCACTGTGGAAACAATCAAATTACTGGTAGCTTTGTCTTTCCAAAGTAGATAGAGGTATGCTGTATGAGTTTGTTTTCTCATTTTGCTTGGCTGAATTGACAAATTCGACAGCTTTATTGGCATATAAATTAGATTTACATCGGAAATTGATTTCGGCTTCACTTTGATTTCTAATGATGTTGTTATTAACCTAATGATATTGATATTTTCTTTATCTTTTGTAAGTTTGTTATCTCATTCTAGAAAACTTTCATGTATGTATAATTCTAGGTAAAAGTTCCTTTCGCTTTGGGGAATGGTCTTTACTCTTTCCTTAAGTTCATCGTACAACAGTAGCTTTTGTCACCGCCTAGGGCTTCTCTTTTAGTTGTTTCAGTTATTTAAGACAGAAATTGACACCATTAATTTGATTTGCAATCCACGAACTTAGTAAATGAGATTTTTCAACAAGAACAACTGTTTAAATTTTTTGTCATGAGCTCATCTAAACTGATAATTATCTGCAACTTTTCATTTAGTTGGTCTCATACACAATTGCCGATGCAACTTTCATTGTGGTAATTGGCTAACTTGGTCTGAATGAACTTCCCCCTTATCATATCTTTTTGGTTTGATAGAGGACTTTTCAGAAGGGAACACATGATTTTACTAACCTCACACGAGTTTTGAAAAGGTTTTAATCTTTTTGGTTTTATTCTTGTAGTTTTGTATGTAGAAACTAATTGTGAGTGTTAGTACTTAGTTGCAATATGCTCTCTCTTACAGTTTCTTTTCATCTGCTTGCATTACAGACATAGGTGCATGACATAGATGCATCAATAACAGGGTTAGCACCTAATGTAAGGCATGTCGATATGGCCATGGCTCATTTGTGCACAGTTTGACAATATTATGAAGGATGTGTGCGAAGGTGATGAATTTGGTAAAAAAAAAAACTTGATCTCAGGTGAAGTTTCATTGGAGATGATCAAGTTAGAAGTACTTCAACATGTTCTTAGCCATATACGGGGCCACTCTGAGGTCAAATTTGTCCCCTGGATCATATAAAGTTGAAGTAGCTTGTTGATGTCCAACGTTAGGCAAGCGATTTTGCGAACACTATATTGAGTTTGCCAGAAACTATATTTGTAAACACTTTTCCAACTGATGAACTCTTATGTACGCATTAGAAAACAAATAAAACTCAAAATCTTCTTTGTACTAACTGATGCAAATTAAACAACATTGTAGTCATTAGTCACAACATTCTCGTTTCGTAACTTCTATGAGTTAAGGAACAAGAACAGTTCATAATTGTATCATCTAGGGATCGTTGTTACTTTTATTTTCACTCATCAGTTTTCCTCCTTAGCTTTCCAATCATCTTCATCCAATGACTACATCTTCTTGCTGTTTTACCTGCTACTTTCTTTGTTTTCGCTTCTTTCTCGTTCTTCAACTTTGCAGTTTCCTTAGCTTTGTTGAGTGCTTCAACCAGGTTGTTCAAGCAAGTGTCGACATCTTTTGAAGCAGTCTTAGGTATCAAGTTCTCTGCAACATCACAAGGACTCATGCTCGTTTCCTCCAACAAACTCCCCACGTTTTCAAACAGCGGGTGCGAATCAATATCCAGGTAGTTCTTTGCCAACACCTTGAACGCCTCGAATTTGCAATACGACATTTCAATGTGCATGTCCATTCGTCCTCTACGAATGAGAGCCGGATCGAGTTTGTCCTTATGGTTTGTTGTAAATATGATTATCCTCTCCGGACCACAAGCCGACCAAATCCCATCAATAAAGTTCAAAAGCCCAGAAAGAGTAACCTTGCTTCCATCATCTCCTTCTTTCTCCTCTTCTTTCATCTCAAGTGGATCATTCTGTTCTTCCTCCCGAATTTTTCCCTTCTTCTTATTCCTTTTACCAGTAAGATCAAGCGAGCAATCAATGTCCTCAATCACAATGATGGACTTACTCGACGTGTCCACCAGTAGCTTCCTCAAATCCGAATTATTTTTTACCGACGTCAATTCAAGATCATAAACATCATAATTCAAGAAATTAGCCATGGCGGCGATCATGGTAGACTTACCAGTCCCCGGCGGGCCGTAAAGCAAATACCCGCGCTTCCAAGCTTTCCCCACCTTTGCATAGTACTCTTTGCTTTTGGTGAAAGCAATTAAATCATCAATGATCTCCTGCTTTTTCTTAGGATCCATTGCCAGCGTCCGAAAATTCGCAGGGTGCTCAAAAACTATGTGACTCCATAAATGTTTCCCATTCCAACCCCAATTATTACTTGGCTTGTTCGTGTAAAGCTTTTGTTGGCGGTTTTTGAGCTCAATTGCCTTCCCTTCTTCCATCACATGACTCAAGTAAGGCCCAGTCACAATGTCTCCATATTTTCTATGGAATGAAACTGTGTAATACTTTCTCTCTTCCGGAGCAGAACGGTATGGCGAAAAAGGTGTTGTGCTTTGGACAGTCTCCCTTAAAACCCACCAAACCTTGGCACCTTTGAACTCATCTGTGACCTCCTCACTCTTGTCCAAACTCAGAACAAAAGACTTGCTGTTCTTGACCATATCAGCCTTGAGCCGTCGAGCTTGATTGGTGGATTTGGCACCGAGGTAACTCTCGATGGCGGCGTAGACCTCGTTGCGCCTGCCGCCGGTGTACTCATGGATCGTGATTTGAACAAAAGGGTAAACGATTCCAAGAAATTTAACACTCAGTTTTTCGAAATAGACTCGGAGCTGGTTTGGGAAGAACTGTTGAATTGTGGCCCAAACAAACATGAGGCCAGCAATTCTTGATCCCAGTTCTGCCCAAGACTCTCCCATCATCTTCATCTTTCCTTCTTTCTCAGATGATTTAAAATATACTGTATTTTCTTTGTTTCAATCTCCGCCTCCATCTTTGTTTTGGCCTGAAGGTACTGATTTATACTGGAGTTCATGAAGGTAAACTCAGTGGGGCCCAGAAGAGGACGACATATGTGTTGCACAGTTGTGGGCCAACAAGGTTTTCACACAATTGGTTGCATCTGGATAGCATGAAGAAAGATGTCTTAACCTCATTGGTTATTAGACAAAAAGGAAAAAAAAAAAAAACACCTCAGTGGTTACAACTTTTTTCTAGGTAAAGTTGGGTTTTAGGAGAAAAACTTGGATGCCGAGCGGGTATGGTACTATGATACACGTGATGCTGAGCGCACATCTTGACCGTCAGAAAGTGTTTTTTGCGTGATCCAGATTTCTCCGAACCCTTTCCTTCTCTCTCTTACTTCTCTTTTTAAAATTTGGACCGTCAAAAAAGGCCGGGATGCGCGACGGTAGTAGTACCCGTCCGCGCCAAGTTTTTCAAAGGTTTTAGAATTTCACTAAACGTCTGCTACATTTTTCTTCTTTGGTACTATTTGGCCTGCTGGCCAATATTCAATGGTTAGATAAGGCTTTTCTGAAGTTTCCCTGAACTTTTGGACAGTTTCTCCTTTAACCCTCTGTAATTTCTTCCTCTGACTTTTGAACAGTTTCTCCTTTTATGTCACATGTCTTTTTCTTCCTTGCTCCCAAAGTAATTCATTATTTACAGGAAAAGTTTCCTTGTAGGCTGTACAGGGGTTGGTAGGCTTTGTATTTATGTGCATTGCTGTCGATTAGAAAATGGGTCATGCTAACGGGTGTCATAGTGCACCCGTTAAGAGTACAAAAAGTATACTTTTGTAAGTTCCACTTGTACAAAAAAACACACTTATACGTTAAAGTACACTTAAGGATGTACTTTAAAGTACAAATGTACTTTTTTATACTCTTAACGGGTGCACTATGACACCCGTTTGCATTACTCTTCTTTTAATTACAATGGTACATATAATTCATTGTCCCGTCAATACCCGACAGGTCTAAGGCTCCCTTTGCCCAAATTTTTTTTTTTTTTTATCTGCAACAAAAATATCATTAATAAAGGATTGCTCTCATCGAGAGTCGAACTCATGACCTCTTGCTTACTGAGCTACTTTTCCTTGCCCAATCTTATCAGATAGAATCCTATAATGGTACTACTTGTTAGCGAATGCTGCAAGGCGCCCCTGCAGGCGGAATGGGGACTATCAGATGAGTTTTCAATGGTCCAGATTTTTTTACATGTAAAATTGCTATCTTCACAAAAAGATAATGTATAGAATCTGCACCATTATACCATTAAAAACACGTTTGATGGTGTCCATATCCCGCCCCTCAAGGACGCCCTGCAGCACCCCGTGTCAATCTCTTAGAGTTACTGCCAAATTACAACCCTCATATAGGGTAAACATTTCTATCTTTGTCAGATACTAGTAAAGAGTTGTTAGACTAGGGCCACTGATGAACTCTTTTTATTTTGCTTCTTTGCTACGTATTACTTCCTCTGTCTCTTTTTAAATGATTCATATGAGAATACGTGCAATTTCAAACCCCTAGAAAACATATTTTTCTATATAATTTTTTATTTTTTCATACCAAATTAAAGTACTCATTGAATACTTTAATTTGATGCAAAAAAAAAATTTAAAAAGTTCTACGGAAGTGTTTTTTTTTTTTTAACGTCCACAAAAATAAACGTTTCCCAACTGGATCATTTAAAACGGGACGGAGGGTACTAGCTTTTGGTCAAATTATTGGGTAATGCTGTTTGCCTCACATCATTCCATTAGGGCAAAGGCTACTAATTGTCCTCTTTTGCTAGGTCTTCAAAAGGTTAATTTATTGTGCATGGTCCAACTACTTGTTTGACACACAAATTTGTCAAATTTCTGGTTCTATGGATTTACAATCTTGCTGAGGCTATCCATTCTTTTCTTAGATAATTTCATTTATCCAAACATTGGTTTAGACCCAAAAGCCAAAATTAGAATAGCATTCCATAATTCACTCTATAAAAGCATTAATTCCATGAACAAGTAATAACTAGGTTTCAGATGTAAAATTCTAAGTAAATAAGATTAGACGTACCAAAAAAGAAAAAAAGAAAAAAGACTCTAAGATAATAAAATAGAATTAGAGTGACATGATTCTAGGCCTATGCTTCTTCTTCCTCCTCCTCCTCATCATCCTGCTTCTTCTTTTGGGTCTTTCTTAGCTTTCTGATTCACTTCCTTCTCACCCTTTTCCATTGCTTCTTCTTCTTCTTCTTGGCCTTGCTCATATTTCAGCTTTTCTTCCTTCTCAGCTTTCTTCCTTGCTTCTTCTTTGGCATTCTTGAGGGCTTCAATCAAGATGCCCAAGCAAGTACCAACATCTTCTACAATTGTCTTAGGCATCAAATTTTCCGCGACATCAGCTGGAGTCATGTTGATTTCTTCCAACAGACTTCGAATCACACCAAACAAAGGGTGCGAATCAAGATCAAGATAATTCTTAGCCAACACTTTAAATGATTCGAAATCGCAATACGACATCTCGATATGCCTATCCATTCTCCCACTCCGAATGAGCGCCGGATCCAGCTTCTCCACATGATTGGTCGTAAAAATGATGAGTCTCTCCCCTCCACTGGCCGACCACAGACCATCGATGAAATTCAGTAGCCCAGAAAGTGTAACCCTGCTCATCTTCTTCTCCTCTTTCTTCTCTTGGGTTACATCTTTCTTTTCTTTTCCTTCTTCCTTCTTCTCATCCTCCTCCTTTCTTTGACCTGTAAGGTCGAGCGAGCAATCTATGTCCTCTAACACAATTATAGACTTGCTTGACGTCTCAATCAACAATTTCCTCAGGTCAGTGTTGTTCTTAACGGCAGTTAATTCAACATCATAAACATCATAATTAAGGAAATTAGCAATGGCAGCAATCATGGTCGATTTACCAGTCCCCGGTGGTCCGTAAAGGAGATACCCACGTTTCCACGCCTTCCCAATTCTCGCGTAGTAATCTTTGGCCTTGCTAAACGTAATGAGATCGTCCATAATCACCTTCTTCTTCTTCGGATCCATGGCCAATGTCTGAAACGTGGCGCGGTGCTCAAACACAATGTGGCTCCACATTGTTCTTCCGTATCCGTAGGTATCAGATGGACTGTTCGTGTAAAGCTTCCGTTGTCGCTTCCTCATCCCAATCTCTTTCCCCTCTTTCAGCACGTAATCGAGATATGTCTCGGTGATCATTTTCTGGTATTTCGCATGAAAAGTGATCTGGTAACTCCTTTTCTCATCTTGAGGAGGGGAGAAAGAGAACGACTTTGTTTTGGAAACCGTTTTTATCGAAGCCCACGTGAACTTGATTCCCTCAAATTCATCGGTAACCTCCTCGTGATCGTCCATCATGAGGACTAGGCTCTCTTGATTGACATCTCCTTTGAGCCTTTTTGCTTGTTTGGTTGATCTGGAACTGAGGTAGTTTTCAATGGATTTATACGCTTCGCTGCGCTTCAGGCGATCACCGGAGAACTCGTGGAAGGTGATTTGGACGTAAGGGCAGAAGTAGTTTACCAGTTTCTTGAAGTGGGTATCGATAGAGGCTCGAAGGTAACGCGGGAAGTACTGATTCACCATTGCCCAGATAAACATGAAGCTAGCAATGGCTGAACCAAACTGTCCCCATGTCTCTCCTCTAATCACCATATCTTTATCTTCTTCTTCTTCTTCTGATTTCTAATTTCTCGTTCTAACTGATTTTCACAGGTTTTCTTACTTTTGAGAATTTTGCAGAGTCAAATTTTCTTTCAAGTGCTCATAAATAAATCATGTTTTGGTTTCACATTCACATGCTCCATCTGTACTATTGTACTAAAGCTGGTTGTTACAGTGCTGCAGGGTGTTTGGGATTTTTTTTTGCCTCCTGGGTCTCCCACACCGAACTTGTTTGCTGCTTATAGGGAAATATGATTGGACAATTGTACCTGGTGCAATGAAAACCACAGCTCATTCCAGCCAAGTTATAGAACTTTGCTTAAGAGCATCCGCATTTTACGCTAGCTAAAAATGTGTGCTATATGACAAAAAATGTTAAAAGTGGGTCCCAACATTTGTGTATTAGAGCATCAATATCAAAGTTAACAAATTAGCTTTTAACCAAATATAGAGAGTCAAACCCCACCAAAACCCACCAAAATCAGCCTCACCAAACAATTGGTCAAATTTATTTTTGCTACAGTTGCTACTCAAATTTGGTGCGGCACTATTCACACACCAAGACACTAGTCATGCACTGTTCACGCACTATTCACGCACTGGTCACTTTTTTTTTTATTGTTACTTTTGGGGAGTAGGAGTAAAAAGAAAGAATAGTTTAATACAATAAAGTTATAATAGAGAGCCTGATTCTGTGAACTTTTGTAAAAGTGGCTTGCTAAATTGTAAAATGTGTTTTTAAACTTAAATTTGGTATAAAATTTGGTGCTCCTGATAATGATGCTCTTAGAGGGTTGTTAGATAGAGAGTAAAGAAGGGGTCCATTTGATAGTGTTAGAGCACCTCCAGCCCACATCCAAACTCAGAACCAAACCCAAAATCTGAGTCAAAACCCCCAAAACCTCCCTCCAATCTTTGAACCAAACCCATACCTAATCAAACTTTACTCAATTTTTTCCTCAAATTTGGGGAGAAAAAAGGGTTTGAAACAAATTTCCACCACCGTCGGACGACCTTCCACCACCGTCCTCGTCATCCTCGTCTTCGTCGGACCACCTTCCACCACCGTCGTCGTCATCGTCGTCGTCGACACCGTCGTCTTCGTCTTCGTCTTCGTCCAAAGTGGTGTTCGTCTTCGTCCAGATCTAGAGGAGATCTGGTGGTCGTCGTCAAGTGGTGGTGATCTCGATCTGAGTTGTGGCGGCGGGCAGCGGAAGACGGTGGTTAGGGTTAGAAATTTGGGTCAAGGACTGGAGGAAATGATATCAAATGGAGCTTTTACTCAGATTTTCATTCAAATTTGAGGGAAAAAAAGAGTTAGGGCTGGAGATGCTCTTAGGGGTGTTTTTAGTGTTTTTCAAAGTTAAAAAAAAAAGAATTGTAGTGGGACCCATCCACATTTGTTACCCCTTTCTCTCTCTTCTCTCTCGTCTACTCTCCCTCTCTCCTGCGCTTTTTATTGTATTGTCAGACCTCTCTCCTCCCTTTCACTCTATCTCTCTCTTCTTTGGGGTTGGCTACCATACAAGCCAAACCTAGCGTGCCTTTAGCTTCTGACACAAAAATGCATTACAAAAACAAAAATGATAAGTGTACAACAACTAGCTCCAGTCTCCAAGAGACTTGTTGGATACTTTTGTTGTACATGTATCATTGTGGTCTAAAACATTCAAATACGGATGCTCTAAGGTGTGTTTGGTTCACATGGTAAGCGGTCAAGCTTGTTTGATTGGGGCAACTGTTTGATTATCAACAAAAGCAGCAAGATAATAAGCAAATAAGTAATAGGAGAATTTAGCTAACTGATTTTGGTTTGTATGGCTTATTGATATGCAAATAAGCAATGTGAACCAAACATATCCTCGTAAGGAAAGTTACTTATCATTGTTATCTAGACATGTTGAGGGTGGGTTTCCCATATTGTCTAGACGGACATTGTTTTACTAACTTGGCTTTTTGGTTTTTCACGTTTTTTGGGTCTAGTCATCTCCTAAGTCCTAACATACATCAACTTGAAAAGCCTATTCATGCAAAATTATTATTTCACCCCTTCATTAGTACATTTCCACATTTTGTTACACAAAGGATAACGTAGCAAATTCATATGAACAAAGACAGAAAGATCCGTGTACTGTGAATGGTAAAATGGATAGTCGAAAATCAATTCCGTTAATAGTCTTACGAAAGTGCATATAGCAAAAGTTTTCATCAAAGATGTTCTTTAAGAAAGTGCAATTGTATAAAGCTGCTACATGTACGGACCATAGTGTATAGACCATGCACAGATCGACTCGAGGACCCACACAAAAAATCCGAAATCAAATGAATGAAACAGGGGCATTTTGGATCAAGCACTTACACACGTCCAATTGAGATGATTTTGTTGGATTGCGGAAAATTTTTCTTGTTTATCAAAACTTTTGATGAACAAAATAAAACCACTCGAATACATAATCATAAATACTCCCTTTTTCCTAGTATTTCAGCTCTTGTCTGGTTGCCTTTGTTTTCACCTTTTGTCTGTTGCCTTTGATACCTCACTTAGCGATCCAAGCGTCTCGCCTCCTCAGTGATTCATCCTTGCATCTCTTTTCTCTCTATGTGTCCAATCTTTTGTGTCTAATGTCTAATATATAGACTCACGTAGATAGAGTTTGCAATTAGATGAGATCTTTAGGAATCTCTATCTTTTAGTTGTGGGAAACAAATAAAAGACTCCTCTTTTATTTGTATCAGGATAACATTTATCTTATGTATTCTTTTAATTATCACCTAAAGAAATAATTATATAGCTTCCACCAATCACAATAATGTCCATCAACACATTGCAATTGAATCCCTGAAAATAGAGAATTACAAGTGAGACCATTTCCTACTAGTGTCCACTAATTTCCCTCCACCATTTTATATTCCCATAAGCTAATAGACATGGATAAATTCACACAGTCAAAATCCTAGCTTATGCACGACATTCTTAATTTTCACTTTCTAGTTGGACCCAAAAAGCAATTCAAAAATTCTTGTTGTAGTATAGTATATATGCATATAAATTAGTAAAAACATTTTACTAAAAGACACCGGCCGGTTTTTCCTCTAGTCCAACATTAATGTGAAAATTGCTTGAATATACTTTCTCACTTTGAGAATGGTGGATTCTTTGTTAAGCACTTATATAAATTAACTATCACCCACATAACTCAACATGCCCGTATATAGCCTATAATTCAGCATCACCGACTGACAATGTCAAAGTTAAATGAATAAACAATTAATTTATACAAGCCTCTCAAGTCAAAGAAAAATGAGTGAATTTTAGTAGAACTACCTTTTCTAATCTGACAGTGTTCCTTCCATAGGTGTTAAACTGATCATTTCAATGAATGTATTTGCTACATATCATCGACTTGTTTGTTTAAGGTCACTACCTGAGCATGCTCTTTTCTTCAAAATGAAGAACAGAAGTGACATATTAAGGGGAGATTTTGTAATTTATGTCCCATTTTCCTCAAAAAGTTATACTTTTTGGAGGGACCCATCCTCCTTTTTGGAGAAATGGTTCTTCAAATTTATTTTGGTTTGAAGAACCAAAATAAATTTGAAGAATGGATGTGACAAAAAAGTGGATGGGTCCCTCCAAACAGTACAACTTTTTGAGGAAAAGGGGGCATAAGTTACAAAATCTCCTCTTATTATGTCACATCCGTTCTTCATTTTGGAGGTTTAAAGATTGGTTGGCGATGCTCTGAGTAAATCATTCTATCGTATACCCAAGGGGCCTTATGTTCACATCTTATGTGACATTAAATAATAACGTTACCCAAAATAATAATCTCCAAGAATGCAAAATAAAATGTCAAACAATTTATTGAGAATAATAATAATTGATTTTTGGAGCATAATTCTAACAGATTTCTCGCGGGACCCCTCGAAAAATTATTCTAAAATCAATGAACGACTCGGATTGTTTATGTGGGTCCCCAAGCCAGTCTGTACATGGTCTGTACACATTCCATCTGTAGCTTTAGCTTTTCTAAATTGTATAGCACTTGTTCCAATGACAATCCCATCAAAATCACACAAACTCAATTGCAGAAAGGCTCTTAAAAGTTGAAACCCCCCAAACAACTCCGGCAAAATAGTTCTATATTTCCAGACCATTCTTTTGCTGCCTTTCAGTAAACTAGTCCAAAGGCCAATGAAAATGGAAAAAATAACCAGAGACGTCTGGACTTTCATCAAAATCAAGTACTACTATTGCTCGAAGGATTAGATTAGTTAGTTGGTGGGTTTGCTCTTCATATAATTGATGAGGATTTGATTCTTGGTGTAATTTCTTGTGAATCCCATATTTCCGGGCCTCTTGCCATAAACAACCTATCTTTAACCGGACCGAAGAGAGATAGTTGAAATGCGCGCAAAGCCGTAAACTGGCCGCCTGGCCGGGCACCCATGATCATCAAAAGAAAAACACAAGTACTGGAGTATTTCCTTCAGAATTGAACTTCTCTTTTACTAACAATTTAAATACTCCAGTAGGACCAGTACTAACTTTATTGGAAAACCGAGTCATTTTATGTCATTATGTGGAGTAATCCTTTCTCTTCTCACTTTTCTTTTACTCTTTTGTCGGATTCTGTCACCACAGTGGAACAAGGTAAATGATGTTTTCCGAATTTTCTCAACAAGTACGGGGTGTTTGGGAGTCAACTTTTCAACTTTTCATTTTTAATTTTTTAGATTTTTGGCTTTTTGGATTATGGCCAGAATGAGTTTTGAATCTGGGAAGAGTGTTTGGGAGAAATGTGCAGAATGTATTTTTGCAAAAGTAGTAGTGTTTGGGAGAAAATGATAAAAATGAGTTATGGATTGGATGTTTACTATTTTGCCCTTGTTTATTTATTATGTTATTAAAAATATGTATGAAAAATGTTTTTAGTATGTTTTTTAAATTATATTGCAAAATATTTTTGTAAACTTATATCTTTTATTCCGTCCCTTTTTTTTTTTGGTTTATAAATACTACTTTTCTTTTTCTTTTTTTGTTGATAAATACTACTACTTTTATTTTCTTTTTCGATGTTCCCAATTGTACTACTATCTTTTGTTCCTCTACCACACACAGGAAATTGCAATCTTTGCCTTTTCTCCCTCTCTCTCTCAATCTGCTCTCTCTACTAGAGAAATTGATCTCTATGAATAAACCCACTAAATCAATAGAGGCTCAAACATACCCATAGAGACATCAGATGCGTTTATGGAGAATCCAAAAGAAAAATCTTTATTGGTAAGTTGAAAACCCAAATTAGATAGATTTCTTGAGTTTTTTTTAATCAAAATTATGTGCATGGCTGTTCAAAAACTCTGAGGAAGAAATGTATTGATTCTGAGTTTATGTGACACCCCGTATTTCAATAAATGTCCATATTTTCATTTCGCTTATAAAATTGTTCTACTTTTATTACATAAAAATAGTTCAAGTATTATTTTGAAAAATATAATACATATTTAGGTATTTTTCATAAGCTAGTTCGGTATCGGAATCAGCATGGCAGAGCAGAGCGGGACACGTGTCAACGCTAGGGAGGATCCTTGGTGACCAAGGAAAGAATAATCTGGAATGAGACACGTCCCATCCTTAGACAATTGGTCAAAAGGACAAGTTTGGAGCATTAAATGGTGTTTAGTCCAACTTAAATTATTTTAAGGCCTCCAATACATTGATGTGAAATTTTTAATGGCTCAATGACAACATTAGACAAAAATACCCTTAATGAGAAGTCTTTCCGCGCCTTCTTTACGCATTGCAATAAAAAAAAATAAAAAAATGTCTGCTGTCATTGAAAGCGACAAGTACAGAATGTGACGTGACCACAACCCCACTGTCATTGAAAGCAACGGGTACAGATTGTGACATTACCCCACGCCGCCTCTTCTCTCTCTCTCTCTCTCTCTCTCACACATGTGGGACAAAATTGATGGGACAAAATTAATTTCTCTACTTTAATTTTTGGGGTGGGTTCAACTTTAGGGGTTTAGGCTCTTTGAGGCAGGGTATAGTGGGTTTAGGCATGTTGGGTTTAGGCACTTAGTGTACACTTTCCAATTATATGGTTTTAGTTGTTTAGGCATTTTCATAGGGTACCCTAGTGTTTTAGGTACTTTCATATGGTATCCTAGGGTTTAGACACTTAGGATGAATTGTAGGGTTTTAGTTGTTTAGGAACTTTCATAGGGTACCCTAGGGTTTTAGGCACTTTCATAGGGTACCTTAGGGTTTAGGTTTAGGGTGCACTTTCCAATTCTAGGGTTTTAGTAGTTTAGGCACTTTCTTAGGGTACCCTAGGGTTTTAGGCACTTTCATAGGGTACCCTAGAGTTTAGGTTTAGGCACTTTCATTAGGTTTGGGGGTTTAGGCATTTTTTATTGGCTAGTGGGGGTATTTTTGGAATGTGTAGGTGATTTGTCCTTTTGGCATTAAAGAAAAAGTTGATGTTCTTATTGAAGTAAAGACTCATTTACTATGTCCTTCCAAAAAACGGACCCTTCTATTATAGGGTGGATAGATATGAAGTAATTTTGCCATAAATTTATGAGATATCCCTAGATTTTGTAAGAGTGTATCCGGACATCCTCCAAGCAAATAAGATCTCATGGGATTCATTAGAATTAAGAAGATAATTCTAGATGCTATTGTTGCTCTTAGTATAAATAGGCCTCACTTCACACACATCACAGATGTACACGGCACAGTAAGAGGAAAAAATAAGAGAGAAAAAGAAAAGGAAGGAAAGAAGAAAAAAAA
Organism: Vaccinium myrtillus; assembly: GCA_016920895.1. Classification (NCBI taxonomy): domain Eukaryota; kingdom Viridiplantae; phylum Streptophyta; class Magnoliopsida; order Ericales; family Ericaceae; genus Vaccinium; species Vaccinium myrtillus. The sequence goes on from CM029274.1 coordinate 35,218,248, forward strand.
AGAAAGAAAAGTCGGTCATCGAGTCAAGGGCTCCGATTTAAGGTAAACCGGGTGGTATATAATATGCTCCTCAAATCCTCGGTGTATTTCTTTGTTCTCTCATTTTATATATCTTTTGCTCACGTTATGCTTTTGTTGGATTCCATGTTACGATTGATATTGCTCTTTGTGATGTTATGATCACGTTAAAATGCTTTGGGACGATTTGGTACGTTGATCGAGTGGACCTACCAAGATCCTGACCCAGTAGCCGGGAATAAGCCAAAAGGAGGCTTGGCTCACAGGTAGCCGTGAATAAAGTAAAAGGAGGTTTGGCTCAGAAGGGGTGAGGGCGTCCATCGGTCATGTACCAAAAAGGGCCAATATGTGGTTCAGTGATATAGATATAGTTTTGATTGAATTCATTGGTCATTTCTTTCCTTTGATGTACCAAAAAGGGCCAATATGTGGTTCAGTGATATGGATATAGTTTTGATTGAATTCATTGATCATTTCTTTCCTTTGCTCAGCTGTTGTATTTTGTCATATTGTATACTTCCCGGCTTAATCTATTTTTCAGGATGACTCGGAAGTGAGAAGTACGATGGAGTCGACTATTGGGAGTCACGGGACCGAATTCCTATTCGGAGAATTTGTAAAAGAACTTAAATTGTAATTTTATTTTAAGAGAAAAGTCTAATTTTTTTTATGCATAACAAAAAGGTTTCTGTAACGACTATAAAGTTCATTTTTTTTGACAGCTTGATGGCTCTAAAAATCAAGGTCGTCACAGTTTAGTAATCGTCTTCTGCTTCTCTCTCTCTCTGGTTCGTGTGTGTGGAATAGGAGGGGTACATATGGCAGAGATAGATTGCGGGAAAATGAAAAAAGGAGAATGGAAAATGAGAATGGGAAAAGGAAGACCAGAGCTATTTCTGGGTTTTTGCTTCTAAACGCGAAAATGAAGAATGAGTTTTCCAGAACTCATTCTCAGAACTAAGCGCCCAAACAGGCAGAAGTGGAAAACGAAAACGGAAAAACGCGAAAAGGAAGCACCCAAACAGGCTCTAAATTGGGGACAGATATACTTGCAAGAACGAAGTAATAACATACTCTATCCGTCCCCAAATATTTTTTTTTTTATATCTCTTTTAGCACTTTTTGTCACTATCATTAATGGGGATAGAGGAAGTATATACTTGTATCTACATGTGTAGAGACTAGAGATAGATATATACGAGAGAAATTATACTGGATCCTATTTCAATAATCCAAACGTTTTTAATTTACGGAGCCCTTCATGAACGCCGATATGAAAAATAAGATTGATCAAATATCCATAAATGTCTAACCAAATGCCATGCGTCTTAAGAAAAATGGATGGATTAGATGCAAGATGCATTGACGCCCATTGAATAAAAAAATTTCTCATGGATAATCTATGTATTGAAACCAACAAATTAAACAACTTGAATAACTATAATGAGACTCGTTTTGTTCTCGGGAACCCAATTATTCGACACTCCCTTCTCCCCAAATTGTTGTTCTATTTTAGTGGCTATTTAGTTCTCAAATTTTTAGTGGCTATTCGACACTCCCTTCTCCCCATATTTTAGTGGCTATTTAGTTTTCAATTTTTTTTCGTGTTGTTTTTCTTTTAATTTCATGACTATTGTGATAGAATTATTTGTTTTCGTTTTAATTTTTTTATTATTGTGGTAGATCTACATGTAACATTGTTTTGAAATTTTCTTTTTCCCTTCTCAGTTTGTGTTCTTAATTACTAACGAGCCCTACCGAGCTGGATTTGAGCCTAAATTCAAGCCAAGATTCGGCTCGGTTCGGCTCGTTTGAGTTTAATGAGCCCTACCAAGCCGAACCCGAGCTTTGAAATTTTTTCACGAGCCGAACTCGAGCTCACTTGTCTAGGCTCGAATCGAACCCGAGCTGAACACGAGTCTGACTCATACCTTACCGAGCTGATCCCGAACCTCATAGGATTCGGCTCGTTTACAGCCCTAGATGTTTCACATGACTTATTTGTGTGACTTTTAAAAAAATTTGCGCTTTGCATTTGTTCGAGTTTCGGTCATAATTTTATACTCTTCCGATTCGTCTCGTCGAGAGGAATCACAGAACTTAATTGTTTTGGATTTCCAGACCAATTTTTTCAATTATTATTCTCATTTCTCTCCATCTCTTTCCAATCATTACCGCCAAAACTAAAAACCTAAACCAAGTTTGACACAAAACTAATACTGTAAATTCCCAAAAAAAAAAATTGAATAAACACAAAAACAAAAAAGTGGTTACTACTAAAAGTTAAGGGAAACAATAGTAGTACAAGTCAAACTAAAATACTCCAGCTTTCCACTGAAGTGGGCCAAGTGGTAGACTGGGGCTTGCTGTACGTACTTGAACCTCATGGGTCATTTGACTGATTCAGGAAGGACCCTTGTCCTATACCGAGTTAAGTTCGAGTCTGGTTCACGGATTTTCCATTGCCTAAAACTAAAAGGATTCTGTAATGATGGTGTGTTGAAATAAGAGCATTTCAAACAGCCTAGCTTCAAGACTAGGCATTTTGGAGAGAATTTCCGGCTTTCCCTAGCCACAAATGATCATAGCAACACCCACCAGTGTAGCTATTGAACTCCAAAAAAAAAAAAAAACTCTACATTCACAGAGATATATACATACTCATTGACGACCCACCACCACCTTCCACCGCCACTGCCTTCCACCAACTACAAACAAATCATCGCCTCAGAAATCCAAATACTTCGGGCCTTGTTCGTTTTGGTTTTCAAGGACCGATTTTCTCAATTATTATTTAATTATTATCCCTAATTTTAAATATTATTTTTATTTTTCTCTATATCTCTCTCTAATCATTAATGCCTATTTTTTAATTATTATCTCTATTTCTCCCTCTAATCATTACAAAAATCAAAACTCAAAATCCAAACCAAACACAACTCTTGTTTCCCCATATCGAAACCCTCTTCCAAATCCAACCAAAAACAAGCCAAAATCAGACCACCACCGCCGAAACCCATCGCCCAAAACCCAACTTCCACGCAACTTGAATTGCCGTCGAAATCGAAAATCGTGAGTCGAAGTCAGCGCCGACGAAGCACGCTGGAGGGAGAGGATAAGGCGAGGCTACAGTACCTCAAGATCTATGGCGAGGTACTGTAGCAAAAACTAGGATGGCTAGGGGAGAAGAGAGGCTGTTGGTGAGGATTTTGGGGGGTTTCTCGCCAGAGCTTTGCCTAGGCTGCTGGAGATGCTCTAAAGCACAAGCAATAAGCAATCAGCTTTGTGATCTAATTTTTTTCAACAATGCCACAAGCCCACAACCACACCCATTTTGCACACTCATGTACACACCACACTCGCAAGCACTCGTGAGCGCAGGGCTGTAGGAGTGTACGGGTGTGGTCCTATCATTTTTGGGATTTCATGGACAAAAAGATGGAGCCTACTCAGGGGATCCAAGAAAATTATCCCAAGTGTTTTTAATTTTAAATTTATTTTCAACTAGCATTGCAAAAAAATAGCCATGTTAATCGCACAAATTAGGGGGTACAGATCTTTTTGCCGGGCAGCCATCCGGTCCCGCAAAGATGACCTGAAAAACGCTTATTTTTCTTAGAATAATTTTTTATGGGTACCAGAAAAAAATCAGCTCAATCGGATATCGGTAAGAGCTTTTCCAAAATTCGTAGGGCAAACCACTCAGGTTTTCCCTACGAATCCCGAAAAAGCCCTTGTCGATATCTGATTGAGCTGATTTTTAAAGTAATCCGTTAAAAACAATGATTTCAGATCATCTTAGTGGGACCCGAGGTGGGCTCGACAAAAAGATCTATGTAAGATCTGTACCCCCAAATCTGTGTTAGCAGACTTAGTGCCAAAAAAAATCAACTTGATTGGATAATTTTAAGCATGTAATTCAATCATCTAATTTTTCATTTACATGATTGAATTATGTAAAGAATAGTTAGATACTTGGATCCTGTATTTACAATTATTTGATTGAGCTAATATTTTATGGGGCTTGTTAAAATATTATTTTAAAATTAATGAATCATTCGAATCATTTGTGTGGGACCCCGGAATGGGTCCCACAATACGATATGTAAACCATCGATACAAAATCTGCTTAATAGGATAATGTAAATGTTTACTAAAACTTTCAACTTTTAATTCAGAATTAAGTATCCTAATGAAGGGAGAGTTAATTAGAAATCATGTTTCATAGGCTTATTTAGGACCCCATCCTGTTGAGTTTGAATACTTAAGATTACATCTTGAAATTCAAATAATACTAAGAACACCCTTTAGTATATAATTTAGATCATATTTTATTTTTGGGATGAAAAATTGTACGATTGTTGACATCCTAATTATAATTACAATCTTCTTAGATTTTTCATCCCATTTTCCGTCCTAATCCCTTAATTAACTCATCCCATTTTCCGTCCTAATCCCTTTATTTAACTATGTTCCCTATATGATCATGGTTAATCAATCACCCAATAATGTGTCGATGGGTCAATTATAATTAATTAATAATACATGTTCCCCGTATGACATTAGGTTGCAGTTAACATGGTTAATCAATAAACCATTTTAATTGCTTGTGTAAACTCACCATTTTTGCCGTGATATTTCCCACTTGAATGGGATAATGGGTAATAGGTTGTTTCAAAATTGGGATGTTGGCTACTTGATTTTCGGAATTATGATGGGACTAAGTTAAGGACGTGAACAATTGGTAAAAAAAGACGTTGAAAAGATAAACATGTTCACACTACTGACGAACATGGTAAATTAAGTGTGCATCTATTGGATATCAAAACAGTATTGTGAACATGGTATATTACTTCATCACAAAATCTGAAAAATTTGTACAGCCCATTCGAATGGTGAAGTTAGGAGATAATAAGAAAGGTCTCACCATTTTGGGAGATATTGTGTGAGAAAGGGGGAGAGGCAATCAAAACATTCCATTTTGTCTCATTTATCATAACAAAATACTCAATCAAAATTAGTAGTTTAGCAAGAAACCAAATCCGTTTAGTTTTTTTTTCTCATGAAATCCTCCATCCAAATGGGCTTGAAATGAGAGAAGTTGAATTAAAATTGTAGCACGAAAAGAGATTCAAATGAGGATATATGATGCTTATTACATGTTTGATACCCACAAGGAAAAATGAGAGCAGACAAATGCTTAATGGATTGCTTGATGATTGATTGTGTGTTGTTTACTTGCTTGATATTTGAAATTGTGAATATGCATGGAAAATAATCACACTTTTTTAAATATCCCTTATATTTAGGATGCCTGAACTGTCTATCTTGAATATATATTTAGATATACGATATATACTTTAATGGAATAAATAAGGGCATACAGGTCCGAATATCCAATGTCATGATGGGATCATAAATATTCAAATCTCATAGGATGGAAACATAAGTAGAATTTCCAAACAGGATGTCTAATTAAAATAATAATACTCCCTTCGTTCCTAAATGATAGTCTATTACGAAAAGTCATGCCTTTTTTCAAATAAAAAAATGAGGTACTACATGTATAATTTTCTTGAATTTTTTTCGCACCGAGATTAGTACACTTCAATTCGATCCAAAAAAATCTAAAATATTATATACGGAAGTTTCATTTTTTTATTTGAAAAATATAAGAGAGAGAGAGAGTGGAATTATCATTTAGGAACGGAGGGAGTAGAAATTAATTAGAGTAGTAAGACAAAGCTCCTTCCTGAAAACATGAATGCCACATGATGATGTTGATTGTAGGCACCAAAAGGCCCACTCCACCACTTGCTCCACTGGAATGAAAACGAAGTTTAGTTTCACCCATTTGCTCTCCCTCGATACTAAGGGGGTGTTCCACTAAGTTGGTTTTTTGAAAAAAATAAGCTTTTCACGATTTTTTATGTGATGTATTGTAAGAGAATGACATGTCTCGGTGTTTGGAAAAAATAGTTTTTTGTTAATGGAACACCCCCTAAAGTTATCAATCTCAAACAGGCGAGAGAGCATCTCGTCTTTGCTATTCGTATTACTCGTACTTGTACCAAAGTGTTTTTGTGTAGTAACATTTAGGATTTATCGCAATGATTTTCATTTAGAAGAGAGGGTTCTAGTTTATAAATACTACTATAATAAAAGGTTATACTAAGAAAAAAGAAATGAGGCCTTATGAACAGTTTGTAATTTGATTTATTTATTGTCATGCATTGTATTCCATACGTTTCACAAAGACTGCCCATATTTCAAATTGTCTATATGTTGTGATTATATTGCTTTTTAAAATGCAAATTTTGGATATGATTAGATTTCACTTAGTTTTATTAAAAGTATTACACATAAATTATTAAAATAGAGATTTTTTATTATTATTTATATAACTTTCAAAAATACATTTCTTTATTTTTTTTATTATTTGTCTTTAATTCTGATGCTAAGCCTAGTTTAGTTTAATTTTAATGATGTAAGCATGTGTAATGAGCGGAAGAGAAAGAGAGAAATGAGGCTGATTTGGTGAGGCTGATTTTTTAAGTTTTGGAGGAGTTTACTCTTTACTTTAACGTAAAAGTTAAATTATTAAGCCACATATTGAAGCTCTTAGTGCATGAGTAATATTTTTGAGAGCTGCTGCACTTGCACTTACCAAATCAGCTGCAAGGGAGGTTTTCTAAATACTAGCTAAAAGTCAGTGTTTTCAACAAATTTCAACAATGGAGGAAAGTCCACCTCGTCATTTCACAATATATGTCTCAACAAAGCATTATGCGCATTATCTCAAAAGCCGTATTTTTATGCACCGCACAAGGCTTCTTTCAAAACGGACCTGATGTGGACAACACGGTATTGTCCTGTCATTCCTTCACAAGTTGCCGAACTATTATAGACACCAATGTCTTACGTAACAATATTGTTTTCCTACCAAAGATAATCTTCTCATATATATAGGCATCATACAAAATGAGGCAATCAGAACATGCCCACTTGCCATCCGACCCGGGAGTGCTGTGTTGTGCACAGCACTCCTCGGATTCCTTGCCATCCCATGGATACAAAATAAGGCACATAACATGCCATTAGGAGATAATACCTAATCACTCCAGTAAACTGATACATACTTCACTTCACTTAAATTCCCCATTTTCCACTTCCTCTGCCTCCACGTCTTCCTCTTCCTCTTCCTCTTCCTCTTCCTCTTTCGTTTGCTGCTTCTCCAAAAACGCTTGGATCCTCAATTTGTCCACTTCATCTTCCCTTTGCTTCTTCTCCAACACTTGGATCAATTTGTTCAAGCAATCCTCGCCGCGATCTTCCCCTATCCCACCCCTCACAATCAAACTCTCCGCCACATCAGCCGGAGTAATACGACTCTCCTTCAACAACTCTTCAATTCTCCCGAACAGCGCGTGCTCCTCGATCCCCAAATAAATCTTTGCTAAAACCCGGAACGCCTCGAATCCACAGTAGGACATCTCGATGTGCTTGTCCATCCTCCCCGTCCGAAGCAACGCCTTGTCGAGCAAAAACTTGAAGTTCGTGGTGAAAACCATCAGCCTCCCTCCGTCGTTCCCAGAGAAAAGCCCGTCAATGCAGTTCAACAGTCCCGATAATGTCACTTTTTCTCGTGTTTTCCTCGCTCCTCCGTCGCCCTGATTTTTCTTCTCCCTTTGGTTAGTGATTTCGCTTGAGCAATCGATGTCTTCGATCACGAGAATGGAATTGCAGGGGATTCTGTTCATGAGGCGTTTCAAGGCCGCGTTGCTTCGGACTGCCGTTAATTCGAGGTCGTAGATGTCGTAGCTTAAGAGATTCGCCATTGCTGCTATCATCGTGGATTTGCCGGTGCCCGGAGGACCGTGAAGGAGGTACCTAATGGAATTTATTGGCAATTCAGTTATAGGAGAATGCATAGAAAAGCAAATTGTATATTTTTTTAATGCCATAAAAATGAGGAAAAATACGATTCGTTGAAATTGCTATATCAAAGATATATACTCTCCGGACCCGGGAGTTGTGTAGTGCGGCCCTGCATGGCACATCCTAATTGTCCATCTCTGCCATCTCTAGACCGTCCAAAATACTTTTGAACGGTTTAAATTTGTGCTCCAGGGCTGCCCTGCAGGATGGTCCCGTTTCCCGGTAGTAACACTGGACATCAAATATAGTTGCAACAATATAAGTTACTCCTAATAAATTGGGAGAGAGTACTATAGGACGAAGAGTCCATTCGCATAGTTCGGCTTCGAGACAATTAACATACATATTCCCTAGGATTAGTCGAAGTGCGTGTAAATGAGTCTGGACATTGAGTTATCAAAAAAGTTAACGTACACATGGACAAAATGTCGTCACGTTACACTATCGATAGAAGATGACAGTGCGAAAACTGAAGTGATATCTGAAAGTTATCAAACATAACAACTACTCATGGAAATTAGATTTGGAAACTTACCCTCTCTTCCACGGCTTTCCGATCCTCCTGTAGTACTCTCTCCCGGTAGAAAACCTGATCAGATCGTCGATAATTTCCTCTTTCCTCTCCTTCTCCATAGCCAGAGTCTCGAATTTGGCCGGATGATTGAAATCCATTATGTAATTCCAGTAATCTCCGTCATCATCCGAATGGTTGGAGTAGAGCTTCAACTGCCGATTCCTTGCCGCTACCGCCTTACCCTCTTCCATCACATGCCTCAAATATTCCCCCACCACGATTTCCCGGTTCCTTTTCCGAAACTTAAGGGCATAGTACCTGTTTTTTTTTGTTTTATTCGTCAATAACGAGCAATGCTAACTAGCAGTATTTTAAATCACAATTAGTACAGCAAAGGTGTTCTCTGTCTTTCGATAAACGCAGGCCTACATGTATCAAATGGCTCTAGACACAGTTGTGTTTAAAATTATGATCGTAGACATTTGCGTTCTAACGAAGATCCGGGCACCATTACATTTTCCGAAAGAAGTCACATACAATTCTCTCTAGTTATTTTGGCAAAAATTATCTTTTGACAAAAATCTATTGAAAATGTATGTTTTCGCGTAAAATGATTACTATGAATCGGGACCATTGATAGTCGAGATGGACGGCTCGGATGAGTGCTACACCATATAGCACAGAGGGGCTTTACAGGACCCCGGTTCCGACCGCCCGGAGACACTATTGAAAGAGTGTAACAACACCTGAAGAAGTAACACGCCTCCAATAGACATGGACAACAAAACCAAATGTGCATACATACCTTGTGAAGACAAATGCAGGTGTTTGTTTTTAGCATTTTTTTTACATCTCGATAAGTGTTGCAGACACAAATTTCCGAAAACACATCCAGAACGGTCCGATTCACGTGAATACACACTAGAGAGAGATAGATTCACGTGCATCGAACTGTACGGAACACATTACTACTGTCTCAAGCTCAGCATAGTACCTGGTCTTCCTTGAACCGAGGAACGATTTACTTTTCTCTCCCGTTTCCACCAGTGACCACCAAACCTTAACCCCATTAAACACATCAGAAACCCACTCGCCAACATCAACACACAGCACCGGATTTCCGATATCCTTAACCGAATTGGCCTTGAGGCTTGGAGCTTGGGCGGAGCATTTGGCACTAAGGTAGGTCTCGATGGCGGCGTAGGCCTCGTAGTTTCTCGGACCACCGCCGTCCGTCGAGTCATCGGTGAATCTGATTTGGACATTGGGGTCCATTGATTTGAACAATTTTCGAATGTGGCGTTCGAGGTATCCGTGGAGGTGGTTGAGCAGGAATCCTTGGATGATGGATAGGACCACCATTGATGCCGCGATTGCCATGCCCAGGCCCATTTGGCTCATCACTTCTTCGCCATGAGAGCCCTGGTATTGGCGGCCCATGAACAAAGGCAGAATGTTCACCATTTTTGGCTGGAGTCTTCAAGTACTGAGAAGTGGGGCAGGTGATGTTTGTGTCTGTGTGGTGGTTGTGTGAAGTACTTAAAGGCATTTCTTCTGTTTAAAGCTTCTCTTGGAAGGTAAACGAGTTTGTCTGTTGGAAAATAGCATCAGAACTTGGAAGTATTAAGACAAAGGGCCTGTTTGACAAGTGACAACCTTCTTTTCACATTTTTACACACATTTTTCAAAGACGTTGCAACGGGTATAGAGCCCCGTGTACAGAAAATGCACAGACCATGTTCGGGGACCCATTTTTGGATCATATACTAGTGATCTGAACCGTTCATTATTCTTAAAACTTTTGTCCGAGAGGCCTCACAAAATTTCAGCTCAATCGGACGATTAGACGTGCTCAAACCAGAGTCCCACCGTTTCAATAATAATGAACGGTTCAGATCACTCGTGTGGGACCCAAAAGTGGGTCTACGAGCATGGTCTGTGCCTTTTCTGTACACGGGGCTCTGTACCCCTAGGTTTATCCCATTTTTCACATTCTGATATTATTTTTTTTTAACAGAGAGATAATTTCATTAATAAATAAACAAACGATTACAACGGTCTCAAAAGGTCTAGAGCACCAAAAAAACAAAAATAAAAGCGAACATACACAAAAAAGCCGCAAAAAAAAAAAAACGTCGTCGTGGATGGATCTATCAGACGCACTCGTGAAGAGTACTGGCGGCATGACTAGATTTGCACCTTTTAAAGCTTGTTCCCGTCGCAAGCTGAATGACCAACATTGGATCCGCTGCAGATTTCTCATTTTGATTAAACAAAAAAATCTGCAAAATGTATTTTTCACATATCTTTCAAATACTAATCATGTGGTAAAATACATTCTACTCATATCTCTCAAATACTTTGCAAATATAAAATACATTCTAGCTATAATCTAAAAAGCCAAAACTATAAAATTCAAAATGCAAAAAGTAAAAAAAAGAGGCTACGCAACACTAAAAAACAAGTTTGTATCAGTGTGCTTGTGTTTCTCTCCAATGGCATACCCATTTCTCTAAAAAAAAAAGAGAAGGGTTTTGAGTCTGTTTGGGCGCCAACTTATCCCAATTTCCAGTTTTCGTTTTTCACTTCTGGCTGTTTGGCCGCCCAGTTCTGGAAATGAGTTATCAAAAACTCATTCTTCAGTTTGGACGTTAGAAACAAAAACCTAGAAACAGCTCTAGCCTTCCTTTTCCCATTCTCCTTTTTTCATTTTCCCGTGATCTTATCTCTGTCATATGTACCCCTCCTCTTCAGACGGGATATGATGATAAGTTTGCAAAAATATTTTGCAATATTGCCCATTTTTCTACCCCATTATGGGAAAATAAAAGTCTTAACACATTTCCTTTACGTTTTTTAATCCCTCTTATTTACCATATATGTTGCCGTTGAAAGCCTTTTTTGGGAGAAAAATGGGGTTTTGCCATTAGAGATCCTCATACCTAAATTGAGTTTTTATTACTCAAAATTTTGACTCAATTTTGGTATAAAAAAAAAACAGTGTAAGGGCTAGCTAGAGATGCTATAAGTGTAGCGATCTTCGCAACCAATCTAAATGTTTTAATTTTTTTTTTTTGAAAACTCACGACAGCTGAGAACCATCATTATCTATGATTTTGTATTTCCGCTAAGTGGGTGTAATTCCGCTAAGTAGTATTTTTGTGATGTACGTGAAGAAAATGACATGCGTTGGAATACCAAAAATACCAAATAGCTACACCCTGAGGATGGTAAACATGGTGTTACATGGTGTAGTGACTAGTGAGTAAACGGTGATCATTAGATTTGACAATCAATGGTTCAAATTTTAAAAAACATCATCTATAGAAGAGTAGTCTCTTTCATGAAAGAATTTTTGTGTCTGTGATTTGCTCACTACACCCTGTAGTCACTACAGGCCGCTCCCGTTTCTGGGATGCGTCGTTTCTTTTGCCGAGAAACTTCCAAGGGATGGCTGAATGAATCATTCTCAAAATCATACTGTATCCGTCTAGAGAGCTGCAAACAAACAAAGGCACTCACCGTTAAGGCCTAAGCTCAACCTCACTGAATTTTACAAGTCGTCTTTGTTTTCACCTGGACCCGTCAAGCTGAAACAAACAAAGCTCATATCGTCCCGAAGGAACAAATCTATGTTCGCTAATGGCAAGGACACAGAACATCAAACTTTTAAAATAGGAGGTCGAAAATTCAAAGCTTTGTGTTGTCCACCAAAGTTTTTAGACAATGGATTCTCAGACAAACAAGCCTACTCAAGAATAACGTTAGCATCAAAAGTTACTAAAAAAAAAAAACCAACACAAAAAATTCATCATCAGACAGATATTATGATAATCTTATATATTTATATATGCATTATGGCAGTCAGAACATGCCCACTTGCCATCCCATTCCCATGGATACAAAATGAGGCACATAACATGCCATAGGAGATGGGGACACCATGGAAGCTCCCCTAAAGAATTAAAACCAGATTTTAATCAGTACCTAATAACTCCAGTAAACTGCTAACGCATACTCCTACCAATTTCGAATTCCAAACAGAACACAAAATCACTTACATTCCCCATTTTCTCCCTCCTCTGCCTCTACCTCTACCTCGTCCTCGTACAACGGACCGCACTCATGTCTTGGCCGCAGCATCACCCCTGACCATCAAATGTTGACAGCACGGTACATTTCAACTCTTATCGTAAATCTTGTGAGGCAGGACCCTAGCCTAAAAATAAAGGTCCTACAGGCAAGTGTGAAGGACGAAACTAAGGGTTATAATCCATCTTATGATAAGACATAGCTTGGGAAGCAACTTGCTATACACACAACTTTTTGGAGACTAGGATGAATCATACGAGAAACTCCCGAAGTATCTATTCGCAGTCCAACAATATAACCCGGGCACCCATTTTCATATCAACACAGTTCCCTCAGTTATGGAGGGAACTGCTATCTTTGACCAAGTTTTTTGGGCCTTTGCACCAGCCATTGAAGCGTTTCGACACTGCCGCCCAGTTATATGCGTTGATGGGACATTCCTAACTGGAAAATACAAGGGTGTGATGCTCATTGCGGTCACTCAAGACGCGGAGAATCAAATAATCCCTATTGTGTTTGCCGTAGTTGACCGCGAGACAAAAGAGAGTTGGGGATGGTTCCTCGATTGTCTAAGAGCTTACATCACAGAGCGTAGCGAGTTGTGCCTCATTTCAGACAGGCACTACGAGCTGGTAAATTATGCAAAAGGTGAACAAAGTTGGCGACCCCAATACGCGTATCACCATTATTGCGCTCGACACATTCGTTCGAACTACGTAAGGAGGCACGGTCGAGCTGCAGGCAAGCAAGTTTTCTGTGCAGCAACGCAAATCCAGATACGAAAGTTCGAGCGGGAATTGAACAAAACAAAAAGGTTCTTAGTCAATGGAAACGAAAAAGTGTATAACGATCTTATGTCCATACTCTTAGAAAGGTGGTCAATCGCGCACGATGGAGGGATGCGGTATGGACCAGAAACCACAAATGTGGTTGAGTGCTTTAATGGCGTCCTTAAAGACGCCGACACCTTCCAATAACAACAATGGTTATGGCGACATTCTTTAAGTCCGTTGAGTATTTCACGGACAAGGAGAAGAAAGCGTTGGCAAAAATGAAAGCTGGTCAGGTTTACAACAACTTCGCAGTAACCAAGTACGACAAATGGAGAGAGAAGTCAAGGCAACACCAGGTCATTGAGTTTGACGGGGTCACGGGTATGTATACGGTGCAGACGCCTGTCAATTCGACCAACCCCTATAAAGGAAATCACTTGCATGTAATAAATTTGAATGAACGGACGTGCACATGCGGAAAGTTGCAACAATGGAAGATGCCGTGCTCCTACGTCATTGCAGTGTGCACCTACCACAACCTCGACCCATTTCAATACTTTAGTGACTATTGGAAGCTCGAGTCAAACATTGCCATATATGTACACAACACTAAGATTTAGGCATGTTCATGACGAAGATTATTGGTGATCGTGTCGTGCCGGGTCAAAAATATATTTATAATTACTTAGAATTAACTACTACTCAGAAGAATAGCGGTTAAGTCCGAGTGTCGATCCACGAAGACAAACTGGCTGAGCTGCGTTAATTCCAATTAGCTTTTAGTTCAATTCAGGAAAAAGATTGGTTTGATTGATTGTGAAATTGTTAAACTAAATAACGCAATAATTAATACGGATTTAAACTGATGGAGAGGGAATCTAGGGTTTAGAATCCACTCCACCCTCGTAACCACGACTTTTGCATAGGTTAGGTTAATAATCGAATCACAAGAGATTATCGCTAGGGCTTGCAATCCCCATCGATAATTGTCAAGAAAATATTTGTGAATGTTAAAAGGCATAAACTATCCCGCGGCACGGACCGTCTCACTGGTACGGTATCACGCCGCCCAACGGCACGATCCGTCTCACGAGCATAGCCTATCTCAGAACTCCAAACACAACGTTGAAAGCAATTATATGAACGGGTATTTGAAAACATGTATACAAATACTCAATTGATTAAAAGAATTAAAAACGATTCCATTGATCATATGAAACCAAGTTCTGAACATATAATCCGATCCGAATATTAACCATAGTCTATGCAGAAAAACGAGGTTACTTTGTGTAGAGCTTCATCCTCCCCCTAGAAAAGGGGTTTAGCCGACCATGGAGAGAATTGAAACGCTTGAAATCAGAGAACTCGCGAAGAACATGAAGAACAATGAGTTTCTCTCTCTAAAGTTGCCTCTTCAAATAATTGGGAACCCTAGCATTATGTTCTGATGTTCTCTTTATACTAGGAGACCTAAAAGTTACATAAAACGCGTCCAAAAAGCTGATTTCCGTGTTCGTTTGACCTGACCAAGACATGGTGGTCCGGACCAGAGAAGCTGGGAGCTGTACGAACCCGCCGGTATGCTTCGTCCGGACCAAGAATTTTCCTCGTCCGGACGAAGGGTGCTGCAAGGTAGGATTCGTCATGTTAAGTGCTGGTCCGGTCCCGGAAAGTGTTGGTCCGGTCCAGAGATGCTGCAACTTGAGTTTCCGCTCCTTTTTATGCACATCTTCCCATCCTCGGCGCTTTAAAATCACTCCAAAACACGTTTTCCAAGTTCTCGAGCTTCTAAGGCCTGAAACACCACAAACCAACTAATACTAATTAGTTAACTATATAACCTAACTATATAACCTAACTAACAAAACATAAATTGGAAGGATTAATGGGTGCTTTTCAGCACCTATCAATTGGCCACCTTATTTTGGCGAAAGAATTGTTCCTGACAAAGATCGTGTGCGGGGCAAAGGTTGCCCCAGAGTTAATAGATTGAGAAATTAGATGGATGACTTTTTGGAGTCTCAACCGTCTCAAAAGCAGTCGTGCAAAATGTGTGGTCAAGTTGGGCATAATCGACGAACATGTCCATTAAAAAGAGGAGAAGGGTCATCTTCAGCACCAAGGAACGACTAATGTGTGATTTATGTTTTAAATTTTTTATTTTTTTATGTTTGTAATGTATTAAGTGAAGTTGTATTCGTAATGAAGTTTACCCTTTCAAATTAAGTTCAACTTGTATTAAGGGAACTTGTATTTGTATTTGTATTTGTAACGTGTATTTTTATCTCCCACATAATTTCAGTAATAAAGCGCAAACGTGAATTTCGTTTTTCCGAGACGTGGCAAGGTGATCACAGTGACAGATGGCAATGTGAGACAGCCACATGGCGTGTTCTAAATAAAACGCAAAGCAGTATTGCGCTACTATATAAAAACGCAATGATGGATTGTGTCAAAGAGTAATTTTATAGATAGTTTGAAAACAAGAGTACTTGGCCAATACGTTTGGCAAAAGAGATTAGTTCGTTTTAAAATCCTTTGTTCACCATTTTTGGTTGCAGTTTTGAAGTGAAAAGTGGGGCAGAGGTGAGAAGATGTGTATGATGGTTGTGTGAATCGTGATTGTTTATTTTCTTGACTTGGGGAAAGCCTCCGCTTAGTGGGGTCTCCCTTTATATTGATCCAGGTTAGGGGGTGTTTGGATTCCTCATTTTTCACTTCTCATTTTCGCATTATTGGGTTTTGGTTATTAGTTGTAAAATGGAAAAGTTATTTTGGCAAAACGTGTTCTCATAGTATAACTATGTTCTCATAGTATAACTATTCGCACTAATAGTTTCAAAAAATCCGAACCATTAATAACACATTTGAACAATCAAGATTACATAGCATGCTACACAACACATAGCTGAGCAGCACGCTCCCGCGTCCTTTCTTCTGAATCCCCTTGTCATACGATAAACAAGTGTGCCTCAGTGTGCTTGTGTTTTAACGGTGGAAAAGGTGGAACTCTAGAAAGCATCTAATAGGCGCGCAATATCTCAAGATATAAGCGCCTAAGTAGGGCGAATTAGCGCATTAGAGGCGCGATTTATTCCATTTTCCACTTGATGCGGTGTTGTCTTTTGTTTTTGGTGTTTGTGATTATTTTGTGGGGAACAGGTCGGAAAAAGCACGTAAAGTGAACACAAGGCATTGGGCATGTTGAGAACCGGTGGAACCCAAGCCAGGACGACCAAACAAGCTGAGGAGCAATTTAGGAGGCTCGGTATCAATACAGGGATTGTCCTGTATCGATACCGTGGGCATCATCTGCGAACAGAATGTCTGGGTATCGATACGGCTAAAAGCCTGTATCGATACCGGGAGCCCTAAATGAGCCGTTTGACTTTGTCACATGTTTGACTTCGGGGAAGGGATAAATACCTCGTTTTGAGGCAGAATTAGGGTTCCAACTTTACTTTGTTTTTCTTCCAATGAGGAGCCGACTTTTCCTTTGGAGATTCTACTTTCCGGGTTACTTTTCCATTGAAGTTTGACAGTTTTATTCGCTGATTCTCGCATCGCTTTGGTAATTCTCTGTCTTCTTTACATTAATCTCAGTTCGCGGGAGTTTGTCCGCATTCTGAGACTCGAATCTTTGTTTTAATTCTTATTCTAGTTTAATAGCATGTTTTATTCCAGCATTTTCTTATCTGTTTTGTTTAATATGAGTGAGTAGTTCCATAGGTATGGTCGCAGGGTGATTAACACGCCGTGACCAGGGTCGGGTATGTTCTCGCTCCTGTTTTCAGAATTAATAAACGGACAAGCAATTTTAGGTTATTAAAGAACTTCCGTGGACGAATCCGGGCATTGTCGGAGCCCAGGTAACGCGGGGAACGGGGGACCAAAATTCGTTCTTCGCTGTACATGGGTAAACGGCGACCACGAGGATTCGCATCTTTCGGGGTAGCTTTTTCTCTCTAAATCAAACGTTTTTAGAACACCGAACGGAGCGAAACTGTCTGGACCTGGTCACCGTGTTATGAACCCTACGACCGTACTTTCTTTAAAATAATTTAATTAAAATCAGTTTTTCTCTTAGGTTAATTAATTCACCAATCAAATCAAAAGGGTGCCTACCTAAGAGCCGTGTTAAACATTAGCAACCCGAGTTTTTAGTAAACACTTTCCACCTTCTCTGTGGATTCGATTCCGGTCTTACCGGGTATTATGCTACACCGGTCTCCGCCCTACGCTTGGGGCAACCCATCAATTTAGGTATAGGATTTCGGTCAAGCATTTTTGGCGCCGTTGCCGGGGAAGGCAAGAGGTGTTGAAAATTCGGGTCGTTAGTGTCTTTTGAATTTTAGTTTTAATTTTATCTTTCTTCATTAAAAAAAAAAAAAAGTAATAGGGAAACAACTGGGTGAACGAGGTGAGAATGGAAGAATTCTGTGAGATGTGTGAGTGTTGGGGGCATTCTGTTTATACTTGCTTCGCTTTTTATGCTTACAAGGAAGCTTATCAAAATAATCAGGCTAGGGAGAGTGTTATTAATCAGCGGTGGGATCCATATCCAAATACGTACGAGCTAGGGTGGTCCCACCACCCATCTTTTTCAGGGTGGTATTCTGAACCCCCAGTGCCACCACAGGCACTGCCTTTGCCTCTGCAAGAAATGCAGTCGTTCGAACCTGCCCAGGACCACATGACCCAATTTGGCTCCCTTTTCCAAGACCCGCAAGGGTTTGATCCTTATTCTACTGGCCCACCCCCAGAGCTGACTTATCCCCCTCATGATGAGGAGTTTGAGGAGATGGTACAAACTATTGTGCGATCGCAGATGACCCTCACCACGGAAACCACCCAAGAACTTGAGAACCTTAGGTCCCAGTTGACTCAACTCACAGAGGCAGTGGGACAAATCCAACAGGAGTGGGAGACATTTCCTTCTCCGCCTCAAGTCAATAGAAGAGAGGAAGTCGACCCACTTCTCATTGAGGGACGGGTTGATGATCGTTTGGGGGAACCTTCCGAGTTTGGAAGGAATGAGGAGTTTACTCCTAGGGAAGAGGAAGTAGGTCTGGTTAACGATGTTGAGAAGATTGACTTAGTCTTACCACAGTCCTCTGAATTTGGAGGGGATGAGGAGCTTACTGCTGGGGAAGAGAGAGAAGAGGAAGTTGACCACCTTGTCATTGAGGGTGGGGTGGATGATGGTTTGGTGGAACCTTCTGAGTTTGGAGGGGATGAGGAGCTAACTGCTCAATGTCCCCCCCTTGAGTCTAATGTAAAGGTCGAACCCCCTCTCATGTATCTCCCACTGCTGATCCGTTCTGCCTACATTTTCCTTTTGCGCTCCTATGAGTCTAGAGAACGAGGAGCTCACTGCCCTCCGTGTGATGGTCCGATAGAAAAATCTCCCACTGCTGAGGAGTGGGACATTGAGATTGATTGTTTGCAGTCCTTAATGGACGAGCAAGATAGGAAGTATGGGGTTGAGAGTGAGTCTCTTATTTTGGGGGACCAAGACTTTGTTAAGGAGGAATTAGTTGAGAAACCAAACTTGGCGGATGAGGTTTTGGTAGAAGAGTCGAAGTCGACGGTAGTGGAACATATTGATTTCCTTGGTGTTGAAGATAACGATTTTGTTTATCTTCCTTCTATTGCAAATTATGTCCACAACTCGAAAATTAATTTGGGTTCACGTGAGCACTTAGAGGCACTTCAATTTCTTAAAACAATTCGGCAATTGCTTTACTCGAAGTATCTTTTCTTGTGGTCTGGCCGAGTTCAATTTTTAGTGCAAAGTTTAGCGTGGGGTGGTGCATTCATGGGATTCATCTTTGTGGATTTGATTAATTTTCGGATTCCACGTTTCAAAAAAAATCTCTCTCTCTATTAAAAAAAAAAAAAAAAAAAAAATCTTTTTATTTCTTTTTCATTTTATTTACCTTGTGTGCGGATTTCTTTTGTTTTTTTTTATGGTCCGGTATAGGCACCTAATTTCTAGCCTTGAATTTGTGTATCTGGGTTTCTAACAATCTTATTGCCGTGTCTCGGATAGTCATAAAAGACGATTGGCTCTGATTTCTTTAAGGAAAAACCTTAAGTGATTTAACCTGTTGAGTCATGACTTACCCGGGATTGTTATGATGACCTTCTCTACACAAATTTAAGTGAGATAATTAGGGAGAAAAGTAGTACCCGTGCCTTTCACGTGACGAAAGTGGTGGATTTCAATGTTTTGCAGAGTCTTTAGTAGCGCTTATTTTCCTTCTTTTCTTTTTCTTTTGTATAGTGTCTTGCAGACTAACACATGCAGGTTGATTTGTCCAAGTTGGGGGGTCGTTTCTCCACTTACATCTATCTTGTGTTGTCCGCTAGTTCGAGGCATGATCTCTTTCCTCTCTCTTTATTTATGTCCTTCTCTTTTAGTGTTTGTGCAATCAATGAGGACATTGCTTTATTCAAGTTGGGGGGAGGGATTACTTTGTCACTTGTCTTATTTAAATTTAGAGTCTTGAAAAGAAAAAAAAAAAGGAATTTGGAGGTTTGGGGTGTAACTATTCTTGGTTGATGACTGTTAATTAGCGCTAGTGGTTGTTGTGCGAGTCGGAGTCTCGATACGATTTCATGAATAGACTTAAGCTCGTGAACATGATGTTTAGGAAGCACTCAGTTAGCCGTATCATCTATAGTTGGATAGTGTTTGATCACTTGAGTTCATGCTTTTCACGCGCACTGTCCCACTCTGAGCATTCACTAGCCTTGAATTTGGTTTACATATTATTGATATTTCGGTGTTAGTTGATTGCGCCCACGGGCTAATTGGAACCCCCTTCCTACATTGTGCGCTAAATTGGTATTGCTTATCCGGGCGTTCATTGAGTATTCGGGCAATCGGGGTTTGCTCCCACCGTATTGTTCGCATTACAAGATGGATAGACCTTGTGAAGGCATTGGTTAAAGGTGGTTAGTTTGGGTCTCTTCCTAAAGCCTTTTTGACTCGAGCAATTAAGTCTGAGGGGTCTCTTTAAACCTGGTACCCTAAGGCCATCTGGCTTGGGGATGACCGACCTAAAGCTCGTTACATGGGTCAACTAGAAAGCCCGACAGATCCAGGCATTGCACGACCACAAGAAAAAAAAATGGTAAGAAAAAAAAAAGATTAATCATTAGGGGAAGGGGTGAGTTTTAGAGACACACTGGACTATTGATATTGTGTGAACTGTTTTCGGGATTAGTGAGTTTCTATGTGTGATTCTCACCTACACGCATGTTATGTGATAAATCCCTATCCGATCGTAGGTGAGAGGATTAATTTTTGTGCTAAGTCTGCTGCGAAGTTCACTTGTTTAACTTTGTCCATGGATGAAATGTCTTGTCTTTGACTTGCCTGACAGTCACTGTGTGCTTCGAGAAGCTATTGATTGGCTTGAGTTGCATTCAAATGTCCGAGTCCTTTGTGTTTTGTGGGTTATCACTGCTGAAAACCCTCACGAGACTTCACTCGTCCTACCGGGGCCGCCCGGGGGTTTAAAAGATCTATCCTTTTATTCATTTGTTTTATTCTTTTCGTTGCTCGGGACTAGCAACCTTCAAGTTGGGGGGTGTGATAGGCGCGCAATATCTCAAGATATAAGCGCCTAAGTAGGGCGAATTAGCGCATTAAAGGCGCGATTTATTCCATTTTCCACTTGATGCGGTGTTGTCTTTTGTTTTTGGTGTTTGTGATTATTTTGTGGGGAACAGGTCGGAAAAAACACGTAAAGTGAACACAAGGCATTGGGCATGTTGAGAACCGGTGGGACCCAAGCCGGGACGACCAAACAAGGCCGAGGAGCAATTTAGGAGGCTCGGTATCGATCGAGGATTGTCTGTATCGATGTGGGCATCATCTGACAGATGTGCAGGTATCGATCGGCTAAAAGCTTTGTATCGATACGGGAGCCCTAAATGGGCCGTTTGACTTTGTCACATGTTTGACTTCGGGGAAGGGATAAATACCTCGTTTTGAGGCAGAATTAGGGTTCCAACTTTACTTTGTTTTTCTTCCAATGAGGAGCCGACTTTTCCTTTGGAGATTCTACTTTCCGGGTTACTTTTCCATTGAAGTTTGATTTTATTCGCGATTCTCGCATCGCTTTGGTAATTCTCTGTCTTCTTTACATTAATCTCGGTTCGCGGGAGTTTGTCCGCGCGTTACGAGACTCGAATCTTTGTTTTAATTCTTATTCTAGTTTAATAGCATGTTTTATTCCAGAATTTTCTTATCTGTTTTGTTTAATATGAGTGAGTAGTTCCATAGGTATGGTCGCGGGGTGATTAACACGCCGTGACCAGGGTCGGGTATGTTCTCGCTCCTGTTTTCAGAATTAATAAACGGACAAGCAATTTTAGGTTATTAAAGAACTTCCGTGGGCGAATCCGGGCATTGTCGGGAGCCAGTGTAACGCTGGCAGGGACCAAAACTCGTTCTTCGCTGTACATGGGTAAACGGCGACCACGAGGATTCGCATCTTTCGGGGTACCTTTTTCTCTCTAAAATCAAACGTTTTTAGAACACCGAACGGAGCGAAACTGTCTGGACCTGGTCACCGTGTTATGAACCCTACGACCGTACTTTCTTTAAAATAATTTAATTAAAATCAGTTTTTCTCTTAGGTTAATTAATTCACCAATCAAATCAAAAGGGTGGCTACCTAAGAGCCGTGTTAAAGATTAGCAACCCGAGTTTTTAGTAAACACTTTCCACCTTCTCTGTGGATTCGATTCCGGTCTTACCGGGTATTATGCTACACCGGTCTCCGCCCTACGCTTGGGGCAACCCATCAATTTAGGTATAGGATTTCGGTCAAGCAACATCTCTAATCTTAACTCATTTCTTCATTAAAACCTTTTTTTTTTTTAAGTAAAAGAACTTTTTTGCTGTTCAAAATTAAAAAATTTACAGTAAGAGAAGCAAAAACCCATCTCAAATGCGCAATTTTTCTAACCAAAATGAGTTTTGCAAATTTCTCTACCCCATTATGGGATAATCCAAGCCTTGGCCCATTTTCTTTACCATTTTTTGAAGATCAATCTTATCCCTCATATTTACCATGTTGCCATTGAAAATCTTTTTTGAGGGAAAAAAGGGATTTAACCATTGAAGATACTCATACCCAAATTGAGTTTTTATTAAAAAATTTGAATCAATTTGGGATGGGGGGAAGGGTCGGAGATGCTCTAAGTGCAGCCATTTTCGCAACCAATTGAGACATTTTAAATTATTATTTTTAATTGAAAATGATTTTTGAAAACTCACGACGACAACTGTAAATTGGTTCTCGTTATTGCTATCTATAGTTTTGGATTTACAAAATTTTTGCACTTCAACCGATACTAATACTAAAATGTTAAACACAATCCTTAGGGCGGTTGATAACGTTCAATAGGTATATTAAAATTCCAGAAAATCATATTAATATCCGTGGAATATGAATTGAAAAATGAACTTATTTGACAACTTAGAAAAACCGATAATATTTTTACCACACCATTTAAAACTTTGAACTAGACTAAAATGCATAAAAAATGTGATGGACCCTAATATGTTATGCAGCTCATAGCACACACTACACCATTCTCACACATGGAGCCTGATTTTTTTTTTTTTTTACTAAACCGGGGTTTTCAAGCTTATAAGGTGATGATCTCAAAACAACAAAAAATTTCCTTTTTTAGTTAGGGTCCTAAGAGCATCTCCAGCAAGCTCGTTAAAGCTCCGGTGAGGCCATTTTGGTGACGGAAAGTAGCCAAAACGAGACCCAACAGCCTCGTCAAGTCCCTCGCCATTTTCTTTGAAGCTACAGTACCTCGCCGGCCTCGCCACAACCGGCGAGGTTTGGCGAGCTCGCTGCCGGCCGTTCTCTCTCTCTCCTCTCGCGCCAGAAAAAAGGAGGCACCGAAATATTGATCCTAAAATCAATTTGAGACCAGAGGGTTGTAGGTATTTTGTCGAGGCAAACTCAACGGTGTAAGATTCGTCGGTGGCGGAGTCCGCACACGCCGGTCAACGAACGAGAGTGTGGGCGAGTCAGATGTACTCTCACGCGTGAGAAACACGCACCGTAGATGTTGAAGACGGTTTCTGACGCATTTTTTTTTAAGCATATACCGAGCCTGCTGGGTACTACACTTGTTTGGAGCTAGCCAAAACACATTTTTCTTGCCAAAATGGCTAAAAAGATGCTTAGGCTGTTGGAGAGGTCCTTTTCACTATTAGTACTTTTTTGGAAGAGAGGTTTTCTTGGGCAGGGGTTTTCGACAAAAATAGAGCTACTATTATGTGGTGGCCTACCATACTCATAGCACGGTACTGTGCACCCCTTGGCCGTTGGATCGAGTTTTGGAAGGCTCGGATGCGTTCGGCAATTACCTTTTAATTTTGATTTTTTTTTACGGTAAAAAATCAAAACACATCTGAGCCGTCCAAAATACGATCCAACGGCCGAGGGGGTGCACAACACCATGCACAACACGGCTGTGCACAGCACCTCCCATTTCCTCATGTGTGGTGGTCCCTTGAGCACCGTGTAGTGGAAAAATGCAAATGGTTACACGAGCTTCTGGATGAATCATTCCCCAAATCATATCCGTCTAGCCAAGTTCAAGTTAGCAGTAGCCGTGCTATTTAATAGAGGTCCATTAATTTGATGCTCGAATTGAGCTTAAGTTCTCAAATATAAATCAAGCCCAAGCTCGCTGAATGTTACGAACCGAGCTTAAACTCTCTAAAGCTTGCTCGTCTTGACTGTTCTTTTTTGCATTTGGATCCGTCAATGCCAAAATATACAAAGCTCTGTTCTCCAATTTTAGCAACAACATAAAACTTCTTAATAGACGGTCCAAAATTCAAAGCATAGTAGTGGGTTATTAGGCTTTACAGGCACAGTCACGTAGTACTATTCTAGCACACGGGATTCATATATAAAATGTATGGTGACCGAGTAATCACTCCTTTTTTATTTTGTTTGGGGACAGGCTCGGTGTTGTCCACCAAGGTTTTTCTCAATGGTTTTTTTTGTGGACAATGGATTCTCAGACAAACAAGCCTACTCGCGAATAACGTCAACATCAAAAGGGAGCTTGTCGACATTAGAGATGGCAATGAGTCGGTTCGGTTCGGGTATTGATATATCCAACCGATTACCTGAAATTAGATGGGTACCCAAAACCGAACTGAAACCCAAATGGGTAGGGAAAATTGAAACCATAACTGAACCAATCGGGGATCGGTTCGGTTCGGGTACTCCCCGTTAAATTAGAAAACAAAATAAAAATAAAATAATTATGAATAAAATTCAGCTATGAAAATTTTTGAGAAGAATTTTGTTAAATCAATGCACAGAGATATCCATTTAAACGAATTTTGAGAAGAATTTAGCGTTAGCAATCTTAATTCAAACGTGAAGAAAGAAGGCAATTCGCTTAGACATCCATGGATTGAAGAACTACATCTAAAGTAACGTAGGCAATGTATGTGTACGTAATACCCATGGATGCCTAAGCGAATTGCCTTCTTTCTTAGGCAATGTATGTGTACTTAATAACGTAGGCAATGTATGTGTACGCAATTCGCTTAGGCATCCATGGATTGAAGAACTACATCTAAAGTAACGTAGGCAATGTATGTGTACGTAATACCCATCCATGGATTTGGAGTAAGTGACATTGGCTGGGAGTAAGAGTTTCACTTTGGTATATTTAACACTCACGTAGGACTATATGCATATGTCACCTTTTTAGGTATACCATTTAAGGTCAAGAGTTGAGGCAAAAAGGGAGTCCATGATCAGCCAAATTGGTCACCCGAACCCGTGCAAGAAATTTTCAGTTAAACGAACCTGAGGAGGATTGGGTGTTAGCAATCTTAATTCAAATGTGGAAAAAATAGTTTCTCGTGATGCTTGGCGACATCTAAAATAACTTGCAATCTTAATTCTTTGTCACCGAATCCAATTGAAGTCACTAAATAACTACGATCATTAAATTAGGGCGTGAGGATTATGATTATGGGAAACGGGGTGCGGAAACCGGGTGCTGCAGGGCACTTCAGTAGGACGACATGTGAACTGTCAGATGTGTTATCAAACAAGATCCATATTGAATATAAAGTTCATTACCGATTTAAAGTTATAACTAATTTTTTATTCAGTTAGAATAAAACGAGGGACTATTAAATTGGGACGGATGGAGTATTTGTTTTGCACAAAATAACACGTACTCCAATCGTAATGTTTTCCTTCCATTCCTTTATTGGTTTACTTTCGGCTTTATTCAAAAACCTATTACTTTTTATCATAATTTAAAAAAAAATTGAATAAGGTCAAAACGGAAAAAACCAAAAAACCAATTTTTTCGATTTAACCAAATCAGGGGATCCGGGGTGGGTGTTGTGCGGTAGGTGTTGTGCGCCGTGTTGTGCTGTAAAACGACGTAGTTTTTGGCACACCTCTAAAGCTTCCAAAGATCTTGTTTGGAAAAAGGAAAAAACCACTACAATGTGCCTAAACCCTAAACTCAAAGTGTCTAAACTCACAGCGCATAAACCCAAAGTGCCTAAATCCAAGTGCCTAAAACCACTATATCCTACCCCAAAGAGCCTAAATCCCCTAAAATTAAACCCTAAAATTGAACCTCAAAATTAACTCTCCAAACAGGGCCTATTGAAGTGTACCAAGAAAATGAACAAAGCTACGTCGTTTTGCCGCACAACACGGAGCACAACATATACCGCACAACACCTCCCCCGAATTCCAAATCAGGTTAGTCGCTACAAGTTGCCGAACGATCATAGATACCAATGTCTTACCCACAAAAACCACATATATAATAGTACATTGTTTTCTTGCCATTCCTAAATTAAAACATCAAAAGTTAATAAAAAGAACCAACACAAAAATTTCTCATCAAATAGATATTATGATAATCTTTTTATATATATGCATCATGGCAGTCATAACATGCCGTAGGAGATGGGGAACACCATGGAAGCTCCCCTAAAGAATTAAAACAAGATTTTAATCAGGTACCTAATTACTCCAGTAAACTACTAGTAACACAGAAGACAAAATCACTTGCATTCCTCATTTTTTCCTTCCTCTGCCTCTACCTCGTCCCCGTCCCCGTCCCTTGGCTTCTTCACCAACGCTTGGATACTCAATTTGTTCACTTCCTCTTCCCTTTGCTTCTTCTCCAACACTTGGATCAATTTGTTCAAGCATTCCTCGCCGCAATCTTCCCCTTTCCCACTCCTCGCAATCAAATTCTCCGCCACATCTGCCGGAGTAATACTACTCTCCTTCAACAACTCTTCAATTCTCCCAAACAACTCGTGCTCTTCGATGCCCAGATAATTCTTTGCCAAAATCCTGAACGCCTCGAATCCGCAGTAGGACATCTCGATGTGCTTGTCCATCCTCCCCGTCCGAAGCAGCGCCAAATCGAGCACCCCCACGTGATTTGTCGTGAAAACTATCAGCCTCCCTCCGTCGTTCGCCGAGAAAAGTCCGTCGATGCAATTTAACAGTCCGGATAAAGTCACTTTTTCTCCTTTTTTCCTCGCTCCTTCGTCGCCCTGATTGTTCTTCTCCCTTTGGTTAGTGATTTCGCTCGAGCAATCGATGTCTTCGATCACGAGAATGGAATTGCAGGGGATTCTGTTCATGAGGCGTTTCAAGGCCGCGTTGCTTCGGACTGCCGTTAATTCGAGGTCGTAGATGTCGTAGCTTAAGAGATTCGCCATTGCTGCTATCATCGTGGATTTACCAGTGCCCGGAGGGCCATGAAGGAGGTACCTAATGGAATTTATTGGCAATTCAGTTATGGGAGAATGCATAGAAAAGCCAATTGTATATATTTTAATGCCATAAAAATAAGGAAAAATACGATCAGTTGAAATTGATGGATATACTCTCCGGTAATAGAACCCGAGAGTTCTGTAGCGCGGCCTGCAGGGCACATTCGGATTGTCCATCTCCCCAATCTACGGTCCGCATATAAATAAAACCTTTACATGGAAGCGTTTTATTTAAATCCGGACCATCCAAAAGACTTTTCGACAGTCCAGATGTGCGCTCCAGGGCCCCCTTGCAGGGTCCGTTTCCCGGTAATAACACTGGATCAAGCATAGTTGCAACAATATAAGTTACTCCTAATAAATTGGGAGAGAGTAGTTATGCTTCCAGACAATTGACATCCACATTCCCTAAGATTAGCACGTAAATTGGCCAGAACTCCTGAGTTATCAGAAAAATTACAAAATGTCTTCACGTTGCACCATTGATGGAAGATAAAAGTGCCCAAACATTACAAATTGCCCAGAAATGTAGTTTAGTGGTAAAAGAAATTGAAGTGATATCTGAAAGTTATCAAACATAACTGCTATGGAAATTTTTACTGAAAAACAAACTACTATGGAAATTAAATTTGGAAACTTACCCTCTCTTCCACGGCTTTCCGATCCTCCGGTAGTACTCTCTCCCGGTAGAAAACCTGATCAGATCGTCGATAATGTCCTCTTTCCTCTCCTTCTCCATAGCCAGGGTCTCGAATTCGGCCGGATGATTGAAATCCATTATGTAATTCCAATAATCTCCGTCGTCGCTCGAATTGTTGGAGTAGAGCTTCAACTGCCGATTCATTGCCACCACCGCCTTACCCTCCTCCATCACATGCTTCAGGTATTCCCCCACCACCGTTTCCCGATTCCTTTTCGGAAACTTAAGGGCATAATACCTGTTTTTTTTGTTTTATAAGTCAATGATTTAGCTAACATCATTTTAAATCACAATTATTACCAACAAAAGTGTTCTAAAGGTCTATCGATGAACGTAGGTCTACATGTATCAAACGGGACACAGTTGTGTTTAAAATTATGATCGTAGACATTTGTATTCTAACGAAGCTCGGTGCACCATCCCAAAAAGTGTTCGAAAGAAGTCACATACAATTCTCTCTAGTTATTTCAGCAAAACTTATCTTTCGAAAAAAAACAAACAAATATTTTATTGAAAAAGTTTACACGGAAAATGATTTCTTGTCATGTTTGTTTTGGGTAAAGAGGTAGAAGGAGTATTAAACAAAACCACCGGCCAAAACCGGCAAACAAAACAAGCAACAAAAATCACGACCGCGAAACCGCCATCCAAAACCACCTACAAAATTGACAAAAATTACTAAAGTAACTAAAATTCTAGACAAAAATGTTTTTTGGGTATTTCTTGTCATGTTTGTTTTAGACAAAAATTCTATTGAAAATGTTCCACAATGAGACCCAAGACACCATTGAAAGAGTGACAACTTCTGAAGAAGAAACACCCCCAATAAACAATATCCCAATGCGTTTGAGTGAATTATTAAATTTTTGACTTTCACGTTTTACGAGACAGAGACAAAAAACTTAGTAAAAAACCAATTTAGTGGAATTGGTCCGGACAAGATACTATTACTCTATTAGCAATTCATTCTACTATCAAAAACTCAAAAACACAAAAAAAAAAACCAGAAAAAGGTTTATTTTACGCGAAAAGCAGCATATCGTCAAATGTTAATCAATAATTCTACAACCACAACCATTTACACCCAAATGTGCACACACCTTGTGAAGACAAATGCAAGTGTTTTTAGCATAAAACTGGATAAGTGTTCCGTACACAAATTACCAAAAACACATCCAAGTACACAAATTACCAAAAACACATCCAAGCCAAAGACGGTCCGGAATAGTCCGACTCACGTGAATACACCACAGAGATTCACGTGCATCGAACTGCTCCGAACACATTACTGTCCATTTCAAGCTCAGCATAGTACCTGGTCTTCCTTGCACCGCGGTACGCATTACCTTTCTCTTCCTCTTCCATCAGTGACCACCAAACCTTAACCCCCTTAAACTCATCAGAAACCCCCTCGCCAACATCAACACACAGCACCGGATTCCCGATATCCCTAACCGAATTGGCCTTCAGGCTTGGAGCTTGGCCGGAGCATTTGGCACTAAGGTAGGTCTCGACGGCGGCGTAGGCCTCGTAGTTTCTCGGACCACTGCCGTCCGTCGAGTCCTCGGTGAATCTGATTTGAACGTTGGGGTCCATTGATTTGAACAATTTTCGAATGAACCGTTCGAGGTATCCGTGGAGGTGGTTGAGCAGGAATTGTTGGAACATGGTTAAGACCACCATTGATGCGGCGATTGCCATGCCCAGGCCCATTTGGCTCATCCCCTCTTGGCCTGGAGAACCCTGGTGGCCCATGAAGAAAGGCAGAATGTTCACCATTTTTTGTTGCAGTTTTGAAGTGGAAAGTGGGGCAGGTGAGATATGTATGAGTTTTGTGTGAATTGTGATTGATTTTCTTGACTGGGAGACAGCCTCTGGCTCCCGTTTATATAGATCCAAGTTAGGGGGTGTTTGGATCCCTCCTTTTCCACTCCTCGTTTTCGCATTATTGGATTTTGGTTATTTTGCAAAATGGAAAAGTTATTTTGGCAAAGTGTGTTCTCATTTTTGGCATTTTGAGAGCAAAAGTAAAAAGTAGGATGGAAGGACTTTTTGACTTCTCATTTTTTCATGACCTACATAATATATTTTGCTCATATCTCCTAAACACTACTTTTGTTGCAAAATCACATTTCTGCCAAACAATTTAATAGATTCCAAATACATTCTATAATAATCCAAAAAGGCAAAAAGTAAAAAATAAGCCTTCTAAACACTCTCTTAATCCCGTTCGCTGGTGGGTTTACTTTCCACATAATTGATTAAAGTTCGATTCTTGGGGTCACATCCACACGGATGATCGGAGCTGTTCATGTTCTTCAAAATAATATTTCATTGTACTCCGTAAAAAATCATCTCAATCGGATATCGGTAAATGCTCCATCCGTTTATCCAGTTTCTTGTTTTGATAAAAAAATTGGATAAATGGATGAAACATTTACCGATATCTGATTGAGCTGATTTTTTACGAGGTACAACAAAAATTATTTTGAAAAACATGGACGGCTCCGATCATCCTCTTGGCACCCGGAGTGGGCCCAAATATAAAACCTTGAACTAGACTAAAAAACATAAAAAATAAAAATGTGATGGACCCTAACATGTTATGCACCGTACTCACACATGGAGCCTAATTTTTTACCAAACCGGGATTTTCAAGCTTATTAAGGTGATGATCTCCAAACAATAAAAATTTACTGCACCTTTTTTGTTAGGGTCCTAGAGAGGTTTTCTTGGGCAGGGATTTTCGACAAAAATAGAGCTATTATGCGGTGGTCCCTTGAGCACCATGTAGTGGAAAAATGCAAAATGGTTAGACATGTGTTTGTGGGATGCGTGTTTCTTTTTGTTTTGCCTAGAGACTTCCAAGAGATGATTGGATGAATCATTCCCAAAATCATATCCGTCCAGAGAGCTGAAAACAAACCTAAGGCGCGTTAAGGGCTCGGCTTGCTTTGTTTAATAGTACTAAATAATTTGAGTTCGAACAATTTTTTTGACTCATTTACTAAATTAGCCAAATTCGAGTTAATTAGCTATAACTCTGCTAGTTTCTAGAGAATCATCTGATGCTCGAATTGACCACAAGTTCGCAAATGTAAATTAAGCTCAAACTCACTAAATTTTACGAGCTGAGCTTAAACATGCTAAAGCTAGCTCGTCTTGGCTGATCTTGTTTTCACTTGGATCCGCCAAGCTGAAATAAACAAAGCTATGTTATCGGATGTCCCCCGAAGGAACAAAGCTATGTTCTCTAATTTAGCAAGAACATATGTTATTACTTGCATATATTGCATCCCAAATCCTGTTGCATGTATATATGTTATGGGTTCAGGTATAACTATTGAGCGTCAATTGCTCACGGTACTATGTTGCCCTGATAATTAAACACCAGATATCGAAGACGAAATCAGAAGGGCCATACGATCAGTCAGACTTCAAGATTGCTAAGAAATCGAAGTTGCTGAGCCTTGGTTTCCGTATGCATAGTCACTCTGAACAATTTAAGTTACTCTGAACAATTTAAGTTTGACTATATTTTGAAACTTTAAGCCTAATTGGGGACTGTAATACTATATTGACAGTTTAAATTTAATTCAATAGGGTTTTAAAATGATAACATTTGCTTGTGATGTACAGTGGCGAAGAGGCATAGGGGGTCACGTGACCCCCTGAAATTCCAGGAATTATTTCTTTTTCTTCTTTTTTTTGCGTTTGTAAAAAATCTGAGCCATTTAATAATCTTAAAATAATTTTTCGATTGGTCTCGTAAAAAATTAGTTCAATCGGATAATCATTGGTACTTAATCGAAACCTTTCAATTTTTCATTCAAGACTTAGAACCCTAAGTACTACATAAATTTGAGAAAAAAGTATAATAATTGTGTGTCTGGTATCCCGTATCCTAGTGATCTAAGCTGTAGATATTATAGGCTTGTGAAGGAGAACATTTGTTTAAAAAATTATCTTGATCCGATATTGATAGGTATTAAAACACAAAAATTATTTTAAAAATTTGAACTAAATCAATACCTACCAATGCCAAATCAAGATAACTTTTTGAATTAACAACTGTTCTCAATAGGCCCTACAATATTAATCGTTTAGATCACGAGGAGGATACCTGACACACAATTATTAAACTTTTATTCAAAATTCATTTAGTCCTTAGGGTCCTCAATTCAGAATGAAAAATTGAAGGTTTGATCAAGTACACCTATAATCCGATTGAGGTAATTTTTTACAAGACCAATCAAAAAATTGAAAGGTTCGATCAAATCTATAATTTTGTTTGCTTATATATGAAATCTTTGATAATGTTTTAAGTTTTAACTTTTTTACTTAATGAAGAATGTTTAAACATTTTATTTTCTCGATATATTGGCCTGTGTTTTTTTTTTTCAAAGTCATGCTTGAAAGTTGAAATGTGACCCCCCTGTGTGGAATTCCTGGATCCGCCACTTGTGATGTACCATAGCATGTTTATGCACCTCATAGCTAGCACACACCATACT
Source organism: Vaccinium myrtillus (assembly GCA_016920895.1). Classification (NCBI taxonomy): domain Eukaryota; kingdom Viridiplantae; phylum Streptophyta; class Magnoliopsida; order Ericales; family Ericaceae; genus Vaccinium; species Vaccinium myrtillus. Next base: position 35,250,628 of record CM029274.1, read on the forward strand.
CACATGGACCCTAATTTTTACCAAACCTAGTTTAATTTTCAAGCTTATTTGGTGATGATTTCCTGACAAGAAATTTCCTCTTTCTTGACTATTTGAAAAGGGCTTTTTCTTGGGCAGGGATTTCCGACAAAAATCATGCAATAGTTTTCATGATTTAGACTAGAGCTATGTGGTGGCCTACTGTTAGCACCTTGATCTTTCAAGCGTGCTAACGCTGCACTTAGGGTGGCACCTTGCACCCAAGTTAGGCAGCGAGGACAAGGCATGAGTAGGAGGCATGCCGTGGCAAGGTGAAGTGTTGGCCGGTGTCAACACAGTCCCGTTATCGAGTATGCTATGATGGTTGCACGTGAAGGCCCAAGACATATTGTGGCATGGATGCATGAAGTTGCAGCAAGCTTGTGGGGCAAAGCAGTCAGGAATTTGACTAAGGCATTGAGCTGGGGCATAGTGACGAATTTGGCTAAGGCATGGCAATTACTGGCGCTACATTCAAACATGTTGCCGGCATGCATGGACAGTGTTCCAAGCGAGTGTGACGGGCAGTTATTTCCAGCAAGCAAGGCCAAGCAGTTACTTGATGTGCTAGGCAGATTGTGAGCAAGCCAGCACAACCCTAGGCAGTTGGGGATGTCAACTGCAGATCATGGGCAGTTACCATGATCTCATGTATGCTGTATTTTCGTATTCCTGATTGTAAGCCTACTTAGGCACTTCATTTTCGAGTCTAAGGCAGAGGGATGTTCTGTCTAGTACTCTAAGGTGTTTCCTTGTATTGTTGGTGCAATAAAAGGTTGGGACGGTTCCCGTAAACGTGTGTATGCTTGCTAGACGTTCATAATCATTTCGTGTGTGTGTGTAAACACTTGTTGGCTGAATCAAGTTGTTGGGAACTTGGTTGCCATCACGGGAAAAATTCAGTGTTGGTTTTTAACCCCGTGACAGTTTGGTATCAGAGCTCCGGGTTCGGAGCATGGCGAATGCTGCGATGGACGCACTGCGGGAACGAGTTACACAGTTGGAAAAGCTTGTTGGTGCCGACGAATCTGATGAGGAAGTCACCTTGGTGGATCGTTTGGATGCCGTGTTGAGTTCGATCGAGTCCCATAAATTGGCTCACGAATCACACGTCACTCAGACCGAAGCCAAGTTTGCGGAGATGATGGCAGATGTGGCGAAGCTCTCGGATGGCATGAAGGACAAAGTTTCCAGTATTGAATCAGACTTGTTGGTGGTAAAGAGGGCCTTTCTCGGTCGCTCAGACGGTCATGATCATCGTGTTAACATGAAAGTTCCCGAACCAAAGGCTTTCGGCGGTGCCCGAAATGCCAAAGAGTTGGAAAACTTTCTTTGGGATATGGAGCAGTATTTCCCTGCTGCTCGTGTTCCAGAGGGAGAAAGAGTTACAATTACAGCGATGTATCTCACTGGGGATGCGAAGCTCTGGTGGAGAACTCGGTCGGAGGATGAAGTTCGTCCAAAGATTGAGACGTGGGAGTCGCTGAAAAAGGAACTTAAGGAGCAGTTCCTTCCTTGCAACGCTTCATGGCTTGCAAGGGAATCGCTGAAACGACTGAAGCATACGGGTACAGTACGAGATTATGTGAAGGAATTCAGTTCTCTGATGTTGGACATCAAGAACATGTCGGAAGAGGACAAGTTGTTCAATTTCATGTCGGGTTTGCAGAATTGGGCACAGTTGGAACTACGAAGGCTGGGAGTTAAAGACTTGCAATCGGCTATGGCCGCTGCCGACGGTTTGGCAGATTTCAAACTGACAAACAAGTCCAACTCTTTTGAATCCAGCAGTTCGAAATCGAAAGACAAGAACAAGAAGAAGGATGAGAAGAAAGCTGGTTCAAAGAAGTGGGACAAGGGTCAGAAGTTCAAGTCCGTGGAGGATGATAAACGGCAAGACAAAGGGAACTTCAGCAAGGGGTGTTTCATTTGCCAAGGGCCCCATCGGGCTAGAGACTGCCCGAAACGCGAAAAGCTTAATGCTATTTGCTTGGATGATGGGAACAGTGGGGATACAGACTCGGATAATCATGTTCGTGTCAACCCTTTGCAATTGCTCAATGTGATTCATGCAGACAAGGCTTTGCCTTCACAACGATCAGGTTTGATGTACGTTAAAGTGATGCTTTGTAATACTGATGTGTTGGCTATGGTGGACACAGGCGCCACACACAGTTTCGTTTCAGAAGGGTTAGCGCAGTCGCTCGGTTTAAAAGTTGTCGAAAGTTCCAGTAGAATCAAGACGGTGAATTCCACTGCACAAGCGGTGCATGGAGCAACGAGTAACATCTCTTTGAAAGTTGGTAACTGGAGCGGGCGGATTGACTTGATGGTGTATCCGCTTGATGACTTTGAACTCATATTGGGGAATGAGTTCTTCTTGGCTGCGAAAGTGGCTGTGATGCCATATCTCGGTGGGATTCTAATTGCTGATGAGAAACAGCCCTGCTTTGTGCCGCGACATGCGAAAGACAAGCGGATCAGAGAAGGGGCGGGTGGTTGGATATCGGCAATTCAAGTACAGAAAGGGCTAAGGAAGGGGGAAGCGACTTACCTTGCTGCATTGGTTGAGATCAAGCCAGATGTGCAAGTCGAAGTTCCGGACGAAGTGGCTGATTTGTTGGGGGAATTTACAGATGTGATGCCTCCAGAATTGCCTAAGTCCCTACCTCCAAGGCGTGCTACGGATCATAAGATTGAGTTGGTACCAGGTGCTAAGCCTCCGGCTAAAGCCCCTTATCGGATGTCTCCTTTGGAACTTGCTGAATTGAGGAAGCAATTGACGGAATTGCTTGATGCTGGGATGGTGCAGCCCTCTAAAGCTCCTTATGGTGCCCCGGTATTGTTCCAAAAGAAGCAGGATGGGTCTTTGCGTATGTGTGTAGACTATCGGGCGCTGAACAAAGTTACAGTGAAGAACAAGTATCCTGTCCCGTTGGTGACTGATCTCTTTGATCGGCTATGTAAAGCATCCTACTTCACAAAGTTGGATCTCCGCTCAGGCTATTGGCAAGTCCGTGTTGCGGAGGGCGATGAGGCAAAGACCACGTGCGTTACTCGGTATGGTTCCTTTGAGTTTTTGGTCATGCCTTTTGGTCTTACAAATGCCCCTGCTACATTTTGTAATCTCATGAATGATGTCTTTTATGACTGTGTGGATCAATTTGTAGTCGTGTACTTGGATGATATTGTAATCTATAGTGAGTCTTTGGTAGATCACTTGTCTCACCTTAGAGACGTGCTGTCTAGATTGAGGAAGCACAAATTGTATGTAAAGATGGAAAAGTGTGAATTTGCCCAGCAGGAAATTAGATTTTTGGGGCATGTAATTAGTAAGGGTCATTGTAAAATGGATAGGCGGAAAGTCCAAGCAATTCTGGATTGGACACCGCCTACCAAAGTGTCCAAATTACGTTCTTTCTTGGGTTTGGCTAACTATTACAGGAAGTTTATCCACAACTATTCCAAGAAAGCAGCGCCTTTGACGGAATTGCTCAAGAAGGAACATACTTGGCAGTGGGATGCGGGCTGTCAAGAGGCATTTGAAAAGCTCAAAGTTGCGGTGGCAAGTGAGCCAGTGCTGCGCTTGCCCAACTTCGAGTTACCCTTTGAAGTACACACTGATGCGTCCGACAAAGCTATCGGTGGAGTGTTGGAACAGGAGGGCCATCCAGTGGCTTTTGAAAGTCGGAAGCTAAATGATGCGGAGAGGAAGTACTCTGCTCATGAGAAGGAAATGACGGCAGTGATTCATTGCTTGATAACCTGGCGGGTTTACTTGCTCGGGACGAAGTTTCTGGTATTGACGGACAATGTTGCTAACACCTTCTTCAAGGTGCAAAAGAAACTTTCACCGAGGCAAGCCCGTTGGCAGGAATACTTGGAGGAGTATGATTTTGAGTGGAAGCATAAGCCAGGGCGACATAATCAGGTGGCTGATGCACTTAGTCGCAAAGAAGTGCAAGAGTATGTGGCTGCTATCACTCAAGTTGAGTCGGATCTTGCGGACAGAATTCGGGAAAATGCCAAGACGGATGCTGAGTACCAACGGTTGGCTAAGCAAGTCGAGGAAGGCACTGTTCGTAGATATTGGCTTGAAGATGGCCTTCTCCATGCCAAAGGAGATCGGCTGTATGTCCCAATACTTGGAGGATTGAGACAAGAGTTGCTAAGGGAAACACATGATCCACAGTGGGCTGGACATCCGGGAAGGCATCGTATGTTGGCTTTGTTATCGAGATCTTATTACTGGCCAAAGATGGAGGATGATGTGGAAGCCTATGTCAAAACTTGCTTGGTGTGCCAGCAAGATAAGACGGAGCGCAAGAAAGTGGCTGGGTTGCTGCAGCCTCTACCAGTTCCTGAGAAACCATGGGTATGTGTATCAATGGATTTCATTACTGGATTACCTAAAGTTGATGGTATGCGTTCAATTTTGGTGGTTGTTGATCGTTTCTCTAAGTATGCTGTGTTTATTCCTGCACCACATGAGTGTAATGCCGAAGTTGCTGCTGATTTGTTTTATAAGTTTGTGGTGAAATACTTTGGGTTGCCGGAAGATATTGTGAGTGACAGGGATACAAGATTTACTGGTCGGTTCTGGACAGTTTTGTTCAACTTGATGGGTTCAGAGTTGAAATTTTCCACAGCGAATCACCCACAAACTGATGGGCAGACGGAACGGGTGAATGCACTGTTGGAAGAGTACTTGAGGCACTATGTTACAGCGAGCCAAAAGAATTGGGTAGAGTTGCTGGATAGTGCTCAGTTTTGCTACAATCTGCACAGAACTTCGACGACTGGTTTGAGTCCATTTGAGTTGGCATCGGGCCAACAGCCCCTTACTCCTCATGAGGTGGCAAGGACTCGTACGGGCGGAAGGTGTCCTGCTGCGTACAGATTTGCTCGGGCTAAACAGGAATTGCTTGAGGAAGCTAAGGATAGCTTATCAAAGGCGGCCAAGCGAATGAAGAAGTATGCGGACCAAGGGAGGAGATCACTTGAGTTTCAAGTTGGGGATAAGGTGTTGCTGAAACTTACTCCCCAAATCTGGAAGAAAATCAATGCCAAGACGAGGCATCGTGGCTTGATTCCGCGATACGATGGTCCCTTTGAAGTTGTAAAGAAAGTGGGGAATGTTGCTTATCGGTTGAAACTGCCGGACAGGTTGAAGGTTCATCCAACGTTTCACGTTAGTTTTCTGAAACCATTCCATGAGGACTTGGTGAATTTGGGAAGGAAGCAAGCGAAGCGGGCACCTCCGGTAATTCAGAAACAGTTTGATCGTGGGGTTGAAAGGATTCTGGATCACAAGACGGAAGGGCAAAGCAAGAAAAACAGGAGAACCTCTTATTTGGTGAAGTGGGAAAATAGCCCCGACCGGGAGGCTTCGTGGGAAAAGGCGGAGACTCTATGGCAGTTCGAAAAGCAAGTGGAGGAGTACCTACAAACCTTACCGACGAGGACGTCGGCCTCTTCTAGTGGGGGTGGTTTGGTAGCACCTTGATCTTTCAAGCGTGCTAACGCTGCACTTAGGGTGGCACCTTGCACCCAAGTTAGGCAGCGAGGACAAGGCATGAGTAGGAGGCATGCCGTGGCAAGGTGAAGTGTTGGCCGGTGTCAACACAGTCCCGTTATCGAGTATGCTATGATGGTTGCACGTGAAGGCCCAAGACATATTGTGGCATGGATGCATGAAGTTGCAGCAAGCTTGTGGGGCAAAGCAGTCAGGAATTTGACTAAGGCATTGAGCTGGGGCATAGTGACGAATTTGGCTAAGGCATGGATAAGAGCAAGCAGTTTACCGGCAGATACATTCATCACATGTTGCCGGCATGCATGGACAGTGTTCCAAGCGACTGACGGCGCTTATTTCCGGCAAGCAAAGCCAAGCAGTTACTTGATGTGCTGGCAGATTGTGAGCAAGCCAGCACAACCCTAGGCAGTTGGGGATGTCAACTGCAGATCATGGGCAGTTACCATGATCTCATGTATGCTGTATTTTCGTATTCCTGATTGTAAGCCTACTTAGGCACTTCATTTTCGAGTCTAAGGCAGAGGGATGTTCTTTCTAGTACTCTAAGGTGTTTCCTTGTATTGTTGGTGCAATAAAAGGTTGGGACGGTTCCCGTAAACGTGTGTATGCTTGCTAGACGTTCATAATCATTTCGTGTGTGTGTGTAAACACTTGTTGGCTGAATCAAGTTGTTGGGAACTTGGTTGCCATCACGGGAAAAATTCAGTGTTGGTTTTTAACCCCGTGACACCTACCATACTCATTCCCTTGAGAACCATGTTTATGGGATGCGTCGACGTTTCTTTTGCCGAGAAACTTCCAAGGGATGACTAGATGATTCCTTCCCAAAATCTCATGTCGGTCTATAGGGCACACATACCCAAGGCACTAATCGTTAATCGTTCGAAAATTGTTGAAAAAAATACAGTGGCAATTCGAATCCAAATAACAATTCAATCGATATATAATAAAACAGAATACAATGGAAATTTACAATTGACAGAATATAAAAACACAGAGATACAAACAGTAATCGGGAGCCGAGTCGTGTGTAACCACACTCTCCTTAACAAAGATTCGCCGCCTACCGTGGGTGTTGTAGGTTGAACCGACGTCTTCGTCCCAGGATACAACGGCTAGAACCACGACCACCGGAACACCGCCGTTGGAAGCCTTGGCGAACTGAAACTCTTGTCTGCCTCTCTCTCTCAAAATAACCTTCTGTAATGTATAGTATTGCTCGAATTTCTGGTGCTCAAACCAATTGGCAAAGCTGCCAATTTATAGCTGAAGGGGGAGCCTCCCCATTGAATACGGGAATGAATTCTGCCAATGAATTCTGCAGAATAAAACTCCCACGCAATAATGTTGCACTTGAATTCTGGAGGAAAAACTGATGCAGAATTTGAAGGCCATCAAATCTCATCATGGAGGGGTTAATTTGTGTAATAACTTTTTTTTTTTGGACGGCAAAAAAAGATTTTATTAATCAAATATCAAAGATACAAGATTAAACGGGGCAAGAGAAAAACATCAAAACGAGGAGCGGCATACCAACGAGGTCGGCACCCCACCCAACGACAATCATCTGCCTCTCGAGACCCAAAAAGATTGAAAGGCTGGTGAGGAGACAGCCAAACAATCAAACACCAAAACAAAACAACCTAAAGAAGCGCCAACGCCTTCCAATTGATTATACCCCTTGCCTAAATTTATTGACTCCACCTTGCGCTTACACAACCCTTGCACCGGCTTCAATTTTCTCCCATATGAATCTACCTCTACACCCCAAATATCAAATTTTTCATGCGAATACTCCCACATCTCCTTTGTGCTCTAAAGAAATCCAAACGATTCGAAAACCAAAACCGACCCTTTAATATCTTTTTCGCCCTTAACCTTTTTAATTGCATTTCATGTGAAACCTTCTCTGAATCCTTGTCTCGCTCCACCCCTCGGATTGGACTCCTCTCGGCTTCTTCCTTCTCAGTCTCTACATCTTTTTCTTGCGATGATAATTTGAAATTACAAACCTTCAAAGTCCCCTGATTCAAATCCTCATTTTGACCCTTAAAATCATGTCCATCGATTAACTTGTGCTTTTGAACCCAAACATAATTTTTATGACCTCCTACTGTAGAACCCAATTTATTCCTCTCATGCTCAGGTAAAAAAGATCTATTAGAATCCACCTTCCCAAGAAATGCACCGCCTGAATTAATGTCTTGGAACTTTGAATAGCTTGCAACTGTATTGCACGCCCTTCTATGGGCTTGATTCAAAACATAATCATAATTCTCTTTATGATCTTGAGAACAAGACCCCAGCCGTAAGCCTTTATTGAAGACAGGTACCCCTTCACAACAACCGAAGCCATTCAAAACGGATGTGATATTCAAAACGTTATTTGCCCGCTCTTCTTGAAAATCGACACAGACATGTTCACGCGCCCTCGCCAATTGTAGATTACGCGCCACCAACTCTTTCGCATGACCCATTGACAATCTCGTAGGCTTCCCTCCCCGTTCACAAGTGCGAGGTTTACCAACAGATGCATGAACCTTCCTTTCAATCGAAGCTGTAGAAATAGGAATAACAACGTTGCACGAACCGAAATCAACCTTGATTTTGACTGGAGAATCACATATTGACGAACCAAAGCATTCTGCCAAGTTTTGTTGTAGATTGTCAATTACCTCTCTAAATTTCAACCATGGAATTTCAGCTTGCGCACTCCGTGTACTGCCTTCATTGTTTACCTTCTCCAAATCCTTTTGCCGCCCATTGCCACAACCCTTGCAAGCCATTTCTGACAGAACTTTCTCCAACTCGATCCAGCCTTTTCCTTGTCTATCTTCAGGAATACGGATGATGCTTTTCTTTTTGGTCTCAGAGATTTTGATTTCGACAAACCATCCCCCTTTGTTTTGTGCGTGTGATCATATACGCTAGTTATTACACTTCGTGGGATCCCTTCGGTTGCCTCGTAAGACCCTCCGAATGTCCCGTTTCATTCACATCAAATTTCCAACAAAGGGGTCCCTGTAATGCCCTCAAGCACTACACGGTGTAGTATTCCTTATCCAGTCGTTCCTTTCGACAATGCACGACTAGAATTTAATCCTAGCTTCTACGAAATTGAACCATCCATTGCTCGGATTAAAACTGAGCCGTACATTGTCAAAATAGACGGTCGGATGGGGACACTACAAAGTCGCTAAGGGCTCAGTTCACTTTCTTTAATGAATAAACCGAGTTTGAATAAAATTTTCAATTTACTAAATCAGCCTAGTTCGAGTTAGTTGTAGCTCTGCTAGTTTATAGTGTCCATTTGATGCTCGAATTGAGCTCAAGTTCTCAAATGTAAATCGAGTTCAAGCTCGCCGAATGGTACCAGCCGAGTTTGAACACTACTCTAAAACTTGCTTGTCTTGGCTGATCTTTTTTGCATTTGGATACGTCAAGCCGAAATATGCAAATCTCCTGTTCTCTAATTTAGCAACAACATAAAGCTTCTTGATATGAGGTCGAAAATTCACGTAGTATTCTAAGTTCTAACACACTACTTCAACACATATCGGCATCCATATAAACACGTATATATATGGTCACAGAGTAATTACTCTTATGCCCGCAAAGAAGGATCGATGAACCCTGTCTTTATCCTTTGTCATAAATGTTTTTTGAACAATTTTTCCTTTGTCTTTTTCCAAGTAAGTAAAAGGAAGAAGATTCGGAAAGCAACGTAGTTTTCCAAAAGATTTTAGCAATCCAGTTGCTAAAATTATGGTTTTGAAATCAAAAAATGAAGTAGTTCTGTGTATCGTTTTTCGATTTTTTTCGCACCAAATTAAAGTACTCCTCGTGTACCTTAATTCGGTGTAAAAAATTCAAAAAATAGTACACGAAAACACTTAAATTTTAACACGATTTTAGCACCTGCTGAACTCATTTGCTAAAATCACCATGATTTTAGCAACTGAGTTGCTAAAATATTTTGGAAAACTATGCCACGTGACAGGCTGAGTTTTCCGTTTGATTTTAGCAACTGGATTGCTAAAATTAGGATTTATTTTAGCAACTGAATTGCTAAAATCATTTGAAAAACTCAACCGTACACGATTTTGTTTGGGAACAGGTTTGGTTTTGTCCACCAAAGTTTTTCTCTGTGATTTTTTTGTGGACAATGGATTCTCAGACAAACAAGCCTACTCAAGAATAACGTTAGCATCAAAAGGGGGCTTGTCAACATCTACAATGACTTGTGTTGAGTAAGCTTTGTCACCAAGGCAATTGATTAATTCACCAAATACTAATAGCTATTGTTAAATCAATGCACAGAGATATCAATTTAAACGAATTTTGAGAAGAATTTAGCGTTAGCAATCTTAATTCATGTTGGAAATTTTATAATTTCGGTATGAATTAAAATGGGCACGCGGAGGGTCTCTCAAGGCAACCGATGTGTTCCATTACGTGTACACTTAAGTCCTGGAGTACATTCCCCCTCGTGGTGAGATTCATTGTCTTCATTAATTTGGCGAAGTCAATTCCACATACTTTCCTTGCAAGCCAAGGCGAGGGACTTTCCTTGCAAACCAAGGCAAGGGACTTGGGTGGACTTGCCATAGACTTGGCCATTGGTTGCCTATAAATAGGCCCATCTTCTTCTTGCTTAGACAAGTTCTTTGTGACTATAACTCACTTCCGGAAATATATTTCTTTGAGAGAGAGAGGCAGACGCAAGTAAGTTCGCCAAGGCGGTCGACGATGGTGTTCTGTCGGCTTGTGGTTTTAGCCGTTTTATCCTGGGAGGAAGACGCCGGCGGAGTCTACAACACCCTAAGGTAGACGGCGAATCTTCTTTAAGGAGACTGTGGTATCACACAGGACTCGGCTCGGTTTGTAATTAAATTTTGTATTCCATCCTTGTAATTTGTAATTTCAATTGTCAATGAGAATTGTTCTCTGGAATGCTATTATTGCCAAATATCCGAACATTTTTCCCAACAATTCAAACGTGAAGAAAGAAGGCAATTCGCTTAGGCATCCATGGATTGCCTATCTATATTGCACAAGATTTTTGCTAAAATGGTACATCTTGGACCAGTGTTTTTTTTTTGGTAAAGAGCTAGAATTTCACCTCAGACTAGTTGGTTACAAGATTCACAATCTTGGTCTGGATGCACTTCAGCCTGGTTGGGTATGGGTACCGAATAAACGAAGGGTACCAACTAAATGAGTACCGAAAGTGATGGCATGCGGGGCCCACTTAAGGGTTCCACAAAAATGATCTGAACCGTTAAAAAAATTTTGAATATTATTTTGAGTGGCCTAGCGAAAAATCAGCTCAAACGGATACCTACAACTAATTGATTCGATGTACCCATTTTCATTCAGAAATATAGGGCCCTGTATTTTAAATGAAAAATTGGTATATCGAATCAATTAGTTGCAGGTATCCATTTGAGCTAATTTCTCGTGGGACTACTTAAAATAATATTTTAACATTTTTGAACGGTTTTCATTTGTGCGGAACCCTTAAGTGGGCCCCGCATGCGCATCTGTGTACCGTCTGTGATAGATACTCAAGAAAAAGATCCAAGAAGGTTGGTAGATAAAATCTGATTGACATTGGGATTGATAACGACGAAATACTAGTATATGTTAGTACTAAAATTAATTGTGTGGTTAGAAGTAAGAATTTTGTGTGATTATTATAACCATGTGAGTCAGTTTTTCAAAAGATTTTAGCACCCAGTTGCTAAAATCACCATATTTCAAATCAAAAAATGAAGTGGTTCCGTGTATCGTTTTTCAATTTTTTTCGCACCAAATTAAAGAACTCCTCAAGTACTTTAATTTGGTGCGAAAAAAATCGAAAAACGATACATGAAACCACTTCATTTTTTGATTTGAAATATGGTGATTTTAGCAACTGGGTGCTAAAATCTTTTGGAAAACTAGGGTGCATGAGTAAAATGTAACAAGTTTGCTACAGACAGTAACATTTGTATTAACAATTGTAGAAACTCTCTCACATGTGATATGTGAGTCCTACCACTCATATGTGGATCTCACATATTCCATGTGAGAGAGTTTGTGCAATTATTGGTATAAGTGTTAGTGTATCTATCTTTTCTCAAAATGTAATGTGATGTGTACATATCAAGTAAGAGTGCATAGGTTCGTCCCTAAACTATGCCGCTTTAGTTTATAATTTATCAGTCGATCGTATTTCATCTTCTATTCTCATTCCACAAACTGACTTAAATTTTATATGGTTCGGCTAACCAGCGCCACATAGCACTCATTAACCTCGAAAGTGGGGTAATTTTTTAATACTTTATCGAAATTCCTACAGGGACCGACCAAGGTGCACCGATGGTGCACCGACTGGCGTCAGGGACCCACTTTTGGGTCCCACACGGAAAATCCGAACCGTTAGATCATCTTTAAATCGTTTTCCGAGGGGCCCTGCACGAGAATCGAGACAATCGGATGACCCTAAGTGCTTGATTCAAAATTACCCCATTTCATCAAAAAATATTGAATATTATGTATAAAAAAATAATCGTTTGGGTATAGACTCTTTTTTCACCCGAAAAATGAGCTTATACCCAAAAGATTATTTTTTTATACGTAATATTCAATATTGGTCTTGTTTGATTGCACGAAAAATGAACCTATACCCAAAAGATTATTTTTTTATACATAATATTCAATACTTGTCCTGTTTGATTGGGCGAAAAATGAGCCTATATCCAAAAAATTATTTTTTTATACATAATATTCAATACTAGTCTTGTTTGATAGATGTCGTCGAGTAGATTTTAAATATATAACTTTTTTTTAATTTTGGATATAAAAAATAAAAGTTACTAACATTTGTAATTTGAAAAAAATAAAATGTGTGAGATAAAAAGTATTCAAGAGAGAGAGAGAGTGTCAGGGACAAGTGGAAAAAAAGAAAACAAACAAAGTACACATTGAATTCGAGGCCATCATGACCAGGGCACTTGACCCAGTTGGTCGTGTAGCCCCTTTTATAGGGGTGAGGTTCTGGGTTCGACTCCTATGGAGAGGAGGTCGACCTTTATGGTTTACTAACAATAACAGCTAACTCTACTGATGTATATCGATTGGCAAAAAAAAAAAAAATTCGAGGCCATCATTATTCGGTAAGAAATAATAATAATAACCAGCGCCAAGTAGCACTCATTAGCATTTGCCAATTTTATAAGTCAGTGAAACTGACTTAAGGTGGTTTTTGTGACTTGATGTGTTGTGATAGAATGACTTATTTTGTAAAACACAATAAATCACTCAAGTACTAATTTGGAGTTGCTGCTGTGCAGCCCCTGCACAACCTGGCAACTTGTGTATCATCTGGGCCGTCCGTTACTCGGATTGTCGGCCCAGATTTCATCTTGCACGCATAACAACGAACGGTTCGGATACAAAGGTACCGATGTGAAATCTGGACTGTCTATCCGAGCAATGGACTGCTCGGATGGTGCACAACGATCATAGATGCCAATGTCATACCCACTTAAACCACGTAGAATAGTATTAGTTTCTTGCCATTCCTAAATTAATAAAACATCAAAGGTTAATAATAAAAAAAAACCAACACAAAAAATTCATCATCAGACAGATGGAGTAATATGATAGTCTTTTCCCACATATATATATGCATCATGGCAGTCATAACATGCCCACTTGCCATCCCATGGATACAAAATGAGGCACATAACATGCCTTAGGAGATGGGGAACACCATGGAAGCTCCCCTAAGATTTTAATCAGTAAATTACCAGTAACACATACCAATTTCGAATTCCAAACAGAACACAAATCACTTGCATTCCCCATTTTCCCCTGCCTCCACCTCTGCCTCTGCCTCTTCCCTTTTCTTCTCCTCCAACACTTGGATCAATTTGTTCAAGCAATCCTCGCCGCCGCGATCTTCCCCTATCCCACTCCTCGCAATCAATTTCTCCGCCACATCCGCCGGAGTAATCCTGCTCTCCTTAAACATCTTTTCAATCCTCCCAAACAACTCGTGCTCCTCAATCCCCAGATAATTCTTCGCCAGAACCATGAACGCCTCGAATCCGCAGTACGACATCTCGATGTGCTTGTCCATTCTCCCCGCCCGAAGCAGCGCCTTGTCGAGCAACCCCACGTGATTCGTCGTGAAAACCATCAGCATCCCACCGTCGCTCGCCGAGAAAAGGCCGTCGATGCAATTTAACAGTCCCGATAGTGTCACTTCTTCTCGTGTTCTCCTCGCTCCTTTGTCACCCTGATTGTTCTTCTCCCTTTGGTTGGTGATTTCGCTCGAGCAATCGATGTCTTCGATCACGAGAATGGAATTGCAGGGGATTCTGTTCATGAGGCGTTTCAAGTCCGCATTGCTTTGGACTGCCGTTAATTCGAGGTCGTAGATGTCGTAGCTTAGGAGATTCGCCATTGCTGCGATCATCGTGGATTTACCAGTGCCCGGAGGGCCATGAAGGAGGTACCTAATGGAAATCATTGGCAATTCAGTTGTAGGAGAAGGAGAATGCATAGAAAGGCCAACTGTATATTTTTTCATACCATAAAAATGAGGAAAAATACGATCAGTTGAAATTGCTGGATCAAGATATATACTCTCCGGTAATAGGACCCGGGAGTTCTGTAGCGTGGCCCTGGCACATCCTGATTGTCCATCTCCGCAATTGTCGGTCCGTATATTTATAAAATTTTTATGAAAGCGTTTTATTGAAACGGACTGGATGGTCCAGATGTGCACTCCAGAGCCGCCCTATAAGGTCCCATTTTCCCGGTAATAACATTGGACATCAAACATAGTTGCAACAATATAAGTTACTCCTAATAAATTGGGAGAGAGTACTATAGGATGATTCTAGTCCGTTCTCATAGTTATGCTTCGAGACAATTAATATCCAAACACCCTAAGATTAGCATGTAAATTGACCCGGACTCCAGAGTTACCCAAAAAATGTAACTACATATGGACAAAATGTCTTCACGTTGCACTATCAATGGAAGATGAAAGTGCCAAAACATTACAAATTTCCCAGAAATGTAGTGGTAAATTTAACCCAAAAAAGAATTACTTTGGAAATTAAATTTGGAAACTTACCCTCTCTTCCATGGCTTTCCGATCCTCCGGTAGTACTCTCTCCCGGCAGAAAACCTGATCAGATCGTCGATAATGTCCTCTTTCCTCTCCTCCTCCATGGCCAGAGTCTCGAATTTGGCCGGATGATTGAAATCCCTTATGTAATTCCAATAATCTCCGTCCCTGGTCGAACTGTTGGAGTAGAGCTTCAACTGCCGATTCCTTGCCGCCACCGCCTTACCCTCCTCCATCACATGCCCCAGGTATTCCCCCACCACCGTGTCCCGGTTCCTTTTCGGAAACTTAAGGGCATAATACCTGTTTTTTTGTTTTATAAGTCAATGATTAACGAGCAATTAACATCATTCTAAATCACAATTATCACCACCAAAAGTGTTCTAAAGTCTTTCGATGAACGTAGGTCTACATGTATGAAACAGACACAGTTGTGTTTAAAATTATGATCGTAACGTTTGTATTCTAACGAAGCTCGGTGCAACATCCCGAAAAGTGTTACTTTTCAAAAGAAGTCACATACAATTCTCTCTAGTTGTTTCGGCAAAACCTATCTTTCGAACAAATATTCAATTGAAAATGTTTCGACGGAAAATGATCTCTTGTCATGTTTGTTTTACAAGACAAAAATTTATACTATTGAAAATATTCCACAATGAGACCCAAGACACCATTTAAAGAGTGACAACTTCCAAAGAAGAAACACCCCCAATAAACAATATCCCAATATCCCATTGCATTGGAGTGAATTATTGAATTTTTGACTTTTCACGCTTCACGAGACATAAAAAAGCCAGTTTAGTGGAATAGATTGGGAAAAGAAACTATTAGCAATTCATTCTATTTATTTCTAGGAGAAAATAGTTTTTTTTTTTCCCATAAAATCTTTGGAAAATGTTTCTCGCCAAGAAAGCACATTAGTTTCTCATATTTGGTTGCAACCCAAAAACTCAAAAACACAAAAAAAATAAAAATAAAATAAACCCAGAGAAAAGGTTTGTTTTTTGCTCGAAAAGCAACATATTTCCGAATGCATATCAATAATTCTACAACCACAACCATTTACACACAAATGTGCATTACCTTGTGAAGACAAATGCAAGTGTTTGTGTTTTTAGCATAAAACTCGAAAGTTTTCCGAACCCAAATTACCGAAAACACATACAACCACGGACGGTCCAGAATGGTCCGACTCACGTGAATACACGAGAGAGATTCACAGATTTACGTGCGTCAAACCATTCCGAACACATTACTTTTCACGTGAATACACCAATTAGATTCACGTGTATTGAACCGCTCCGAACACAATACTGTCCATTTCAAGCTCAGCATAGTACCTTTTCTTCCTTGAAACGCGGTACGAATCACCTTGCTCTTCCACCAGTGACCACCAAACCTTAACACCATTAAACTCATCAGTCATCAGAAACCCCTCGCCAACATCAACACACAGCACCGGATTTTTGATATCCCTAACCGAATTGGCCTTAAGGCTTGGAGCTTGGGCGGCGCATTTGGCACTAAGGTAGGTCTCGACGGCGGCGTAGGCCTCGTGGTTTCTCGGACCACCGCTGTCCGTCGAGTCTTCTGTGAATCTGATTTTGACGTTGGGGTCCATTGATTTGAACAATTTTCGAATGAACCATTCAATGTATCCACGGAGGTGGGTGAGCAGGAATTGTTGGAACATGGATAGGACCACCATTGATGCCGCGATTGCCATGCCAACGCCCATTTGGCTCATCCCTTCTTGGCCCATGAAGAAAGGCAGAATGTTCACCATTTTTTTGTTGCAGTTTTGAAGTGAAAAGTGGGGCAGGGGAGATGTGTATGGGTGTGTGAACTGTGATTGTTTGATTTTCTTGACTTGGGGAAAGCCTCTGCTCAGTGGGGTCTCCAGTTATATTGATCCAAGTTAGGGGGTGTTTGGGTTCCTTATTTTCCACTTCTCATTTTCGCATTATTGGGTTTTGGTTATTTATTGTAGTTGCAAAATGAAAAAGTTATTTTGGTAAAATGTGTTCTCATTTTTGGCATTTTAAGAGTAGAAGTTAAAAGTAAGTTGAGAGGAGTTTACCCCAAAAAAAAAGTTGAGAGGAGTTTTTTGATTTCTCATTTTGCACGACCTATAGAATGTATTCTGCTCATATCTAACAAACACTGCACATTTCTGCTAAACAATTTATATATTCAAAATACATTCTAACAATAATCCAAAAAGCCAAAATGTTAAAAATGAAAAGTTGAAAATGAGCCTCCCATAATTGATCAAAGTTCGTTGATCAAAGTTGATGGGTGGGTTGAAAATGAGCCTCCCGTTTGTTGGTGGGTTATTTTCCACATAATTGATCAAAGTTCGTTTCTTGGGATCACGTCCTAAGAAAATAATTGATCAAAATAAAATGAGCCTCCCAACTAATTTTTTGTGGATCCCCTTGTCATACGATAAGCAACTGTGCATTTGTGTGCTTGTGTTTTTACGGTGGAAAAGGTGAAACTCTAGAAGATATCTTCAATCTTGACTCATTTCTTCATTAAATTTTTTTTTTTAAGTAAAAGATGCAAAAACCCATCTCCACTGCGCAATTTTTCTAACCAAAATGAGTTTTGCGAATTTCTCTACCCCATTATGGGAAAATCCAAGCCTTGAACCCATTTTCTTTACCATGTTTTTGAAGGCTTAATCTTATCCTTGGTATTTACCATGTTGCCATTGAAAGCCTTTTTGAGGGGAAAAAAGGATTTTGCCATTGAAGATGCTCATACCTAAATTGAGTTTTTACTCAAAAATTTGAATCAATTTGGGTTAAAAAAAAAAGGGGGTAAGGGCTGGAGATACGCTAAGTGCGGCAATCTTTGTGACCAATTCATATTAAATTGTTTTTATTGAAAATGATTTTTGAAACCTCGCGACAACTGTAAACCTGTTCTCGCTATTGCTATCTATAGTTTTGGATTTTTGAAAATTCTGCACTTCGACCAATATTGACACTAAAATGCTAAGCAACACCTTAGGGCGGTTGATAACGTTTAAAAAATGTATTAAAATTTCAAAAAACCATATTAATATCCGTGGAATGTGTATTGAAAAATAAACTCGTTTGACATTATATGCGTATTATCCACCGCCTAATGAGCGATACTTAGCAAAACCGATAATATTTTTTACCACACTATTTAAAACCTTGAACTAGACTAAAAAACATTAAAAAAAAATGTGATGTACCCTAACGTGTTATGCAGCTCATAGCACACACCCTACTCACACATGGAGCCTGATTTTTTTACCAAAACCGGGGTTTTCAAGCTCACAAGGTGATGATCTCCAAAGGATAAAAATTTACCTTTTGTGTTAGGGTCCTGACGAGGTTTCTTTTTCTTGACTACTTTTTTTGGAAGAGAGGTTTTCTTGGGCAGGGGTTTTCGACCATAAAATTGTGCAATAATTTTCGTGAATTAGAACTATGTGGTGGCCTACCATACGCATTTCTGCCATGTAGTGGAAAAACAAGGAATTGGGGCATGTAGTGAGTCTTATCCGGTTGTACATCTCGGCACCGACGGCTCATATTTTATTTAAACTTCAAATGATCCGAGCCGTTCATTGTTTGGATTAAAATCCGAGTGATAATTGCAGAGATGGACAACCGAATAGGCTCACTACACTCATATAGTGAGCCCCTCACTATAGTACCCCGGTTCCTTGGAAAAATACAAATGGTTATTGGTTAAAG
Source organism: Vaccinium myrtillus (assembly GCA_016920895.1). NCBI lineage: Eukaryota > Viridiplantae > Streptophyta > Magnoliopsida > Ericales > Ericaceae > Vaccinium > Vaccinium myrtillus. The sequence goes on from CM029274.1 coordinate 35,269,046, forward strand.
GGCTCGGCTCGCTTTGATTAATAAATAAGCCAAGTTCGAACAAATTTTTTTTTTTTACTCATTTACTAAATCAGCCAAGTTCGAGTTAGCCGTAGCCCTGCTATTTAATGGAGGTCCATTTGATGCTCGAATTGAGCTCAAGTTCTCAAAAGCAAATCAAGCTCAAGCTCGCTGAATGTTACGAGCCGAGCTTGAACACTCTAAAGCTTGCTCGTCTTCGCTAATCTTTTTTCGCATTTGGATCCGTCAAGCTAAGATATACAAAGCTCTGTTCTCCAATTTTAGCAACAACATAAAACTGCTAGATACGAGGTCGAAAATTCAAAGCATAGTAGCTGGTTATTAGGTGCTTTAGAGGCACCGTCACGTAAAATTCTGACATAATACTTCAACACACATTTACGCGGGATTCATATATAAACGGATGGTCACCGAGTAATTACTCCTATGCCCCCGCAAAGAATGATGGATGAACCTCTTTATCCTTTGTCATAAATGTTTTTTGAACAACTTCCTTTGTTTTTTTCCAGTAGTAAGTAAAAGGAAGAAGATTGTGAAAGCAACACAGTGCGATTTTGTTTGGGAACAGGTTTGGTGTTGTCCACCAAAGTTTATCTCTGTGTTTTTTTGGTGCACAATGGATTCTCAGACAAACAAGCCTACTCACGAATAACGTTAACATCAAAAAGGGATAAACTTTGGTGGACAAAAAGTGAGCTTGTCAACATCTAGGATGACTTTTTTTTTTTTTTTTTTTGAACATGTCAATAGGCTCAATACCATTAACGGAAAATGCCCGAGGGCAGTACAGATTTCATCACCAACAACAGGGAAGAACCAAAACTATCAAAATCTAGACGAACGGCACCCCTGCCCGAGGCAGACCAACAACAAGGCTGGGCTAGGAACCTGTCCACGATCTGCTGGTAGAAATCCCGAGGGAAAACAACTCATACCCTACCACTTAAGCACAAGATAAAATCCAAGTCAGCATCTATCACTAATTCGAATGTGAAACTAAAATTAGGGCAACTGAAGTCAACATCTAGTATTATCAACATTTAAAATAAGGTGGGTTGAGTAGTCTTGTCCACCAAGCAATTGAAGTCACCAAGAAACTACTACTATATACCTAAATTAAGGGGGATTAGGTATTTTGTAAAATCGAAGCAAATTTATGCTCCAATTCATATACCTGAGTTCTACTTTTAGTGGTAATTTAAGACCATTTATGAATTGCAATTCTGGTCTAATTTCATTCTTCAAGCTTTTCTAACTTTTTTAAATCGTGCATAGTGGGAAAAAAGGAATTAGGAGGGATGAAGCACCTGCAAATATCTAATTAAGTTTTTTTTTTAATATCCGGATGTCTTGATCAGTTTGTGCATCTTGATTAATTCCGAAGAGCTAATTTTTTATAAGACCGCTTAAAAATATTTTAAAATTGGCTCCAATTGTAATATGTACATAATCGGTAAATAATCTGTACCTTATGAGTCGGTGCTCGGTACCCATAGTCAGGGTGTGTTCCACTAAAAAAAATCCAGTTTAGTTTTAACCAAAAAACTACTCCATTCCGCTAACAAAAAAAAACCCCAAAAGCCAACCAATTCCACGAACTTTAAAAAAAAAAATTGTTGTCATCAGCAGTTTTTTCCTAAAACTAAAGTAAGTGGAACAAATTAGTTTTTCCCTAAAATTAAAATCTAAAGATCTAAAAACCAAAAAATCAAAAAAAAAAAAAAAGTTAGTGGAACACTCCCTCAGTCTCGTTTGTAAGGACACATTGTCACGGCCCACGGCAACTAACGCTTGTCTACATAACCCAGCGTATAGGGCTAACTCATAAGTCATAATGCATACCTCACCAAATTGGGGGACCCAAAGAACAGCTCATAGTCATCTGATCCACGCTGGATAATAAACGCGTGCTTGGGGACATGAAAAAGGAAAAACTCACCCGGACCAAGTGTTCGGGTCAACTTACGTGTAATTTTGGGAGATCGACGCCATCGTCCAGTACTGGTTTCATAATACAGTTATTGTAGCTGACAGCGCAATTAAAAGTACTCGTTTTTATACAGATAAACACTATTTCGTCCCTAAATTATCAATTCAATATGGATCATCCTACGCTCATTGGATAACGGTATTTCATTTGTCTGTCAAATTCATGAACAAAAATCTTCAGCTTGTGTGACACATCCGCTTAATTGATAACCAAAATACAGAGCAAGCAGCAGCCCATGGAACTAATGAAAAAAACAAACACACACAAATTGCTAAACTAGAAAAACTTAGGTGCCGGATGGGTATCACGTGGCAGTATCTGTCGCACAACTCGGCCGTTCAAAAATATTTGGATGGCACAGATTTTAAAGAGGAGAAAGAAATATGTGAGAGAGAGAGAGAGAGTTGAGAGAAATTTGAGCCGTCCAAAACACTTTGAACGACCGAGATGTGCACTCGGCACCACGTAGACGATACCCGCTCGGCACCCAAGTTTTTCTCCTCATTCACTTATTACATCCCCCATTTCCTCCTCCTCTTTCTTCTCCAACACTTGGATCAATTTCTTCAAGCATTCCTCACCTGAATCCTCACCGTTCCCCCTCGCAATCAAATTCTCCGCCACATCCGCCGGAGTAATACAACTCTCCTTCAACAACCCTTCGATTTTCGCAAACAACTCGTGATCCTCGATCCCCAAGTAATTCTTGGCCAGAATCTTAAATGCCTCAAATCCACAGTACGGCATCTCGATGTGCTTGTCCATTCTCCCCCTCCGAAGCAGCGCCGAATCCAGCAACTCCACGTGGTTCGTCGTGAAAACCATCAGCCTCCCGCCGTCGTTTGCCGAGAAAAGTCCGTCGATGCAATTTAACAGCCCGGACAACGTTACTGTTTCTATTATTTTCTCTGTCTCGCCCTGATTATTCTTCTCCCTTTGTTTAGTGATTTTGCTCGAACAATCGATGTCTTCGATCACGAGAATGGAATTGCAGGGGATTTTGTTTATGAGGCGTTTTAAGTTGGCATTGCTTAGAACTGCTGATAATTCGAGGTCGTAGACGTCGTAGCTTAGGAGATTCGACATTGCTGCAATCATCGTGGATTTACCAGTGCCCGGGGGACCGTAAAGGAGGTACCTGTCGTCATTAATTTCTTATTTATCATCAAAATGAAGAAGATTTATGATCAAATAAAATGGTAGGATGAAAATGTATACTATAGTCTATAGACTATAATACTGGTCACAACACTTGGAAATCTACAGAGGTCAAACATTTTAAATCATGGAGCTATTGGAGGTTTGTCCAGTTGTTAATTTCACGACCCCGACATTAGTTGAAATGAACACAAGCAGGCCCGGACATCCCATTAAAAAAAAAAAAAAAACAGAGTTAGAAGTCTGATAAAAAAATTACCCTCTCTGCCAAGGCTTTCCGATCCTCCTATAGTACTCTCTACTGGTAGAAAACCTGATCAAATCGTCGATAATCTCCTCCTTCTTCTCCTTCTCCATAGCCAGAGTATCAAATTTGGCCGGATGATCGAAATCCATTATGTATCTCCAGCTAGCTCCGTGCTCGCTTGAACTGTTGGAGTAGAGCTTCAACTGCCGATTGCTCGCGATCAACGCCTTACCCTCTTCCATCACATGCCTCAAGTATTCCCCCACCACGATTTCTCGGTACCGTTTCGGAAAGGTAAGGGTATAGTACCTGTTTTTTTGTTCAAAATCAGTGGTTAGTTTCAATTTCGACAGAAGCCATAAACGGAAAATACCTCAGTGGAAACTCAGCCTAAAAGAACTAAGTAACAGTACGAGATATACTAGCGATGAACCATCCCCAAAAGTGTTTCAATTTTGATAAGAATACATATAATTGACCACAGATGGATTTGAAGTCATTCGATACAGATGGATTCCTCATGAATCGCGACGCACATGAGATCCACACAAGTCGAATGAATGATTCCGAACACATCTGTGACGAATCAAACTCAGCCCGTTACCTGTTCTTCCTCGAGCCGCGGAACAATTCACTTTGTTCTTTGTCTTCCCCAAGCTGCCAGTTCACCGTAACCCCTTTAAACTCATCGGCAACCCCCTCGCCGACGTCGATACAGAGCACCGGAATTTTAATATCTCTCACGGCATTAGCCTTCAGCCGTGGAGCTTGGGCGGAGCATTTGACACTGAGGTAGGTCTCGACCACGGCGTAGGCCTCGTAGTTTTTTGGCCCGCCGCTGTCGTCGTCGGTGAATCTGATTTGGACGTTTGGGTCCAGTGATTTGAACAATTTCCGAAAGAGCCGTTGGAGGTATCCCTGGAGGTGGTTGAGTAGGAATTGTTGGAACATGGTCATGACCACCATTGAGGCAGCGATTGCCATGCCCAAACCCATTTCGCTCATCCCTTCTCGGCCTGCAGATCCATGGTATCCCATGAAAGGCAGAACGTTCACCATTTTTTTTCTGAAAGATTGATTTCTGTGCTTGGGGAAGAGTACTCTGTTTCGTGGGGTCTGTTATATAGACAAGAGGATGAAAAAGAATGCTCTAGATCGAGGTCCCAGTAATAGTCACCACTTGTTGGGGACAAAAATGGTAAGAAACTAATAATGCACAATCCCAAGTGACCAGTTTTTTTTGGGTTTGATAGTTAAAAGTTGTCCGGACTAACTTGCGCATAACTCAATCAATCTCCTTTCCGGTTCGGTTAAAGGCAACGCTAGGACTAGGGAATTTACGAGAGAAACTTTTGTGGCCTAGCTTAAAAAAGTTGTCAAGTTTTGAAGTCAAGATATCTGGATTTACCGTTCATCACTAATACCACTTGAGCTACCCATTGTGGCTAACTTGACCAGGTTCTAAGCGATGGTCGCTATGTTGCGGTTTTTTGGTCCTTTGATACCGATATACTTGAAAATCGCAAGCGTACCGACCAATCTTGCTCCAAATCGCTTTCTTTTCTGATTTATGGATCGACGTGGAGCTCTTTGATTGGGACACAGGGATGTTGTGCACCCTTTCTGCCGTTCGATCGTGTTTTGCACTGTCCGAATGCGTTTAATAATTTTGATTTAATTTTATTTTTACCGGTAAAAAAACAACCTACATCGGGACACAATCCAAAACACAATCAAGCTGAAACCAATGGAGAAGAAGATTACTTGTACAATAAATCAATTTGATTGGATATTGTTCGCAACCAGGAGTGTAACCCAGCCGAGTCAAGTCGAGCTTCCCACAGCTCAGCTCGCATTATTTTTCCCACACAGCTCGCATTATTTTTCCCACAGCTCGGCTCGCATTATTTTTACTAGGCTCGAGTTTGAACCGAGCTAGAAATTTAAGACTGGAGCTCGGCTCGCCAATTTTTGAACAAGCTCGAGCTCGGCTTCTTAAGACTACGGGAGGCCTTGACGTGGCCAAAGGGAAAAGTATGGCTGGGTTCTTTAATTTATAGCCATACATTGGCTGTGAGGTCTCTCCACAGGCGATGTGGGACAAAAGAAGGAAGTAGGAATGCATTTGTTCAAGAAGGAAGTTCTCTCTCTATAAAGCCAAGAGGTGGACCTACTCCATGGACACGTGCTGTGATGCTGCCCCCACATGGCACCCCTTTAAAAGTGTAAAAATATATAATAAACATATAGCAAATTATATACGTAATACATAAATATAAATATATAGGTTCCGCTTCTTATCTGGACTTTTGGACCTCCGTAATCCGAGCATTTCCAATCGGTTTTTCGCAAATTTACAGTTTTGCGAAAAACTGCTTGGATCAAGTCCTTCCCGGTATATTTTTTTTGAAGATTTTCCGCATGGACCCGTGAAAACACCTTTTGAACACATTGGACGGTTCGAATTTCCCGAAAACAATTTTTAACGTGAAAAAATTACATTTTTTCTTGTTTACGGGAGGTCCTTACTAGAAAATTTGCCTAAATATATAATATATGTATATATATATCTAGCAGCTCGCGAGCCAAGTCGAGCCGAGTATTGTGATGCTCGGGCTCGACTCGCTTATGATTCGAGCTAAAAATATAAGCTCGAGCTCATTCGTTTATTTGACAAACCGAGCATGAACGAGCTCTTAGCGAGCCGAACCGAGCCAAGCTCGCGAACGGTTCGGTTCGCTTACACCCCTATTCGCAACAGAGGCAAATCTCGTTTGCGCAATGAAAATGAGCAGCTGAATTCAGCTTGAAATTAACAAATTACCATAGCTATTATTCCGACGATGAATCAGCCCTTTCGTCATTTGTGTTACTTTTGTCGGGAACTTTTCGTAATTGGATCAATATTATAGGATAAAGATACACGTACAGAAAAAATGGGACCGAAAATGTACCGATCGAGTTCGGTGACCCACTTTTGGGTCTCACACGAGTGATCCGAACCGTTCATTGTTCTTAAAACATTTTTCCGAGGGCCCCACAAAATTTCAGCTCAATCGGACGGTTGGAAGTGCTCGAACCAAAGTCTCACCGTTTGAATCGAATTTTTCCTCGGAAAATGTTTTAAGAACAATGAACGGTTCGGATCACTCGTGTGGGACCCAAAGGTGGGTCCCCAAACTCGATCGGTACATTTTCTGTGCTCCCCTTTCTGTACGGGTAGCACTGTCCAATATTATATTGGTCAAATATCAACTACCTAAAATTTTCTCCCCTCTACTTATTAGAGGTGGCCAACGGGATCTGGGTGCCAGGATTATAGCGTGTATAACAATCGTCTAATTTGGTAATCAATGGTCTAAATAATTTTCGAATCTAGACCATTAAAAACACTTTGAGACAGCTGTGATTGAGGGCTACCACCCCCACAGAGCCCTCGGATCCGTGGCCAAGGGTGGATTTGGGCGTGTTGAAATGAGTCGTGGGTTATTTATGATCGGTTAAAAAATGGGTCAATAGTAGACGGGTTGAAAATGTATGGATCGAATATTGGTCAAGTCATACTCAACAGACCCGATCGGATCCCTTTTCCCTCCCCTTTTGTTTCTTGCAAGTATAAACAGTGTATCTAACATTTTCAACTTCTCAATTGCATAAATAACAATTTCAACTTCGCAAAGAACCATGCGACTAGAGGCAGGGTACCGATTGACGTCGGGGACCTATATTTTGAACGAAATGGGCTGATTTTGGATCGAGCTATTAGGGCCGTCCGATTGCATTGATTCTCTCGCAAGCCCAATCAAAATTTAATTTTGAAATGGATAAACGGTTTGAATTAACCATTTGAGAACTACAAAGGGGTCTCGGATGCTGGTCTGTACGTGGTCGGTATCTCTGGATTAATCAAATCCATAAACGGTCCAAACCAATCACAAAACCTAATTCCCCCAAAATCCAAAAGAAGCCGAAATCAAATCATTAAAAAAATCATTCGTTTCTTTCCGTCCCATTTTTGCTTTTCCTTTCTTTTTTGCTTGCACGGGATAGGTTCGACGTCACGATCCAATTACAGTCCCACGTCACGAATCAAAGTGCATTGAAATTTCGAACACCACCCTGTCAATGCATAGGACCACTTGCTTCTTTACGAAGAAAATGATGATTCAGCCTCCCACTTTTTTTCTTTTTCTATTAATGTTTTATTACGACAAGACTCTTTTACTTTTACACACTTACTTTTGGATTTTAAGACCAAATTTTACTTTTTCTATTTACACTTTGACTTTGATGGACTTGCTTGTTAAGACCAAATTTTAAGACACATAAATCATCCTATTTACACTTTGATGGACTTTACACTTGATTTCACTTTGATCTTTCTTTGCACTTGGACTTGCTTCGAAACTTTTTTTCAGAAAAGAATACCTAAAGTTGTGTCTGAAATCTTTCTATGCACTTAAATTTGGAAATGATGAGAATTTGATCAAGACTTCTAAAATTTTCCGAGCCTGAAAAAGCTCCTCGAAAAAATGTTTTAAGTTAATTTTTGGGACCAAAGGACACTTTTTTGAAAAGTGGGTCCGAAGGCATGGGTTTTTCATTGTTTTAAAACATTTTGATATGGGTACTGAGGGCCCCACAAAATTTCAGCTCAATCGGACGGTTGGAAGTGCTCGAACCAAAGTCTCACCTTTGAATCAAAACTTTGGTTCGAGCACTTCCAACCGTCCGATTGAGCTGAAATTTTTTGGGGCCCTCGGAAAAATGTTTTAAGAACAATGAACGGTTCGGATCACTCGTGTGGGACCCAAAAGTGGGTCCCCGAACGCGATCGGTACATTTTCTGTGCTCCCCGTTCTGTACGGGTAGCACTGTCCCTTAAATTTTGAGTGATGCACATTTTTAAGCTTACACACTTGGAGGTGTCGAATAATTTGTGCCGTACTGGTCTTGCCCGTTTATTTGCATGTCTACTGTGCTTCGTGCCGTGTCGGCCTATTAATAACTGTTTTGTGCTATGCTATGCTATTTCAGAATATCCTCGGCCTGACCCGGCCAAGGCCCACCACGAGCACAATCAGGCCTTGTAAATCTAAAAAATACTTCTAAAAAATTGCCATCACTTTTTAAAAATTTTAAAAAAATTGTCAAATAATTAGGATTAAAATTAAAACATACAAAACATTGTTTTGATAATTAAACTTGCTTTTACACACTTACCTTTGGATTTTTAAGACCAAATTCCACGAATGTAATGAATCATTCTATTTACACTTTGATGACTTGCTTGCTTACCAGAAAAAAACACATGAGTTGTGTCTGAAATCTTTCCATGCACTTAAAATTTTGAGTGACGCACATCAAACTTACACACTTAGAGGTGTCGAGTAAGTCGTGTTAACTATTTCATCTAGAGTTTCATTTATTTTTTCAACTAGATATAGTTAACTATTTCGTCTAGATATTCATTTATTTTTCTTCAAAATTTTCACTAAAAAAATTGAACGTTTACATCAAGAGCTCACCGATATTTGATTGAACTCAATTTTGTATGGGCTCCTAAGAAATGAACCCGTCTCTTGGGTTTCTTTTGTTTTAACATTCTACGAACTTTCCTATGTCTTTCCTCCAATAAGTAAAGGGTGAAGAATCGGAAAGGCCGCAAGTGCTTTTTTGTTGAAAAACCGGGCGTGGGTGTTGTCCACCAAAGTTTTCCCTTTGCCTTTTCAATTCGTGGACGACAATATTCTCAAACAAACAAGCCGACCACCCAAGAAATAAGTTATTAGTAAATTTTTACATCAAAAAAGGCAACTCTTCAACATCCAAATTCCAAAATGACTTTGGCCATGAATATTCTCTCGAGGAGTTTCTTGTTCAGTTTTGCTCTTTTCGGGCTCGTACTAGATCCACATTGATGATTAAAATTGTACATTAAATAGATGTCGTCGAGTATTTCAATTATGCAAAATTCGTGTCGATCGGATACTGTTCAATACATGGTAAAAAAGCATTTATCTTGAAAAATGAAAAAAAAAAAGTGATTTCGATGCAGTGTGTCCAATATGCTTTTTTCAAAATTAATGTGACATGATTGGTTATCAAACGGTATCGGATCAACATGAATTTTTAAATGATTGAAGTATTCGACAAGATCTAATTAATATAGTATACGAGTCCAATCATCAATTTGGCCCAATATGTGCCCAAAAAAGATAGAACTGGAAGGGTAGTTCTTCTCCCATTACTGGAGAGGAGCTGTATCTTTAAGTTACAGATGTACATTGCAGCACTATAGTCCTTCTGTTCTTGATCGTAGGTAGTGGAGGACCTATAATTCTTAACACGGGGAGACCAAATTACATGTATTTATAACTTAATATCAAAATATCATCCTTATATAGTACTAATACACAAATTTGAGGAGACGTTTCTTTTACAATTTTTACAAACACAATATAAAAATATACTCCATAAATAATGAGATAATTGAGAGGTGTACAGGGCCGGGCCTCTGTTTGCACCCCTAGCTTTGCCCCTGAATAGGAACCAAGAAACTCTCTCCGAGCTAATCATCCATAATCATGATTTTAATCTTAGATATCCGACCCTACAAAATGAATATAACAGTCCAACACTCAGTCCGGTTGATTGGTAGATTTGCTTTTTACATAATTGATTATGATTTGATTTATGGGCTCAAACTGCAAGAAAGTAATTTCTTGTGAATTTCTTATTCCCAGCGTGGATGACCTGCCTTTGATCGAACGGTATAGAAGATGAGTCGAGGTGCATGTAAGTTGGTCCGGACACACCTAACGGTTGAAAAAAAAAGATAATAATTAACATTAAAAAAAATGATTTGGACAGGATATACAAATCTCGTGGTAGGGACTCATATATGGGGAAAGATGGTGCCCAAAGTCTAACATTTCAAACTTATTTCTATCATCTAATCAAGTAGTGGAAGAAAAAAACAAGAAGGATTGGTCAGTTTTTCCTGCCAAGCTACAAGTGTTTGTTAGTAATTTGATCTTTGGATATTTTTTAATGAAAATGATAGCACTTATTACGACAGTAACCTTTAATTAAAGATACCTTGAGAAGTATTCTAAATGACTTCTCAATTTAGTTGCATCCATGATGTAGGAAAGCGTATCGAAAAAGATGAACACGATCACGAACTAGAATTTGAAGAAACTTTCTACAGACTCAATTTCTATTAATCAATCGTCAAATGAGTAGCCCGAAGGCTTACACCATTAATATATAGGCTAAGAAAGCCCTAGGAAATAACCGGAAAAGGCAACACTTGCTGATGGAAACATAAAATAAAGAAAATTGCGAAAACTAACAAAAATGGAAAGATTTGAGCCTACTCAAATCTGGAAACTAGAATAAAAAAGATAGCTATTGCCAAAAATCTAGGTCAAAACGAAGTTGTATTGACCGAGTAATTAGCAGTTCAATTATTTCCAAAAACGTCAAATTTGATGATTCGGAGGCCCAAACGAAGGAATTGGGCCAAAAACCACTGGTGCCCATGGTCTATAGACTGATGGGCCTTGTTCGTTAGGCCGTTTTGCATCAAACATAGGACCCATGGATCAATCCTCCACTGGCCTATTTCGCCACTTCTCTATCAAGCCTCTCCAAGTAATTGCATGCAACTATACTCTAGCTAATCCCAAGGTTTAACTATGTCCATATATTTTCATGGACCCCACATTCTCATCTATATTCATTGTTAATCTCATTGTCATTCTTCCTTGTAAATTGACAATCAAAACGTGCGGACAGTTGCAAGGGATGAGTCTGCCCATGTAAAGCAGAGGAGAAATTTATCAACGAAGATTACATGAATATCAAGATTTGGAGTCACGCTGCAAGAGCTTTTCTTGTGAATTTTCTAGTCCGGCGGAGATGGTATTTGACTAATCAATATAGAAGGGAAATTTGAGATGAGATCTTTAAGCTGGCCCAGATGACCGCCAAAAAAGAAAAACCTTTCATATAGTAAGAACTAAAAGCTTTTGATGGCAAACAATTTTCACAAACTCAACAATAAACCTGATTCCAAATTCTCAATACATTTTTTTATAACTAGAGGATTTGGGTCAGCTTAAGGCTTAAGCACAATTCGACTAATCCTACAGGGCCAATCCGACTGCACTAACAGTAGCACCAATTAAACCCGGGATAGAATCCCTAGGAATTAGTTACAAAGGAGTTGATTGCACTTGTGAAAGCCAGAATAAACCCCTAAATTCCAGGCACTCTTACCACCGGCCAATCCGTTGGGGGTAACTTCTCAATTCCCTCACCTAGAAAGCCCAAACTTCACATTACCCCTAACCTTGCTACAAGAGAAAAAAGGGAAGACTAAAAACGAAAAAACTTTACTGGGGTTTATGAGAAGAACAAACTCTCACCGAGGGATCAAAAAGAAGATTTTAAGGGCTATTAGAAGATTGAAATACTGATTTCAGATGATACAAATTTTCTCCCTTGACCGCGCACGGAGGGGGTTTATTCAACTGCAGAACAAATCATCGATCAAGATAAACAACCACTGAAAATTGCCAAACTGACGAAGCCATGAACCAAGTTCAAAACAAGCAGCTGAAAATTGATAATGAAACTCAAATTTGAAACTAAAACGACGACAAAACAATTTCTAATGAAACTCCAATGATAAACAACCACTGAAAATTGCTAATGAAACTCAAATTTGGTATCCAAGATATTCTACTACCGACAAGTTCTTTAACCTGCTGATGAAAAAGAGAACAAATTCTTTAATTAACCTAGTTTCTGATCCTGAGGCATGGTAGGAAACAGGAAATAAAAACAGGAAACGGAACATGAAATGGCAGCTAATGGCTGTGATGCACTCGGTGCACTGTGCTGTAAGCTGCCGTTTCATGGTTTTGGTTTTCTTTTCCTGATCGTAATAATTCCGATCCTAGTTCTGACAGTCTTTTTTTGGTTAATTTCATCTTCATAATCACAATAACGCATGACTTCGTCTTCTTTTTCATAGAATTTGGAAATCTTGAGAGCTCGAATCAGGTTTTGCAAGCAAGTTTCCACATCCCTTGTCAATGTCTTAGGCATCAAACTCTCTGCAACATCAGCAGGAGTCATGTAACTCACTTCGAAACCTTCCCGGATCTTTTCAAACAAATAATGTGTATCAATATCAAGAATATTCTTAGCCAAAACCTTAAACGCTTCAAACTTACAATACCATAACTCAAAGTGCTTATCTATCCTTCCTCTCTGAATCAGAGCAGGATCAAGTTTCCCCACGTCGTTAGTGGTAACAACGATGATCCTCTCTCCAGCACAAGTCGACCAAAGCCCATCCATAAAATTCAAAATCCCAGACAATGTCACCTTGCTTTTGCAACCACCTTGACCTTCCTCCTCTTTCAGTTTCCTAACAATCGGATCACTATCCCGAATCTCATTCTCCTTTTTCTTCCCCCTCCTACCACTTATATCAAGAGAACAATCAATATCCTCAATCACAACGATAGATTTACTTGGTATCACGCTAGCTAGCTTCCTAAGCTCTGTATTATCCCCAACCACGGACAATTCAAGATCGTATATTTCATAGTTCAAGTAGTTAGC